>OX454417.1:15463056-16088145 GCA_949715475.1 Microchrysa polita | reverse complement strand
ATGAATAAAAATTTATATTTAAAAAAACTTGGATTTCAAAGGTGGACCCATGCTCCGACTTCTACATGCTTTTCTAAAAATAGGTCCAAAAATTAAAAATGCTTCGGTCCAGGCCCGTGCGCAGGAATCATCCAAGGGGGGGGGGGTTTACCTTATATATTCAAATTTTTCATTGAAAGGTATATTTAAAGTTTAAAATATACAGGCTATAATAAGGTGACCAGACTCCCAAAAGCCCAATGCTGTACACAAACTAGCGGAATTCGGTTGTCAAGCAAATCCAGAGTAATAGTTGAAATAGATTGGATGCGTCAGCATCAGCATCGGCAGAAGCAGAAAAATGCTTCTGCCGATGCTTCTGCCGCTGCTGTCAATGTGGGTCATCAAAGGCAAATGCGTGTGTTCTAAATTGAAATTGTTCTGCTGATGCCGATGCCTCTGCCGATGCTGATGCTGACGCGGGATATCTAATTCAACCATAATATATATAGGTTCCAGGTCCGAGGTCTATGTCGCAAACATGTTGGCTGTTTTTCTAATGCACGACATACAGAGTATAAGCGCGCAGAGTATTCTGAGCTACAGGTTATACGGACGAGTCATAGGTTTAAATTTCACGAAATGGCGTCCATTGGCTTACCGATCGCTGCGCTTGCACCTCGCCTTATCATTCTTAGCACCATCACTGCGTCGCAAATTTAGGCGAATTCCGAAAAGCGCAAAATGCATGGCGAGGTCTGGATGAAGCGAAGGGCAAGGCACAGGATTTAGGTAAACTTAAGGACGAGCCAGAGGTCTAAATTTTACGAATTGTCATCCATTGGCTTACCGCTCGCTGGACTTACTTTGTTCCGCAACAGCACTACGTCGCGAATACTAAATAGCGAGACAGATAAAGCGAGGTCTGAGCGGAGTAAAGGGCGAGGTGCAGGGTCTGAGTATATGTATGGACGAGTCAGAAATATAAAGCTTACGAATTGCCTGACATTAACTCACCGCTTGTTGCGCTCGCTTCATCCTATTTCCAAGCAGAGCTACGTATCAACTTTTTGGCGAATTGTAAAAAGGGCGACAGACAGCGAGATCTTAGTTAACAGACGACCTATAGGATTTGAGTAAATGCATGGACGAGCCAGAGATCTAAATCCAACAAATTGCTTTCCATTAGCTCACTGCTCGCTGCGCTTGCACTTCGTCTTATCCTATTTCGCCACAGCACTGCTTCGCAGAAATATTGGCGAATTCTCTAAAGGTACGTGTTCGTAGAGACGACTCATGTGATGATCGCTCAGCGATCGCAGTTAAACCATCGGTTCTGACCACTATACGCGCATATTTTCTATACAGACATGTTATGGTCGACACATGGAAAGTAACACCATTACAAAAATATGCAAATATGGCTCGGAATTGGATGCAAAACTACGATCGCTGAGCGATCATCCCAAGAGTCGCCTCTACGAACACGTACCTTAATGCGAGACTGACAGCGAGCTCTGAGCGGAGCGAGAGGTGAGTCACCGAATTATAGTAAACCAAATACCAAAGGACGAGCCTGAGGTATAAATCTTATCTAAACCTGGTGGCAATATTTCACGAGGAGAATAAGGATTTCTTCATAGTTACGATAGGGATGCCATGTCGTTCCCCTAGGCTTTTACCTACCTTGATTTACCCTAACTCCTAGTGGAGGAAGGTGCGTTGACGACTACCGTGTGGCATGTGTAATCGTCAACGTTACAAAGACAACAAAATTCGGAGTGTGATACGGTTGTCAGCCATACCATTTATTAGTCGCATTGTTAGTTTATTATTCGACAATAAGAATGTTTCTTATCATCTTCTTCTGAATAATAAATTTGCGGCGGGTCATGACGAGTCTAGAAACTCTCTCTCTCTCTCTCTATGAATCTCTATATCACAGAGTAGTGACCGAACAATCATGGCCACAGAGCACGGCTTGTAACGCCGTTTTAAATGGATTTTAATGAAATTCGGGAAAAAAACTACCTAAAACCCATGCTGAGTCATTTCATTAGTATGCATTTTCCTATAGAGGTTGATAAAGGAATCGGAATAGAGTACAATGGCTGATTTTTTCATCTTAAAATCTCATCTTTTGACGGATGTAACCTCTAAACCTTGGCAGCTAGAGCCTTGAAATGTCGCAATCAACAACAAATCCCCTGCAATGCCCTACAATAGTTCACCCACTACAATCTACACATGCCCCGCGGTTACATTTATCTTTGAATTACAATACGTTCGGTATAGGGAAAATACCGCTTTTCTGATTGCATACCAACACTTATGAGTTTCTACCACGAATGTGCTTGAACTGTCCGGAACTGAATGGTGTCTAGCGGCGAGAGAAAATTCTTTTGGCAAGGTATAAATTAACAACGCCAGTTTACATTTTTAAGAAGTTAAATTTTTGCCTTATGAGAACAATAGTATTTAATAAGAAATTCTGGCAACATTTGCCAATGGGGGGGGAGGGGGTTTCAACCCCCAAACCCCCCCCCCCCCCCCCCTGCGCACGGGCCTGCTTCGGTCACAAGAACATGTTTGTAGGGTGGGGTTCCATGGCCCATAACTCCAATGTCCAATTTAGCCCGGTCTTACGTAATTTTTATAACGTCGATATTGTCGCTTATTGGGTGAAAATGGATCTACAAATAAAAAAAAACTTATAAAAACCTTTTTTAGGGGTTCTATGACAACTCCACGACTCTAACCGAATTTCGACCGTTCTTACACATCCCTTTTCCATGACCAACTCGTTTTCCTGACTTAATAATTGCTGCTACTTATGCTCTGGGAGTTCTTCAAATCGTAGTCTCTCACTTTTAACCGAGCTAAAAATTTCGTATACAAGTTTCTTTTTAGTATTCACTGTATACCTACATGTCGAAACGGAGGACCTTATTGATCTCTACATGGATCTTTTGCTGATTGCAAACTTCTCAAAATAAAAGGGTTCTTTCTAAAAAAAATTAATAAAAAAGTTTTTCTTAGAAGAACCTAATTTTAGAGTTGGGTTTCTATGGCAGCCCCAATCCGGGTGCCAAATTTTGATGGCGGCTTTTTGGCTAGCGCTCAAATAAAAAATAGTTTCAAAAAGCCGGAAGGAAAAACTCAATATCAACATCGATTTAGTGGAAAGGAAACCATAAAACCTACAGATGAAAAAAGGGCGAAATAAAATGCTGGAAGTCAGTAAAACAATTGACATCCACAAAAAGCATTTTACATTTTTTTTTAGAGACGGCGGAATAAGGTTTTTATTTTAGGTAAAGAAACAATTAATATATCAATCAATTAAAAACCGCGATATTTTTTTTTATTATTTATCAATTGTTTAGTTAATTCTCTTTTTAAAGTTTTAAAGAAAAGATGCACAGTCCTTGCAATGCTTTAACGAGACCTCAATTGATAAGAGGTGCTGCATATAGAAACCTAAAATGCTAAGTGAAAGTTGCCCCAATTTCACTTTCAACAAGTGAATTGTTTGCTTAGGAATGTGGGAATTAGGTTCTTCTTAATAAAAATAAAGCCATTGGTGGGATGTGCCCTAATTTTGCAATTGAAAATTTTATTCCTCTTCACTTGAATTAAGGATATTAATTGGGTCTGCTTGCATGAGATCCCCTAATTCTTTCTGAAGTGATTTCCGGAAGATGAGGTCAAGGAAATGTTGTTTAGCCTCTTGAATCACAGGAGAGTGCGTCCACAAGAAATCGCATAAACACTCACAAAACTCTTGTGATGAATTTCATAACCAAAAAAGCCCCCTTTACAGCACATTTTCTTGGAGTCGTTTTAGATAACCCCCAACCACTTTTCGCATCAATTCAACTTCAATTCGCCCGGTCTCTTCGCGAATTCCTTTAGTTGGTTGCAATAACATTGATTCTTTTAGCATGAAGGAAACGTCGCAAAATTGCACAATAATAGACATCAGGGCCGGATTTAGCCTCTATTGCGCCCCTGGGCAGTAACGAATTTGCCGCCCTCCACCACCAGTGGCGTATTTCGAAAATTCTCAAAGGGGGGGCACAGAGTACGGCGCTAATTTGTTACATAAAGTTTTGGTGTGGGGATGCCAGAGAGCAACTACATAGGAAAAACATTGGCAAGACTGAGGGATCGTTGATCCTTGATTTAAGGCAAAACTCAATGATACCTTATGTTTTCAATAGACTTGAAATATAATATTTCAAGTTAGGCGGGTAGCTACCTTGACTTCAAGTCAGTTGAGTTTCTCCTTAAATCAAGGATGCATTGACTCGTGGATATAAGTGATTTCTATGAAAAAGTATGGAAAATGACATTTATTTTAATTTCGGCATCCTTGACACAAGGTCTCCTTGAGTTAAGGTATGTTTATAAAAACGGGCCTGAGAGTCCTTTGCATTTCAGGTTTATTACACCAAAAGTTTAGTTTTCCTGATAGAATAACACTCATAATTGCTTTTGGCTTTTCCTGAACCAAAATACGGAGGGCCTTAAAAAATGTTGCGTAGTATAGTTCTAAGGAGCCTGAAGCCGAAACGGAATTTTACGAATTTGTACCTAATTGGCTATGGAATTAATGCAATAACAAAAGAGACTGTTTCCATATGACAAAACGGATTCCAGACGGAACACTTTTCTTTGGAAGAGAAATTTCATACATCGTCTGAAATTCTGCCAAATTTCGAACAAATTCCGCCAAAAAGTGGTTCTGCTTACTTTTGAAAGAAACACAGATGAAAAGCTGATACAGCAAATTTTGGCTGACATTGTGGTCTTGAATTCCATGGCAAGCTTAAGCGAATTTGAATGCAAAATTAGGATTTACTGAAAAAGATTCATTTGTATGTTTTGTCAAAAATCTAGTAATCTAGTGCCGAATAATAGGAAGGTATGATTGTTTATTTCCATATGTACTACACTAGCTTCAAATCTATAGTATCTGCAATCCCTTTTAAAACGAGTCCTATATGGTAAGCTGAAGCAACATACTTCAACAAATCAATATTGCAAAATAGAAATGAGAAGGAATGGCTATGATGATGTTTACTTTGTGAAAATTGAAGCATTGAAGAAAGTACCCCAGGCGGGGCACCACAGACACCGAACCGTAGGAGTTCGAAAATGTATGCTAAAAATACTTTCCCACCAAAACACTTCAATTTTTAGCATTTTAACAGAAAGAGAAGCATCTCGTTTAAACCTAATTTACTAACAATACGTAAAATTGACGTGTTCGCTCACATTATACTGTGTATAAGCTGTTCCACGAGTCTGGTTGACTACTCACTGCAGCAGTGCTTTCCTCAGTTAGTTGTTGTATGTCCATTTGAGTGGCAGCATCCTATCTGTGGTCTGTGGCGGTAAGCTTAGCAATGTTCTAGATTCTACTACCTATATGACGTGTAAATAGTAATACCAATAGAAAATAGCATGTAATTTATACGTCTTGTTAGTAATATAAGCGCATTTTCCGAGGGCATATTTTGGTCAAATAATTTTTGTCTGTGGCACTGAAAAATGATAAGCTCGGTAAAATATGTAAACTGGGAAAGCGATTGTAGGAAAATATGAACACGTCCAAATTACGTGTTGTTAGTAATAACGCCCTAAACGGTCATGTTAGTATTCCAGGGTTAAAGACCTTTACAGCAGCCCAACACGAATTTACGATCAAATTAAAATACACAAGCCTGATCGAAAAATCAGACCGATTGTTTCAAATATTTATCAATTTAGCGGCTTCCAAGACATCGATACCGCAACAATATCTCCTCAACTTATATCAACATAAGATGGGGTCACTTCACACATGACGAACTTTTAATAGCAGTCCTTGTTTCCGAACAGATTCATGTCGAGATTGGGCAACGTTTCATGACCACCTCGTTGCCTCGACATAATCATAGCTTGTACTTATTCTCTGAGAGTTCTTGTTCTTGAAACCACGCGTCTATGAAAATAAACTCAACCCGTTCGAAAAACGGAAAGGGTTCATCAACGAGGAGATCTGGCGAATTGAGAAGAAGATTTACAAAGTTTAGTAATAGAAACGCTCAAAATAAAAAGGGAACATTTTGTACTGCAATTTTTAGTATGGTGTGAAAAAAGTCTGATGTGCTCACAGGGGGGGGGGGGGGGGGGGGGGGCACGTGCCCCCTGTGCCCCCCCCCCCTGTAAATACGCCACTGTCCACCACTAGATAAGCTTGACGGTAGCAGTTGTCACCTCTCAAAGAAAATGTAGGCAAAATGTTAGCGGACGTATTTGAAAAATTGAAATTTCATATTTTTTACTACACCCAGAGAAAAATATTGGTAAAAATGTAGCTTTTACTGTCGTTTTAATATCTTTTCGTAGTTAAAATCGACCCTACAACTACTGAATTCAATTCTACAGCGATCTCATTGACGAATTTACAGTCCCTCATATTTTACAGTTTTTACTGTAAATTTCACGAAATTTTATTGAAGTTATTTCTTATTTACAATAATTGCTGTTGATTTAACAGCAGATTACCGTAAGATAAATTGTGAAATTGACTGAAATTTTCTATGCTCTTACCGGTGAGCCTGTTTTATTGAAATCATAATTCTGTCGTTTCTACAGTACAACACTGTTATTTCCAAAACTTGGTTGTAATGTATATTAAGACAATGGTATAGGAATAAAATAAGATTTTGTTCCATTTTTGAAATTTTTTTATTATTTTAAACTTACTTTCACTCACGGGGATTTTCAAACGCAAGAAAATCACTTAAAATGAAAGCAGACACCACACACGATAGTAGATAGACGGCATCTGATGGAATTGGTTGCCAATTTTACAACATAGAGTATAGAATTTAAAGAGAGGTACTGTGAATTTTAAAAAATATTTTCACAGTTTGTTGTTGAAATTACAACTATAAATGCTCTCATATTCCACTGCTAATTTGAACAAATTAACTGTTTAATTCACGAAAATAGTAAAGATAACAGTAGATAGCATTCAATTACGTAAAATTGACAATTAATTGTTGTCAATGAAAAACTGATTTTTTTCTGGGTGTAGTAAGCGTATTTTGTTTGCTTGAATTGAATTTTTTATGTTGCTTCCCAGGGGAGGAATACAGGTGTTCCGTGCAGCTTCCAAAATTGTTTTAGGAATGATTGAAACTCCAATGATAACATAGAAAACTGTACAATTCTTATTACATTCGCCTTTTCACTTTCTTTAGAAATGCGTTCATGTTTTCAAAATTTTTTTTTTGTCCATCGTTTTGGAAATAATTTGCGAATTACCCCAACAAATAAAATTTCCTATATTATAGCATCATATTTAACCAGAAAACGTCATACCGAATAAACCCAAAATTAAGAAAGCTTACGGTAAATTACGGTGGAATTTGCCGTTTCCTCTAAGCAAAAAATTGCGAATTCGAAAATTTAAGCGTAAAAATTCTTAAAAATTTAATAAACCTATTCTCCTGATAGAAACTCAAAAATTTGATAGCCAATACCGCATTTCTAATATCGAAAACTTGCACCTCTCCCGAAATCCTTGCTTCCCCGCAAATTTGATGTGGGGACAAATTTAAGAAGTAATTGAACACACGAAAATGTATGGTTAGATGAGTTACTTGCTTGGGGGCGTTTTGAACTTTCCAAAGGTTCGCTACCACCAAAGATATTTTTCGTTTTTTAGGGTTTTTTAGATTTTTCAAAAAACCCTTATGAAATCGATTTTGTCCGTCCGTCTGTCCGTCTGTCCGTCCGTCTGTTCACTAAATAACTCGCGAACGGCTTAACCGATCGTCATGAAATTTGGTAGGAATGTGTAGAATGGTAACAGTCTTTGGCACGAAATACTTAAAAGTTGGTATGACAAAAATAACAGGGTGTCCCGGACATTTAAAAATTTGTTCACTAAATAACTCGCGAACGGCTTAACAGATCGTCATGAAATTTGGTAGGAATGTGTAGAATGGTAACAGTCTTTGGCATGAAATACTTAAAAACTGGTATGGCAAATATAACAGGGTGTCCCGGACATTTACAAATTTGTTCACTAAATACCTCGCGAACGGCTTAACCAATCGTCATGTATTTTAGTAGAAATGTGTAGAATAGTAACAGTCTTTGGCACGAAATACTTAGAAGTTAGTAGGGCAAAGATAACAGGGTGTCACGGAGATTTAAAAATTTGTTCACTAACTGATCGTTATGAAATTTGGTAGGAATGTGTAGAATCATAAGTCTTTAGCACGAAATACTTAGACGTTGGTAGGACAAAGCTAACAGGGTGTCCCGGAGATTTTAAAAAGCCGACTTTTTTAGTTTTTATCGGACATAGACGTATGGGTACTCAAATCAAAGAACTCGATGGGTACATTTCATATCAGTCGCTTTTTTCCAGTTTGGAGTAATGGTAACGGAGTTACAGCTAATAAATGCAGTTAATATATGTAACCATGATACATACACTGAACCAAATCGCCTGCTAAAGTAAAGAAAATACGGCTCAAATCAAGAAAAGAAGACAACAAAAAACATCCAAGAAATATTTCTCTTCATTTGAGAATTAGTCACAATGATGATGAAATGCCAATAGCAGCAATTTAAGGAAAAGTAACCTTGAATCAAGCAAACTTTTCTTATGAAAAAGACGAGAGAATCTGAACAAAAATAAAAAAAAAACTTGCATCCAACCAACATCGAACCTATAACCCCATTCTTCCCAGTCAAACGCGCTACCCACTGAACCAGAGACACTTCTGACTAATCTACTACAACGGTCCAATATAAGCGAAAGCTAAAATAAAGCTTTTCCACGAGCTTTACATGGAAAATGTCAAAAAAATCTATTATCAAGCATTTTGTTTGCTTGAATTGAAAATAATGGTTTAGGCTTGAATCTACTTCCTATTTCTCAAAAGAAGGTCTTGAAAATAGGATCGATTCAAGAAGAAATTTTCACATTTTGAGAAATTTTGTCTAAATTCGGGAATTTTGCAAATGAGAAAAGAATTTCTTAATTTTAGATAGCCCAATTTTTTCAGTGTAGTAAATCTATTTTTAATTAAAAAGTGTTACAGAATGAAAGGCTAACGCCTTTTATTTAGACCAATCCAAAAATAGATTTACGAGAGGCATTTCATTAATATTGTGCATAATTCTTATTTATTACCTATAAAATATATATGCAAAATTATTCACTATGTTTGTATCCAAAATCTAAAAAACCCTCGTATTGCGGGCGCAGCCCTCTGTACGCCGGTATTTTTTTTTTCTTCAAGTCTGGGGCAATTCTAGAGGCTTGAAAACAGGTGCTGGCATCCAAGTACTCGCGTATTTATATCATTTAATGTGGCTTCAGGCATATGTAAGCCAAAGATGATTTATACTGCTACTCTAATTGAACTAAAGGCCGCCACGCCATTCAGAGTGAATGAGTGTATGCTTCAAGCAAAATTTTGCGTAGCTCCAATTTTTGAAGGCGGAATCACATTAAAGTTTGAGTTGAGGTTGCGATTAGGTGCTTTGGATTAAGACGAATATGTACATCTAACTAGAATAAATTTACAAAAAAAAAAAAAAACAAATTACTTTCTACAATTATGTTTCAGTTTTCAAAATCCATCTTTCCCATAATTTTAGACCAATGAAAAAAATTGAGAATTTGCCGCCCCTCAAATTCTGCCGCCCCGGGCAGTAGCCCAGGTTGCCCATATGGGAAATCCGGCCCTGTGAAGGGGGCAAATTTCGAACAAGGTGGTCTGAGTCTTATCAAGATGAGGCACATGACCACAAGGCACAGACTCCTCCCTAATTTTTTCTTCTAATATGCTAGATTCTAATACTCGGATGTGGCTATAGGTTTTCCTGACTTAGCTCTAGCTCTGAATTTTTTCTCCGCATCTATGAAATCAAGCCACGAACGTTGAAATCATTCGGCAATTCATCCGAGGAGAAATGCAGGCAGGTGCACACAGTGGCGTATTTAGAAAATTCTCAAAGGGGGGGCACAGAGTACGGGGCTAATTTGTTACATAAAGCTTTGGTGTGGTGATACCCGAGAGCAGCTACATAGGAAAAACATTGGCAAGACTTAGGGATCGTTGATCCTTGATCCTTGATTTAAGGCGAAACTCAAGGAAACCTTAAGTTTTCAATAGACTTGAAATATAATATTTCAAGGTAGGTGGGTAGCTACCTTGACTTCAAGTGAGGTTGACTATAGAAAATTACAAGGTCTCCTTCAGTTTCTCCTTAAATCAAGGATGCATTGACTCGTGAATATAAGTGATTTCTATGAAAAAGTATGGAAAATGACATTTATTTTAATTTCGGCATCCTTGACTCAAGGTCTCCTTGAGTTAAGGTATGTTTATAAATACGAGAGTACTTTGCATTTCAGGTTTATTACACCAAAAGTTTAGTTTTCCTGACAGATCTTAGAATAACACTCATTAATTGCTTTTGGCTTTTCCTGAACCAAAATACGGAGGGCCTAAAAAAAGTTTGCGTAGTGTAGTTCGAAGGAGCCTGAAGCCGAAAAGGAATTTTACGAATATGTACTTAATTGGCTATGGAATTAATGCAATGACCAAAGAGACAGTTTCCATATGACAAAACGGATTCCAGGCGGAACACTTTTCTTTGGAAGAGAAATTTCATACATCGTCCGAAATTCTGCCAAATTTCGGCCAAATTCCACCAAAAAGTGGTTCTGCTTACTTTTGAAAGAAACACAGACGAAAAGCTGATATGTACAACAAATTTTGGCTGACATTGTGGTCTTGAATTCCATGGCAAGTTTAAGCGAATTTGAATGCAAAATTAGGATTTACTGAAAAAGAGGCCTTTGTATGTTTTGTCAAAAATCTTGTAACAGATTCCGTAAAATCGTAACAAGTGCCGAATAATATTTTACAAGTACAATCCAAAATACTACACGGTTGTAAATTTTGGTTTAAACCGGGAGTAAATTTTATAAATAAAATAGTATAACTCCTATCTATTCCAAAACTTGAATCAAATTTGACCCTTTCAACTTATAATTTTAGTTTATTCAAAAATTATATTAATTATAACCGCTACAGAATAAAACAATCCAAATACCCTTTTAATATTATACATTTTACACCGTTCGGGATAGAATAAATTGCATTGAATGTTTTTATATAAAAGGGTAGAATCAATCCTACTATGTTATCAAATCAACGCAAGAAACCCATTCAACCTAGAAATCTATTGATTTGTAGTCTGTCTGGTTCAGTGAGCAGCGCGCTTGCCTACAAATCACAGAATTGTGGATTCGAAGTCGACTACACTCGTATTACAATTTTTATTTTTTCGAGCGGTTTGTATAAATTTGCTTATCAATTTTATACTATTGAAGAGTAAAATTTTTATCAAGAATACTTATACTTTTAATGTAGTTCAATTATACTTTTGATAAAGTTTTTATATGGAAATGTATGAATATATTTGTTTATAAAAATTACACCAAAATTTTCAGCCGTGTAGGAACTATCCGTGGCATAGAGCCGGGAAGTGATCAATCGATTAATTAAAATGAAGCAACAAATGTAAGCACGAAGGTATGATTGTTTGTTATTTCCATAATGTACTACACTAGCTTCAAATCTATAGTATCTGCAATACCTTTTAAAACGAGTCCTAAATCAATCGCGAAATAGAAATGAGAAGGAATGGCTACGATGATGTTTACTTCGTGAAAATTGAAGCATTGAAGAAAGTACCCCAGACAGGGCACCACAGACACCGACCCGTAGTAATTCGAAAATGTGTGCTAAAAATGCTTTCCCACCAAAAAACTTCAATTTTTAGCATTTTAAGAGAAGCATGTGGTTTAAAGACCTTTACAGCAGCCCAACACGAATTTACCTCCAAATTAAAATACACAAGCCCGATCGAAAAATCAGACTGATTGTTTCAAATATTTATCAATTCAGAGGCTTCCAAGACATCGATGCCGCAACAAAATCTCCTCAACTTATATCAACATAAGATGGGGAGAGACTTTCAATAGCAGTCCTTGTTTCCGAACAGATTCATGTCGAGATTGGGCAAGGTTTCATGACCACCTCGTTGCCTCGACATAATCATAGCTTGTACTTATTCTCTGAGAGTTCTTGTTCTTGAAACCACGCGTCTATGAAAATAAACTCAACCCGTTCGAAAAACGGAAAGGGTTCATCAACGAGGAGATCTGGCGAATTGAGAAGATGATATGATGATAATGTTTCGAAAAAGATTTACAAAGTTTAATAATAGAAACGCTCAAAATAAAAAGGGAACATTTGGTACTGCATTTTTTAGTATGGTGTGAAAAAAGTTTGATGTGCTCACAGGGGGGGGCACGTGCCCCCTCTGCCCCCCCTGTAAATACGCCACTGGGTGCACAGAAAAATATTTTGGGAGAGTTTTAAGCAAAGAATTAAGGAGTCTAGCGCAAGTGGATATCCTAGTGCTGATAAGCGCAACCAAAATCCGAATCATTTGTGATCAATCCAATTTACACATTCGCTACTAATAGAAGGCAGAGAAAAAAAATCCGTGATCTGATTTCTTCCAAATTGCTGTACCTATAGTGCAGTCATATTAGCATTTCAAATAGAAAAAAATAGAGTAAGGCTAATTTTTGTTGTTTTTGAATCAATGTGCTCCAAGTAATCGACAACTGATTTTGCTAAAAAAATTTGAACGGAAAGGTCCCAAAAAGGACAAAAAATGATACTCTTTAATCCTTGACCGGAGGCCGGCATGCGGGGTATCATAGCAAAGGGGACGTCAAGTACATTACATATCCGGTGTTTGTTTCCTGTTTCAAGGACCCTCAACGGAATAAATCGAACTTAAATGGAAAATTTTCGCGTTTCCCGTGTATCTTTCCAAAGCCATATCTACGAGAATAATTCAAGTTGTCACTACTTTTATAACTTTTCAGAATCTATAATAGCTGGAGATTCTACCATTAAATTTGCTAAGAAAAAATTTGATCGGAAAGCTCTGAAAAAGGACATAAAAGGACACTAATTGCACACCTTAGTCGAACGTGGGCATGTGGGGTGTCATATCAAAGAGGATGTCAATTAAATTCCATATCCGGCATTTGTTACTTGTTCCAAGGACTCTCGAAGGAGAATATTAGGCTCAACTTAAAATTTTTTGTGTTTCCCATATCTGTATCTTTTTAAAGCCGTAATTTTCCATTTAAGCCCGACTTATTCCATTTAGTGTCCTTGAGACAGGAAACAAGCACCGGACATGCAATGCACTCGACGTCCTCTTTGATATGACACCCCACATGCCCACGTTTGAACAAGGTGTGAAATTACTGTCCTTTTATGCCCTTTTTCAGAGCTTTCCGAGCGAATTTTTTCTTAGCAAATTTAATGGTAGAATCTCCAGCTATTATAGATTCTGAAAAGTGATAAAAGTAGGGACAGCTTGGCCGTAACTTCTTAACCTTGACGGCTTGAGCCTTGAAATTTTCACCAAGTGTGAGCAGTACGGTGCTCTACAAGTTTTCTTAATTAACAAATTTTTCGTTCACGCATTTCGGAGTAATAGACAATTTTCAATTAGAAAACTCAAAATTTGGGCAGCCTTAACTTCCGAATGCGGATAGATAGGACCGCGTGTAAACGAAATGAGAGCTCCAACAAGTGTGTCAAATTTCAGATAGATCGAAAAGAGTTCCTGAATTATCGAAAATGGAAAGAGGGAATCAGAAAGAATCTCTTTGCCCATATGATTCTTGGCTAGGAAAAGGGTGGGTCGAACTGCAAACCGCGGCTACAGTTACAGCAAATAGCGCAGCCATGCCAGGACCTGGTGAAAGAGGAACAATATATTAAGCATTTGTTTTGACTTCGGAAAGGGTTTTTATGGTTCGAGAAATCATTCATGTGGCTGGCAACCCTGTGAAAAAGTAGATTGTACCAGGCGCAAAAACTGGCTTAATATTCAGCGAATTAAATTCAATTTTTGTTCGGGAATAAACATATTTCCTGGTGTAGTTGAATTCCATTCAACACAATTCAAATTTATTGACTGGCTCTTTTGAATATAAATGGGGAATTTTCAAATTCATAAAAATTCGCAATTTGTAACAGATTGCACTCTAAATTAATTAATTAGCGGCAATATTTCTAACATTGAAAAAAAAAAAAAAAAATTAACACTAGATTATGTAGGTAGGTACTTGGGCACATACTTTCAGATAAAAAAATCATAAACCATTTTTTTCCATTCCATTTAAATGATCTGACACGGCTTATAGTAGCTATCGTTTCCTAAAAATGAGTTTCATCTCGAAAGTGCACTTAGCACCAGCTGATAATTTCTCATGCTGCGTCTTGTGTTGATGTATTGAAAAAGTTACTGAAACTCTCAATCATGTCCCAAATGTACCTACTATCCGCAGATAAATGACGAGAAATCTTCAACTGCATCCAAAAACACGCACTTACCACTTAGGCTTCATAATAAAGGAAATTATCTCCTCTGGTTCTGCTGGAGTTTATACCTCCACCTCGTTTCCGCACGACACAAAGTGAATTGATATTCACTATCAAACCTTTATTGCACACACAAAAGACACACCACCGGTCTAAACGCATTTATGCGCGATAATGGATCAAACAACCGGGGAACATATTGGGTTCCCTCTTTTCGGTCCATATACTATTCGAAGCAAAGCACAATGCCACAAGATGAATCTTTTATCTTGGGAAGCGGGATAACAAATTATCTTGAGGCACGAAATTCATATAAGAGAAAACATCAACGGATCATATTTCACCTTGTTTTCATAGTGGATGGATATAAAGGAGAGCTTCCAAGAAAAAACGAAAATCATTTTGAAATGCGACTGGTTGGGGTCATACTGCTGTTACGTTACCTTGCCTTATGCCCGATCCCCGATGATTGTATTGTGTTGTTCACGGCATCTTTGTTTCGGAAGAGGATTAAATCGCAAAAATATGGGGGTGAAAGGATATATCGGACTAGCAGAGGGATTATAATATTTTCGAGAAAGCGAGTGTAGCAACAACGTCAAGATAGGACACGTATCGGAAATGAGTAAATTTTATACGAAGTATATGTACTCTAAGGACATTATTTCCTTGGGGTGGTTAGCCTAACAAACTCGAACTCCCATAAATAAATGCAAATTCATATGTAGTAATATTTGTATTTGTTGTTTGTTTGATTTTTTTTTTATTTGTGAACAGCGACTTCTCCCTAACCGTTTGAAAATATGTATAACAAACAATATAACTTTTAACGTATAAAAAATCAACTTTATTTATAGAATGAAAAATATTATTTAACAAAAAAAGTAAAACATTAAATTCAATCTTTCGGGACACAGCTTAATCTATTGCATATTAATCTTCAGATTATATCACGTTCACACCAGTACAGATATATAGTGCTAACAACACTATCTACAGATACTCGATAAATCTCATACACCGACTACTCAGCTAAATAGTCTTTTCATAGTTAGTTTACAATCTCCTTTTCTTGGCTACATTTAGTTAGATGATAATTTTCCTAGATATTTGGGATTAGTCACGATTTGAGTGCATAATGGAGGTCACTTTACAATTTCTCGAAAGCCCGCTCGTTGGCCAACATTTCGCGTGTTATTCGCCACACCTGTTTGGCGGCAGCATCTAACGAACTCGGCGTTTTACCTTTGAAGAGATCGACGCTGGGCAAGAAATAGTGCGGACATCGACGATACTGCAAACACGAGATCAATTGCAAGAAAATACCATTAATACGATCCGCGATACTACACTCGCTCCATTCAAAGTCGCGAGGGTGTTTTTCGCATTCGTACAGGAGTAGTGTTTTCAGGTGGTACGATGTAATCGGATTGCCAGGCAGATCTAGGTGACAATCGCGAAGTGTTTTTAGAATGCTTAAGCAACGTTTGCGGCAGCCACCTATAAAGTGAATAGATAAATGCGGATTATATACCACTGTCAATGAAAAAAGTCTTAAGATTCAAGACGGAAGTCTGAAAAGATGATATTAGATTAAATGTAGAGCAGCTAATTGCTGTCTAAATTAATTTTATTCATTATAATAGACGAAGAAATGCGACTCCATACTTACCGATTAACAAACGATTTTCAGCCTCAAAAAAGCTCACAACCCAAGCATCGCCCTCCATTGCGGCATTCTTGCCTTGCAACGTCAAACACTCCTTTGACAACAAATCGAATCCTTCGTGCTTCACTTCGGCCACTATGCTCGGATGCGGCCACGGAATGCCCATCAAGGGCCAATGTGCTGCTGACCTGGGCCAAATGCCAGGACATTTGAATGCTGGAGTTATTTGAACTATGAATCGCTCTCGGATGCGAAGTTTCACTTCTGTTGTGTCGGCTATCATTTTGACTATATCGCGATAAATGCTCTTGTCGCAGGCCTGCGCTACAAGCGTTTGAAATCGTGATCGCATTTTACGTGCCGAAAGGTAACCGGAGGCTGTGATGAATTCCACCCATAGTGACATGGAGCGTTTTCGACCATCGCTTAGTTTCAGGACGGCACATCCGGGCAAGGTTCCATCGTCGACAAAGTTGAAAACGCCCATCTGATTGAGATATAGGACGATTTCGATTTCATTTGGTGATATGACTTCCAGTCCTTCGAATCTATGTAAAATGGTTTTGAAATATGCATAATTATAATAATTATATAAAAAATATTAATTTCAACTAATCGAAAATTTTTTAAATTAAAAATATGGGAACATTAACTGAGGAATTTTCAATGTCAAAATAATAAATAAATATTTTC
This sequence comes from Microchrysa polita, assembly GCA_949715475.1. NCBI lineage: Eukaryota > Metazoa > Arthropoda > Insecta > Diptera > Stratiomyidae > Microchrysa > Microchrysa polita. The sequence continues at coordinate 16,071,297 of OX454417.1, read as the reverse complement.
ACCAAATAAAATTAATATTTACGCTAAAAAACTGAATGAATTATTTAGATAAAAAAGTGGAAAAGTTATTTCAATCCTTGACTTCAGGTCTCCTTAAGTATTTCCTTGACAAAGGTGGCCTTGAATAAGGGTTTCCTTAAGGTACGTTTAAAAATACGAGTCTAGGTGTCGCTCGTGTCAATAAGCAGACAAAGAATATTCACCCTATGAGAACGGAGACCGTAATGTTCCGGTAAGTTGTGTCTTAGGTCATGGGCGTAGCCAGGATTTCGTTCAGGGAGGGGGGGGGGGGGGGTGCAAGCGCAATTAGTGTAGTAAGTAGGTGATAAACCTAGTTACATGAGATTGCAAAATGTGGCGGACATTTTTTTTTGTTTCTTATGTCTTTTGGGGTGCTTTTTTTTTTTCGTGTTTTGGTTTCTAACTCTTAATCAAAGAGACATAAATATTATAAATCAATCTTATTGATCGGTTTTGTCTTTGCCGTTGTAGAGGCGAAAAATCTGGACACTCTGGCACAGGTGATCAACAGCATCCATAAGAACATTAAATTTACAATAGAGCACGAGAAAAACGGACGGTTGCCATTCCTGGATATAACAATTATAAGGCACGCAAGCACACTCACATACGGAATTTACCGGAAACCAAGCACCACCCACTATACCAAACCCATCAAACCATACCGTACCACAGAAAATGGCAGCGTTTAATTCTATGGTCCATCGTCTCATTACATATCCACTTACAAAGGAAGGTTACGAGAATGAAATTAACTATATAATAGACACTGCAATGAAGAACGGATATACTGAGGATACGATAAAGAAACTGATTTACCGCAAGCAGAAACAAACCGAAAGAAAGCAATACTCAACCTTTTTCAACATACAAATTGAGGACAACACACCAACTCGCATTAGCGTTCCAACCTCCAACCTTCTCTACCAAATAAAAAATCGTCTTAAAAAATTCAATATACAGATTGTAGGATCTACTGCTAATACACGCTTAAAATCTCTTTTAGGTAGCGAAAAGGACACACTCAAGAAAGACGAGCTGAGCTGAATTTACAAAATCGCATGCAAGGATTGTAACAAGGAAAACGTAGGACAAACGAAGAGGCTCATCCGGACGAGATTCAACGAGCATGAGAAAGAGGCAGAAGCAGCAGCACGAAGAAGCAACGCAACAATCAAATCAGCGGTCGCAGCCCACATTGTAAACGAAGGACACGCCATAAGCTGGGAGGATATCGAGATATTACGTAAAGTCAATAAACCCTCAAGACTGGATGCATGGGAAAGCTTGGAGATCATGAAGATACCAGGTAGTAACCGCCTCAACGACGACGAAGGAAATTGCCCATCACGAATCATTAAACTAGCTGCGCAGGTGCGATAAAACTGGATCCACTTTTCAGAAGAACCCCTTTTTTCTTACCTTTTAAGCAGGTAGCTGTAGCAAAATAAAAAAAAAATAAAAAATCTCATAATAAATTACCATGTACAAGCCATCTAAACTTCAGAAACACTCGCACTGAAGAAGAATGCAAGTTGCATTCGAAATATATATATTTGCAAAACGAAAAATAAATTGTAGTAAGGAAAAAGTGTTTTTGATTGATATAAATTATAAATCAGTTGTTTGCATTTTGTTGTAATTTATCCGTAGCTTGCCACCAAAATTTCGTTGCGAAACAGGGTCAACATTGCAAAAAAAAAAACTCAAAATTATCATTTTGGTTTCGCAGAAACGTACAGTTTCGGAGTCATAAACCAAAAATCAAACGGAAAAAACTCAACAAATTTGGGGGATTTTTGTGGTTTTGGCCCCTGGTTCGCAACGAAATTTTGGTGGGAAGCTCCGGAATACAGTTCAGCACCATTAGGGTGCAAACATAAGAAACAAAAAAACAATTTCACCGCCACATTTTGCAATCTAAAATCACCTAATGACTACACTAAATCTTGAATGATTTAAATTCCTTTTTAACGATAAATTCCTTACTCTTGATTACATTCAATTCGGTTACGATTTCTGCCTTTTTATTCCGTAGCTCGTTTATACTCACGGGATCATCACGAAAGCAATATCTTAGGGTGTCACTTATTTCAGATTCAAGATACTATAGTTCAGTAGGTAATATCGTGTCGATTTAGTACCAATCCGTGAAAAAAATTCGGAAGTTTTTTTCTCACTCTTTCTTTATGTATTATGGGGCGCTGATTCCGAATATGAACTTTGCACCCTAAAAAAAGTGCCACAACATTGAAAAAAATAAGCAAAATTACCCAGATTTCAGATTTTTTCCCATAAAAAATAAACAGTGCATTTCCCGAAAAAATGTTTTACTAGAAAAATAGAATAGACATCATTCATGCAGCAATTTTAAGAGTACAAGAATCACTTTACTAGATGATAAAGCATGTCCACAGTGTTTGTGACGAAGTTTTTGGGATTGAAATTAAGGCGCAAATAAATTAGAGGATTAAATTTGTGGAAATGAAAAATTGTCTACACATTTTTCACGAACGAACGAATGTTTAACAGCCCAAATATTAAGTTCTACCCACATTTATGGTATATCCTGTTCAAACAATTGGCTGATAGCTAGGGCCTAGTTTGGGAACCACTGATCTAACCCAATATAAAGCTCTGATCTATCATCTATCCCACCTAGACGCGAAAATTTGTACGGAAATTAGAGAACTGAGAATTTACTCTACGAAGTAAAAAAGCCAAAATTATCAATGCAATATTGCCAGGACTCTTTTTTTTCCTATGGCAAAACTGCCATCTATTTCGCAGCAAAATTTTCTCCAAAAAACTGCTGATTTAAAGTGTAATAAATACAGAAAATATCATTCTGAAATTCAACATTTGATAACCGTAAAAGTATAAGTAATCTTGCATCTCCGAAAAGCTATCTACGCCACTGGCTCCAGCATTAAATCTATTTTCAAATATCATCGACAAATAAAATACGACCTTTCAACCCGTTATTCCGACACTTGTAGTGCACATCTTGGCACGAGCTTTTGAACATACATTTAGATCGACTTTGATATAATTTGAATCGCAGATCTTTAGGGGCATAGTTTGAATTGAAATCGAGCTAAAATTAACCCTAGTTTTCTGCACTTAAGGCATTAAAACTGTTAGAAATAACGAGGGTAAATGTAAGAAAGAAATGATCGTTAGACTATGCGGCAGTTTTTAAAAGAATCGTACGAGCACCTCACCTTGGTAGAACTTGGAAAAAATTAGGATGGAAAAACATATTGTTTTTGGGTCAAATCCAAAAATTCGACTTTGAAGTTCTGTAAAAACCAAACCTTCCATCCGATTTTAGTCCTGTTAGTTTTATTTTTTAGGTAAATTTGTTGGCTGTAATAATCATCTCATTTTGCTATTCTAGCTTTTGAGATATTGAAGTTTTAGTCGGACAAGAAAATGATTTTTTCAAAAATCTTCAAATGCCTGTGGCAGCTAAAGGGTTAAGCTAGGGGGTATGCCCTTTACACCTTTTTGCTGGAAATCACACGAGGAGTTGCAATCCGGTACGTTTATGCGGCAGCTGCCAGACACCCTATATGTTGATAGGAATAGTTATCGCAATTACCAGGGCTCAAATTGAATTACCAAATGTAACTATTATATCGAAAATCGAAATTACACCGGATATTTTTAGGTCTAGTATAATCTGCCAAGAGAAGGTAGGTATACGGTGTAATATATCATTGGAAAATTAGAGAGTTTTAGTAAGCCGTTGGATAGGCAACGACAAACTTTGACATTTCCATACAAAAATATGTTTTCCAACAATACGTAAAACAGTATACCATAATTTTGCATGTCCCAAGTAGGCTTGGGTGTGTTTCCGTATATTGGATATTCTGTAATCAATCCTGATTAGCGAAATTAATTGCCGGATTATTACCCCATGCCTACTTGGGACATGCAAAATTATGGTATACTGTGTACGTATTGTTGGCAAACGAATTTTTGTATGGAAATGTCAAAGTTTGTCGTTGCATATAGGTATCCGACGACTTGCTAAAACTCTCTAATAATTTTGCGTTGCTTAAATCTTCTCTCTTCTCAGAATTATGCCGTAAATGTTACAGTTAACATGATATTGGCGAAAAATCATAATTTCACCCCTTTGCCACACACCCCCCCCCCAAATGTGACGCACAAAAAAGTCTTTTTACTGCGTAATGCGGGCAGGCCATAGAACAATTTGGCATCAAAAGTTGTTTGGGTTTCATCATTTTTTCGAACTAAAATCGATATACTAATAAGGTTAATTGAAATAAATGCGGAAGCTCTTGTATTTACCTTGAATTATTTTATATTTACTCTTTGTATTTTAAGCCTTAAGGCTTAAGCTTTCCGCTACATGGGTCCTGAATGCTTGGCGCGGATATTTGTTTTAGGATCCATGAAATGTCTCGACTTTCAGAAGCCCTTCATCGGTTATTCCATTTTTTTATAATGGAAACTGGTGTGGGTTTGATGCACACTTACAATTTAACCTGTAACACTATACGTTCAGAAAAAAATCGTTAAACAATAAAAAATAGCTATGATTCAAACATTTTCAAATATGATTTGGTTCTATACATTTACATTTAATTAAAAAATGTTTCATTTTGAATCATTAGTGGAAATATTAAAGTGATTCTTGTACCTTAAAATTGATGCATGTCAAATCAAAAGGGAATATCACTTCATTTTAAAAGTGATTTCACTTAAATTTTAAAATGTTAGATTGACATCAAAATGTTGTAGAATCAACTAATGTGTACTATGAAGAATTTATGAAAAAAAAAAACGATCACTGTGGTTGCTATTGAATCGATGGCCAAGAAGTTAATTTGGCGACAATAGAAAAAAATAATGAAAAAGTGAAAAATTGTTTTTTTCCTTTTTTCCTATTTTTGTTACCTATTTTATACCTTAATTTTTTTACCTTATTTTAACATTGCCTTTTTACACTTTGCTTCTACTGGAATTCGAACCGGGTACCTATCGTTTCGTAGTCCTATCCCTACGTCCTACACCTAAGCTATCTGAGATTACTTATACTAAACAAAATAGCGGCGGAGTTATGTACATGCAGAGCCGGCCTTAGGAATCTGGTGGCCCTGGGCCAAACCGATGATGGTGGCCCCCGCCAATACCCAAATAAAATTTTAGCTACAAATTTCAATTTTCAATTCTGAATAGTCAATACTTTTTTTTTGTATTTGGTGGTGTTGTGGTGCCTCCAGGATTCGCGAAAATAAAATGCAATTTTTTACTGCAGTAACCTATATATTTCGAGCCATGAGGCTCATCTTCAGGGTTAATATTCTGCAAAAATTACATTTTTGAAAATTAAAAATTAAAAAATACAAATTTGAATTATTATACCTATTGAAAAATTAGGTCGAACAAAGGTTGACGGTGTAACAAAGATGGTAACAAATGTCAACAAACAAAAGTCAGGTAGAATATATTCGAAAAGACAGTAAAACCTCACAAAAACATAACACCATTAAAAATAAATTAAAGAATTTGACAAGAACAACTTATGCAAATAAATAAAAGAAAATATCACAGTTTATAGAATTTGGCAAAGAATATAATTAATTAAAGCTACTTTTTATCAGGTGATGATAGACATCAGAAAAATGTTTTTTATCAGTCTTGTCGTTACATACTGTATTTTCATACTTTATAATTTGGTTCACTTCTTGTATTTGTAGTTTGGTTTTGTTGGGTTGGTTGATTAATATCGTTGAGTCATCAAACTTGAAGTGATGTTTATTGTTTATAGCGTGCTTTGCCAAAGCTGATATGTTGTCATTTGCGGTCTTCTTTGTGTCGTTCTTGTGCTGGCTTAATCTGGTACCCAATTTTTGGATCGTTTCCCCAATATATACTCTATCGCAGTCCCTGCAGTAAATTTTGTACACTAATCCCGATTTTTCTTCTTTAGGTATTTTAGCCTTTAAATTAGTGTACATACTAGAATTCTTGTGATGTGAAGAAGAAGATGAGCCTCATGGCTCGAAATATATAGGTTACTGCAGTAAAAAATTGCATTTTATTTTCGCGAATCCTGGAGGCACCACAACACCACCAAATAAACATCAAAGATTCCGGCAAAACAACACCAGATTGAGCTTCAGCTTGATTTACAACTTTTTTTTTTGTTTTATTCAATGTTTATGTAGGACGACACCCCAATTATTTCAAAATAGGCATTTGATAGTTAATCACCGTTATACCTATGTATTTTAGTAAGGAAAAACTGCAAACACGAGAGCTGGGAATGGCAAATACATACGTATTCCCTTACGCATAAAAATTGTACAAAGATAGACCACAAAGCAGGGTTCCAGGGCTGGATTCCGCTTCTATGCCGCCCCTGGGCAACAGCCAAATTGCTGCCCTCCCCCACTGCTTCAGGTTTTAAGTAGAAAAATTGCTATTAGGATCCTATTTGAACTGAAAACGCCATACCGAAAAAATTCTTGGGTTCCAATATTAATATGACGGAAGCTTACGGTAGATTTTGAAAGATACATTTTTACATAGATAGGACCCTTGAATAATCTAGTGCAACTAGCCTTCGGTCTAAAGTTGGATTATGGCAAATTGCAATTTTTGTAACAAGTATACCATAGCAATGGTTGATTGGGTATATCCAAGGGATGACGGCACATCCCAGTAATGATTGGATTCTATAAAAATTTTAATCAAAATTATTTTTATTTATTTTTCCAAGGGATTAATAGTGATATCAAAACATAAGGTGATGATTTACTTCATTGGAGGTGATTTACTCTCTCTGGTGAATCGCTACGACCAAAAACATTTTTTTGTTTGAATCTTGGGAATTTTGAAAACGGAGTAACATACTCACCTCAAATTGTATTTGCCGCCCGTCAAGATCAGCCGTTCGGGCAGTTTCCCAAGTTACGCATATGGTAAATCTGGCCCTGTAGGGTTCTTATACATTTACTAGTATAGTCCAAAATATTTTAACATTCTGCGACTGGTGAGTGCTGGAAACGTTTCATAAAAGCACTTTTACGTTTAAAAGAAAATTTGGGAGCTGCTGCCAGGGTCAGTTAACTCTTTCTAAGAAATACGAATTTATTTACTCTCATCATCATTAGTTAAAAAATTACAGGCAAATTTTAATTTTTCTTTTGTCGAGCTTTCGTTAAAAGAAAAATTTAGTTCTCGGACCATTTGCGCTTGTGGCAGTAAACACTTTTCTATTTTATTTCTTTGGCACTGTTCCTTTCTTTTATTTCAGAGTTGAGAGAGAGTCGTAAAAAATCCGTCGAGTCGCTGTATCACTGTTTTTCCTTCTTTTTTTATCACTGCCGGGTTCCCGACAATTTCCCTTTTTTATAGAAAAACTAATAAGCTTTTGGGGTTCGAACATATAAAAATGCCCGATAAGTCTTGAAACATGAAGCGTGTTTGCAATTTCATCTTTACTTGAAAACATCGCCCAGCTATTCCATTGATTTTGCATCAGGTTTGTTGGATGAAGGCCCCTAGAGAGTGAAGAACTTTCCTAGTGGTGGCCCCTTGAACACACACACAACGCGACCTGCGTCCGCGTCCAATGTAATTCAATGTATCGCTCAGCTTCGCGACGATCTATCACATACATCCATTGTGATGCAATCGCATTTGTAAATTTTTACAACTGACCGCAGAACGCACGGCGTTCTGTCAAATATCGTCTTCATTCCGTATTTAATTTTATGTGTATAATAATGAAATATAGAGTAATACAGTGCGCGCAGCGAAAACATGTTTGAGATCGCTAAAGCAGATCTCTTTGTGTATGAATCAGCCTTAAAGGTTCCTTGGCATGGTGGCCCCCTGAAAAGTAAAGGTTCCTTGGCGTGGTGGCCCCTTGAAAGTGGTGGCCCTGGGCGACCGCCCTGTTCGCCCACCCCTAGGGCCGGCCCTGTGTACATGGAACCGACACAGCCTTTAAAATGAAACAACTTTAAAACAAAGTTCTAACATATTCAAATCGATGTTTCAGTTAATTTTAAACAGATCATTAAAGCGAATACTATTAAATTTAATTAAAAAAATATTTGTTTTTAAAATGATTTATTGGTGAATTCTCATTCTGTTTTTATATTGTAAAGGGTTTTCCAATAGGGACGCTTGATCTTTGAAATGAAAAAAAAAATACATGTAGGAGAGATATTTGCGAATTTTTTTTTTTATTTGAAAGGTCCATCGACCCCATTACATATGGAATATGACATCATTCAAATGACCGCCACGGCTTCGGTTGGTGGCGCGCACACGAAAGGTCCAATTTTCGATGACTCTGGCGCACAAATCGGGCTGTATACCGGTCGATGATAACCAACTTCTTTTGGCCTGAAATCGAGAATATGGATCTGCACAACATGTGGTTTCAACAGGACGGCGCTACGTGCCACACAGCACACGCTACGATGGATGTTCTGCACGAGCAATTTACGGGCATGGTCATCTCGCGCGGAGGCGACGTGAACTGGCCACCGAGATCGTGCGATTTGACCCCGCTGGACTTTTTCTTGTGGGGTTTTCTTAAGTCGCAGGTCTATGCCAACAAACCGCAAACCACCGATGCCCTCAAAGTTAACATACGCCACGCCATCGATCAAATACAGCCCGATTTGTGCGCCAGAGTCATCGAAAATTGGACCTTTCGTGTGCGCGCCACCAACCGAAGCCGTGGCGGTCATTTGAATGATGTCATATTCCATATGTAATGGGGTCGATGGACCTTTCAAATAAAAAAAAAAATTCGCAAATATCTCTCCTACATGTATTTTTTTTTCATTTCAAAGATCAAGCGTCCCTATTGGAAAACCCTTTATCACTTCAAATTTAAGTGATGAGATTTTTCTGAGTGTAGAGGCTATGCAAAATAATAATACATACATAGTTCCCATGAATATGAATTTTGTAATTCTCAGTCATTTTTTTTCATTAGTTGTGATTGAAAATTGGTAAATATTTTACCAACATCGTGCCTCGTGCTACATTGGTTTTTGCATAGAAGCCAGCGTTGGCTTCCATGCAAAAACCAATGTAGTATGAGGCACGATGTCGGTAAAATATTTACCAATTTTCAATCGACCCTTTTAGTAAAGCCCAACCAATGCAAGACGATCTGTTCATATAGGTGCTCACTCACCGTCCATTATACTCCGTCAAACTTGATATGAATCGTGGTTCCTGTATTTCCACTTCCTTGAGAATATCCTGAACGATTTTCACAATTTCCCGAATGGCACTGGAAATTTTCAACATACGCGCCTGTACGCGTTCCACACAAAATTTATTCATCTGATAGATGAGTTTCGTTTGCGCGGACACCATGTCCGGTGGCACTAACATTATTGGGCCGGTTGTCGCGTTTTTTCTATTTTTTTTTCTTCTCTTTTTATTCAGCCCGTATCACTTTTACAGCACCACACACTACACAATCGACCGATCGCACCGACCGATAAGAAATCTGATCCACCGATTTTTACCACTATGCTCGCAAGTTGCAGAAACCACAAAACAATGAAATTGATCTCACCTCCCCGACACGACACATCAGGTGCCACTTCTTCTTCGTCGATAGCAACACCGGCAACATGCCATCACTCCGACCCGGAGTAGCAATAATGGAAAACCGCGCTGCAAGAATTACACTGAAGTGTATGTGTGGGAGCAATTCAAACGAACAATTCCAACAAAACGCATTTCCAATCACTGCTTCCACGGAAAGGATAAAATAAACTTTTAACTTTGTGTTAACGCACCGCGAGTGGGTTGAACGAACGATTTTTATTTACGGTCGGCTAATGCACTACACTCTCCCCTATACGAAAACGAATTCCCCACCCTCTCGCTTCTTCCAGTATCATCACACGAACTATACAAACATAAGTTGCCAAAAGCCGACACACCGAGAACGAATCCTTTTCATTCGCGTGCGCCAATTTTCACCTGGCCACGGAACGACCAGGTGCCTACGTAGATACTGAACGGGAAACAGCTTGTATCAATGATTTAATGAAATTTCGCGGCGGATAATGCAGTGCTCGTTCCATCCGCACACTATTAAGCGGTTTTTTGGCTGTAGTGGTGTGTGGTTACGCCCCGTTTTTACAATGGAGTCATTTGTGGGTGGAGTTTATGTAGATGCGGTGGTGTGCTGTGTGAAATCGATATCTTAGCGATTTACCAGAGTGAATGGGTACCTACTATGAGTATGAATGGATGATTATTTCTTTTTATTTATATGACAAGGGATGCATAAGTTTTCAGTAAATTGTTTTGTCTGAGAAGAGTTGAGGTTTATCTAGACAAGATTAAGATAATTTCGAAAAAAAAAAATGTAATATCATAAAAAAAATAACAAATAATAAACAAATAACCTATAACATAAAAAAAACTGGTGCAGGCCAGCATTCAGTTTCATAAGTGTTGACGACATCTATTTTACCTCTGCTTTGAAAAGTATTCAAAAATTACCTACCTTCTACCTCTAGGTACCTACAGTGGGAATCGATCCCGGGACACTATGATTTGAAAACACGCGCCCTGCCTACCTAGACCAACCAGACTATTATATGTTACGAAGGTTTATAAAATACGCTTAAAGCGATAGTGACATCAATTACAGTGGAAACTCGATAAGTCGAAGCCCAAGGGGACCAAACTTTCTTTCGAGTTATCGAAATTTCGACGTAAAGAGATTTCGAGATATCGAGTTTATTTGTAAGAAAATTCGACTTATAGAGTTTTTCTCTTTTTGTGTATTTTTATATTTTGGTATTTTTCCGACATTATACCCTTATAAAATAGTACATGCATTTTTTCCTCTCTTTTCCGATAGATGACAAAATGTTTTTTTTTCTTTAAAATCGTAGAAAGCGTACTAACCGGAATTTTGAATTCGGCGGCTATACCCTTTTTTTCGACCTTTTTCATCAACCGCTTTATAAGTTCTTTCTTCTGCTGAATAGTCAGGGTTTGTAGCGTTCTTTTTGACGCAGATATGTGTAATTGGCTGAATTCCTCAAACTGCACGAAACGAATATTCTTTTGACAGTAACAAAACAACCTAACGATGAACGCTATATTCAAATGCAAACTGAAACATTTTATCGGAGAAAAGTACCGTTATTCTCGTTTCCGGAATATGCAGGAATAAAATTCTAATTTCAAACAGAAAAATCGCCATTGGAGGAATAAAAAAAAATCGACTTATAGAGTTTCGCATAGCAAAGCTTTGACTTATAGAGTCTCGCCCGTTTACCGATAAGAAATTTTAATTTGATCTGGAGAGTATCTGAAATTTTGACTTATAGAGTCTTCAATATCAGCACTTCGACTTATAGAGTTTCACAAGCAGTGAAATCAAAAATTTCTCTTCGAGTAATAGAGTTTATGGTTTTAGTTATCGAGTTTGTTTTTCATTGTTTTTTGTTCAAATATGCTGGGGAAGCAGATTTTCTTCGACTTAAAGCGTTTTTCGAGTTAAGGAGTTTCGAGTTATCGAGTTTCCACTGTATGTACTACTATGAACGATGTCATGTAATTAATGAACAATAACATCAAATTTTGTTTTACAGTCCCAACTAACAATTTTGGGCTTATAACAGTCTACAAGACTCTTATAAGAGCCAACATCAAGACATCAACTCTTGAAATTTAACTCTTCAAGAGTACTATAAGATTCTTATAAGAGTCTTATAAGTATTAAATGAACCACTTTACAAGAGCTAAATTGATCTTATAGCTAAAACTTAACTCTCTTTATAAGAATTACACATGTCTTATAAGAAGATTTTAAGGCTTCTTATCAGAGTAAGTGTTTACTCTTGTAAGAGTCTCATTAAAGTCTTATACACTCTTGTTATGAGCCGGAAACTCTCATTATAAGTGGAGCAAGAAAGAGTGAATGTGATTTACCAACATAGGCTGTCTTTGTTTGTCCAATGTAAATATACGATCTTACGAGAACTTCTATTGTCGTGTGTTATTATTTTGACAACAACTTAAAAAACACTTTTGAATGAAGGAAATATTAACTTGTCGAAAACGATGCTTTCCCACAAATATGAGTCAACATTCTAATGCGATTAAAATTTTATCGTTGAATATAACTATTTTGCTTCGAAAAATTACAAAGCCCTCTGAAAATAATCTATATTCAATTTTTTTATAAGATTTTGTGAAAATATAATTATTATCTAATGATGATATTTTGTGTAAAACTTAAGTGAATGACATTCGTCAGTTTAAAAAATCACAATCCTTTGAATTTGGCATATGCAATGACACATAATTACTCATAAATTCAAATTTAATTTCCCCTAATGCAGTTTTATCTGAAAAAAAAATTGCAGCTATTCATTAAATCTCCATTCAAAGCCAGAACTCTGATAACAAGAGGGCGGCTCTTTTTATTATAACTAAATTCTTCATATAAGTCTAAAACTCTTATTTCAAGAGGATGGCTCTTTTTATAATAACTAAAGTCTCACTATGAAAATGAAGCTCTATTTAATAAAGTTAAGCTCTCCCTTTGAAACTTAAAGTCTCACAATAAGGATTCTATTCTTCATAAGAGAGCATAAGTTTCGGTATGAGCGTAAATAATTTGACGTTTATCTATTATTTCTGTGCGGTAGCAGTCGCGTCGAAGAGTAGTGTTTTTCCATGTTTAACAAAACTAACAAAAATTATAATTACTAAATCCAGCAGAGAAAAGGATTTGCTGACAGGTAGTTCTTATAGCATTTTTAGTGTTTTTCCAGTGAATTTTGTTACGCTCGTTGAGTCGACTATTTTATTCCGTTTATTCCCTTCGTCGAAAAGAGTCGCTTTATATAATCCGTTTCGGTTACGCTAAGTTAAAATTCTTGTGTGATTATAAAGTGACAGATTGCTTAGCTTCAAAAAAATCAATCGTGCACTCACAACACTCTTCTTACAAGTGTTTAAGTATACCATTCTTATAAAGGTATTATAATAAGATGTTAAAGACTAAAGCATTTATAAAGCTCTCGTTATAAGAGTGATAAGAATAAACCTCTTATAAGAACATTTTTATAAGAGTTTAAGTCTTGAAGAGTTAAACTCTCACTAAAACGTCTTTATGAGAGTCCATAGCAACAAAATATGAACTTGTAACAAGAATACGACTCTCCAAGAGTAATAATCTTATAATAAATGTACTTAAAGAGTTCATTTGAATCTTGCTACTAGAACAACATTATAAGAGTGGTGAGAGCCTTACTAGAGTCTTATGAGAGCTTATTTCATTTCACAAGAGCTAAACTCTCAAGAGTTTGTTAGTTGGGGTGCGTACTCGATAGTCCGAAGCCTCGAAACCTCGAATTTCCAGTAATCCGGATCACCTCAAAGATTGCATTGTACACTCTGTAGTCCGAATATCAAGAGCTTCTCTAGTCCGAATCTCACTTTTTTCTCATATTAACAGCAATATTATTGTCCGAAATAAAAACAACTTTTTTCTTTGCTCTTAGAAACAACAATAAGTGGAATAACAGAGTGAAATTCTTCGAAAATAGAAAATCGATTCTCCGAAAAAATTGCTTAAAATCGTCAATTTCCTCGAAATCCCGAGCAAATAAAAGGCTTCCACTAGTCCGAACTCCTCTGTAGTCCGGATCGACCCCGGTTTTTATTAGTCCGGACTATCGAGTACGCACTGTATTTACTTATTATCGCGGTCGCGGCTAATGTATGGGTTCATAGCCGGAATGCACAATGAATAAGATTCTACTGGAAGTTCATTGTGTTCATGATAGTGGCGTAGATAAGGGGGGATCAAGGGGATCAATTCAATCCCCCCACCCCTTCAGTCACACGTTGTTTATTATTATTTATTTAATAAATAAATAAATAACTTTAGGTACCTACGTAAAACAAAGCAAAAGTAAACTTTTTGCTGGAATTATTCAACGTGTGCAGGGTTTCATTTAAACGTGAAACCATTTTTAGGGTTTTTTAGATTTTTCAAAAAACCCTTATGAAATTGATTTTGTCCGTCCGTCTGTCCGTCCGCACATGTACGGAAATTAAGGACCACGCCGAGATTCGATCTCCGGACCTCTATATTACTAGCATCGTAGAGTGCGACTCAACCAAGTGAGCCACAGAGCGTGGCAAATAAATAAATGAGAGGATTAAAATTATTATCAATATGCAATATTTTCAGGACTCAGTTTTTTCGTATGTAGTCTGGCTGGTGTAGTGGTTATTGCGCGCACCTTCGATGCACAGGGTCATGGGTTCGAAACTCACCGTGAACGAATTAAGTTTATGTGACGGACTATGATCTCACTAAGAAAAAATTTATTTCAACCAAAACTCACTCAAATAATATTGTTTCGTCGACACTTCATGGAGCTATGTGATAACGGTGGAAAAGAATGGGGGAGGGAGAGAAGAAGAATGGGTTATACACAAGTCATTAGGTATGCCCGAGAATTTATTAGCCTGCGGAGGGTGAAGGGTAACGCCTCGGTCTGGTTTTTAGGGTTTTTTTTTTAGAAATTTTTTTAAACATTTTTTATAAAATCCGTCCGGCTCAACCGATCGACAAGAAATTTGATAGGTATGTAGATTACAGTCTTTGGCACGAATACCTTGAAAGTTGCTAGATAAAACGGCGTCCCCGAAGAGGTGAAAATTCTGCGACACAAAGCTTTTGAAATTTGTGGGGAGACCTTTACAAACGCTTCTTAGGCGGCAGACTACCCTAAGAAAACTCAAAAACGCTTTTTATCGGCTAACCGCTCGCTACGTTTGCACCTCGGCTTTTTCTAATATTCCGACACAAAACGTTTTAAATTTTTTTAAAAAGGTCCTTCTCCTTAGAGATCAGGATCACAGATTACTCTCAGAATATTCAAGCACGACTTTTTTACTTTTTATCGCAGATAAGAGTGTGGGTAGGCAACTCAAAGGGTACGACGAACACATTTCATATCAGTTACCTTTTCCCGGTTTCGAGTAACCGTAACGGAGTTATGGGTCGTTAAAGTTGAGTTTACACCCCGCCGTTTTTCTAAACCGCTATAGGTACGGATAGTGGTGTAACGCTTCTAAAATATATGGATGGCCACAGGGAAGAAGTAGGTAAGTCCAATTTTTCCGAAAATGAGATAAATACATTTTCGAAGAGGAGAATTCGTATTACATATGTGTATGAAATCAGGAGCCTCAAATCAAAGACATAACAGTACAAATCGATTGTGCATATTTAGGTAACTTCTCGTTTTACGATCAACTTTAGATAAGTCGAGTTACACTCTATGAAATTTTTACTCTTATAATAGAAGGAAACTTTGTTTCCTTCTATTATAATAGTGAAATTACTCTGCAATCTAAATTTGCAAATCAAGTGTAATTTTACATAAAAAAATGTTTAAAAAAGTACTCCAATATATTAGCAAATTTACACCGCGCTATGTGTAAAAACACTCCGTAATAATAGGAATATAATGCGGTTTCACTCTTTTTTCGTTGTAAAGATTTAAGTGGCGAACCTTTACAAATAATATAGTTATCAATAAAACTATTTAAGGATAAGGATATATAAAATATAAACAAGTATCAGTCGAGTTTTGCTGATCAGTTTTTCACATGGGAGGTTGCAATATGGTCTTTTTTGTGCGATCTGTACACTTGTTATTCTTCTCGGTACCGTAACTCAGCCGTTTATAGGCAATTTCGAGTCAACGTTACATTGCATATCATTTCGGAGTGTAATGTTGCAACCACTAAATACTTCCTATCCGCACATGTACGGAAATTTTGGACCACGCCTAGATTCGATCTCGGGACCTCTAGATTACTGGCATCGTAGAGTGCGACTCAACCAAGTGAGCCACAGAGCGTGTACACATGAGTTCTAAATGCAGAGAATTTACATTGTGCTAAGTACAGCCGATTGAAGTATGACAACTGGAGAGCACGCTACAAAAAATGAGTAAAACTTCAACTGCACGTTGTAAAAATACACCACAAATCCGAATTAAACACATAAACGTTGTAAAAATGCACCAGAAAATCTGAATTATACAGAAGTGTAGCGTAAAAATACATTTCACACCGATTTTGGTGTAAATTTCTTATTTTACACAGAATTTGTTGAAAAATGCACTCTGTATGTGATTATAAGCGGGAAAAAGTGTAAAATTACCGCATTTTCAGCGGAAATTTAAATTCACTTTTTAGAGTGTACCTAGTTATTCCCAACGACCGTTGAGCATATCAGCTAGTTACCTACTTATACACAGAGTTCAATTTAATGATAAATTCATAAATTTATACGTTAATGTTACTATGATATTAATAATTTTTTTTGCGAAATCGTAAGAAAGAAATTATAGAGAGTTTTAGCAACACTCTATTAAATTTTTACTCTTATAATAGAAGGAAACTTTGTTTCCTTCTATTATAATAGTGAAATAACTCTGCAATCTAAATTTGCAAATCAAGTGTAATTTTACATAAAAAATGTGTAAAAAAGTACTCTAATATATTAGCAAATTTACACCGTGCTATGTGTAAAAACACTCCGTAATAATAGGAATATAATGCAGTTTCACTCTATTTTCGTTGTAAAGATTTAAGTGGCGAACCTTTACAAATAATATAGTTATCAATAAAACTATTTAAGGATATATAAAATATAAACAAGTATCGGTCGAGTCTTGCTGATCAATTTTTCGTATACATGGGAGGTTGCAAATTGTTCTTTTTTTTTGCGATCTGTACACTTGTTCTTCTTCTCAGTATCTTAACTCAGCCGTTTATAGGCAATTTCGAGTCAACGTTACATTGCATATCATTTCGGAGTGCAATGTTGCAAGCACTAAATATTCCTATCCGCACATGTTCGGAAATTTTGGACCACGCCGAGATTCGATCTCGGGACCTCTAGATTACTAGCATCGTAGAGTGCGACTCAAGCAAGTGAGCCACAGAGCGTGTACATATGAGTTCTAAATGCAGAGAATTTTTGGAAAAATGTGGTACACTGTGCTAAGTCCAGCCGATTGAAGTATGACAACTGGAGAGCACGCTACAAAAAATGAGTAAAACTTCAACTGCACGTTGTAAAAATACACCACAAATCCGAATTATACACATAAACATTGTAAAAATGCACCAGAAAATCTGAATTATACAGAAGTGTAGCGTAAAAATACATTTCACACCGATTTTCGTGTAATTTTTTTATTTTACACAGAAATTGTTGAAAAATGCACTCTGTATGTGATTATAAGCGGGAAAAAGTGTAAAATTACCGCATTTTCAGCGGAAATTTAAATTCACTTTTTAGAGTGAAGTCGTTTGGAATAAAACGACATAATTTGACATTCCATATAAAAATTCGCTTGCTTACCGTATACGAAACAAAATATCTTAATTTTGCTTGTCCTAAGTAGGCATAGGTGTAAAAAACGACAAATTATTTCGCCAATTTCGACTGTTTCCAGAACATCAAATATACGGAAATACACCCATGCCTACTTGGGACATGTAAAATTAAGATATTTTGTTTCGTATACGGAAAGCAAGCGATATTTTATATTGAATGTCAAATTATGTCGTTTTATTTCAGACGATAAGCTAAAACTCTCTAATAATGAGATATGTTTAATTTTTCTATAAAATTTGAAATTATCTACTGAAGTATTGCCTGCCTTCATCTTAATAGACAGGCCTTTTGGATTATTTGGTACACTGGTCAAACTATTTGAATCACAAAAATCATAGAATGTGGTATGATTGAATAAGTGGCATGTCCAATTTTTAATTTAAATTGTTTCAAACGATATGTTTAATAGCATACATATAACTCTAATCGAGGGTTAAATATTTTTTCGACTATACTGTACTCAGTAAGCTAAACGCCAGAGTATGCCGTTTTCCATATTCGAAATTTTAACATTCACAATATTTTTATTATGATTATTGCTGCTATTCTGTGTTCACAACAATTCTAATAATTATTGTGAAAAAAGGAACATGCTATCGGAAACGGAAATTGTCAAAATTTACCGTTTGAGTGTATAGTGATTGCATTGTTCTTTTTCTGGTGTGCTTTTAAAATTGTATCGCAATTGGAATATTGTATTGAATATAGCAAGGTAAATATTTAAACGAATTTTAGTTTATTGGTGTGTAGTGTACTTAAAAATATCTTTTCAAGATGTCACTAAGTGATGATGGTAGAATGGTTTCAGATTATGAATTTTCCGATTCCGGAAGCTCGCCTTTGGCAGGTTATGAACAAAGAGTGCAAGGTATTTCTGCGATACACGCTTTTATTTTGCTATTTTGGTTTATAAGTATAAAATACTTAATAAATATTGGGTTTCTGTGCTCAATATTTTCTTTTTACATTTAAGATGTCCACAGTGAGAGCGTAGTAGAGCATCAGCGCATTCCGATGAAAAACACCACGAGAGAGGCCAGAAGATGCAGGAAAACATTAAGAAATATTGGTAAAGAATATTTATCTTCTGCCGGTAAAACAGTCCGTTCAAGGTCTATGGGTGAATTAACTACCTGTCGGATGAAATGTTCCATAAGAATTCCCGACGAAGACAGACGAGTTTGTTTCGAAGAGTACTGGAATTTAGGAAGTCGGGATAGGAGAGCATCATATGTGGCATCTCTGATAACTATTAGAAATAAAAAAACTCAGAAATTAAATCCCACCATCACGCGAACTTGTTCGTGCTCCTATAACCTTGTTGTAAATAGTAAACAAATTGATATATGTAAATGTTGCCTTGTAAAAACATTAGGAGAAAGAAAAGGTTTTGTCGAACTTGTTTTAAAAAAGAAAAAAATGTCTTCGTCCGGAATAGTACACCTAGATCGCCGTGGCCTTGCTCCTCCCAAAAATAAGCGCACTGACACCGTTGTTAATGAAATAAGACAACACATAGAATCTTTTCCCGCATACGAGAGTCATTACTGCCGAGAACACTCATCGAAAAAATATTTATCCTCCGATTTAAATATTGCTAAGATGTATAATTTATACAAAGAAAGTAAATCTAACCCTGTTTCACTTTCCCTTTACTCTCAATGCTTTCATCAGATGAACTTAAGTTTTAAAAAACCAAAAAAAGATACGTGCCACAAATGTGATATTTTGCATTTAAAAATAGCGTCATCGTCAGGAGATGAAAAATCTTCCCTTATTTCCCAAAGAGACGAGCACCAAGCTCTTGCTGAAGCAGCTTATGCAGCCAAGCGGATAGATAAGTTGGATGCTAAAACGAACCAAGCAAAGAAAGCTTTTGCATTTGACTTGCAGCAATGTCTGCCAACACCGTATTTACGGACGTCAGTGTCGTTTTACAAGAGGCAATTATGGAGTTTTAATTTGACCATTCATGATCTGGCCACAGACGAATCAACATGCTACATGTGGGATGAGTCAATATCAGGAAGAGGAGCAAATCAAATCGCTTCTTGTCTCTTTAAACATCTTCAAAATCTACCATCACATATTGAAGAAGTGACCTTCTATTCTGATCAATGCGGGGGACAAAACAAAAACTCCATTCTTCCGCAAATGTTTCTGTATATACTGCAAAAAATTAAAAATATTAAAATTATTAACCATAAATTTTTGGTAAGCGGCCACACTCATATGGAATGTGATAGTGATC
This sequence comes from Microchrysa polita, assembly GCA_949715475.1. NCBI lineage: Eukaryota > Metazoa > Arthropoda > Insecta > Diptera > Stratiomyidae > Microchrysa > Microchrysa polita. Next base: position 16,051,540 of record OX454417.1, on the reverse strand, counting down.
ATGCTATAATTGAAAAAAGAAAAAAAAACGACTAACATGAAAATTAACCATTTAAATGATTGGTTGCAATTAGTTCGGATTGCTAGAAATAAAAATCCGTTTACTGTAGTGAAAATGGAAATAGAAAATTTTTACGATTTCGCCCTTCTTGGGAAAAAAGGAGGTCCATTTTTTATTCAAAAAGTTGATCTGTCCGGACAGAAATTTATTTGGATGCCAATCCAATGGCTGCAATATAGGCAGAATGAAATGCATTTTTTTTTCAAAAATAATTTAAATACGAACAACGAGTTCAATGCGATGAAGTTCCGGGGTAGGGGCAAAATTAATAAACACGTGAAATTACAATTAGTTGGGCCAGTGACGATAAGTGAAGCTAAAAAAAAGGACATCATGGACTTGCTTCCACTTATTGATAGTACATTCCATGAGTTCTATAAAAATTTGAAAACGGACACCACTGACCCGAAAGATCCCGATTTGATTGAAGTTAATGTAGATCCAGAGGAACTTCTTCAACATTAGATGGTAAGTTTTGTAAACGAAGAAAGACATAAAACTATTTGCCTTAGTTTTTCTTACCAAAGTTGACTCATCCCTCATGTAACATGTAGAATTTTCTGTAGGTACTGAGCTAATGGCAAGGTTCGGCTTTATAATTGCCTCTTGCAGTAAAAAAACTGACATGGGAAGTTACATTTAAGGATCAAAAGCGAAAATTGTATTATTAAGTTGCTTCAAGAACTTTTTATGCGAAACTTTTTATGAGAAATTTGTCACTTATGTATATATTTAGAAAAAAACATTAGAATATTACCTACTTAACGGTTTTTGTAAAAATAAATGATTATTATTAGTATGAAAAATGTTAACTTTATTTATCACCATTAAAGTGTTGTGCATAAGTAGGTAAGTAGCTGGTGCATAATTAGGTAAGTCTAGTTTTTCCTCCCATGATACATATTTTAACGAAAATTAATGATATACGCAAATATGGATGAAAATTTACTATTCCACCAAAAATTACACTAATGTAGCCATTCCATGATTTTGGAGAAGGAAGTAAACTTTAAATTCGCTGCCCTGAAAAAATTGTTGTTTGGACTTACCTACTTCTTCCCTACCGCCATCGATTATATTGTATTCAAAAACGAAATGGGGGCCCCTACTCAATATAATCTACTATTAGCCAACATTATTGCACTGCCGTTTACCAAAAAGCGGAGTTCTGAAAAATAAAATTTTTAGACAACCTTTGAAGCTAATCTTATCAATTAACATGGTCGGAAATTTAGTTTATTTATTAGACCTTTTTTGATTGTATATACACTGTAAAAACATTGCCCTGTGGCATGGGTCGCGAATAATGCCACCGCCTTTCCCGGCGTGTCGTAGAAGGCGACTAAAAAGGGACCTAATCCAAGGTGGATCAGCATGCGCCGAGGAGGGATGCATGGTCAAGAGGGTGCTTGGCCGCTAGTGTGCGAAGGTCGCAGGCAACCATGACATCTGAAGCCTGAGGCACGTTTTAACATCAACAAGACCTCCCATAGGTTAGTGTGTGTGTGTATGGGTTGCCGCGTCTGGAGATAGCCGGCGGACGTAAAAGGAAAGTCCATAAATTTACTTATTTCCACACACTAGTGCCAAAAACACAACCTTTCTCCAAAAGGTGTAAAAGAATGGAAGGCCTTATGGAAATTCACGCAAATACAAGCACTACCCCGCCGGGCACTACTTCTGCTATGCGGTTGAGTGATCCCGGGGCGAACCTAGTTCGCGCCAGTGCTCGACGGTTTCCGGGGGCGAGCAATATAAGGCAGTCCAATTACATTGTGGAGAAGCTGAGGGTTGCAAGCTGGAATGTCGGTTCCATGACGTCAAAGAGCGAGGAGATTGAGGATATCATGAAGCGGAGAGGGATAGACATTATGTGCGTGCAAGAGACAAAGTGGCGAAATACTCATATCGACAGAGCCCGGTTTCTTACGAATTCCATGAAGTACAAATTGTACTACTATGGAATTACAAACCAAAGAAACGGAGTTGGCATTATTCTGGCGTCGTCTTTACTTGGCAGTATAATAAGTGTCGCGAAGAGAAGTGACCGCTTGATCAGCATCAAATTGGTTATCTGCGGAAGGGTGTGGAACGTAATAAGTGCCTACGCTCCCCAAGTGGGATTGCCACCAGAAGAAAAAGAGGCATTTTGGAACGACGTTGACACCCTAATTCAGACCATTCCAGATACCGAATTGGTGTTCTTGGGAGGAGATTTAAATGGTCATGTGGGTGAATCAAATTATGATTACGAGGATTGCCATGGTGGAAAGGGTAGCCCTTCAACGGTCAGAAATGACGAAGGTGAAGCTATTCTGACCATGTGCAGATCGCATGGTTTGGTCATCCTAAATACATGGTTTGTGAAAAACGAGAGACACCTAATCACCTACAGTAGTGGACACGGAGATAGGAAACACGAAACGCAGATCGATTACCACCTCTGTTTCGATTTTATGAGAAGGTGGGTAAGAGACTGCAAGGTGATCTTGGGTGAATCTGTCGTCAGCCAACATCGTTTGCTCCTGTCAGAATTTATTTTGAAAGCAGGAGGAGCAAGAAATAGAAGAACTCCCAAGCATGTCGAAAAAATCAAGTGGCACAATCTTACAAACGACAACTTTGAACCTGTAATAACTCCATTCATTGATAAAATGACGGAGTGGTTTCAAAACAACACCAACTGCCCCGAGCACAGTCCAACACAAATGTGGAATAGTTTCGCTGAAATGTCAGTAAGTGAGGCGGAAAAGGCACTTGGAGTTTCGAAAGGTCCACTCCACACGAAGAAAGAAACATGGTGGTGGAACACCGAAACTAAGGAAGCAGTGCAAGCCAAATCGAACGCATTTAAGGCATGGACGAAATGTGAGTCAAGCAATGAAGCCGAACGGGTTCAACTTCGCGAAAATTATATGCAATGCCGGAAGAAAGTAAAGTGCTTGGTAGCTCAAGCAAAGGCGAAGGCAGCTGAGAAATTCTACCAAGAATTAGAAACTCAGACTGCGACCGAAGGACCGTCTTTGCGCGAGAGACCTAAGCACGACGCCGGGATATTTAGGGTCGCAGCCCAAAGGAGAAGGAACGCTCGGGAAATACAGGCGCCAAAGTACGTGGAGGACTCGCAAGGAATGTTGCTGATTGACGATACGGCAATTTGTAGCAGGATGCGAGAGTATTTTGACGAACTTCTAAATGAAGAATTTCCTCGGGCAGCTTTTCAAGATGTTGAGCCAAATACCACAAATATTGAAGATATCTCAGAGGAAGAGGTGATGGAGGCAATGCATCAGATGAAACGCGGAAAGGCAGTCGGCCCGGACAAAATCCCCGCGGAATTTTGGTTGAAAATGGAAAATGTCGGGCTTAGTTGGCTCACAGTTCTCTTCAACAAAATCAAAGGTGGGCAACCGATGCCTGATGCTTTCAGGGAAAGTTTTCTTCTTCCTTTCTATAAGAACAAGGGAGACTCACGCAAACTCAACAACTATAGGGCTATAAAGTTAACACCTCATACACTGAAGATCTACGAGCGAGTTGTCTGCAACCGATTGAGAAAGATTGTGCGGTTGAATGACAATCAATGCGGCTTTGTTGAAGGTAGATCTACAGTCGATGCGATTCAGTGCATTCGTATTGCGATGGAAAAGTATAGAGCAGCACGAAAGGACTTGTATTTTGTGTTCATCGATTTGGAGAAGGCATTCGATAGAGTACCTCGTGATCTGATATGGTTGGCCTTGAGAGCACTTAATGTCCCCGAGGCATACGTCAGGATGATACGAGACATGTATGATAGAGCTACGACTAAGGTTAGATGCACAGCCGGTGAATCAGAAGAATTTCCGGTGAATGTCGGAGTACACCAGGCTCAGGGCAGTGTATTGAGTCCGTTGCTCTTCAACATCATCATGTGCTACTTATTAACACGTGTCTCCGACGGCCTAGAAATATCTCTTCTTTTTGCTGATGATATAGTCCTTAGTAGCCCAAACATCGTTGCCTTGCAAGCTGCGCTTACAAAATGGTGTGACATTCTGGAGGAGCATGGACTGAGGGTAAGTATAACAAAGACTGAGTTCTTATGCTGCCAATTCTCAGACCCAAATGCACCGATACCAGAAATGTACGTCAAAGGAGAGCAGCTTAAGTCTTGTACCAAGTTCAAGTACCTTGGCTCGATGGTGAACAGCGGAGCTACATGCGATGATGACATCAAACATCGCACAAAGGTTGGGTGGATGAGGTGGCGAGAAAACTCTGGAGTTTTCTGCGATAAGAAAATGCCACTGAAGCTAAAGGGCAAGTTGTACAAAACGGTTGTACGTCCCGCACTCATGTATGGATCAGAATGCTGGACCATGTATGAAGGTTACGCGAAAGAAATGACAGCGACTGAAATGAAAATGTTACGCATGTCAGTTGGTGTAACCAAAAGGGACCACATCAAGAGTAGCTACATCCGAGGCAGCTTGTCCATAGACCAACCAATCACCGAAAAGCTCGAATACCGACGAATGGATTGGTATTGCCATGTTCAAAGGCGTCCGCCTGAGAACCCCGCAAAGAGAGCGATATCAATGGAAGTTCCACTTGATGGACCCAAGGCCAGAGGCAGACCGAAGAACACCTGGATGTGTCAAATGAAAAAGCAACAACAACGCATTGGTCTCGGCGATGACACGATCCAAGATAGAGCTGCCTGTAGAAATATGCTGAGAAATTATCGCCAAAACGGGCGATGTGCCTACACCGCAGGTCGAGCAACGCGGAACCATGGAGCGGTATAAAGAGCGAGGCAAGGAAGAAGAAGATACACTGTAAAAACAAGGTTGAATTTTACATTGAAAACTCGTTGAATTTTACACCTTTTTTCTCGCAAAATTACAGTAAACGTTTATTTTTAAACAAAATTTCTAGTAAACCCACAAAATAGTGTAATATTACAGAGATTTTTTAATATTACTCTATATGGGTGTAATTTTACACCACATTTGCTTTGAAGATGTGTCATTACTTTATATTTGTGTAACTTTAATTTTTAAACTTTTCGATCGTTTACACCTAAATAAAAGTGAATAGTTTAAAAACAAAACTTTGCTTTATATTTGATTTTAATATATTCCGTTTAGGTTTTAATAAAATGAAAGTTTAAATCCAAAACTAAAATAATTAAATCCAAAACCAGAATCGGGTGAAATATTAAAACTGGAGAGGTTTACTTTAAAAAAGAATTTAGTTTAAAATGCTTTTTAAGTCGATTTTTTTTTTTAATTTTATATTACATACATTTTTTTGTGAGGCATGGGTTCACGTTCACTTCACCGTTTAAGGGCTATTTCGAGTATAAAATGTACAGACACTTGGATCAAACCGCACATATACGGACATTTGGATCACGCCGAGATTCGATCTCCGGACCCCTAGATAACTAGCATGTGCGACTCAACCAAGTGCGCCACAGAGGGCTTATACCTCATGATTATTTATTATTCCATGAACAATTGGCCATATGGCAAGTACTTAAAACTGTTTTTGGTTTAAATTTAAAATGTTAGTCCAAAAGATTAAATTTGAAACTCATGGTTTGGATTTTAAACTTTGAGTTTACAACTTTTAAACTTTTAGTCTTAATTTTAAACTTTTAGTTTACACTTTAATCTAAGTCTGGTTTTATTGAAAAATCTTAATTATTAAGGTTCAATTGGTTTACTTTCTAATACTTTTAGTATTAAAAATTTATAAAACTTTTGGATTTCTTAAGAAATAAACCGAGTTTCACTAAAATTAATGAAACGATTGAACTGTTTAGATTTGAAACAAAATTTGCTTAAAATGTGGACTAAACTTTTTCGGTTTACTATAAAAGTTTTAAAATGAAACTAAATTTCCGACCGTGAAGCTATTTTTTTTATTACAGTGATTCGTATTCTCTTCTTGGATGAGAGCAGTGGCGTAGATAGCTTTCCGGAGAGGGAGGGGATTTGTGACCAGATTTTGTCTTTACAAGAGAAATTCAATTTAAAGGATTGGGGGATCGTATATATCCTGAATTCTTACACTAACTTACAGCAAAAAATATACTGGGTATTCTATCTAAAGATTCCGATAGGATGAAAACGCAAAATTATTTCGGAGTAAACATCTTCAAAATAACAACGCCTTCATCGGTTTTATTAGAAAAGATATATGCTGGGGCTAATTTCATCCGATTTTGGTATTGTATATCCACCGATGAGAGTGAATTTGGTGGTTGACCGATGTCACATGTTGTGTAAATTACAAACTTCATCAGTTAGTCTGGTTGGCTTAGTAAGTAGGACGTTCGTCTACAAATCATATCCCACGGCAGCTAGGTAAATTTATTATGCATTTTAGAGCATAAAGAGGTAAATAACCACATATAAAGAGCCACCTCAGCATAGCACTAAAATGTTACTTGAAATTCTCGCTTAAAGCTGCTTCGTAAAGCAGAGCACTTCTAACTTGTTCGACAGCTTGTATGTTCCAATGACCCAGAAATCCACAAAACAGACCAAAATTTGCTACTCTTCGTAACTACGTAAGGGGGGGGGTGTTCCACCGAACACATAGAACACCGTACGTTCGCCACTGGGTACGGGTATGAGACTTTGCACAAATGGTTAGTATAAGGATGTGGTATGAGCATACCTACGTTCAATACTAAGCATGTTGAGATTTGCTAAGAAGAAGGAAATAACAGTAAATTTGTGAAATTTCAGTTTGTGCGTGAGTGCCCCTCGTAGGATTGTAAATTTGAAAATTTTGATGAGGATTTTTTCGGAATAAGTTTGTAGGGTCAAATCAAAAGGGTGTCCCGGAATAGGTGCAAAAGTCGACTTTTTTATTATTCATCGGAGAGGGGAATGTGGGTACCAACTCATATCAAAGGGCTTATCGAAGACATTTCCTATAAGGTATTTTTTGTTAATTCGATATAACGGTAACGGAGTTAGAGTTATTAAATTCAGTTTCTCTCTCAAGTTTTTGGTTGGGACCCCTGTAGAAATGCTGAATCAAATATGTCTGCAGATTTCCCGTTGAGTAACTTGATCGAAAACGGAAAAATAGTAAAACTCTAAAATCGTTATAGAATGAAAGGCGCTAGTTAGAACAATCCAAAAATATATTTAATGACGGAATTAAAATGATTTTAAGTTTATTTATGATTTATTACTAAAAAACGATAACGTACAAAAAGTATTACGGACGCATTGAAATTCTAAAAAACCCACGTATTGCGGGCGCAGCCCTCTGTACGATCGGTATTTTTTTTTATTTCGGCAACAAGTCCCTCATTGCCTCATTTACTTTTAAGTTTTTAGGGTTTTTTAGATTTTTCAAAAAAACCCTTATGAAATCGATTTTGTCCGTCCGTCCGTCTTTTCACTAAATAACTCGCGAACGGCTTAACCGATCGTCATGAAATTTGGTAGGAATGTGTAGAATGGTAACAGTCTTTGGCACGAAATACTTAAAAGTTGGTAGGACAAAAATAACAGGGTGTCCCGGACATTTGAAAATTTGTTCACTAAATAACTCGCGAACGGCTTAACGGATCGTCATGAAATTTGGTAGGAATGTGTAGAATGGTAACAGTCTTTGACATGAAATACTTAAAAATTGGTATGGCCAAGATAACAGGGTGTCCCGAACATTTACAAATTTGTTCACTAACCGATCGTAATGAAATTTGGTTGGAATGTGAAGAATCGTAACAGTCTTTAGCACGAAATACTTAGACATTGGTAGGACAAAGCAAACAGGGTGTCCCGGAGATTTGAAAAATACGACTTTTTTGGTTTTTATCAAATCAAAGAACTCGATGGGTAGGTACATTTCATATCAGTCGCTTTTTTCCAGTTTGGAGTAATGGTAACGGCGTTACAGCTAATAAATCCAGTTAATATGTGGAGCCATGATACATAGTAAATCTATTTTTGGATTGGTCTAATTAAAAAGTGTTACGCGTTTATTTAGACCAATCCAAAAATAGATTTACGAGAAGCATTTCATTAACATTGTGCATAATTCTTATTTATTACCTATAAAATATATTTGCAAAATCATTCACTATGTATGTATCCAAAATCTAAAAAACCCTCGTATTGCGGGCGCAGCCCTCTGTACGCCGGTATTTTTTAATATGTACTCACTTCAACTTGAATTGATGTATCTATTTTCGCATTGGATAGATATAGAATATATGCTGTTACCTAATTTTTGTTGGAACTTGAACTGTACGCTCTCCGTGGACCGTGGGTATCTATATTACATGGCTTGGTTTCACTGACATTGGAAAAATACAATTTTACTGAAAATTTGACTTTTAGCTTCAACAATAAATTTACTAAAAGATGTGTAATGTGTGCCTGATCAGCCAAGCATTTATGAAACAATTTTTTAAGATGGAATTTCAATTAAGGCCGTAAGGCTTAAGCCGATAAAAAAGTCAATATTCCTCTCCGCGATTTGAAAGGTGGGACTTGTCACTTGTGCCATTTTAAGGCTTTCAATTTTTATAATGACGTTATGCATTTCAGCGTATATCACGAAACCGCCATGAGGTGTAATTTTACTATAGATTATAATTATGTATATGTCGACGGTTTTATACATATGGACGTTTAAGGGGGAATTATTCAGGGTCTCGTACAATGGTTTTTGCGGAAAAAGGGGTGTTGTAAGTCGAGTGATTGTCCTCTAAGGCTTCAGATTTATGGAGGGACCATGCACCACGACTATGAAAATCATTCAAATAAAATAAATCAAAATTAATCAATTTTTTCCGTACCATACCTATCAAATATAATGTCCAATTCCAGCTCTACAAGTTTTCTACTCAATTAATATCTACACAAACTTTTAAAAAAGTTTCAATTCATGGTTAGGTAAAGAAGGTGCTTAGGTACAGACTAAAGTTTCTCTTGAAACTACAAACTTATCACTCGTATATTTTCTGCAAACATTACTTACTATACAATCCGCAGTTCAATTTTACAAAAACAAAACGATTCAGCGTATAAACACTGTAATTCTCATTATGGAGTCAGCATCTTTCTTTATAGATTCAATAAAAATGTTTCGTTTGCTTGTTAAACTGCACCAAGACTGCACGAACATTAAAATTAAACAAACACCTGTCCAGTAGAGTGGTAAACAACGCTACGCACTTTCCATATATTACCGCGTGTTACAAGAACATAAGAAGGTTGCAAACCACGACATCTTGAATGACATTTGCAATCAAATGTCTTTTATGGCAAACATATTTGAAACATACCTACTCGAACTTGTATGCTCGTCCAGGCGGCCCACGTAGTTTCACTTGGTTCACTAGACACTGATTCTTTATATGCGATGCCGGATTTCAATAATGACCATTCCTGGCGCTTCGTCCCGCTAACTGCATCACGTCGTAACGAGAGTTATGCATAGACGATAAACACCAAAGTACAAGAAACAAGACCCATGTAGCGATGTAGGTACCTATTAAGGTATCCAATCCAATTCAATGCACTAGTCATACGGAATGGAAGCTACTTAGTATGCCCGGCCAGGATCCATGCTACACATGTTCAATGTGCGATATAAACTTTACAATCAGGACGCGCATCGGGAATGTCATAAATGAATGGAAATTATGATAGAGCTGATGAACATATCAAATTTCATCACGATACTGCGCAAGCTTGTTGCATATTTTTGTTTTTCACACATTTCGATTTGTATATGTACTTGCTATGCGTTTGGGTGTTGGTTTTTCCTTTTGCTATACCTACGAGTACACGACCAGGTTGAATGGCGGCCGTTTTTGAAGGACATTGTAGGTATGGCTATTCGGCTTCTTGTAATACATTTATGTATAAAGGATTTAACCCATCGTTTGACGGTGCTAATAATAATTGTATCAAATGGACATTTTTTTTACTGTCAAGTAAAATAACAAAAATGTGTTTGAATTTATAAATTGATAAACTTATGTACGTAGCACATATTAGCTTTATATGGGGTTAATTAATGTTAATTAACCACCCTAATCTTGGGCCTCTACCCTTCCAAAATCAATATATGGGTTAGCACCACATTATACCGAAATCTCGAAGGGAATATCGTCGATTGTTTTTAAGGATTCCGTCAGCGTTCTGTGATTCGTCTTTTTCGGTCGACAACCACAGCAACATGACAATGGCAATGACGAAAATTGCATATGTCGTCGTTGTCTCTCGTCTGCGGCAAAAAACCCAATCTCAAAGGTGATCTTGTCGCGTTGCCATAAATCCGTCCGAAAAATAAAACATCGCAATAAATTTTGAATTGTGTGTTGGCACAACCGACATGGACACGGATGCACATATCGCCAAAAGAAAAAAACTATCAAAATGTCGTCGATCGTTTGTTTGTTGTATATGCAAGTATGTTTGTCGGAGTCACTGTTGTTTGTTACATTTCAGTGTCGAAAATATGCCAAAAAACATCGTCAACATTACATAGGTATATCCGTACCCAACGACTAAGGAAAAAAAACGTATAAGGAGAAGGAACATGCATATACGTTGTTCACAGGACGGAATGAAATTTTGTCAACAAAGCATAATATGAATTCACAACCCATTCAAAATCCTGAAAAGTCGAAGCCAAAAAATGGCATCTCTGCATTATTTGTTGTTATCGTATATTTGCACACAGATCCTGGATAATTTGTTCTTTTCTTTTTTTGGGTTGTGTATCTAACACAAAGACGCGATTATATGTCCGAGGGATAGGCTGGATACGGTCCACTTCGTGTTCCTTCCCGCATTTATTTATGAATATAGTCGGAGGGACGCAGTTTCTCTTGTTGAAAAATTATAATGACAGCCATACAATGGGACAGTGGCTGAATGATATTAATGATGGCTCGCTATGAATGAAGTGGAGATTTGTGGTTGATAATGGAAATTTACATATAAAAGAATGAGGGCAGGTTCAGTTTTTGATATGGCAGGTATAAAGGTAGATTGATGTTTGTTTGCCTTCCAGTATGATTTTTCATTAATTTAATGAACAACCTATGGTCAATGTCAATGGCTTCTTCGAAATGCAACTGATCATTATATTTTCAGCCGTATTCACCAGAGTGTATTTTGACTGATAAGTCAACATTTTAGGGGACTGGCGTACCTAATAGTTATGGTTAATTTATAGTTCAAGCCTCTACATTATTTATTTATGCAAAATGATGAAGATGGCATTTGTAATGGTCAGCGCCCGCTCTAGCACTTACGCCTCACCGGGCAAGAGGACAATTTGCCGCCCTTTAGGTGTACTCAGGCATATTGATGTGCAGGGTGGGCCAAAATGAGACCTTACAATGTTAAACGCAAATAACTTTTTTATTATACACTTTTTAACTTGTTTTCTTTTTGTAGCTTATTAGTATAGTGATTTTAGCTGAAAAAATGATGAAACCCAAACATCCAAAAAAAGAGCTGACTTTTGATGCCAAATTGTTCTATGGCCTGACCGCATTACGCAGTAAAAAGTTAGACTTTTTTGCGCGTCACATTTGGGGGGGAGGGGGTGGCAAAGGGGTGAAATTATGATTTTTCGCCAATATCTTGTTAACTGTAATATTTACAGCAAAATGTTCTGAGGACGATTTAAACTAGACAAAATTTCCTTTCTAATGATATATTATATCATATACCTTCTCTTGGCAGATTATATACTAGACCTTAAAACATTTGGTGTATTTTAGATTTTTTGATAGTTACATTTGGCGCTCTAGCTCCTGAAGTAATTTAATTGGAGCCATGGTAATTGGGATAACTATTCCTAACAATATATAGCTGTCCCACACAGAGACTCAGGCTGCCCCGACAAAGCATACCCCTATAGTCTCTATTAACATTTAAAAAAAAGACATGCCTGTAACTTTTCGCCGAATCACAGCAGGTGGGAAAAATTTTGGTAAACGTTAAGGCTAAGTCCCATTAGACCCTCCGCCAAATATTACTTCGATCGGATTAAAACAAAGGGTACCTCCCATACAAAATGACCGGAAAATTGCCTACGAGCAAAACTTTAATTTTGGTTGACTTGTTCCCTTATTTCTTAATAAACTAGTGGCATTGAATTTGAATAATTTGTATGGGAGGTACCCTTTGTTTTAATCCGATCGAAGTAATATTTGGTGGAGGGTCTAATGGGACTCAGCCTTAACGTTTACCGAAATTTTTCCCGCCTGCTGTGATCCGGCGAAAAGTTACAGGCATGTCTTTTTTTTAAATGTTAATAGGGAGTATAGGGGAATGCTTTGTCGGGACAGCCTGAGTCTCTGTGTGCGACAGCTATATATTGTTAGGAATAGTTATCCCAATTACCATGGCTCCAATTAAATTACTTCAGGAGCTAGAGCGCCAAATGTAACTATCAAAAAATCTAAAATACACCAAATGTTTTAAGGTCTAGTATATAATCTGCCAAGAGAAGGTATATGATATAATATATCATTAGAAAGGAAATTTTGTGTAGTTTAAATCGTCCTCAGAACATTTTGCTGTAAATATTACAGTTAACAAGATATTGGCGAAAAATCATAATTTCACCCCTTTGCCACCCCCTCCCCCCCAAATGTGACGCGCAAAAAAGTCTAACTTTTTACTGCGTAATGCGGTCAGGCCATAGAACAATTTGGCATCAAAATTCAGCTCTTTTTTTGGATGTTTGGGTCTAGAGCTAAAGTCACTATACTATAAGGTTCAGTTTTTGAAAATTTATAATGAATATATGCAGTATACAGGAACGTATTAAAAATAGTGATTTTCTCTATTCTTTTCAAAAATCTAATGTCATTTTGCAGATAAAATATTGCAAATTTTGTATTTTTATCAATTCCTTCTGGCTTAATGATTAGAGCCGTGGACATTTGTCTAATTTTATATTTCACAACAAATTTCCATAAAATGAATTTCATATATAAAAAAAACAAACGGTAATATCAAAAGCTACCTACACATTTAACGTACGTCTCATTTGACCCACCCTGTAGACCCTTAAGCGCAATTGTTTTTCACCGCATGACATACGGGAACCTGGTGGCTTTTAAATCGGCCGAACCCATTAAGAAATCGAAAATTAATACGAAAAATGTTTTCCACTAAAACACTTAACTTACGAAAATAAAGATAAACTTCAATCAGTCGTTACATAACCTATGTCCTCTGAGCGAAAACATGCATTTAGGTATCCCGCGAAAAATGTGGCGTGGAAATTTTTTTTCGCGATGACATTTCCCGTGAAATAAAATGCAATTGCATTGTTTTAGCTGGCAAAACGTCAAACACCGGTGTGGAGACTTTTGAGTAACCATGTGAAATGGATTTCACGATCAATTTTGACAGTACGTTACAAAAACATTTGTACGGATTTCACGTGAAATCCAAATGTTAGTACCCTACTCCTACCCTAACTCTTGGAGCTCGGATTTTATCAGTGTGTTCAACGTATGCCACGAACGTTGAACGCACTGAAAAAATGAATGCGCAATCTAGAAAATTCATTTTATGGAAATTCTTAGATACATATTAGCATGTCCGAAAACAAATTAGGGCAGTCCTCCCTAATTTGTTTTCGGGCATGCATATATTGGGATTTGGCTTATTCCGACTCTGAGAGTGTGTTGGCAACCGGACGATTACGAACAATATTTCACAGGAGAGTTTTCTTTTAAATGGTTTTTTGAGCGTTGCGATTTCTCCGGAAATTCAATACATACAATACATCACATAAATACAATCAGGGCCGGATTTAGCCACTACGGCGCCCCTGGGCAGTAACTAAATTGCCGCCCTCCGCCATTGGAAAGGCTTGAAATCAAATAGCATGTATGTATGTATGGCCGTGTTTTTTTATCATCGGAGAAAGATTTGCTGACCCAGACGCGCAAGAAAAAAACTATCGAGGGTAGCATCCAGGTTAAATTTCAAAAATGTCACTTAGGCATTGCCATTAATTTCAAAGCATTGCTCATAAATATTAAAACCCCGTTTTCATTTTACAAACGCTAAAGTTCAAATGTATTTTTTTTTAATGAAAACATATTTTTTGGTATGAGTCGTAATTTTGTTAGAATAAAAATTCGACGAACAACATTTTTAGCATGAATTTACAAACAAAAACTATTTTTTTTGCACACACTTGTGTGTTGCACGTAAACTATACCTTAGAACTTTTCAATTTAAATTTTAATTTTAGCTAGTCATTGAAAAACGTACTAGAAAACAATAGGGATTGCATACATTTAGGCGAGTTTTGAAAAGCTCATTAAAACTGGATAGCAATATAATTTCTAACCTGAATGAAGTCACAGGTTATCGTTTGTATGAAAATTACCCCGTATAGTGTAGGTTAGCTGATTAAAAAACACGGCCTATGTGACCTGAACATTTCATACTTTTACAAGTAATCGATGTGTTTTCTTTGCTCGAAGATAAATTGCTTCCCAGAGCCATAACCAGGTGGTCCGAACCCTTCCTGAAATTGTTTCAAAAAGCATTGAAATTCAATGAAAACTGGAACGATACACATTCATTACATTCTTCAAAATGTGTTCAGAAATTATTGATAGATACCTCATCAATCTCTGATGTTTTTTTCATAGTCTTTCGTTTTGGAATTCATGAATGGCTGACACCAACAAATAAAATTTGCTATTATCGTCATATTCATACCAAAAAAGGGGTTTTCCTGTTTTGTTTCTGGTGAGAAACTCCAACTTTTGGAAAGCTTACGTTGGAATTTGAAGGGTTTTGACCATATCTGAGACATCTAATTCAATTTTTGCGGCTTACGTTTCTTATTATGCAATAAACTTTACGCCCCATTTTGAGTTTTTTTTTGTTATCGGTAAAAAGAATAACAACAAAAATCAGAAAATCAAAGCATGATGTTATTCAACAAAAGTCATTCGCTGCCTAAAAGCTGCTAGGTTTTGCTGATTTTAATTATTTTATATGATGATCAGTGGAATTTTTCGGATTTCTCTGAATGAGAAATGACAAACTCGACTATAAAGACGTGAGAATTGTGAAAACCGGATCCTGGCTACGTCCCTGTTGCTCCTAAGGATATGTGCTCGTTTTGCTTGCTTTAATTAACTAGGGTTAACCCGGAGATTAGTCTAGTATGAACGCAAGTTTTCAACAATGTATTCTTCCAAAAAAAGTGAACTGTTGTATGCTGTAGCAATGATCGATTGGGTCCGTCAAATGCTGTTTCAGCCTTTTTTTCTGAAATATGCATGACTGCATCCGATCAAATACATTTCTAATAGTTAAACAAGCAATGATAGGGTATCAAAACAGAGAGGGCTTTCTACTTTCAGTGTAACCAAACAACCTGCCACAAAGTTTCAAAAATTTGCCGCCCTTCAAAATTTGCCGTCCGGGCAGCTGCCCAGGTTGCCCATATGAGAAATCCGGCCCTGAATATAATAATAATAACGTGCTGTAACTTCGCCCTCTATTTGAAAATGTACCTACCTACCTGCAGCAGAGGCTGCGTCCCAAAACATACGTTTCACAAAACTAAAATGCTTGAAATAGATTAGACGCGTCAACAGAAGCATCGGCCTCGCGAAACGTCAAGCGCAATGCATTTTACATTGCTGACAAAAATGTTGAGCAAAAGAATTGACAATCAGCATATTTGTCAGCTATGAAATTCTGCCGAAGCTGCTGCTGATGCGTGTAATCTATTTCAACTAAAATATTTGTAGTTTTCAGGCCCTTGATATCCATAAAAAGGATACCTACGTGTGAATATCATGAATCGATAACATATGTTTAGAAATGTTTCCCTTTACGGAAATTTTAACTGTCACATGAAGTCCGAGAGACAAAAATAGCACGGACACGGACTACAGTCTAAAAGACAGAAATTGGAGGCCATGTAATCAGAATCACCAGTGAATGTCTAAACACGTGTACGGTAATTTTTCGTTAAATGGTGTAGAAAGCAGCGATTTGGAGCGACACTTTTTTTCGCTTCGCTCCGCTCCCGCTCCCGCTCCGACCAATTTGAAACCGTTCTGCTCCAGCGCTCCGACTACAAATTTTTCGCTCCGCTCCGCTCCATTACAAAAATACAACAAAACTTCATTGTTCTTAGTAAATTTATATTATTTTTATATTTTAGACCAAAAGCATTTAAAGATTTTACAAAAATACTACCACTAAGAACTCCATCGGAAAAAAATTTATATAAATTAAAATCACAAAATTTTGTCTTTGAACCTTTTTTTACACAGCTTAAACTGCTTATCCGTTTTTTTTTGCTGGAAATATCACTAGTAATCATATTTGGATGCCTTTATGCAATAGTTTCTGGGCATCCCGTGTAGAACGAGATCTGTAAAATTGTTATGGAAGCTGCGCTGTCCTGTACCCCATTTAATAAAACGCACCTAATAACTAATTCAAATTAAAAAGTGCGTTTCATTCATCGAGTACAGTACAGGACTTTTCTGTCATCGATGATCTTGAATTTCTTAATAATGAAGAGTGATGATTATGACTTAACGCAAGAGGTTTTGCGTTTTATCACAATGAACTTCACAATAAGCCGAAATTTTACAAGTCTCTCAACGAATTCTTCGCCTTTAAATTAAATGAAAAATTTCGTCGAAAAAATTCATTTTTTTCTCGCGGATTTGTTTTTTGAACTTTAACTTCGGAGTGGGGCGACTTTCAAAGCAAAAATCTCTCCACTCCAGCCTGCCCAAAACCGGTCCATGGTCCGCTTATTCGCTTCGAAATTGAAAGTCGCTCCGCTCCGCTGCAAATATTTGGTAGAAAATCAATCTCGACTGTCCGTTCTTAAAGTTTTGCTATAAAATAAAAAAATAACAGGCATGACCAAGGTCACAGATGTGTATAAGTGACATCCGATTTCCAAGATTTTAACTGCTTTTTTGTTGAGGTGTTGACAGTGCCGGATTAAGACCCTTTGGGGCCCCTAGGCATAAAACAATTGTGGGCCCCTTGTAAAATGTCTTTAAATAAAACTTAAATTATGTGTAAGAAATGCTTTCGTAAATAATATAGTTTACGAAATAAGAATAATATATTTTATTTCGCAAAAATGGGATACCTACATAATCATAATCCCGAAAAACAAAATGCCGCCTACTTAAAACCCCGACGTTTTAGAATCCCGGATAGTGGATAGTGAAATAATCCCGCCAAAATTTTTTTTTTCGTTTGCTAGCAAATAGTTATGTTCCCAGCAGTTAGTGCAATACTTTCTCTTAGCACAAATCCGTCGAAATATTTGCTTATTGTACAAAGATGACAATTTAACCCCTACAGAACAAGACTGCCATTCCGGGGATACTTAAGTTTCAACTACCGAAAGACCACCAGCTATTTTTCAAATTGAGTCACCTGGTCCATGCGAGGAGACCCATTATTTTAACGGTAAATGTAGTGGCGTTTTTTAATATCCCATATTCTTTCATAAGTCGCGCGCGCGGGTTATTGAAATGGCGAGATTATGAATGTCGGGATTTTGAAAAACGGGAATATGATGGGCGGGATATCGTATCCAACACAAAATATTTAAAGTATATATTGTAGTACAAACATTTTGCTTCACAGAACGTTTTTCATTTTAAATTATTGCCAACTTTGAAATACTTCGTTCTCCTTCACTGACAGGAGGCGTCGTTAAATATATCCTTAAGGCTATCGCTACATTAAATTTGAACAGTTGAACATTTCACTCGAATTGTTGTCCTGTAATTCCAATTTTAGATGCTCATGGAGAATTATTTCGTTTTTTAATTAATCTAAAGTAAGACAAAACAAAGTAGCATTTAAAAGTTCTCTGGGAGTGGAAATTAAAGTTAAGCTTTCTGATAAAGCCTCTATCGATTTCTTATATAATACCAGACAGTGCAGGGCTTACTCCCTTGAGCCACTTTTCACTACATTCGCCTGGCGTAAGAGGGAACATGGTTTTGTGAAAAAAGTTTTGGCTTCTGAGTGTAAATCTTCAAATTTAAAATTTTTAAGTTATACCTTTTCAGAGACCTCATTTCAAAATATGGTCTGATTTGGACATCTATATCATATAGTTGTCGTAAAAACTATTTCCCATTCAAGTAAATACACATACCCAATTTTAGGTAAAATCAGTTTACAACTTGCTATACAATTGGAACGAAAATTTTTAATATTCTCAGAAAGGATAAAATTTTGCCACTAGATCTAGCTTAGAAGGGTATCATACCTTCGGTTTAGCTTATTTTACTTTCCTTTTTCATAACGAGAGCTTATCAAAGAACAAAAGACTTATTATTTATTATCGCGAGGTCACTGTCAGTGCGATTGCGGGGCCTCTGTGAGCGCGGGGCCTCTAGGCACGTGCCTTATGTGCCTTAAGGATAATCCGGTACTGGGTGTTGAGATCAACAGCACGCTCAGCAATGTCATTTATCCCCATCATAGATATCATAGTCCGTCACATGGGTCGTGGCCCTGTGTGCCGACTACTCTAAAATTTGAAATTTGCCTAACAATATTTTCGTAACCGACAATTTCAACTTCTAAAAAAATCATAATGTTGAAAAAAATTTGGGGCTTGCCCCCCCCCTGACCGAAATCCTAGCTACGCCCATGATAAGCTCCATAGAAATTATAACATCAAATTCGTTAAGCTTTCTATGTAAGACGACTTTTCTACTTCCAAGCCAATAACGGGGGGCAGCAATTTGACTACTGCCCAGGAGCCCAGGAGCGCCGTAGAGGGAAAATACGGGCCTGAGTAGAAAGAATTCTACTCTTTTCTCTACCCTTAACTCGATTCGAGTAAACCGATGTATAGATCGTTGTGGGTAAGTGAAAAGTGTCCTGTAAAGACTGTGACATGGTAAGGAAATGACGAAAAATTCACCTTCAAGTTCCAGAGAAGATTACACACCGCCCGCTCTAAGGGGGGGGGGGGAAGCCGGGCGGTCGCCCGGGGCGCCAAATTTTAGGGGCGGCTTTTTGGCTAGCACTATAATAAAAAAAGTTGATAAAAGCCAGAAGGAAAAATTTAATATCAATTTCCATTTGGTGGAAAGGAAACCTACAGATGAAATAAAAAGTTGAAAGTTGTGTTTTAAAGATGCAAATTCCTTGCGAGGCTTTGAAGAGTCCACAATTGATACAAAGTGCTGCATTTAGAATCCTACAATGCTGAGTAAGAGTTGCGTAAATTGTACGTTTGTGATGCTATTATACCCTTCCGAAGTGGGTCCATTCGCTCAGTTATGCGGTTCTAGTTCTACTTTAAAACATAAATTGGATATTCATCTGATAATGTCCAATTCAACATTTAGTACCTCTACTTTTGACCAGCATTAAGGATTTTATTTGAACCATGTATGCATGATCCCTTGTCATGGGCGTAGCCAGAATTTCGGTCAGGGGGGGCAAGCCCAAAATTTTTTCAACATCATGATTTTCTTAGGGGTTGAAATTTCCGGTCGCAGAAATATTGTTAGCAAATTTTAGAGTAGCCTGGCTTGTGGCTGGATTGGTGCACAAGGTTATGGATTCCAGACTCACCGTGAACGAATTCATTTCATGGAGTTTCTCGAACTCACGACCTACGTGACGGACTATGATGTCGCTCAGATTGTATCCATTTATGGGTATAAATAACATTGCTGGGCGTGCTGTTGATCTCAACACCTTAACAAAACAGCAGTTTAGATCTTGGAAATCGGATGTCATTCACACATCTGCGGTGCGGTCCTAGTTTACTGGTGGACTGCCACGCATGTTATCCCATTTTTTTTTTATTTTAGAGTCAAATTTTCAAAATGGAGCTGAGAATGTTTTTCTTCTGCATTCTGACTACATTCAACTGGCCTCCAATATCTGCCTTTAGAGCGTACTATGTGTATTTTTAGTGCATTTTTTGCATCTCGGACTGCATATTCCACTTGCGAAATCAGTTTGTTTCGTCTGTCACTTTCATCTTAGCAAAGTAGCAACGTCAGAATATTTATAAATCCTTTATTGATTGAAATATGGTTAACGGTTTTAATAAGATTTTCTCTAAATTTATCAAAGTATTTACAGTGGCTAAATTTTATTGCTGGTATGATTCAGCTCGAAAATAAATTTTGATTTAATAACTTGAAAGACCCACTGTGGCTCACTAGGTTGAGTCGCACTCTACGATGCTAGTAATCCGTAGATCGAATCTCGGCGTGGTCCAAAATTTCCGTACATGTGAATTTAAATATATATATGTAGTGCTTTCAACATTATACACACTTCGAAATGACTCGTTGCCTATAAAAGGCTAAATTAACGCACCATGACCCCACAACAGGCTATACGGTACTGAGAAGAAAAAGAAGAACTTGAAAAACACACTGAAATATGAGACCCGTTCTTTACAAGGTCCTTAACCCTGGAAGGTCATGCTTCTTTTTAGTACGGAAAGGTCATGCTTCGTCGATTCGACTACTTTCTACTTTGACGCCTCATACAAATCACCCTTTCTCAAAATATTTGTAAATTTGACAGATTTTCAATTGTTAGTTTATTTAGAATGGAAAAACATCGATTTTGGAGCCGATTTTTATGAGTTCGAAATGTAATCTTCCTAAAATGAGGAAGAATTTTGAGCCATTTTCCTGATTTGTCCTATTTTTGACCTAGTAAATATTTTTTTCCATATTTTTTGAAAAAATAGGTCCCACATTTCCAAAATAAAGATATTTGTTACGAGCTAGTTATATAGACACAGACTTATCTTCGAATCGACAACTAGCCATAAGAAATACTGGAGTTCTAAAAGTTAAACAAAGTTCATCCTTCGTCGTTTCGACGACGCCAATTTCCAAAACTCCAACTTACCCTGCTTACTTCGTCTAGCCGCAATGTACCCGGCAAGTACTCGTACATCGGCACGGTAAGTGCTGTACGAAAATTCAGCTTCAAATAATAAGAACTGTCACGAAAAATGGGATAAATTTGATGATGCGTAGTCGATCCGACAAAGCATGACCTTCTAGGACTAACAAAGCAAAGCTGTATGCCATTTGTCACCCTTTCAAATGAAAATAAGTTGAATTCCACTAACTTCCCGAAGGGAACTAACGGTTGAAATTGTGTACTCCTGCTCAGAAGCCATGAAATGAAACAGCAAATATGGGATGCACGCAGCCACAGTAGCACACTCAAAAGTGAAATGTGTGTGCTGGTACGCAGCCTCTGTCAGTTACGAGAGGCCACTCGATGTCATCTTTTTGTATGCGCCTCCTCACTGCATCCCAATCATGGCTTTTCCGGCAGTACTTGGAGTGGTGAAAAAGGCATTTGCTGCGCCAGCAGCAGAAAATTTTTGAAAATGTTATATAGGGCAGCGTTTTTTTTACTACATCAATAAGGATTTTTTACCATCTTCACCGACCAGGGGGGGGGCGACCGCCCCTCCCTGCCCCCCTGGCTACGCCCATGTCCCTTGTTCTTACCAAAGGGGAGGGCCACCTAATTTTTAAATAGAGGATGAAATTATAAAACTATCTATAAACCTTTGGCGGCAATTTGTCTTCAATTCGCGCGATCTCCTCAGTTGGTTTCAATTGATTCGTATAACATTTAAAAGACAAATTTCTAACCAAGTTGTTTGGATTTCAGGAAGATAAGGAGTGGAATCACAGTACACATTACCAATGCTGCAGTAGCAGTTCTTCCCTTTTTTCAGACATGCTAAATCAGGACTTGGCTTGATTTTCCCGTTTTGGTTAACTCTGACCTTCTTCTTTATAAAAATTCTCAGCATGAGCGTAGGTTGGATTTCCTCAAGACATAAACATTTTTTTAAAATCGTGTTCTAGCCCGTATTTTTTTTGAACGGGACGAGGGGGTATGTAATTAAACTGCATGACAAAAAAAAAATTTATTTATAGAAAAAGGGCTAAAAATTTGAGAAAAGCAAATCCTTTTAACGATAACTGGCGTATGCATGGGTTTTACTCCTGAATACATCACCATGACCTTTGTCACTTATTTTATCCCTTTCAGACGAAATGTTTTTAAATCCATTAACTTCCCGAAGAAAACTTCGTGTGACTTATCATTTATTCTAACGGTAAAACATGGCGAACAGCAAAAACTCTATGAAGTATACATTTAAGCACAGAAGTCATGGAGTGATGAAACACGGATAATGTGGGCCAACAATGATCGCCAAAATAGGTGTTTAGGATCCTCACAACGACAACTTAGGATGTCACTCAGGGAATAATTTAAATTTCGAAAGTCTAGGTCACGCGAACGCGGATAGGATATGGATATTATGATTAGAGGTACGGAAATTTCGTTTTTACGAAATAGATGCGAATTTCGGCGAAATTTGCTCATTTTTGCGAATTGATGCGAAATATTCAAATTTGCACTTTTTCCACGAAATGTTAATTTTTCTTCAAAAAAACAATCAATAGTGGAAGATAATTTTTCTTCTTAGATTGATTTTTTGTCAAAAGGTTCCCATTAATAAGAATAGGGAAATTTCCAAAAATGAAAGAGTTGCAGACGAGCACAATAGCTTGCCAAACACCGAGCAAGGTGTTTAGTCGGAGGTTGGATGAATGAACTTTGTTCCCTGCTTTGGGTTTTCTTTAAGGTAAAGTTTTTTTTGTGGTTCGATGAGCCCCAAAATTAAAATGAACTGTGCATTAAAAAGCGAAACAGTATACTCGCGGGTTGTGCCTCAGAAGTTTGTTTCTCTTTTTACCGTAGCTTGTTTAGGGGCGTAGTCGACTTTGTCGTAAGTATTGTCAAAAACATTTCTTGACAACTGAACTCGTATAGTATTATAAAGTATAGGGTGGCTACTTCCTAGTCGATTTTTATCGCTTATTACTATTAAAAATTTCTGAATGAAATGTGATCGTGACTTCACAAGTCGTTTCATTGTGACTCTCTAGAATTTCTAGTTTAATAAATTTTAACAGCAAAATGTACAAAATTATGTTTTTATGCGAATTTCAGCGAAATTTCTAATTTTCAAAATTAGTTTATGCGAAATTACTGTTTTTTATTTGCAAAATTTCCGTACCTCTAATTATGATGTTTATGACACCTACATGTGAGTGTTCAAGTTTCGGATATCAAAGGCCTAAAACTATCTCAAAAGAATTGTGCGTATGATAAACTGTTAGAATCCCTGTCTCGAAATAAACGAGACCACCAGACTGAAATGTTTCTTAAAATTGCGATTGGCGCCAACTGAACACCAACAACACGTAGATTTGTAGTACGGAAATTTTTTATGGGGTAGTACAGCAGTAAGACAAAAATGTGTCTATGGTCATCGGCCAGGGGGAAGGAGGGTGAAGCGCCAATCCTTGCCCTGCCTCCCCAAACTCCTAGGCTACGCCTATGATTCTCCAGAAAAATAAATCACGCACGTTCAACACTGAAGAAATCGACATACTATCAATCTGCCTATGGTATAGCACCTAGGGGCGGCAATTTGTCCTCTTGCCCGGGGCGGCGTAAGTGCTAGAGCGGGCGCTGATTGATTACATAATATATGTAATTTCTTTTATTCACAAATAAAAACACCTGTTTTCTATAAATTACTGGTATTTATTTACAAATAATTCTGATTCTATTTCTAAATATTCATATAATCATACCTAAAGTCATAGTCATATTGTAATAGTTATTATTATTAATTAAAATAGAATATTTACTATTCACGTATACATCGATTCATATATGAAAATTGAAAACACTGGCAAAAGTTTTTACTGTTATTGATTGAACAAAACAATGCAATCGTAATTGTGTATTTAACTTATTGTTCAGGGCCGGATTTAGCCTCTATTGCGCCCCTGGGCAGTAACCAATTTGCCGCCCTCCACCACTAGATAAGTTTGAAGGTAGCAGTTATCACCTCACAAAGGAAATGTAGGCAAAACGTTAGCGGGCGTATGTGAAAAATCGAAATTTCATATTTTTTACTACACCCAGAGAAAAATATTGGTAAAACTGTAGCTTTTACTGTCGTTTTGATCTCTTTTCGTAGTTAAAATCTGCTGAATTCAATTCTACAGTGATCTCGTTGTCAAATTTGCAGTCCCTCATATTTTACAGTTTTTATTGTAAATTTCACGAAACTATATTGAAGTTGTTTGTAATTTACAATAATTGCTTTTGATTTAACAGCAGATTACCGTTAGATAAATTGTGAAATTGACTGAAATTTTCTATGCTCTTACCAGTTAGCCTGTTTTATTGAAATCATAATTCTGTCGTTTCTACAGTACAACACTGTTATTTCCAAATCTTATTTGTAATGTATATTAAGACAATGATAGATAGGAATAAAATACGATTTTGTTTCATTTTTAACATTTTTTTTAGTATTTTTAGCTTACTTACTTTCACTCACGGGGATTTTCAATCGCAAGAAAATCACTTAAAATGAAAGCGCGCACACAAAAAAATAAGAAATTTCTCGATTTTTTCTGAATTAACCCTTTTCCGGACAGAACGTCTATATACGTCCAATTTTAAGCATTTGGGTTACCTGCTAAAAATGACACCACCGGCTTTGAAACATTGAATTTGAATACGATATCAAACACCTCACTGTCTATAAAAATATTTTCTATTATTTCGTCAATTGCACTCATCCCGGCCTTCACAAAAAAAAAGGAACTTTCAAATTTTCCGGCGCGAGCAGACACCACACACGATTATAGATAGACGGCATCTGATGGAATTGGTTGTCAATTTTATAACATAGAGTAGGTATAGAATTTAAAGAGAGGTACTGTGAATTTTACAAAATATTTTCACAGTTTGTTGTTGAAATTACAACTATAAATGCTTTCATATTTCACTGTTAATTTGAACAAATTAACTGTTTAATTCACGAAAATTGTAAAGATAACAGTAGATAGCATTCAATTACGTAAAATTGACAATTAATTGCTGTCAATAAAAAAGTGATATTTTTCTGGGTGTAGTAAGCGTATTTTGTTTGCTTGAATTTTTTTTATGTTGCTTCCCAGGGGAGGAATACAGGTAATCCGTGCACCTTCCCAAATTGTTTTAGGAATGATTGAAACTCCAATGATAACATAGAAAACTGTACAACTCTTATTACATTCGCCTTTTCACTTTCTTTAGAAATGCGTTCATGTTTTCTAAAATTTTTTTCCTTGTCGATCGTTTTGAAAATAATTTGCGAATTACCCCAACAAATAAAATTTCCTATATTAGCATCATATATAACCAGAAAACGTCATACCGAATAAACCCGAAATTAGGAAAGCTTACGGTAAAATTTTAACACACCTTGACCCAGTGGCGTAGATAGCTTTTCGGGGAGGAGGGGGATCATTTTGCAAGTTTATTATACTTTTACGGTTATCAAATGTTGAATTTCAGAATAAAAATTTCTGTATTTATTACACTTCAACTTATCAGTTCTTTTTGAGTAAATTTTTGTGCAAAATAGATAGCACACAAAAGAAAAAATAAGTCCTGAAAATTTTGCCTACGGTGAGTGAATCAACAGTATTCCAATTTTCCTACAAATTTTCGCTACTGTGATTAGAGTATCAGACCTTTATATTGGGTTAGATCAGGAGTTCCTAAACTTTTCGGAGTCACAGAACACCTAGCATCGCCGCTTCTCTGGCCGGAACAGCTCAAAACATTAAAAGAAATCATATAACTATTTGTCCAGAAATTGTGAAGACGAGAGTTCGTTGGGAATGCCCAGTATATGTGGATAAAGTACAGCTTTTGTGTTTTTAAAACAATCTTTTCCGATAACACAGAAATTCGAGAGTAGATATTTCTACAATTTTCAAACTAGTAGGAAACCGTAGCAGCTATATATATTAAGCAGCTATAAGGAGGGTGTCCCGAACCCCAACGATAACTCGGTAACCAGTGTGTTGGATACGCAAACATATTTAAAAAAAAATCAGCTTCGTGTTTTGCAGTTACATATTTCTAATTCAAGAAAAATAAAAAAACGCAGACTTTGCTGTCATTTTTCATCCACTGTAATTGCAAATCTTAATATTTCTCTAATTTTCTTTTGTCGCTGCAACAGCAACAAAATGCTCTATTACCTACACCACAACGCAAAAAAAAAATAACTGTTTTGTTTTGTTTTAAGTTCAAATAACTGTACTGTAAAAAAAATGCATCGGGACTTTCCGGCAAGTAATTTTAAAATTTGGCCCATTGTCTCTTCGTTTGCATAACGGTATGATGTTTGCCTCATTATTCCCGATTGGAGCTAGAAATTTTTTTAAGAGATCTGAAACCATGTAATTTTTTACCCAATAATTGCAGCACTCAAAATTTCAATTTTGAATGGGAAAGGACGGTATTTGTGTCATTCTTAACTTTACAGGCCTCCAGAGGTCTTTTAATATTTTGAGTGTTGCAATTTTTGGGTAAAAAATTACATGGTTTCAGGCCTTTGAAAAAATATTCTGATTCCATATCTTTCAATTTTGGAAGATTTTTTTCTTGAACGATTTAGTTATAGGATTTAGTTATAAGATTTAGGTTATAGTTTTGTGAGGTTTTCGTATTAAAAACAATAAAATTGCGAACAACTGGAGAAAGTCAAGACTGCCCTGCTATATACGATATAACCTTTTGTCAAATTTTAATTAATTTAAAGAAAAAACAATGTTGAAAAACTCAAACAATAGAGGATACTCAAAAATTGGAAGCAGTTCTGCAGCGTTTTCTCTTCATTTACATTAGCTTTCCACTCTGCTGAAGAAATCTTTATAATCTTAAGTACTGTATATTTCCCTATTGGAAATTGCGCTTCTACAAAATGTTTAAATTTCTAAAACGAATATTAAGACTTTCCGGCATCAAATTTTCAGTCAGTGCTTAAATTTAATTTTTCTAGCAGCACTTCTAGATTACTTCAGTAGTGCTTGCCTGAGCGAATTTCAGATCCAATATGAAAAACTATATTAACGTAAGCTGTAGTGTTTCTATTGTATCTACGCTTCTATTATACAATTCAAATTTGAGGAAGTGCTAAATTTTCTATTGTAGTTCTGAAAATGCTTTCACGTTTTTATAAAACACTACACACGTTGAATAATTCCACCAAAAACTTTACTTTTGCTTTGTTTTACGTACCTAAAGTAATAATAAAAAATGTGTGACCGAAGGGGGGGGGGGGATTGATCCCCTTAATCCCCCCTTATCTACGCCACTGCCTTGACCTAATTTGTTTTCGGTGATAAATACTATAACGAAAACGAATTGGGAAAGCACTTACTGGTGTTATTCAGCAAAAATCATTCCGTGCCTAAAAAGTTCTGGATTTTCCTAATTTCAACTATTTTAAATTATTTTTTATTTTCGGTGAAATTTCTCGTTTTACTCTGAACAAAAAATTGAAAATTAGAAAATTTAAGCGTAAAAATTCTTCAAAATTTATTAAACCTATTCACCCGATAGAAACTCAAATATTTGATAGCCAATGCCGCACCTCTCCCGAAACCAAATCCTTGCTTCCCAGCGAATTTGATGTGGGGACAAATTTAAGAAGTAATTGAACACACGAAAATGTGGCTAGATGAGTTACTTGCTTGGGGACGTTATGAACTTTCCAAAGGATCGCTACCACCAAAAACATTTTTCGTTTTTTTTCTTCAAGTCTGGGGCAATTTTAGAGGCTTGAAAACAGGTGCTGGTATCCAAGTACTCGCGTATTTATATCATTTAATGTGGCTTCAGGCATATGAAATGTTTAAAGTAAAGCCAAAGATGATTTATACTGCTACTCTAATTGAATTAAAGGCCGCCACGCCATTCAGAGTGAATGAGTGTATGCTGCAAGCAACATTTTTGAAGGCGGAATCACATTAAAATTTGAATTGAAGTTGCGATTAGGTGCTTTGGATTAAGACGAATATGTACATCTAACTAGAATAAATTAAAAAAAATATTTTCTACAATTATGTTTCAGTTTTCAAAATCCATCTTTCCCATAATTTTAGACCAATGAAAAAAATTAAGAATTTGCCGCCCCTCAAATTCTGCCGCCCCGGGCAGTAGCCCAGGTTGCCCATATGGAAAATCCGGCCCTGTTATTGTTTAAAGAACATTAATTTAACCTCTAAAAAATTTAGTTTGATCTAATATAAATAAATTGATTAAACATTTTTAATGCATTTTCTTTCTCTTTTTTTTATTAATTAATTATTTCTCTATTTCTTAAAATAAGATATGTATGTATAACTAATGAATAAATTACTTACAAAAAGAAATATACACATATTCCTAATTTTTATTGCAAACAACTAAGAAATAAAAAAATTAAAAAAAACATAATATATATCTACACAATTAGACATAAATTTTATCAACAAAAATGTCAAATTGAATAAACAAGTCTTATAAATAACGAACTTTCCAAAAATGATGTGTGAATATTTATAATTTATTTCGTTAAAATCATTTTCATGTTTTATTTATAAACAAATTGATCTTTTTTTCTCTCGGATATAAATGTATAAATCAATACCGATCGGTTTGCCTTCATTCAATTATTTTTTTCTTGTTTCCACATAAAACAAAAGTGCGTAAGCGATTTATAATGTTGAGGCTCTAATTAAGTTGTTTTTGACCAAAAACTTTTCTAATTGCCGTCATCTATTATTTTAACGAAAAATTTGAATATTACGTATTTGCCATGCTATAGTTGTATTAGAAGTAGTAGAAGGTATTTAATGAATATATGAAGTGAGAAAAAATAATCTAGCTAATCACAGTGTATTTTGTGTGTCTAAAGAGTACATTATGCAATAAAGTTGATACTATATCAAGTTTAAATTTGATAAGGATTAATTTATGTATATAATTTACTTTTATATTTAATGGTTTAGACCTAGAAGCATGTTTATTAATTTTGCAAGAGCAGGCATTTGTTTGTTTCCTTTTTTGAACAACTGAATAATTACATTATAATATATTTACAAAGCAAACTTTCTTTTAATGATAAGTTTCCATATTTTAGTTAAATAATATAAAAAAAGCAATAAAATGGGCGATTAAATCAGCATTATGTTTGTATGAATATTTATTTTGTTCACTGGAATAAATTTAGGTAATATTTAGGTAATTTATGTATAGTAGGGGCTTGAGCATATATTATAAGACGCACAGTTTTACAGTAACGAGATCAATTGAATTTAACAGACCAGTTAAATTATGATTGAATATATCTGGCAACTCAACAATCATCTATCTGTGATCACGTTTCTTTTACCTCCGCGTAATTTCAATCAGATTGTCAGACACTATAATACTTTTCTTATGCGCCATGAACTTTTGAGCATTCAAACTCAAATTGAACAAAACAGTAGTCCATCTTGGACAAGTTGGAAGGAAAGCGTTTGAAAAAAAAAAAAAAACAATAGTCGCGGCCGACAGGCCTTACTATATTAGAATTTCATTCACCACTGAACTGCGAAACGTGATAATTACTTAACCACAAACCATCATTATAAAATTTTTATTAAATCGTAAAATTATAGCAGCACAGATTTGAAAATAAAAAGGATCCAACCAAACTGTCTATACTTGACAGACCTACCGGCCCCAGAGGGTTAATATTAACTATCACGTAAATGCCTCCGATATTCTTATGCTTAAATCAACATTCAAAGCCGATACATATGCATTTCTACCTGAGTATGGTGAATATCTTTGCAATACGAACTTTAATTATATTTACAATATTTGCATTTATAATTAAATTTACTTGCGGGAATATTCAAAATGACAGTTATTAGCCACTTGAGTCTTGTAAATTATTGGATCTATTAAAATGGTTTTGATTAGCATTATAAGCAAATCAACACACTCGTAGTCACGTTTAAAAATGAAAACAACCAATTTAACGACTTTTAGATGAGCGCTAACGTAATAGTCCCGGCATAGTTTTGTTTTTAAATATATTAATAAAGATGCGTGTCTTTTTAACAAGATGTTTGATGTTTTGATTTTGGAAAGAGGTTAATGAAACTTATACGATCAGGCAGCGATAGGATTACAAGAATGGATTTAGGTTTGAATGGGATAGAGTGACTCGGTCTATTCATCTACTATATACCTACAGTGATTCGCATAGTGGTACCCCTTGTGTGTTTTCTTTCTAATTCGAATATTGACCATTTTTTTAATTTACCAATTTTTTTTCTTATACTAATAAGCAATAAGTTTTTTTTTTGGCAAAATTTATTTGGCTTCTCTTCACAAATTCTTTTAATAATCCATTCAAATTCATCTTCTGCATTTGTATATTTGCATGCGATCGCGCAGTTAGATTGAAAGGTATGAATTCGACACTTCAGCAAACGTGATTGGTTTTGGTCTTTGATAAGGTGACCAGACTCCCGAAGACCTAATGCTGTACACATACGGAATTTGTCAGCTATGAAATTCTGCCGGTGCTGCTGCTAATGCGCGTAATCTATTTCAAGCATTACACTTGATACTGACAATTAGGTCTCCATATACGATCTACTCAGATATGACTTTTTGGGCAGTATTTTTACAGAACGCGTAATACAACCCAGAAATCTCTCTCTGATTGCTTTTTACTCATTGTGAGTGATATTGCTCGCATTTACCCTTGCTTTGAAACCTTTTCCTAATCAATTTTCTAGCAATATTTTGAATTGCGAAGTTCTTTCCGCAATTTTATTTACTTATTATACGGAAAAACATGCCAGATACATCAATTAAAGTATTGGTAATCATGAGGACCAAGAAAATTTCGATGAACCTCTGCACTAATTGAACGTTAATCAAAGTTCAGAGGCATATAAGCTGTAAGGTATAATACCAAAAATATAGCTCTTAACAACTACCTTTACTATGGCAAAATGAAAAAATAGAAAGGTGTTTAAGAACGGCGCCTTTTTTTTCACGAGATAGACTTAATCAAAGCTTACATCAAAAGATTCTTTCTTTTAATATTTTTGGGGCCCAATTGATATTATTTGAACCCAGCTCGCAGAAACCTAAAACCGACACTGCTTAAGCTGGTGGTAGCTTTCTGGGCACGGTTTCAATGTAGCTATGAAGTGGAGTCCGAGGAGAACCTTCAGAGCGGATGAAGGCTGGCTTATCATGGTTTCAATATTTCTGGAGGAGAGTATCCATTCCTCCATGGTTACATTAGTGATGTGATGCCGGTCCCCTGAGCTCTTAACCCAATTTTAATGGATTTGATCTTTGAAAAGCCTTGCAGAGAGAATCAGATGATTTTCCATCGTTTTGTGATAGGAAATATAAATGAAAATCGAATCTTTCGACGGCTGTAACTTCCCCAAATATGGACGGTGCAATACTCTACAAGTCTGCCAAATTTCAAAATTTCACTCAAGAATTTCCAAGTGAACAATTTTTGATTAAAAAACAGAAAAGTGCGATTTGGGCAGCTGTAACTTCCGAATGCGGAGAGGAAGAACTTTCAAGCTTGGAGGAAATGTGCGCCAAAGGTCTACAAGTAGATATCCCGAATTTCAGAAATTTCGGTCGGATTCCGAGTTATCGAAAATGAACAATTGGCAAACATAAAAGTGTTATTATCTCTCTGAATAATATCGATCGTCCATGGGTCAAACTTTGCACTATAAATCCCTACTTCTGAACCTTGCGATAGCTAGAGCCTTGAAATTTACACCAAATGTGGCCAGTACAGTGCTCTCAGTGGCGGCTCGTATACAAAAATACTGGGGGTTCACAAAAAAGAAAACTAAATACATACGCCATCAACCCCTCAAAATGTATTTTGGAGTTTACCTACCACCACCTACTTTGAATTAAAATTATTTTATTTTAATGTTAAAGTACCTAGTCCATAGATTTTATACTCTACAAGTCTGCCAAATTTCAAAATTTCACTCAAGAATTTCCAAGTGAACAATTTTTGATTAAAAAACAGAAAAGTGCGATTTGGGCAGCTGTAACTTCCGAATGCGGAGAGGAAGAACTTTCAAGCTTGGAGGAAATGTGCGCCAAAGGTCTACAAGTAGATATCCCGAATTTCAGAAATTTCGGTCGGATTCCGAGTTATCGAAAATGAACAATTGGCAAACATAAAAGTGTTATTATCTCTCTGAATAATATCGATCGTCCATGGGTCAAACTTTGCACTATAAATCCCTACTTCTGAACCTTGCGATAGCTAGAGCCTTGAAATTTACACCAAATGTGGCCAGTACAGTGCTCTCAGTGGCGGCTCGTATACAAAAATACTGGGGGTTCACAAAAAAGAAAACTAAATACATACGCCATCAACCCCTCAAAATGTATTTTGGAGTTTACCTACCACCACCTACTTTGAATTAAAATTATTTTATTTTAATGTTAAAGTACCTAGTCCATAGATTTTATAACTAAATAATTACTTCGATCTTCACATAACAGTCAAGAAAAACCAAACAATTTTACGAATCAGTAGCACACCAAAATTTATTTTTTATCATCATTATCAATATCATTATAATTTTTTGGCATTGAATTTTTCCACAATTTGCTTTTCCATCTTAAAGTTCAGACAGTGCAACCCCCAGAACATTTAGCTTTAATTTGTTGTCCTTAGAAAAGTTCTTATCAAACAATTTCTAAGTTAAACGTAAAATCTCTACTCATTTTTATATTCTATCATTGAAAATACTCACCCGAAATGCAGATCAATTCGGTTCAACACTAAGTAGTGTGCTGTGCACAACCTATTTGTGCACAAATGCTAGTGTAAATTTTGCACTATCCCTTCGCCCCGGGAACCCGTCACATATCTGATTTTGGAGCGAGTGCACCAGTTCATAATGAACGTGCACCACCACCGTGGGTGCTAGTGCTAGATGTTGGTCGCTGAACGCGATATAGATTCAATGCGTGGCTTGGGTATATCGTATATGAATGAATATGTACGTACGCTTAGAGTATGTTGCGTCGGGCGGTTTGTTCTGTTTTTTGAAGTGTTTTATTTAGCGAAAATATTTAACACATTATTTGTTGATATGGTTGTTTTATCAGGGGGTGCACGTGCACATGTGCACATATGGGCGAGCCGCCACTGAGTGCTCTACAAGTTATTATTTTAATTAGAAAACTTAAAATTGCAATTTTGGTAGCCGTAACTTCCGGACGCAGATAGGCTAGGACCATGTAATTTGGAGGTAATGTGAGCGCCAAGTAGTTCTGAAAATGTGCCAAATTTCAGAAAGATCGGGAAGGGCTCCCGAGCAATCGAAATGAACTTATTATGTGAATTGACTTTCATTGTGTTGCGTGGGGAATGCTGTACATTTTGCTGTACATTTCCCAATGCTGTACGACAGGTCAAAATGCTGTACTGTATAGCAAAATGCTGTACGTCTGGTCAGTTTAGTCTTTGAGAAATCATAGTCATGGCCGGATTTAACCTGTATGTCGTTCCTGGGCAGTAGGCAAATGACAGCCATCCGCCAGTATAGTTTAGCTTCGACGTAGTAGGAGTTGTATACACATTATATATGGTAACGTTCGTTTGCTTGAAAATATCTTGCTTCCCAAAAAGACCTAGACCTTTCAGAAACTTATTTCAAAAAGCAAGTTCGTATACGATTACATTACAAAACATTACATTCGGCTTCAAAGCTTATTCAAATTGCGTTCCGAATGTTTTAGATTTACCTTCTTCATGGAGGTTTAATGTATTCTTATTGTCTCATCTCGTAGTATTTATCCTTTGTCACCTCGAGTCCAACACCACCATGGTGGGAAGGGATCATGGTCCCCTATGGGCAAACCCATCACCGAGGTACACTATTTGCTAAAGACTTCTCAATAGCAGGTGTCATTCCTAAAACAATTTTTGGAGGTGCACGGAACACCTGGAACACCTCCCTTGGGAAGCAACATAAAAAATGTTCAAGCAATCAAAATACGCTTAGTAGTAGTAAAAAATATGAAATTTTCAATTTTTCACATACGCCCGTCAGCGTTTTGCCTACATTTCCTTTGTGAGGTGACAACTGCTTCCAGCACATTCATTCACTCTAAATGGCGTGCCCTTTAGTTCAATTAGAGTATGAGTATAAATCATCTTTGGCTTCATCTTAAACATTATGCCTGAAGACACATTAGATGATATAAATACGCGAGTATTTGGCTCCCAGCTCCTGTTTCCAAGTCTCTAAAATTGCCCCAGACTTGAAGAAAAAAAACCAAAAATATTTTTGGTGATAGCGATCCTTTGGAAAGTTCAAAACGCCCCAAGCAAGTAACTCATCTAACCACACATTTTCGTCTGTTCAATTCTTAAATTTGTCCAAACATCAAATGCGCTGGGAAGCCAGGATTTGGTTTCGGGAGAGGTCCAAGTCTCGATATTAGAAATGCGGCATTGGCTATCAAATTTTTGAGTTTCTATCGGGTGAATAGGTTTAACTAAACGTTTAAGAACTCTTACGCTTACATTTTCGAATTTGCAATTTTTTGTTCAGAGAAAAACGGGAAATACTTGTTGGGCACCGAATGATTTTTTCTTAATAACATCAGTAAGTGCTTTCAAAATTCGTTTTCGTTATCTTTATCACCGAAAACAAATTAGGTCAAGGTGTGTTCAAAATTTACCGTAAGCTTTCTTAATTTTGGGTTTTTTTCGGTAGGACGTTTTCTATGGTTAAATATGTTGCTAATATGTATAGGAAATTTTATTTGTTGGGGTAATTCGCAAATTATTTTCAAAACGATTGACAAAGAAAAAAATTTAAAAAACATGAACGCATTTCTAAAGAAAGTGAAAAGCCGAATGTAATAAGAACTGTACAGTTTTCTATGTTATCCAGTGGCGTAACGTACGGTGTTCCATGTGTTCAGTGGCACACGGGCACCCAAGTCACAGGGGCCCCCAAGGCCGAATATTCTTTTTTAGATCCTTGGATAACTGTTCAGGCCCGTGCGCAGGAATCATCCAAGGGGGGGTTTAACTTATATATTCAAATTTTTCATTGAAAGGTATATTTAAAGTTTAAAATATACAGGCTATAATAAGGTGACCAGACTCCCAAAAGCCCAATGCTGTACACAAACTAGCGGAATTCGGTTATCAAGCAAATCCAGAGTCATATATCCAGGTTCCAGGTCCGAGGTCTATGTCGCAAACATGTTGACTGTTTTTCTAATGCACGACAGACAGAGTGTGAGCGCGCAGAGTAATCTGAGCTACAGGTTATACGGACGAGTCATAGGTTTAAATTTCACGAAATGGCGTCCATTGGCTTACCGATCGCCGCGCTTGCACCTCGCCTTATCATTCTTAGCACCATCACTGCGTCGCAAATTTAGGCGAATTCTGAAAAGCGCAAAAGGCATGGCGGGGTCTGGATGAAGCGAAGGGCAAGGCACAGGATTTAGGTAAACTTAAGGACGAGCCAGAGGTCTAAATTTTACGAATTGTCATCCATTGGCTTACCGCTCGCTGGACTTACCTTGTTCCGCAACAGCACTTCGTCGCGAATACTAAATAGCGAGACAGATAAAGCGAGGTCTGAGCGGAGTAAAGGGCGAGGTGCAGGGTCGGAGTATATGTATGGACGAGTCAGAAATATAAAGCTTACGAATTGCCTGACATTAACTCACCGCTTGTTGCGCTCGCTTCATCCTATTTCCAAGCAGCGCTACGTATCAACTTTTTGGCGAATTGTGAAAAGGGCGACAGACAGCGAGATCTTAGTTAACAGACGAGCTATAGGATTTGAGTAAATGTATGGACGAGCCAGAGATCTAAATCCAACAAATTGCTTTCCATTAGCTCACTGCTCGCTGCGCTTGCACTTCGTCTTATCGTATTTCGCAACAGCACTGCTTCGCAAAAATATTGGCGTATTCTCTAAAGGTACGTGTTCGTAGAGACGACTCATGTGATGATCGCTCAGCGATCGCATCGGTTCTGACCACTATACGCGCATATTTTCTATACAGACATGTTATGGTCGACACATGGAAAGTAATACGATTACAAAAATATGCAAATATGGCTCGGAATTGGATGCAAGATATGCAGAGAGATGCAGAGAGTCGTCTCTACGAACACGTACCTTAATGCGAGACTGACAGTGTGAGATCTGGGCGGAGCGAGGGGTCAGTCACCGAATTATAGTAAACCAAATACCAAAGGACGAGCCTGAGGTATAAATCTTATCTAAACCTGGTGGCAATATTTCACGAGGAGAATAAGGATTTCTTCATAGTTACGATAGGGATGCCATGTCGTTCCCCTAGGCTTTTACCTACCTTGATTTACCCTAACTCTTAGTGCGTTGACGACTACCGTGTGGGATGTAGTATGTATGTATTTTCCTATAGAGGTTGATAAAGGAATCGGAATAGAGTATACAATGGCTGATTTTTTTATCTTAAAATCTCATCTTTTGACGGATGTAACCTCTAGAGCCTTGAAATGTTGCAATCAACAACAAATCCCCTGCAATGCCCTACAATAGTTCATCCACTACAATCTACACATGCCACGCGGTTACATTTATCTTTGAATTACAATACGTTCGGTATAGGGAAAATACCGCTTTTCGGATTGCATACCAACACTTATGAGTTTCTACCACGAATGTGCTTGAACTGTCCGGAACTGGACGGTGTCTAGCGGCGAGATAAAATTCTTTTGGCAAGGTATAAATTAACAACGCCAGTTTACATTTTTATGAAGTTAAATTTTTGCCTTATGAGAACAATAGTATTTAATAAGAAATTCTGGCAACATTTGCCAATGGGGGGGGGGGGGGGGTTTCAACCCCCAAAACCCCCCCTGCGCACGGGCCTGTAACTGTTCTTTTCAAGATATTTATTTTGATTAGTTTGCAAGATACAAACCAGCTGCAGAATCTAACAATAGAGACAAGACATTCCGAAGAGTGGCGTAACGTTTTTGAAAATCTTTGTGTTCAAACTTAAATCGGGATTCATTTCTTTGAGCAGTCACATTTTCGATTTCCATAGTTGAAATCCCACTGTCACCATGAATGTTTGTGTTGTCTTGATAAAGAAAACTCTCCTGCGACATCTTGATCAAATTGACGAATTCCTAAATCAAATTTACGAGCTTCCATGTCCAATTTACGAATTTAAAAGTTGTGTTAACGAATTTCAATTACAAATTGATAAATTTCCAGATTAAATTGACGAATTTTCATTTTAAAATGTTATACATCAACATCATGTTGACGAATTTCCATGTCAACTTTACGAATTGTCAAATCATTTTGACGAATTTCCATGTCAACTTTTCAAATTGTCAAATCATATTGACGAGCTTCTAGATAAAATTGACGGATTCACATTTCAAATTAGTCTTGATTTCTCAAGATATTTGTCAATATGGGATGGTCAACTTATATCGGAAATTCCTTCACAATATTTTGAAATTCATCAATTTAACATTTAACACGAAAACTGGTCAATTTATAATAGGAATTCGTCAACATCATTTTTGAGTTTGCCAATTCGTCACGGTCTTTTTGGAGCATGTTTGTGTTAATACTTTTAACTGAAAGCATAAATATTAAATTTACATTAAGGCAAAAATCGGCGATATAGTTCGGCACTTTTGTTCCTGCGGCTTTGTGATCTTGATACTAATGAGCATTTGAAGCAATTCGAAACAAATATGGATTTCGGCCTTTGGGGATCTGTGCTCCAATGAACACATGGGACACCTGGCACTGGCATAATTTTGCAATAAAACTATGAAGAAAGTGTCTGACAAGCTTATTGAGTGGGGATTTATCTAAATATCAGCTTTTTTGGGTTTTGGTCAGGAAAATATTGATGAGATATAAAGGTTTGACTTGTAAAAAGGAGTGTTTACGTTAAAGGCTCTTACTTCAAATTGAGCCATTGTGATCCAGTTCGTTGAGTTCTTGAATACTTAAATATGTTCACAATGTTGTGGATCTACTTGTCGAAAGATCGTTCTTTAAGTTTGTTTTTATCCAGGAGTCATAAAATCAAGAAATATATGCATGCCGCTAAACCCTTTTGTCCAGATAACGAAACAGTCGTTTCTCCTACTGGACACATTTTTCTTTGGAGGAACTCTACCATGTATCGATGTGCCAGATGGCTTGATCCTCAAATTTAGGGTAAAAAGTTATAGACTAGACAACGCGCACGTCTTGAGGTTGTGTTTTTTAGTAGCTTCTATTTAGGTTAGTGATAAATATTCAAATGGGACATGTAGATCTTTACAAGTTCTCCAGTTTATTTATTCAAATTTATTTTGTTGTCTCAAATTATAAAATGTTGGAATATGTTGCTTTAACAGAAGATTGCTTTTTCTCATTTGTGGACTGCTGTAAATGCGATTTCTGTCAATATTTTCTGTGGCTAAAAAGTCGTATGTGGGGGGCCACACTCCAATTTCGAAAACAAGAAATTCAGAAAACGTTACGCCACTGATGTTATAATTGAAGTTTCAATCATTCCTAAAACAATTTTGGGAGGTGCACGGAACACCTGGAACACCTCCCTTGGGAAGCAACATAAAAAAAATGTTCAAGCAATCAAAATACGCTTAGTAGTAGTAAAAAATATGAAATTTTCAATTTTTCACATACGCCCGTCAGCGTTTTGCCTACATTTCCTTTGTGAGGTGACAACTGCTTCCATCAAGCGGAGGGCGGCAAATTCGTTACTGCCCAGGGGCGCCATAGATGCTAAGTCCGGCCCTGACCAAGCCAGAAAAAAACAAATTCTAGAGGAGCATAATCAACACTTCACTGATATAGCTAAATGTAAATAATCAACCGAACCTATTTACGGGCCAAGCCATAGTTGAAACTGGCAATATTTCCTTTGGTTCAAGCAAGGTTCAGTTCGGAAGGCTCTTTTCCAGAGTTTCCGAGTTGTAAGGGAATAGAAGGAGGAGCGGGGCGAAATCAGCTAATGGAGAGTGTGCGAAAAACTAGTCATCAAATTTTAATGGACTCAATGTTAGAATCTTAGCATGATTGGGATGCAGGAAGTGGGTTTATTTGTAAATAGGCTAAATAATAAATACCCAAAGCAAATCAATGCGAAATGGGGACGCGATTAATATTCCGAGGTGTTTAATACTCGGGGACATTTCAACAGTTGTATCAAAAACCCTTGGGTATACACTCCGTAGAATATAAAATGCACACCGTGTTACGCTTCCAGAAAGCCTGCGCCTTACGTTCGAAGAAATATGTATGTACGTATATGAAAAAGCAAGGAATAGAATCAGAATGATTACGCGACTCGCAGTTTTTCGTCAAATATGATAATTTGTTTGTTAGCTACCATAATGCAGCTATTTATACATGCCTATGGGATATCCATGAGGGGATTTCGCCAATTTTTATACTTCCATTAATTTTAATTTCTAAGAAATACGGGACCTTAAGATGTAGTTTTTTTCCCTTTTTTCATAGTTTTTTATTTCAACGTTATTTCGAACATTTTCCTCTAAATATGGTTACCAAGCGTTTTTAATTCAGTCAAAAATCCTGTGCCTGGAATTAGCTATCTTAGGCTAATCCGCCACTCTGGTTTTGGTGTGTTATAGAGGGATTGGTGTTTGTCTTAATATATCTTAGGCTGAAAACCACTCTTTATGCCCTAAAACCGATCTACTGCAGGAGCAACGAATTTTACTTTAAATGAATGGAACATTGTTTAGTAAGGGAGTAAGGCATTGAAACACCTTCCTAAGTAGTATAATAAATGCAATTTTCACCGTCATACAAATTAATTCGTTAAATCCGATGAATTCAATGTCAATCACTAAATGTTCCGCAGCCTGGCTTAAAATAAGTAATGTCTGGCTTAAAATGATAGATAGATGGTGATAGCACTTGATCACTGATTTTTCGAATAAACTCCATGCAAATTTTCATATCACATCACCCCTAACCCCAAGCAAAAACGTAGTTAAGCAAAAACGTAGTCAAGTTGCAGGATCGGAAGTACTGAGCTCTGAATTATGCCTTAAGTTAATGATAACAATTGACAAATTTCCCTTACAAATCGAGAAATTTCCATGTTCCATTGACGAATTTCCATGTTCTATTTACGAATTGATTTCCATGTCAAAGTGACGAATTTCAAAATTCTGCTGACGAACTTCCTTCAGAAATTGACTGAATTTCATTTCAATTTGACGATTTTCCATTGTAAATTGGAGAATTAAGACCAGCTAGTAAATTTGACATTAAAAATTTGAATTTGGAAATTCGAAAATTTAATACATATGTAAATTCGCCAATTTATAAAGGAAATTCGTCAACAAGATTTTTAAATTTATCAAGTTGAAACAAATTTTTTTCGCCAATTTGACATGGAAATTCGTCAAACCGATTTTGAAAATCGTCAAATTACAATGCAAATTTGTTAACATTATTTAAAACTTAGCCAATTGATCTGGAAATTTGTCAATTTTATACAAAATTACGTCAATTTTAATGAAGAGAAATTCAACAACTTGTTTTTGAAACTTACCAATTTGTCAGGTCAACTCCTAGGTCAGATTTTTTAAATCGCCAATTTGAAATGTAAATCCATATATTTGATATGGGAGTTCGTCAATTTGAATTGAAAAATTCGTTAAGTTTATCTTCAAGATAATTTTGTCTCTTGATTTGAAGGCAATTTTGGTCGTTGAAGCAACGGGTAGTTCCGAAATTAATAACATCGAAAAATAGGTGTAGGATAATTTTTTTTATAAAGACAAAACCAACATTTATATAGCGAACGTGGGGTATCAAATAAATTGAAAGCTTGATTGTATTAAGAAAGGGCCCTTGTTCTGAGTTCGAACACACCAAAACCAAAAACGTTACGCTACTGACAACAATACTGCCAAAATTCGCACACATAGGATTTTTTTAAGGAATCAGGATTGCCACGAATCT
This sequence comes from Microchrysa polita, assembly GCA_949715475.1. Lineage (NCBI taxonomy): Eukaryota > Metazoa > Arthropoda > Insecta > Diptera > Stratiomyidae > Microchrysa > Microchrysa polita. The sequence goes on along the minus strand of OX454417.1, from coordinate 16,010,457 downwards.
TGGGTCGCCAAGACTTAGCCCTCTAAGGCCTAAGAGTGTCTCAAAACTCTGTTCCCTAGAAAGGGCGCCGCCCCTGGGAACAGCACATTTTCTTATCTTTATAATTTTCAGATTTACCGTTAATATGTCTGGTATTCGTTCTAAATATTCTGTGGCTTGGTTTCAATGCAATTTTTCAGTTTTGCGTATGAAGTCTTATGGTGACGACCGAAAAGTGTGAATTGTGAAGTTGAGATTTCCCGGTTAAATTATACATATTTACGATTGAGTGATTAAGTGAATATTTTTTCTTCTGACAGGTATGTTTTTCTTCTATTGTTTGTTTATTCAGTGACAGTGAAAAAATTTGAATTGTATGTTCTACGACAAAAATCGTAAGAGTGCCTCAAGGCACTCTTGGGGCTTTACGTATAGGGTAAAAGTGGGTTAGATGCCCCAGTGGGATAGATGCCGCAGTTGCTCAAACTAGTATTTCTAGACACAAAACGAACAAAAACGTTATAGACAATCAAAGAGCATCGTCTGACACTAACAGTAATTGCATTTATATTTTAAGGGTTGTCCACACAACCACATTGTAACGATATTACGAAAAAAATATTTTCAACTTATGTGAATTTGCAATTTGGCATTTTTTGAATCTCGCGCAACTTTTTTTTTATTTCATGTCAGCGGAAGCTTCTTTTCATATTTGTTAGGTCTTTGCTGGTTACTTTTATATTCCCAGTCAACTTTTATTTCTTTTTATTATTTTTTTTACAAAAATGTAGGGCATCTGCCCACCCAGAAAACAATAGATGCCCCTAATTTTTGGGGTATAGATGCCCCAAGACTTTTCCTAAAGGCATCTATCCCTCATTCCTTAATGGGCTAAATTACAACCTTTCAAATTGCAATATGCATTTTAATGCTTTAAAAATGGTTTGTAATTACACGTGGATAGTAGAAGCAGCTCTCCACGCTACTTAGACGCAAGATTTTCTTTGGTTGCGTTCATGGATCCTATAGAACGAAACAGCTGAGATAGACTAAAAATCTCGCCACTTCAGGATAGCCTTAAGCATTTTTTTATTCTTCCCACATCTTAGAACTCAGTTTTCCCTTTTGACTCAAATTTTAACTGATTTATCCCTTGGGGCAACTATCCTCACATTAAAATATGCATTGGGGCAACTAACCCATAGCGTGGGCAACTATCCCCGAAATTAGAGGTGTCTTTTCAAAGGTATAACTACAAACCCTTAACAGCTCCCAAAAATATTTCTTTTGAAAATAGTTACTAACAGATGTGGGAAAGCGCATATACACGAAAACCGGGAAATAATGCTTTATGTTGCTAAATATTGACCCAAGACGAAAAGTGGGGCAACTATCCCACTTTTACCCTAAATACATAGATACTATGCCATTATACCATTGATTCTGGTTTACTCCTTTTTGATTGTGATTTTGTCGCTTCTTCGATAGAAAATTGTCTAAATTATCAGATTTTACTGACGAAGAATTATTGGACTTCTTTGAATCGGTGCAAACGGATGATGAAATAAGTTGCGAATCTAGCGAAGAGGGAGATAATATTGATCAAGTTCTCACATCAAGTGTTGGGGAGCCTTCATGTTCTTCGTCACAGGTTCGCATAGGAACACTTCCAGTACGTTCATCATACAAAAGATCAGATTCACCACTTCCTGAACTCGATTCATCAGGTCCCTCACCTGTACCGTCTAGTGGTGGTTTTATTAGTGGTAAGAAGGGGCTATTATCTGATAGGATATTTTTCTAAATTATTGATTATTTTATAGATCTTGCAACCATTTCCAAGGACCCCAATGAAATAACTAAGATAACCTGGCGAAAAAAACCAATGCAGCTGCATGTGAACGATTATGTGTAGATGAACAAATGTGCGGAACGAAGATTAAACACCATCTTCGGCAATATATGCCCAATAAGCCTCATAAATGGGAAATGAAATTATTTGTATACTTTGCGATTCTTTTGGCTACGCATACCGATTTGAAGTATACACTGGTCAGGTTGTTTTACTAGGCGAACCCGATCTTGGAAGCGTTACCAACGTAGTGGTCCGTTTAACACAAACCGTGCACACCTTTGTAAACCATATAGTTTACTTCGACAATTTTTATACTTGCTTTGATGGTCTTTTTACGTGCCAGAGGAATCTATAGCTTGGGTACAGAGTCTCAAATTACAAATTACCTACGGATATTGCAATTAAAAATGAACCAAGAGGGTATTCGACTGAATTTGTATGCTCTGCGTATGGAGTTCAAGTAACTAATGTTTTATGGAAAGATAACAAATGTGTTCGTTTATTATCAACGTACGTTGGAGTTGAACCATTCCTAAAGTCTACTCCAGATTGTCCACCGGCAAAGGCAAGGCGCTATAATCGGCAGTCGAAAAAATATATAGACGTGGACTGCCCACAAATAATTAATGAATACAATAAGCACATGGGGTGTGTGGATTTGATGGATGGACTCATCGGCCGCTACCACATCCGAGCAAAGTCGCGGGATGCCATGGTTCGACTATTCTACCACTTCATAGATATGGCAGTAACAAACGCGTATATTTTATCCCGCCGTATAAAAAAGGTATGGAAACCGGAATACACGAACCTCATTTGCTGGATTTACCCTATTTCAGGGAGGAAATCGCTGCTGGTTTAGTAACTTACAATCAACGACGTATAGCCGGCCGCCCAAGTAATTCACGAAGCCTACTACACCACAAGGGTCTCCAAAATTCAGTTCACCGCCTGGGTATAAAACCGTACATCCGGTAGACGACGTACGTTATGATAAAACCGATCACTTTCCAATGTGGTCGGGCAAGCAGGACAAAAGGTGGTGCAAATTGTGCAAAACCTCCCAAACACAATGTAATAAAAAACTGTTATAAAAAAACTTGCAAGCTCCAACTTACATTTGATTTTTTTTACCTAAATGCCCAAGAGTGCCTTGAGACACCCATTTATATTTACTCACGTATGGGCTAAGCAACAACAACAAAATTCAACAAACATTTTTTTTTGCTTCTTAGGGCATAATTACCAAAATATTAGCAAGTTTTTCTATAATTAATATCCAAAATGGTATTAGAGGGAGGTATTTATCTCCGCCCCATGAGCGGATTTCTTATCTCATTTAAATATGTACATCAAAACCGCATTATACCATTGATATTTCACTAAACTAACTGAATCTCGCCATAAAAGTTTGAACAGAGTTAATTATTCAGGTCCTCATTTTTAACTATTAAAGAAAAGAACCGAAAAGGGGTAATCCTCACTATCATGTATATACAATCTGTGGAAGCTAACGACAATTTATAGTCAAAAGCGTTTAGAAATTACCTAATCTTGATCCTTTTTGAAGATTGAAGCAAGTTTGATTGACTACCTACCAAGATGCAATTGAAATAAAAAGTCTTAAGCGAGTAACCTTCAACGCATTACAGCACAATTTACTCATTTCATTGCTTTTTTTTAATATAACTAAAAAGTTTTGTAGGAATTATATGTAAGAAAAGCAATTGTAATATTTTAGGGTCGTTGTGAATTTTATTTTCATTAATTATTAATTCTTTTCTAACATTTAAGCATAAACTACGCCAAACTTTTACAACGACATATTTGTCAACACCATAATTCTAACTGTCAAAACACTCTCACTTTTGTTGCATCTAATTCATTCAAACATTTTACTAATCAACGTTATACGTCCACAACACCCTCCCTCACAAATTTGCAAAAACACCTTCCCCGCAACACTCCTCTGAACCGATTTAGACCATTTGAAATTAAATCTGGTGTCACGACAAAATGTTTCGAATTTCGATACATATTCAATGATTAATCGTCGATACCCATTCACGTTTCCATAAAACAGTCAAATCGACCAAAATCAAATAAAAACGGTTAATTATGGGGAAGACAACAACGATATCGACACACACACACCACATAGAACATAATAAAACAGCAATTTTGAATATATTTTAAATAGTTCGCCTTGCGGGTTTCATTAGTCGTTTGTTTTCGTTGACTTTGGGTGTAAAGGTATGTACTGAGTTCACCAAGCGAAAAACTTGCATATATGTCTCCCGTGAAAACGGTGCCGTGGAGACTTGCTTTTTATTCACTCAATTTAAGATAAACGTTCACTCGCGTTCTGAGTGATTGTCGATGACATATTTTCACTGTGAAATAAAGTGCAACTGCATTATTTTCGCTGGCGAAATGTCAAAAACCGGTGTGGAGACTTTCATGTGAAGTGAGTACCACCAAGCGAATTCGATTTCACGATCATCAAAATTTTGACAGTATTTGCATGGATTTCACGTGAACTGACGATGTTAGTACCTACTTTATGTAGGAATATTTTCATATTCTCCACATACTAATATCTTGTCTCGAGCGTCCAAAATTTATGTGAGATTTTTTTGAATAGCGACTAAACACCTTTTGAATCTGAAAATATTCATACGGATGCCTACTTTTGTTCATGTCCGACAAGATTTCGTAGGTGGACAAGTCTTTGCGCTGGGGAGACGTTCGTATGGTTGTGCGGGGTCAGATGAACTTACACTTCAAATTTCTTGGAAATAGAACAAAATAGAATCAGAGAAAGATGTTAAAATATAGATTCAAATTGAATATCAATGTTTATCGATTGTTTTTTTTCGTTGTCTGCTCTGTGGATTTTTGATAAGAAGTGTGTGTTTTGCTTTTAACGACTTATTTGGATGGATTTTAGTATATATTTAACATAAAAAGATATATTTTAATTTGAACATTGTTCTTGGCCAATATATTGGGTATATATTATACTGTGTGGATAGTGCTGGAGGAGGCATATTTATAGAAGTGAGAGAGGCCCGCACGACAACTTTATAGCCGCTATTCCTGGAAATAGAAACGTTTTGTTATGCTAATGGCTGTCGTCGATTGAAGCTTATCTCTTGACTATTTTTAAAGGCCATTTAGTGACACATATGATTAACAGCGATGTCATTTTAAGGAGTTGTTCACAGACGACCAACACTATTAGCGCGATAGCACAAAAAAAAAATGGTAATCGGGGAAAATTGACTTTTAGTTGTGTGAACATGAACGACTTTTTTTTTCTCTTGTGTCAGCTGCTATATGAATAAAGCAAAAGCCAAGATACAGACAATGCCGCCCGTTATCGACATGGATAAACACTTATCGACATGAAAATTGTTTGCTGGCTGCCGAAGAGATTCAATTAATAACAAATCAAAGATTAATTAAAAAAAGTGGACCTGTCATCAGCACGGCGCGTTTATACAAGTACATAGTACATTTAAGGACTGTTCCTTGTCAAAATGTTTTTATATGAAATAAATTTTCCCAGTACGGTCCGCGTTTAACTGATTGTATTGAAACGTCTTTTAAATTAGCTGTGCAAGATAATCGTTAGCTTGTCAATTGGATTTTTTACTCTTGAACAACTTGACGCAGTGAACAGTGATAACTCCATACATGGACAATTTGTTCTACTGTCCTGAAGTAAGACTAGTCTGTTCCCTGCTTGTTAAACATCTTACAAAGTTGAATGGAATGACAAAAAAATAGATATAGTGGAATTAATTACGTATTCGGATACACTTCAGACATTAAAACATGAACAGATCTTATGCCGGTGTTTTTATATCCAAAACAAACGTTTCTGATCCCTTAATTATAATCCACAGCTACCGAAACCTGTCGCGATATCTTATATGCTCAAGCCATCCTCCTATAAGTAGGTTTCCAGTTGATTAAAACAACAAGAAAATTCAATTATCACTTGGCCTAATGCACCTATGCATTCGTTTGGGTCTTATCTTTAATCTAAACGAACAAAAAACGTAAAAGCAACCAACAACTCGTCGTAATACCTTTCCTCTTGATCCTATAGTCCTTTCACGCTTTCACATCTGTTATAAGACCGTGCAAGTGCAAACAGAGATCTTATACGCTACCGCATTCTATGCAAGTAGCTCTTCTCTATCCATACTCTTGCACACACACGGCAACCTTGTTGCAGCGTATACATTTTACAGCTCCTCCAGACATCTGGCATTGGTTAGCATAATCCTCGTCAACCGCCACACTTGCTTTGCGGCATTCTCCAGTGCACCGGGCGATTTACCCTTGAACAAATCCATGTTAGGCAGGAAATAATGAGGACATCGACGACATTGCAAGCACGAGATCAATTGCAAGAAGATACCATTGATCCGATCGGCTATACAATTCTCTTCCCATTCCATTTCGCGGGGATGTTTCTCGCATTCGTACAGTAGTAGTGTTTTCAGGTGATACGATGTGACGGGATTGCCCGGTAGGTCTAAGTGACGATCGCGAAGAGTTTTCAGGATGCTAAGACAACGTCGTCGACTGGCACCTGTAATTAAAGTTTAGAGAAGAAAAGAAATTAGATTTTGGTGGATTGTAAAAGGGGAAAATATGCATTTTCTTCGCGTTTTAAGAAAATATTTTTTTTATTTAAACGATAATTTGTAAAATCAATTTTTCGACAATCAGCTATTGGCTCACCTCTTGCATAGTATTGAAAATACGATTGGATGTTTTTGGGGCGTTCGTTTAAATGTTGATGTTTGTGTTATAAAGTCACATACGAAATAGCAAGGTTTATTGATATACGAAGCGTGAATACTAAGTTGCTTTAACCCCTTGGGGGCATGGCATAGCGCGTCTCGACTACTACACCTACTCGCCATCGCGTAAGGTTTCTGGCCGTATCTCGCATTTGACCTCGCAGCTCTTTCTCAAACACGCACATTGCTTATCCACAGAAATGTGCCTCGTGATTTTAGGGTGATCCTTTGTCGGCCTCGAATAGCGCGACCAGTAATACAGTTATCACTCTTCCACTGCCACTATAGTCACTTCGTCGATAGGTATTTGACCAGTGCGTCGACGGAGATCTTCATTCGGAATTCTTTTAAGATTCGACGAAGACAAGTGTTGACGAAAGTTTGCAGCTTTTTTGAAACTATACCACAGATCAGATATACATAGATCAGGAACTTAGAACAAAATAATTTTGCCAGAGGGAAACCACTACAAATAAATAATGTGAGACGAATAGAATTACCATTAAACTGCCCATTGTATTGAGAAAGACAGCTATAGCTAATTTTTGTTTACCAGAGAGTCATAAAGTTTTACTTTTAAGTGTATGCGTGGTCGAAAACATTAATTGCAGTCGTGTGCGTTAACTTTTTCAATGAATTGCATTAGTGTGTGAATTTTCGTCGGCATTTAGAGTTGCCGTGTAATATCAATTTCCTGACCGCAAATGGATTATCGTCAACACATAACATCAAATCATACTTCTTTACGTACAATAAATCGATTCACAATTGAAGGATGTTTTTCTATATAACTACCACTCTAAATAGCACTTTTCAATTAACATTTTTAACAATTTGCGCACTACGCTATTGTACATACCGAAATGGTAACACCGAAAACGAAACGAAAATGACACAAACCCCGCCCCGGTGCCATTTTCGTTTAAAAACAATGGATGCTCGGTGTTACCATTTCGGTATGTACAATAGCGTAGTGTGCATAATCTTAAAAATTTCAATTGAGATTATTATTTTATTATTTAGAGTGGTTGTTACATAGAAAAGCGTTCTAAAATTGTCGATAATCGTTTTATTGTACGTAAAATAGTATGATTTGATGTTATGTGTTGAAGACAATCCATTTGTGGTCAGGAAAATAATATTACACGGCAACTCTAATGTAGACGAAAATTTACACGACCATTTCGTGAACAATACGACATTTTGCATGCATTTTTTTTATGTTCACTTGCGTGAAGATCCACTTGGAGATGAAAAATGTTGATAGTTTGTGTTTTTTACATAATTTTCTATAATACGTTAATATAACGAATATGATCTTCATCCTCAATTAACAAATATGAAGTGCTTGTTCACGGGGCATTTCCAGTTTTAGATGAAGACTCCACCCATCTCGACCCAGTACTGAAAACGGTCAATTTGTGTGCCTGTAGCGGGAGAGTGGAGGTGGACTATTTAGGAGGAGATTTTTTTTTACAATTAAGAAAGAGATCGAATCATTAAGCTAGTTAGTCTGTTCATTCTTATGGATTTAAATGATGCTAAGGGGAAGGCTTTGATTATTCAGTATCTTCCTGTATGTACACGTTACTTACAGTACACACTCAAAGGTAAAATGTTTTTCAGCCGATTTTAATTTTGTATGGAGTTCCAACTCTATTCCTACTCTATGACTATACAGCGGAAACTTTCCAAGTGCTACTCCCGTAGAGGAGCACTGAAAGTATCAGTGGCGGAACACCCATAGTTTGGTTTTAAAACTGAGGATACTATACTTTGCCAGAGTTTGGACAACATGCCGAAAGAACACTTGTCATGGTTAATGCGACGAACGATGTCCTGATCAGTGCCGGCACCAACAGCAACAATGCTAACTAAGTAGACAAATTTGTCTACCTGTTCTACAATTTGTCCATTGGTACTTATGGGGAGAGTGGGGTTTCCAGTCAGGCTAAGGATTTTCGGTCTTGATGGTATTAATCATTAGCCCAACAAGCATTCTCTCTCTCTCTCTCTCTCTCGATCCAGAGCCATTTCACTCATATGGATGATCTTATGCGAGAATATGCAAATGCCGTCGGCATAATCCAAATATTGTAGGTGGGATTTCAGAGTTCATTAAATGTCACGGTTAGGTTCTTCAGGCAAAGCTACATGGAGCTACATCACCAACCACTCAAAGAAACATAATCGGTGGTAGGACACAACCCTGCCTGACGCCGCTATGAACTTCGAAATCCTCCGACACCTTATGGCACCTTTATGGCGTACGACATTTTGCACTGCCGCATATGTTGCCCTAATAATAGCCACTATCTTCTCTGGGACACCCCTTTTGCGTGAGACCGACCAGACCAGATACATTCTCAAGAGTCAAGACAGAAGGAAACTTTGAAACCTGCTAGAAATAGAAAAATGTGCGAATTATGAATAGCCCTTATCAGATTTTGAAGCATTACGTTTCACCTAGTCCTTTCAAACTTAAATATTCCCTTAGTGAGATATTAATGAAACTCAGCCGTTGAACTCATGTTTAAAAAAATTACTAATACTCGTCGGAAAGCTTCATATAAATCCAAACAATTTCTTCTTCTTCTTTATGGCACGATGGCACGATAGCCCGACGTCGAGCTTGGGCCGCCTGGATTGATGACCTCTAATTGACGCGGTCACGTGACCTTGTCCTCCAGCTCCGGAAGCCTAGCATCTATGTGAGCGTCCTCACATACTGATTGCACCCATCGAGCTCATTACCTTTTTGGGCATGCGATCGTCGTTCATCCTTTGTACATGTCCCGTTCATTGCAGACGCTGCAATTTTAAACAATTTGCTGGTTCTATGAGGTGGCTCATCAACAAAAAAAAATGGCCTTACCGAACACGAATCGAGATTTATTTGGCAAAATGACAAAACTTTAAAAACTCTGAAAATCCTGGAATTGGTGACTATAAATGACCTGGATTTTAAATTTCAACATAACAAATGCCGCCCAAGTCCCTGTACTTATCAAGCTGTATAGGTGCATGAGTTTGTTGAAAATCACCACCTAAAAATTTGTTGTCCCTTTTAGCCATCCTTTCTCCCGAAGTTAGTTATAATCTGACAATTTTGGCTTCCAATGTTGTTATGGGCGCTATAGTGATCCAGACCAGACTTACCGCGATATGTATTTTAGAAGAAGAGAGTGTTATTTGGCCCAGGCCAAGTTATGAGTTTGACACCACTGCCCTAATGTTTTTTTTTGCACGAGGGTCCCATCTCAAGCTTCTAGGGTTACCACATCGACCACATCTCTCGTCCGGAAACTGCAAGAAAAGAGAGAAACACTGAAAACATGTACCTCAGACAGGGACGTACGCCGAAAAAGGATTTTAGGCAAGAACTCAGCCGTCTTACGCCCTGAAACATCGTAGTGTAGATATTTTTTATATAGTGTATGGGTCAGAAGTATAGGAAAAAAATTTACCGTGGTCATCGGCCAGAAGTGAACGTGAGTGGAAGCGTCTGTCTGTCCGTCTGCTGCAACGCAAACTAGTCCCTCAGTTTTCAAGCTATCGGGCTGACATTTCGCATACAAGTTTCTTTTTAGTGTACGCTGTAGATATGTCGGAACGAATGGAATCGAACCATGGGCTGCCATACAAACCAACCCCTGAGAACTAGGTTCTTATAGTAAAAACTTTTCTCTTTATATACAAATCTCAACCAAACTTCACCAATATAGGTTCCTAGTAAAGCCTCAAAACTTATCTAGGAACGGATGGAATCGGAACATTACGTCATAGGGCTGTCATACAAACAAACCCCTGGATATTAGGTTCTTCTAAGAAAAACCTGTTTTCTTTAGGAACCAATCTTAAGCAAACTTCACCCAAATGTGTTCCTAGCGAAGCCTTAAAACATATCTAGGAATTGTAATATTATGTAATAGGGTTATCATATAAACCGACCCCCAAATATATGGTTCATATAAGAGAAACTTTTTTCTTCTTGAATCTTAACCAAAATTCATCCTTGACTAGCCTCAGCGCATCTCGGAACAGATGGAATCGGAACACGTCATAGGGCTGCGGTAGAAATTGTTAACGCTAAAGAAGCTTAAGTTTCATTCAAATGTGACGGGTATTTAAATTTCGGCCGCACCCGAAATTTGCCTCGGTCTCGTTTTTCCTATTTTTAAATTTACTTTGATGTTTGTTAATGTACCAAGTTCAAGAATCAGAATGCTGGACCATGTATGAAGGTTACGCGAAGGAAGTGACAGCGACTGAAATGAAAATGTTAAGCGCAGTTGGTGTAACCAAAAGGGACCACATCAAGAGTAGCTACATCCGAGGCAGCTTGTCCATAGACCAACCAATCACCGAAAAGCTCGAAGATCGACGAATGGATTGGTATTGCCATGTTCAAAGGCGTCCGCCTGAGAACCCCGCAAAGAGAGCGATATCAATGGAAGTCCCACTTGATGGACCCAACGCCAGAGGCAGACCGAAGAACACCTGGATGTGTCAAATGAAAAAGCAACAACAACGCATTGGTCTCGGCGATGACACGATCCAAGATAGAGCTGCCTTTAGAAATATGCTGAGATATTACCGCTAAAACGGGCGATGTGCCTACACCGCAGGTCGAACAACGCGAAACTATGGAGCGGTGTAAAGAACGAGGCAAGGAAGAAGAAAGTTTGTTAATGTATAACAAAAATACAATTCTGCAAGGCCTAGCGCCCGCTCTAGCACTTATGCCGAATTCGGCAAGATTACAAATTGTCGCCCCTTAGGTACTGCCTGGGATTGATAGTAGATAGTATATGGATTGATGTCATTGTTGTAGAATCAATTCAAAGGATATTTCCTCTCAAACCGAGTGTTTGTGACAGCTTATGGTCGTTGCTCCGAAACGATTTACAGAGTGAAACCAGCAGATTTAGGATCATTTTTATAGAGATAACTCCAAAATTCATAGTCACAGTGGAAATCCAAATGGGGGTAATGGGGATCTTTGATCGGAGCAGCTCAATTTTCAGCAAAAATCATCTACAACTTAATGTGAATACTCAAACAAAATTACATGGCGGAATTTTCGTTTTTTAAGAATTGTGTGTTTTGCGTTGAAAAATGATTAATAGGGCTCGGATTTTTATATATTTACATATTTTTACTTTAGAATGATAATCAATTTCTGGGGTGTTTTCTTTGCGTTTCAGAACATTTGAAAGCAAATGGCATGTATTTGTTTTTACATATTTTTATTACAAGCCGAAATGTTTTTTTTAGAATACATGCACAAATGAATTTTCATATACAACTATTCCAACCAGAACAGAACACTATGCTATTCAGAAAGAAGGTCGTAAATTATCCAAATATGACCACTTTTATTGTTTTTTTGCCTCTGCAAAAATTGATGCGTAGCACAATAACCTGAAGTGATAATTTTCTAATTGGATGAAATTAAATGGACTGAGCTAACTTGGGATATTTCTTACCAAAAGAATTTTTATGGACAATTTTTCAATTTGCTAGAAAAATAATTTGGCTGAGAAATAAAGCAATCTAAATGTAAAAAATAGAGGACTATACTGCATCAAGGGAGATTCGGTAGTACATTTGCATTCAATATTTGGCTTAGCTAGTTAGAGGGGTAATATTGCTGAAATTATATAAAGTGCGAATACATAAATGGATATTGTCTATAAAAAGGTGGACATGGACGGACATTTTCCCCTTATTTCGTGTTCAGTATTCGGTTAGTTAATATTTTATAATTTTTTCTACATCTAGTTCTCTTGTTCTGAAATACATACGGGAACTCCCTGACGAGGATTTCCGTGGAGACGGAAGTGTTTTATTTTGTGATAGTTGCGGAAAAGCTGTGGCAACCACCCAAAGGTCTCAAGTTGTACAGCATATCTGTACTGCTTTACATAAACAAAACAAAGAGAAAAGAAGGCCCTCGAAACAAACGTTTATTTCTCATTCGGAAGGCAGCAGCAAGTCGGCGTTTAAAATGGATTTATGTCGCGCTTTTGTCTAGGCCGATATCCCATTTTATAAACTCAACAATTCCCACTTTAAGGAGTTCTTGGAGAAGTATAATGGGCAAAGAGTTCCCGAGGAAAGCACCATAAGAAAGACCTATTTATGCGACGTCTGCGTCATTTATACCTGCGTATACAATTTGCGAATCATCCAACATCAAATAGCGTTCAGTTACATATTTAGACGCGGAAGCACTTCATACATATATGTAATTGGTGTTGGTGATGTGCCCATATGGATCTCAATAGACGAAACTACGGATGTCGAAGGGAGATAGCCAACGCTATTGTTGGGCTATTATCTTCGGAAAAAACGAAGCCCATTTTGTTTAACGTCGATGTCTTAGAAAAGTGCAACCACGCATCTATTGTTCAATTTTCCAACAATTCGATGAGCGTGCTGGGGCCAAATGGAGTGCAGCACAGTAATGTGTTGCTGTTCGTAACTAATGCTGCTCCATACATGGTAAAGTCTGGGAAACTCCTCCAAATATTTTATCCGTGATTAACTCACGCTACTTGTCTCGCCCATGCATTTCATCGTATTGCCGAGCACGTTAGAAACGAGTTCGTCGAAGTAGATGCCTTAATTTCCAACGTAAAGAAAGTGTTTTTGAAAGCACCAAGTCACGTGAGAGTACTTAAGAAGAGCTTCCCTACCAGCAGAGCCCGTTGTAGCCAGAAGGGGAACCTGGCTGGAAGCCGTGAAGTATTATTGCGAAAATTTCGAGGAGATCCAGGCTGTGTTCTCCAAACTTGACGAAAACGCTGTGGCTATCGAGAAAGCCAAACAAATTCTTACGAAATCATCAATGATCAAAAAGTTAGAAGATGAAATCGCATTAAAACCAGAGGAAATCGCAAAATTCAAATATGCGCCTATAACATCAGTCGATGTTGAAAGGTCATTCAGCCGGGTTAAAAAAAACCCTTGCACCAGACAGACGGAGTTTCAAATTAGAAAATTAAAAAAAAAAATCTAAATTGTAACAATTTTGAAGAATAACTACGACCTCGATGTTCGTAATCATATTTTTATTTTACATATTTCAGTATTTTTTTTTTTTACATATTTTGACAAAATAAATACACATATTACATATATGTACATACATATTTCATGTTTTATTTTACATAAAATTCCGAGCCCTAATGATTAATTTGTGTTGATAGAACGCTTTTGTCAATTGATACAAAGTTTTTTCATTTGCTAATCGTTGTTTTTCATTTGTGAAATCGTTAATTTCATTTGCTAGGCCGTTATTTTCAATTGTGAAAGCGTGGTTTTCATTTGCAATACCGATACCAAATTTCATTTTGTGTTGAGAAATCGGAAATTTGTCTTGAAAAGTGTATAAGAATAAAAAAGAATAACAAAAGGTTAGAGCAAGTTAGTTCGAACGTAGCCAAATTCCGATATTAGCATGTCCGCAGGGCCGGATTTAACCTGTATGTCGCCCCTGGGCAGTAGGCAAATGGCCGCCATTCGCCAGTAGTTTAGCTTGGAAGTAGTAGTCGTCGCACACACACACATGGTAACGTTAACGGACGTATCTGATATGAACATGTCTTTTTTTCGAGTAAGTAATGCCTTTTGATTGCTTGAAAATATCCTGCTTTCCATACGGACGTAACCAGCGTTCCTGCCAGAAATTATTTCAAAACATTGAGTTACTTCGATGGAGGCGATTTACCCTCTCCGAAGGGAGTATTTTAGGAGACTTGTAGTTAAATCTGGAGCTCGCTTAATGCGATAGGTAGGGCTGCGTTTCAAATCCGGATGAGGATCCTTCAGCATACTAGTCTGTGATTTTTTTTAAGTATCATAACATTTGACGCCCTGGATTAAGACGTCACCTAACTAGAATAACTTAGAAAGCAATTAACCTTTCTTCCTAATTTTGTCAACTGCTCCTTGAGTCGAAATCCATCTTTCCTAGAATTTAAAACCAATAGAAAGCTTCATAAATTTGCCGCCCCGGGCAGCTGCCCATATGGGAAATCCGGCCCTGCATGTCCGTACCCAAATTAGGGAGCTCTGGCAATGTGTTGCACTGACAATGTGTTCGATCTCTCATCTTGTTGAAACTCAAACCACCTGGTTTGTAGTATATCCTCCAATGCCAGATGAAATAGTGCAATCAAAACTAACTGAAGAAATCCATCTATGCCATGGCGAATTGAAGTTAAATTATGATGCGAAAGATCGATGAAAATTATTGAAATCAGTGATGAAAAGAATGCCTTTATGCTCAGCGTTTCTCATTTCATTGAATTTCTTCGATGAGCTGGTCAGTTGGACTGGCGATGGTTCGAGTTATAAGAAAACTAAATTCATACTGTCTGACATCCTGTATTTAGAAATGTAACCTTTTCACACAACATACCGCCACCAATCACTTAAACCTTAATCTACTAAAAATAAAGTCGAAAACCAAAATATAAATATGCATTACAACAATTTGTTTATCTTGATTTTAAAACATTATTTTCGCACATGGCTTGATAACGCGCTCACATATCTCATGGATAAGTACGTCTATGAATTTATTTTATGGCAAATTTTAATGCACACATTCACATTATAGTCTACCATTTACATTTTCATAGGCATTCATACGCGTTTATCTCGTTATAATTAGCCGCATTCCGCTTTACACGCGGGATAATTTCGCAATTCTTCTTTTAAAGCGAGTGCTCCGCGCGGTGTTCAACGAACCGTCATCGGTCGTCATGTCAGTCAGTGCGGTGTCAGTTTAGTTTGCCAAGAAATGTCGGAAGCTTTTAAATTTGAATTATCTTAATTGGGCTCGCCATATACATATAATGCAAAATTTATCTTAAAACAAAATGGTGGATATATTTGCAATCAGAATAAAATGTTCTTTTATAGTAAAAATTAAATATAAAAAATATTTTATTGAAAACGCAAACATTTGTTTGGTTTTCATAAAAAATTACGCTTCCGTAACGAATATGTTCTCGTCTCCACTTCAATTAATTATTCTTTCAAATATTCATATTTATGGATGGCCTAGCCTCAATAAACAATCTCCAATTTGAATGTACGAGTATGCTATAGGTCTTCCGGTTTGTTTTTATTTTGATTTTAATCAACCGAGCACCGTGGACGCGACCTATGAAGATACAGCAAGTAGACCAGATTCAGCTACTCAGAAAAATATAAAATAATACAAAAAAGTGACGAACAAAGAAGAATCATAGCCTGAATGTGACAGATCGACTTCAGGCACGATATCTGTCTTCTAGTAATTGTCGAATGTCGAAAAATATTATTTTTGGTGGAATTTCGTGAAATCATTGTATTTATTGTGTATAAAAAAATTAAGTTAAAATATGAGAATATTTATTTTGTAAACTTGCCCATCGTTTGTGAATTCATTGTTTCTTTTTTGGTTGCCAAAAATTGATTTTATTTCAAACAATTGAAATATTTTGTGGTAATTTAGAAAACGGTGGAAATTTGAAAAAACGATCATACATGTACTATATATTTTGCTCTCAATAAATTAAGGGATTAACTTTTTTCTTTAAATCGGCAAAGGCGAAAAACTGATTTTTTTTTATAATATAAAGTCAACTACTACGAGTATATCATAGCCCATGCAAAATTATTGATTTAGATAGAGAGTCAATGACTCGGTTATTTTTTATACCGTTTTGGGTCCATTTGTTTGTTCGTTTGTAGTCGTTTGCGGTCAGTTTATACGTCGAAAATCTAATAATATAATCCAAATGTACTGTTTAGATGATGAAGGAACAGAAACATACATAAATTGAGGTTGAATCACGTCTTATTCCTTTATTGAACTTAGAAAAGATGGCAGTGGTACATCTAGCTTTCAGCAGAGGGACGGGATATGTGACCAGATTTTTTCTTTGCAGAGAAGAGTCTGAAGAGATTTTTGCACAAAAAAAAGTACGCAAAATTTTTCTGTTTCTCAATATTCTGCAATAGGGAATAACATCGGAAATGAGTTTTGGGACAACATTTTCTTATCAAATTCTACTGACTTAGACTACCCTTTTTTATATCGCTCATACCGCCACAAAAAATATACTAAAATTCGGTTTAAAATTTTTGTAAAGATTTATCCAAAAATTCAGCACAGTGGTCTGTTGATACTAGCTTAATTTTCATTTATTTTTTAAGTTAGGGAAAAATATAAAATTAGCTTTTTAATTGCTATTTACTAGAGAGCCAATGGCGAAAATAATTATAGAAACATTTGGAAAATTTTTGTAGAGCATTTAATGTACCAAAATCCCTTTAAATTTTAACGCAATGTCCCGGTAGACAAACAGCATCATAGCGAAAATGCGTAATGATGGTAAAAACTTCGCATTATCATGACGTATTTTTGAAACTATGTCTGACTACCGCCTAATTGAACCAAATTTGTCTTTGAATAAAAATGTGGTTTTTTTTAGAGAAGGGAGATGCAGTGATTCTTGGCAATCCTTGATGGGCATTGGTGGTTTCGAGATATGAAGCCAATCGCTGTAGGAACCATTTGAAAACTTCGTCTACTTCTTGCCTTCAACAGTTTCTAGTAGCTATACATTTTCTTTTGACAGAACCAAATGGTGGATTGTAGATTTCTCCTTTATGTTATTTTTTACATAAACTAAAATGTCGCCCCCTCTGGCTGAGAAGTGGCACAAAATACCTAAATTGGGGGGTTCAGCACATGATTTCTTATATGTATATACGGCCCACAATGGAAAAATAAATCAAAACGAACTCAGGTTCCTTGTACCTCAGCGCCCGCTCTAGCACTTACGCCGCCCCGGGCAAGAGGGCAAATTACCGCCCCTTAGGGGCTATCCCAGGCAGATTGATAGTAGATTATGTACGCCGTTGAAATAGATAAATAGCTTTCCATAACATCCTGGTGCATCCGATAAACTTCAATTTGCTGGATTTCTTCCGTGTTTGGACGTCCGTGGATTATTGTCATAAATGCGACATCTTGATGAGGCAGGGCAGGGAGGGGCGCTTGAACCTTCCTCCCCCTACATTTTTGTCTCACTGCTGTACTACCTCATTCTGTTGGCACCTGGTCTTAATCGCAATTTTAGGAAAGATTTCAGTCTGGTGGTATCGTTTATTCAGAGACAGGGATTTGAAAAGTCTATCATCCGCACAATTCTGTTCTGTTCAGACTGCAGTTTTAGGCATTTGATATCCGAAACTTGAACACCCACATGTAGGCGTCATTATAATCATCATATCCATATCCTATCCGCGTTTGCTTGACCTAGACTTTTGAAACTTAAATTATTGCGTAAGTTACATTCTAAGTTCTTTTTGTGAGGATCCTAACTACCTATGTTTTGCGATCATGTTGCCCAACCAACCTCATTCAAGAAAAAATTTCGCCGCCCAAAAGCCCATATTATCCGTGTTGACTTCTGGGCTTACTTTATAGAGTCTTTGCTGTCCGCCATGTTTAGCCGTTAGAATAAAGGATACGTCACACGAACTTTTCTTTGGAAAAAGTTCGTGTGACATTTCGTCTGAAAGGGATAAATTTTGTGACAAAGGTCATGTATTCAGGAGTAAAACCCATGCAGACGCCATTTCTAGTTAAAAAGACAAAGGTCGGTTTGGATTTACCTTTCTCAAATTGTTAACCCTTTTTTTGATATTTTTGTTGTCATAAAGTTTAATTATATACCTTCGACCCCCTATACCAATTCCGGGCTATAGGGGTATGATGTTTAATGTTTATGTCTTGGGGAAATCCAGCCTACGCCCATACTGGGAATTTTTATAAAGAAGAAGGTCAAAGCTAGCTAAATAGGGGGAATCAGACATATCCAGAAAAAAAACAATTAGCAAGTATTACTACTGCGGCTCTAGTAAAGTGTACTGTGATTTCATCCCTCATCTTACTGAAACTCAAACAACTTTGTTCGAAATTTGTCATGAATGAATTGATGCAATTGGAATCAACTAAGGCGATCCATCCACGAGGAGATCGGGAGAACTGAAGTTAAATTGCTCTCCTCCGATTCAATAGACTAAACTAAAGTTTTAGACCTTACTTCCGGGAATGAAATTGCCACGATTCAATAATAAGATTACGTTCTATAATTTCTTCCTCTATTTAAAAATTAGGTGGCCCTCCCCTTTAGTAAGAACAAGGGATCATGTACAGAAGGTTCAAATATAATCCTTAATGCTGGTCAAGAGAGGTACTAAATTTTCAATTGGAGGACGAAATTAGCACATACATCTCCAATTTTTGTTGTAAAGTAGAACGGACGTAGGGCGGGTGATAGTATCACAGACACACAATTTACGCAATTGCTACTCAGCATTTTAGGATTCTAAATGCAGTCCCTTTTATCAGAAGCCTCGCAAGGACTTTGCATTTTTAAAACACAACTTTCAACTTTATATTTCATCTGTAGGTTTCGTTTCCACTAAATGGAAGTTGATATTGAATGTTTTCCTTCTGGTTATTATTTCTTTTTTTTTATTCGAGTGCTAGCCAAAATGCCGCCCCTAAAATTTGGCGCCCCAGGCGACCGCCCGGCTTGCCCCCCCTTAGAGCGGGCGCTGTTGTACCTACAGTCTAAAAAAAAACCTTCAGCCTGTTAATGAGTGTTTAGGCCAGTCAATAAACCGAAATATAAGGTTTTAGGTCGCAAAAAATTGCTCGGCTCTGGTTTTAAGGGTTTTTTAAAGATTTTTTTTTTCAAAAAACCCTTATGAAATCGATTTTGTCTGTCCGTCCGTCTGTCTGTTCACTAAATAACTCGCGAACGGCTCAACCGATTGTCATGAAATTTGGCAGGAATGTGTAGAATGGTTACAGTCTTTGGCACATATACCTTAGAAGTTGGTAGGAAGAAGATAACAGGGTGTCCCGAACGTTTGAAAAAAGTCGACTTTTTTAGTTTTTATCGGAGATTGACGTATGAGTATTTAAATCAAAGATCTAAACGAGTACATCTCACATCAGCTAAAATTTACCAGTTTTGAGTAACCGTAAAAAAGTTATTGGCGTTTAAAGTTAAACTTCCTTTTCGAGCTCCGTTTTTCTTAACCGTTATAGGGATCGATATGAAACTTTGCACAAACAGGGCCGGATTTCCCATATGGGCAACCTGGGCTACTGCCCGGGGCGGCAGAATTTGAGGGGCGGCAAATTCTTAATTTTTTTCATTGGTCTAAAATTATGGGAAAGATGGATTTTGAAAACTGAAACATAATTGTAGAAAATAATTTGTTTTTTTAATTTATTCTATAGTTAGATATACATATTCGTCTTAATCCATAGCACCTAATCGCAACCTCAACTCAAATTTTAATGTGATTCCGCCTTCAAAAATTGGAGCTAAGCAAAATTTTGCTTGAAGCATACACTCATTCACTCTGAATGGCGTGGCGGCCTTAAGTTCAATTAGAGTAGCAGTATAAATCATCCTTGGCTTCACTTTAAACATTACATATGCCTGAAGCCACATTAAATGATATAAAAACGCGAGTACTTGCATGCCAGCGCCTATTTTCAAGCCTCTAAAATTGCCCCAGACTTGAAGAAAAAAAAAGAAAAATGTTTATGATGGTGGCGATCCTTTGGAAAGTTCAAAAAGCCCCCAAGCAAGTAACTCATCTAACTACACATTTTCGTGTGTTCAATTACTTCTTAGATTTGTCTCCAAATCAAATTCGCTGGGAAGCAAGGATTTGGTTTCGGGAGAGGTGCAAGTCTCGATATTAGAAATGCGGCATTGGCTATCAAATTGTGAGTTTCTATCGGGTGAATAGGTTTAATAAATTTTTAAGAATTTTTACGCTTAAATTTTCAAATTTGCAATTTTTTGTTCGTTTTCGTTATAGTATTTATCACCGAAAACAAATTAGCTGAACGTTCAAATTTTACCGTAAGCTTTCTTAATTTTGGGTTTATTCGGTATGACGTTTTCTGTTTAAATATGATGCTAATATAGGAAATTTTATTTGTTGGAGTAATTCGCAAATTATTTCCAAAACGATCGACAAAGAAAAAAATTTAGAAAACATAAACGCATTTCTAAAGAAAGTAAAAAGGCGAATGTAATAATGTTATCATTGGAGTTTCAATCATTCCTAAAACAATTTTGGAAGGTGCACGGAACACCTGTATTCCTCCCCTAAGAAGCAGCATGAAAAGTTTTCAAGCAAACAAAATACGCTTACTACACCCAGAAAAATATCACTTTTTTATTGACAATAATAATTAATTGTCAATTTTACGTTATTGAAATGCTATCTAGTGTTATCTTTACAATTTTCGTGAATTAAACAGTTAATTTGTTCAAATTAACAGTGAAATATGAGAGCGTTTATTGTTGTAATTTCAACAACAAACTGTGAAAATATTTTGTAAAATTCACAGTACCTCTCTTTAAATTCTATACTCTATGTTGTAAAATTGACAACCAATTCCAGCAGATGCCGTCTATCTATTATGGTGTGTGGTGTCTGCTCGCGCCGGAAAATATGAAAGTTCCTTTTTTTGTATCGGCCGGGGTGAGTGAAATTGACGAAATAATAGAAAATATTGACAGTGAAGTGTTTGATATCGTATCCAAATTCAATGTTTCAAAGCCGGTGGTGTAATTAGCAGTAACCCAGAAGCCACAACGAAAAATTTTTGTTCAGTGCAAAAAGTATAAACATTTTAACTTTTTAGTTCAGAAAAAAACAAGAATTTTTTTTTACTAAATATAATCAGTGCGCGCTTTCATTTTAAGTAATTTTCTGAAATTGAAAATCAAGTAAGTTTAAAATAATAAAAAAAAATGTCAAAAATTAAACAAATCGTATTTTATTCCTATTCCATTGTCTTAATATACATTACAACCACGATTTGGAAATAACAGTGTTGTACTGTAGAAACGACAGAATTATGATTTCAATAAAACAGGCTCACCGGTAAGAGCATAGAAAATTTCAGTCAATTTTACGGTAATCTGCTGTTAAATCAACAGCAATTACTGTAAATAAGAAACAACTTCAATATAATTTCGTGAAATTTACAGTAAAAACTGTAAAATATGAGGGACTGTAAATGTTAAAACGAGATCACTGTAGAATTGAATTCAGCAATTGTAGGGTCGATTTTAACTACAAAAAGAGATCCAGACCAAAGTAAAAGCTACAGTTTTACCAATATTTTTCCCTGGGTGTAGTAAAAAATATTAAATTTCGATTTTTCACATACGCCCGCTAACGTTTCGCCTACATTTCCTTTGTGGGGTGACAACTGCTACCTTCAAGCTTATCTAGTGGTGGAGGGCGGCAAATTCGTTACTGCCCAGGGGCGCAATAGAGGCTAAATCCGGCCCTGTGCACAAAGATTGGTCAGTATGGCCTTTGCGTTAAATATTAAGACTGTTGACTTTTGCTAGAGAAAAGTAAATAACAGTAAATTTGTAAAATTTCTGGTCGTGTGTAGCCCCTCTTAGGTTTCCAAATATGAAAATTCTGCTAAGGGTTTTTAGGAAATTATATAGGGAATATATCTACAAATTTTCATTCGAATAACTGTATCCAAACCGGAAATATATACAAGTAAGTATTTAGTAAGGGCCTTTCACAATGCAAGGGAAGCCTCTTAAGCATTTCTTCAATGCATATCTTTTAACTTGATGAAACAATGAACATGAACTTTGGTGGCAACGCATAGAATGGTAATAGTTTTTGCCTCAAATATTTTTGAAGGTTGTAGGACCCAGTTAACAGGGTGTCCCTGAATAGCTGCAAAAGTATACTTGTTCAATACTCATAGGAGCGCTTGCGTGGGCTCTTATGTCAGGGGACACAACGGAATCATTTTATATAAGCTGCTTTTCCTTGATTAAAAAGACAGTAACAGTAGATTTACAGCTAATAATTCAGTTCATATAAAGCCAAGCCATCCTTAAGGTACGTTGTCCTCGACAGGACTGCATCGGCTCTAGCGACAGCGACTCGCTCATTTGATATAAAAACTAATTTTTCTCTCATTCTAAAAACGAGTTTTTACATGAAATGAGCGAGTCGCTGTCGCTAGAGCCGATGCAGTCGTGTTGGGGACAACGTACCTTTACGTTTGCCTGAGTTTCTATTTGCTCAAACGCCATCGGAAATCTTAAATCGAAAAATGCCTGTAGATTTGCCTTGGAGTACTTTTATACAATTTGGGCAAATAGTAAATCTGTTTTTGGATTGGTCTAATTAAAGGTGCAACAGAATGAAAGGCGTTAGCCTTTCATTCCGCAACGCGTTTATTTAAACCAATCGAAAAATAGATTTACAGGAAGCATTTTATTAATGTTTTGCACAATTCTTATTTATTGCTTATAAAACAGTGGCGTGCAGTGACATTTATCAATGGGGATGCGGCGGAAAGAGAGTAACACAAATGTACATCCTACATAAAACATTGTTATAACGAACATATGGTTTTAATAAAATAGTTTATCTTACTATATAGCAAAGGATAAAAACTGCTTGCAAGATTCGTTCAATGATCGAATAATCTCTGCTATCTAGCTTGCTTGTTTCTGCGATGTAACCCAATTTCATTACACTAATGAAACGTGCTCTGGGTGCTCTGTGGCCGTGATCGTTTGGTCGCCACTCTGTGAAATAGACACTCATAGAGAAACGAGTTTCCAAACTCGGCACGACTCGTCGCAAGTTTATTATTCAAAAGAAGACAAGAAATACTTTATCGTAGAATAATAAACAAACAATGCGACTAGGAAGTGGTATGGCTGACAACCGTATCACACTCCGAGTTCAGTTGTCTTTGTAACGTCATCAACGCACCATGGAGTTACGGTAATCCAGAGAGAATGAAACAGTATTATGTAGCTGTTCTTCTGAATAATAATAATCATAATTCGTTTTGAGATCGCAAAAGTATAGCATGGTAGAAAATTGGTCCCAACGACTATTTATAAGTAATAGTAAACAGAAATATTTGCCGTAGAGATCTTTAAATGAATCTTAATCCCATAAATATGGAGGACAATTTTCCATATTGATCGTTTTCAACTTAGATTTGTATGACTCTAAAAAGACACCCTTTCGATACCAAACAAGAAATACATATATGACAAACATAGTCAAGTAAGATTTTAAATCGTCAACTTAAATTAAAGTTAGACCGTTGTATTGCCGGAATTCGCACATAAACACCTTATAGTCAAGTAACTTCAAATTTGGTTTCTATGAAGATGGATATATGTAACTTATTTATAAACTGATTAAAGCAAGCAATTCTAGAAGTATTTAAGTATTCAACCATTAATTAACACAATGGAGCTAAGGTGGAAGAATAAGCTAAAAAGATTTCATGTTAGAAAATCACTAAGGTAACAAGTGTATTTCAATGTACATATCTACATTAAAAAGTAAACATTTAAACCTCTCTCTCTGGAACCAATATTTTCTAAACGCAGTCTTTTTCTGAGATAGCTTAACTTTTTTTTTAAATTCTGAAAGTTGAATTTTTAATTCAAAATGTTATACTGAAAATATTATATTTGCGAAATAAAATAAGCTCAAAGTCTAACCAAATACTGCTACAGACCTAATTTTCACAGTAAAACGTCCTATTCTAATATTTATCACTGATCCCTGAACGTACAGAAACTGATGATAACGAAATCACTTACAGGTGCGTTCACTCGATTCTAGCACAACCGATTCGCTTCATCATTTTTCTCCTTTTTTATTCTCCATACAACATGTTAGATGAGCTTTGCATGCCAGATTTTCTTTTCTATCTTCTCTCATCCATGCTTGCACAGCTCAGAGAAATTGACTTGGATGCGTTTCGTGTAGGGGACTTTGGCCGTAAAAACTCCGCCATTATAACTGATCGGTCGCTATAGCAATGGTCGCTACATCCATCAAAACTTACACTGCAGACGCTTCATAAATCTTGAGACTCCGTCGTTCTAGCCGATACATAGTTATAACTGATGTCGTTATAAGCGATATCCACTGTATTTATCAGGAATGCACCAGGACTTAGTAATGATCAATCAATTGGCGATGGTGCTCGCGTCCGGATTAAATCGGCACTGAAAATTATGTCCAAAATATTTATATAGCTGTGCTGTTTTAAGCTGTAATATTTGAAAGACGGGTTTATTGACAAAATGTGTTCAAAAAGTCTTAAGGTTTGTGTTCGTAGAGACGATTCATGGGATGATCGCTCAGCGATCGTAGTTTAACATCCAATTCCGAGCCATATTAACATATTTTTTGAATGTGGCGACATTCCTTGTATCAACTAAACTATGGCCTAAAGGAACATATCGGTGTAGAAAATATACGCATAAAATGCTAAGAACCGATAGTTTAAGTGCGATCGCTGAGCGATCATCCCATGAGTCGTCTCTACGAACACAAACCTTTAGGACGCGTCAGGAACAATAATTCCTTGCGATTCCCTTCTCTTGCCGGACTTAGAAAATATAAAAAAACCGACTTGGTCGCCTATCACCTTACGGAATGAAGGCTAATTCCTGCTCGTTTTCATTTGCTTGTAAATTTCTATTAAATTTAAGTGCACTTTTTAAAAAATTTACTCATAATTTAGTGAGATGACAATACGCTGTTCAAAAACAGGACAAAGCCGGACAAAAGCAGGACTTTCAAGGTTTTGGCAGGACGGCAGGTTATGGTCGAAAAAGCAGGACTGTCCTGCCAAAAACAGGACGGATACGACCATTACCTATACGCCATGAAGATAGAGAAGCAAGAAAAGAAAAAAATAAGGGAAAACATGTTTCTACTAACACCACCTCAAAATATGTGGACTTAAAAACGTTTCCAGTATATTTACAAAACTGACAAAAATGCTTTTATTGTTTAAAAATGCTAGGTTAGAATTGGAAGACTCTACGGATAAAAATTTCACTTTTTCTAAAAAATAAAAAAATTATCTCAGTAGGTCCAGTTGTTGTTGTTGTTGTAGCGATTCAAGAGATTTTTTTTTTTTTCTCTTGAATCGAAGGGGGTCTTGGCAGCTCTTGGCCGTTTTTAGCAACGGGTAGCTCCGGGACGATTTACATCGAAGAACCGGCTGCCGTAGGAGCCAGTCAGACCTATTGGGTATAGAATAGGTATGCATATTGTAGTAAATCCCTACTATTATTGTGTATTGTGTCCTAGCTTCGACATGAACTGTTGATATGTAACAAAATTAATCGGAGCTAAACCGTTCTGATATCCAAAAATATCCAACAGCGTCTGTATGTCCTAAATAGGGTTTCCGCACCAGGAAGGGCAGCATATGTAGGTATGCCTTCAAGGGAACTGTCTACAATGTGCTTCGTTTATGTACCTAAGCCAACCATGTTTTACAGTATTCGGAAATTTCAGTACGATTCTCTTGCCTGCGGTCTTACAGAGGCTCTGATATTATTCATACATCATCTTATTTGTAAATTTTCATGACTTTAAGTGAAGTTTTCCCCAAAGCTGCCTAACATTTGGTGAAATTCCTAGCCTAGGTACTTGATGTAAAAAAAACAGGACAAACCAGGATAAAAGCAAAATATTCGGGGTGATAGCAGGAAGCAGGATAAAAAATCAACAGGTGACAATGCCGCTTTAAATATAGCTTCAATGTTGCAATGACCCTGAATTCTAACAAAAATATTTTTTTTTTAATTACAGTTCAAAATGCTCCTCATTACGTTAGAGGGCCCGTGTTCGACCGAACACATGGAACACCGTACGTTACACCACTGCACTACAGAATTAAATTATTTGATACGACTGCATAACATAAACTGTAAAAAAACTGCATAAAAATTGTAAAAAGTTTTGGAGGGTAAATCTCTTACATAATGCACTGTTATTCTGCCCTTAATAAAGACACAATCCATATTGTGTCAATGCCGTCGGCAACTCACCTTGCAATAATCGATTTTCGGCATCAGTGAAACTCAGCACCCACGCATCGCCTTCCATTGCTGAATTTTTTCCTTGCAATGCCAAACACTCCTTCGACAACATATCGAATCCTTCCGTCTTCACCTCGGCCACAATATTAGGATGCGGCCACGGAATTCCCGGCAGTGGCCAATGTGATGCTGAACGTGGCCACAGACCGGCACACTTAAACGCTGGCGTAATTTGAACGATAATCCTCTCGCGAATACGCAATTTCACCTCCGTCGTGTCGGCGATCATTTTCACGATATCACGATACGCGCATTTATCACACGCTTGCGCAACGAGCGTTTGAAATCGCGACCGGATCTTCCGAGCCGAAAGATAGCCGGAAGCTGTGATGAACTCGACCCACAGTGACATGGATCGCTTTCGGCCATCGCTCAGCTTGAGCACAGCACAACCGGGCAACGTGCCATCGTCCACGAAATTCAGGACCCCCATTTGATTGAGGTAAATGATGATCTCGAACTCGTTGGGCGAGATGACCTCGAGTCCTTCGAAGCGGCCATTGTAGTCGTTTAGTGATGAGATGAATCGCGGCTCCTGGACCTCCACTTCTTTGAGCACGTCCTGCACGATCCGACACACTTCCATGATCGTTTTGTGAATTTGCGCCTTGCGCACTTGTACGCGATCCGCGCAATATTTGTTCATTTGATAGACCATTTTGGACTGGGCCGCAATCATGTCGGCCGGTACCAGCATCATTTTGACCAGACTCTTTTTATACTGCTTGGTGTTTGCAGACTTTTCAAATAATTATCCTTTCCGCCTTCAAAATCACTAAATTCACTGTATACCTACACACAGTTCACTCACTTGGACAAGAATTATTAATTGCACGAAACCACTCTGGGGCCTTTGCTCATGGTCACACACAGCACTCCAAGAACACAGCAAAACGGAAATGCAACTCCAAACAGCGGCGAATCGCGCGAGTAATTAGTCAGCGCCACTCGGTGCGACACGGCTCAATTAATCCACAGGCGAACGAAACGCAACGACGCGGGCGGCGAACCACTGACTGTCCGATGGAAACTTGAAATTCAAGTCAAGACGCAAAACGGTGGCCCGTGACGAGGATTCCACTGTGTCCAACCCACCGCGATTGTTACAAGACAACACGAGACGATGAGACACAAGACAACACGCACCCGTGTGCGACAATGCCAGCGACAACAATGCGAAGACACTTCCCACACCTGAGTGTGACCGCGAAAAAGAACGCAACACACAGGCAAACATTCACAAAAGCCAAATCGAACCGGTCTCGCCGATAAGGCAGGGTGAGAGACAATCGGACACAAGACTAAAAAGAGAAAAAATTGGGCGGACCCAAACAGCACATTGTGCGGGCTGTACTAAAACTGTGACAAAAATGTACCAAAGGGAATGCCGGTTGAAGGGAATTGATAAAGATTCTGTCCAACGGGTATTGCAGATCGAAGATAACAGCATCCGGAACAAGGCGACGACATATTTCCCTCATGTCATGCGCTTGATCGCAATTGCAATCGACACTTGCATTCCATGTCTCAACAGCCACGCCCCGTTGTCGTTGAAATGCCACTGGAAGGCACGAACTGCACTATCTGAGCAAACATCGACACACCGACAACATGGTTGCCCGTGTGCCGTTGCTGGAGTACGTTGACAATGGAACGGTAGCCGCGTCGATGGTAATCACGACGTGTACCGTGGAGTGTTAGGACGGGTACCACCCCTCGAATTAGCCCATTACGACGGTGGCGATGGGATGTTTGGTTTGGTATGCTGCTTGGACTACTTCTTTGTGGGTTTGGGTCGATTGGGTATTAGTGCGGCACACGCATACAGACGACCGGATGAAGTGTTTTTTTGCGATAGTGTTGCGGGCGTTTCGTGTTGGTTTAAGGTTTTTACAGTGTAGCCGTTGATTTATGGACGGCTGACACGGACGAAGGATAATGTTCGGCTTCTCGGGACGTGACGTTGTCTTCGACGTTGTGTTTTGGGGATCGTTTTGTTTTCTGGACGAATTGAATTAGGAAAAGTCATGAATGACGAGGACTCGTAATACTGGGAGTTGGTATCTGCGCATTTCGTTGCTTATAAGGGAGACGACCAAAAGTGGTGTTTATCGATTTTGTGGGGATATTTATGTTTTGACGGCGAATTAAAGGATTTTGAGAAGATTTTCATGGTACCACACTTACAAAAGAATATTCGAAGATAAATTAATAAATTGTATGAAAAAATTAAAAATTTAAAGGGAATGATAGGAATTGGTATGTGAGGCTGAATTAAGGTTTTTGACTGGTATGGTGGTCGCGATGTCGATGTCGAAGTCGATTTTAGATTTTTAAAATTAATATATCCTGCAACCTGTATATATGATAAAACTGCTCATGGGCGTAGCCAGAATTTCGGTAAGGGGGGAATTTTTTTCAGCATCATGATTTTCACAAGGAGCATTTAATTTAAATCTACAACAACAATTGAGATTTTCCGTCAACTTAAATTCAGAAAAAAAATAAATAACAGGCGCGACAGTCCAACGTTGGACTGAGGCCGCAGTGACATCCAATTTCCAAGATCTTATCTGCTACACCCAGTGGCCACCCAGGAGCAAGATTTTTTTTCTCAAATTCATATTAAATTAAGCGATCACCATATACAATTTTTGGGGGATCAAAATTCCCTGTTCGATCCCTGTGAACATGAAGAAGGATATTAGATGTGTCAGACGTTTTTGTGTCATTGTTGAATGTAGCCATGTTTAAAGACGTCGTAAAGCACTGAAAGATCTTTCTGATAATACTGCTGATGCTGGAGCCGTCAAGAGTAGAGCCTTATTAACTTGAAGTGCTCAATATATTTCGAAAGTGGTCAGCAATTTCGGCGCAACATGTAGGTGAATCTCCCGGCATATTCAACAATATCGAAATGGAGCATAGCAACCCAATCTTACTGTGAGATTCTCTACCATCGGCACGGTTTTCTGACAAGGAGAATGAAAAACTTCCTCGTTTTCGTTGATCAACGGTCAATAGTTTCACTATCATTGGTCTTGTCCTTAATTTGAGGTACCTACTCTTGCTAACGAAGATGAAATTAAAATGAAATGATCATGTAAATACTCGTAGTATAGGTACATGCACTAGATGCACGTATGCAACTTTCTGCGAACCAAATATTCCATCATGGAAAAAAAAATATCCACTAGAACAGGGGTGTCAAACTCAAAACCTGGCCGGGCCAAATATCATTTTCTTCTGGATTGAGCGGGCCGCTGCATAAAAATTTCGAAAACATTTATGGAAATTTATTTCAAGATTATTACAGAACAGAATTATAATATTACTTTTTAAAAATGAATATAAATCTCAGTCGCTAACAACCTGGAACGGCAGAGGCATCGGCATTCGGCATCAGCAGAAAAATTTCAATTTAGAACACACGCATAGCATTAGCCTTTGATGACCCACAATGACAGCAGCGGCAGAAGCAGAATACCGTTAGTTTTTATCCGAATGAGCTGATTTTTGATAGGTGGGGTCACTATGACCTCCAATCCCAACAACCAAAATTTTGCACTCTGCTCTAATTTTGGGGGGAGTTATGGATATGCCATTTTGAAAAATTTAAAGGGGGGATAATGGGGGTCCTTGAGCGCAGCGACTCAATCTTTACCTTAAAATGATCTTGAACTTATTGTGAATACTTGTTTAAAATTTTACGGCTAACTAGCATTCTTTCAAAAGTTATGGAGCTTTTAAAAAAGGTCTAAAATGAAAATATTCTAATTTATGTTCTAGTCTAACACCCTAGACAGACGACACTAGATAAACATAATTAACTCTTGATTATATGTCTAACTAATTCGTGTGTCATGTGCTTATTGGCTTTATGATACTCGAAAAATTTAATTGAAACATCATTATCAAAACGTCATTAAAATTAAATGATGTTTACTCGTCGAGTAATCCGGTCTCGACTACTTAAAAAATATATGTCTGTCAAGTTAGCACTACCACTTTTAAATATCGATGAACGCTATAGTGCATTAAACGTCGCGAATTTGCCGTGATTCAATGGCAAAATCAAAAAATTTGCCGCGCCCCTCCTTCCCCTTAAAACAACCCCTAACTGTTTTTCAAGCCCCATAGAGCGTAGGAAGCCTTAAAACGCAAGTTTAAGGCATCGCAATATAACAGATTGTACGCACAAGCACGCTCAAGAGCTTACTTATAATATTTGCACTCATACAAAGTTTTCCGCAACCCTCTACACGTTCAAAAACTACCCCTAAGTCCGGTTTAGCCCCATACAAAGTTTATGGCGTAAAAACTCAATTTATACGTATAGTCATACAACAAAATTTATTCAGTCAACTGCTATACAGGCTAATGATGATATCTGCACCCTTAAAATATTTGCCGCGCCCTTCCTTCCCTTAAAACAACCCCTGTGGCATTAGCACTAACACCCATGTAACGCCGAAACTAAGAATTTTCATAAAACCAAAAGTGTCCCTGAATTTGCCGCAGGGGTCACTTATAACACCAGAACTTTAAAAAAATTTGCCGCGCCCCTCTACACCCCTAAAAACTACCCCTAAATGCTTTTATCGTTATAGCGCAAAAATTCAAGTTTTAAGCATCGTCATCAAGCAAATTGTAATGATTTGGATCCTTTAGGTGTAACTGAAGATATCTACCCTTTCAAAAAATTTGCCGCGCCCCTCTACACCCCTAAAAACTACCCCTAAATGCTTTTATCGTTATAGCGCAAAAATTCAAGTTTTAAGCATCGTCATCAAACAAACTGTAATTAGTTGGATCCTTTAGGTGTAACTGAAGATATCTACCCTTTCAAAAAATTTGCCGCGCCCCTCCTTCCCCTTAAAACGACCCCTGTCAAGTTAGCACTACCACCCTTGTAACGCCGAAACTAAGAATTTACATAAAACCAAAAGTGTCCCTGAATTTGCCGCAGGGGTCACTTATGACACCTGAACTTTAAAAAAATTTGCCGCGCCCTTCTACACCCCTAAAAACTACCCCTAAATACGTTGATGGTCTCATATAGAGTTTATAGCGTAAAAACTCAAGTTTTGAGTATCATCGTCAAACAAAATATATTTAGTCGAATGCTTTAGGGGTAGGGAAAGATATCTACCCTCTCAAGAAATTTGCCGCGCCCCTCTCCACCCTCAAAAACTACCCCTAAGTGCAGTTTTGGCCCCATAAAGAGTTTATGGAGTAAAAACTGAAGTTTTAAGTATCGTCATAAAACAAAATTTATTCAGTTGAATACTCCAAGGGTAACTTAAAATATGTGCACTCTCAAAAACTTTGCCGTGCCCCTTTACACCCTTAAAAATGACCCCTAAGTGTGTTTTTGACTCCATGCAGAGTATATAGCGTAAAAATTCAAGGTTTAAGAATCGTCATGAATGATATTGTTTCTACTTGAATGCTGCAGGGTTTACTTAAGATATCTCCATTTTCAGAAAATTTGCTGCGACCTTCTATGCCCTCAAAAACTACCCCTAATTGCGTTTATGGCCCCATACAAAGTTTATGGCGCAAAAACACATGAAACAATATTTATTCAGTTAAATGCTACAGGGGTAACTTAAGATATCTACACATTCAAAAAATTTGCCACACCCCTCCTTCCCTTAAAAGTACCCCTGTCAAGTTAGCACCACCCCAGTAGCGGCGAATTCAAGAATTTCCTTAAAACGAAAAGTATCCAATTAATTGTCGCAGGGGCCGCGTTTTTAGGGGTGTAGAGGGGCGCGGCAAATTTTTTTAAAGTTCAGGTGTCATAAGTGACCCCTGCGGCAAATTCAGGGACACTTTTGGTTTTATGTAAATTCTTAGTTTCGGCGTTACAAGGGTGGTAGTGCTAACTTGACAGGGGTTGTTTTAAGGGGAAGGAACGGCGCGGCAAATTTTTTGAAAGGGTAGATATCTTCAGTTACACCTAAAGGATCCAACTAATTACAGTTTGTTTGATGACGATGCTGAAAACTTGAATTTTTGCCCTATAACGATAAAAGCATTTAGGGGTAGTTTTTAGGGGTGTAGAGGGGCGCGGCAATTTTTTTTAAAGTTCTGGTGTTATAAGTGACCCCTGCGGCAAATTCAGGGACACTTTTGGTTTTATGTAAATTATTAGTTTCGGCGTTACATGGGTGTTAGTGCTAATTCCACAGGGGTTGTTTTAAGGGGAAGGAAGGGCGCGGCAAATATTTTAAGGGTGCAGATATCATCATTAGCCTGTATAGCATTTGACTGAATAAATTTTGTTGTATGACTATACGTATAACTTGAGTTTTTACGCCATAAACTTTGTATGGGGCTAAACCGGACTTAGGGGTAGTTTTTGAACGTGTAGAGGGTTGCGGAAAACTTTGCATGAGTGCAGATATTATAAGTAAGCTCTTGAGCGTGCTTGTGCGTACAATCTGTTATATTGCGATGCCTTAAACTTGCGTTTTAAGGCTTCCTACGCTCTATGGGGCTTGAAAAACAGTTAGGGGTTGTTTTAAGGGGAAGGAGGGGCGCGGCAAATTTTTTGATTTGCCATTGAATCACGGCAAATTCGCGACGTTTAATGCACTATAGCGTTCATCGATATTTAAAAGTGGTAGTGCTAACTTGACAGAAATATTGGAAAACTGGAAGTAACAGCTGATTTGTCCTGTCAGTAGATGCTAAATTTAAATTGAATGGTGGCAGATTTAACTTTAAAAAGGTAATAAAATACAAATTATTTAATTCTAAGCATTCTGAATTGAACAGAATTTCCTTTTAGCTCAGTAAAACGGAAAAAATAGATGGGAGGACGACGCTTTTAATTGTCAACTTAAGGAAGCAAATTTTTATGCAGTAAAAACTGTGCAGAATTTTTATAGATGAAGTGAGAAGTAAAAGTATGTAATGTAAAACTGGAAAAGGTATGATCGCTACGTTTATTAATTAATTACCAATTTTGTTCTTGTTTAATCTTATTAAGGAAGAATCCTGTCAAATTTACATGGAGCCAGTCCTGTCTTGTCGTGGATAGAAAAAAAAACGCAGTAAACGAACCAGGTAGCTTCTATTTTTTATTCTTCTACCTTTTCTTACTTTATATAATTTTATACTAACGGTATTGTACAACTCGATAGTACAAAATTCGCTAGTTCTTGTAATAAAGTATATAAATCAATAGCAAAAGAAATAATGTTGTTTTTTAAGGATTCACTTGACAATACGAATATTCGAATTGATAATCTAGGATTACCTATTATTTCGATAACAAATTTTTTACTTTAATTTTGTGTAAATCGTATACTAAATACATATCAGTTGCATAGAAATCCGGACTCTAGTTAGTGAATTATTTTACATTGACAGTTGAAATGAAATGGCATTTTTTATTCGTGCGTCACTAGATGTAGTTAAACATACTTGAACTCAAATATCATTAACTCAAGTATGTTTAACTACAATCGTCTGTCTAGGGTGTAACGCCGAAATATTCAATTAAGCTCGAATGTGTTATATATCATTGCAAAGATAATTTTATGCAGTTTTTTCATACTCAGACCATTTTTCTGTATCTCTTCTTACCGTTTTTGAAATAATCGCAAAAAAACTAAAAAATGCCCCCCTTTCCCCCTCTTTTTTTTAAGGTTGCGGACCCCTAATCGGTTGGGACTTTTAATGCCATAATCTGGGAACCATTCCCAACCATAATCCAAAAAAATTTCCGATGTAGGATTTTTGCCGACCAAATAGGTATGCCATTTTTCTTAGACTATATGGATTGTTCTGATGATTATTTGAATGCAAAATTATGCCAAGTTTTGCGCTTCACCGGTGCAAATAGAGTTTAATACTAAGAGATCTAAGCTTCTACAAAAAATTGAATGTTTTGCTATTATAAAATATACTGTAGCTAACTTGCGTATTTTTCTTGCAGATTAGTTAAAAAATGAATGTCATTTAAATGAACAGTTACCCAAAGGATCTAACAAAAGAAAAATTATTTATGATTTAGGATTTGGGGGCCCCTTTCGGTAGGGGGCCCGTGTTTTACTGAGCACATGAAACACCGTACGTTACGCCACTGAGTATATCCATTTGATATGATCCCTCCCTAAGATAAAACGAGCAGTTTCAGATGTTCCATTTGCATTATGGATTATGCTCCAGAGGCTCAGACGTTTGTGTCGTCACTCTATAAATGATTGCAGTACAGACACGAGATCGAATCTCGGCGTTGTTAATTACCTACCGTAAATGCTAAACAAAATTTAAAAAAAATTAAGTTCAGATAGGATACAAATGGATCATGATGACTTTCAACCAATCATGATAATGATAATACGGTACAAAAAAATGTTTTTCAAAATGGCAACGTAGGTACGACTTTATTAAACACTCGACAAAATTGAATTTTCATTTATTTAAATGTTTGCATATCTACATTAAAAATTAAGCATAATGAGTTTAAATGAACAACCAATTCCCACCATCGCATTACAAAAAAACGTTCCAATTGAATGAATTTTCACTCAGAGCCAAATCAAAAACGCAAAACGGTTGAATGGAAAGTATTTTTTAAGCGTTTCTGAATGCCCAGGTACAAGAAATAGGTTCTATAAACAATTTTGTACTGCACCTGCAGCGAAGTATTCTGTCTGAATGATCACACGTGGATGGGCAGGCATTTCACTTATTATAAACATTAGTCCGAGAAGCTAAGCTTTGCGCACATAGTTAAATAAGAATCTGTGCTTAAATTCTATCGAAAACTGTGAAATAACAAATAACCCAGTATGTCAAATTACTATTTTTCAACCACATACCATATACAGAAAATGAGTATAATCAAAATTCAACAACAAACAACTGCCTGTACTGCACAGCCCAAAACATTCTACATAGCAACATATAACTACCCTGCCATTCCCTTCGACATGAATTTCATTATCCTTCGTACTTGTGTTGAGTCACCCTCACTGCAAAGTTGCAATAAAACGTCCACCGGAATCGTTTATTTCAATTTGTGTCAATTAGAAAATAAAATATGATCTCGTTCTCGAAATAATCCAATAAATTTTTGCTATAAAGTTGATTTCAAGTCTGAACACCATACCCTGGAGGAAGAGGAAGAAAGTCGTCGCGAGGACGGTGGACACAGGTTTTTATCTAATCATCTTAAGAAGTCGGATACTAAACGGCCAAATGCAGTTTGAGCGTGGGAAGTGCAGCTATACGCATTCCTATTCCGAGCGAAGTGAATGATAATTTCTGCTGTTGAAGTTTAAGAGAAATGTGTTGCTAAGACATTGACTAATAAGATGTTGGTTGAATGTCACTTAACGCCTCTAATGGTTGCTCTTTCGTATCCAACCCCACGCCCTTTCTTATACCATCCTTTCTTTTCAGCAATATGAATTCACTTAGTATTTCATGTGAGCGTGTTACATGCATCTCTATCTCTCTCGTGACGGGAGCAAATGGGTCGATGACTTTTTATTAGTCCATTGGGAAATCACTTAAGTGATTTCTTTAATTCAAAACACTTCAAACGGATGTAGAAATTGTGGAAGTATGTTTGTAAAAAAAAAAACTACAGAGCGTATGCCATCAGCATCTGCTATGGAAGACTTAGTCAAGAAATAATCGATATATCCTGTATCACAACAAGATTTCATTTTTTTTTATTGAAAACCGTATCATCGACTTAAGATCATAAAATACCTGCACAGATCCATTCGTCAACGTTCGACGACATTCTGCTCTGATCGTCTTTGCGACATTCTGGAACCCGACAACAATTCCCTTATGACTTCCTCGGAAGGCCCATCAAAATGATAAGACAAGAGCAGCTGAGCTGTTAGCAGCACTGCGTTCCGTTCTCGTATAAATATAATTTGAGTATCAATGTCACCAGGCCTCTCCTCTTCTTGGTAATATTTACGTATAGATCAATTTCAAGAGCAGCCCGAACGTACATATCAAACAAATTAACAACGTCGGACAGCTACTGGTCCCTTGCGGGTTTTGTGCCTTCTGCTTTATGTGCTGTTGTGTGCCCTTGATGTCTATGCATACATCGCGGGAATGCATCGGGATGGCAATGTGCGGCACAAGATGTTTTAAAAAACGTCCTCGTTTTATGGACGAAATACTTAAGAAAATGGTTTTCTAAACAGCCTCATAAATTATGAGACATAAGTGGCGCGGCATCGCATCGTGTGGAACATGTCCACACATACTTAATTCATTGTCGCTAGTTTCATTCATTTGAACGGTTTTTTTTCTGGTGTAAGTATCATTTACACTCGTGTGAAGAAGTGTGAAAATATCGTTACCACATTTGATAGTAAAACTTGTAATAGAACCTATTTTAATATGTTCAAATGATAATTATGTCATTAAATTTATTTCTATTGAAAGAAAATATCACAATAAGTAATAGCAGCAACTTTCTAGTCATTAAATTAAACCTTTTTAAAACTTTTGAAAAATTAATACGAATAATTCGATAAGGTTTTTTCCAATGATTATTTCGTATTTAATTAAGCTTCATTAACCTCAAGCATGTTCAGGCCGCCATTCTGTAGGATACTGACAAGAAAATGGCGAAGTGCCTACATATAAATATTACCGCAATCAGCAACCAATCAATGCATCGCGATCTTTTCCAATCTATGCACAAAATCCAAATTTATAGCCATACCAGTCTTTGGTGATCTGATGCCTTATTCATAAATTTCGAGCTTATCTTCATCTTTTATCTAGAAAATTGACCTCCAGCTAGCCAAATAGGAAAAAAACAAGCTGTTTCGTCGTCGCCGCTGTTTGGTCCACAATGCCAATCCAATCTCTTTAAGATTTTTCGTTGTTTTTCGCCATATACAGAGCGAGTTTCACACAAGATGCTCTTGACTACTCTTTTAGCAAAAATCACCATGTTGTGATTGCACACATAAAGATCATTATCACTTCCAGTTGAATATTGCAAAAAAAAAGTTGTTATACCTATTTTCCGTGATTTATTCATATTGCGCGAATCTGAATTGCTGATCATTGTCACTGCGAATTTAATATTTATGGAAAAAATATGGAAACAGTAGACTTCATATACATAACGTATAAAATACACATACGAGTAATTCTGAAATTTTAATATGGCAATCGGGTAGAAAAAAGGCAGCCAATTAGAATGTTTGCTTAACATAAATATAAAAATAATAGTTTGAAACGTTTTTTTTTCTGTGGATTTCCGAGAATTTTGCCTACACGAGTATAATTGGAACAGGTTACCAAATTACTTCTTGGAATTGGCCACACGCTGTTCGTATGTTTTGAATATAAAGTGTTATGGTCGTTTTCTTTCCTTTTGTTGAATTTATTGCTAATTTGATTTGTGTTAATTTCATTGGGAAGTAAGTAACTAATTTTAAAAATTGAATACAAAAAAATAAATTAATATAATAATAAATTGGTTGGTTGCTTTAAGTGGTGGCTTGGACAGAAGTTAGCCAAAAGCCCAATTAGCGCTTAAAGGGCCGTTTTGAAACCACAAACTCCGTGAAGTTGAAATTAGTGTATATAATAAAGGTTAGGCGATGAATTTAGGAGTGGCGAGATACCTTGCACCAACCAGTGTTGTTTAGGAAGTACATCAGCTCCCCTAACTTCACATTAGCTGCGTCCTCCAAGCTTCCTAAGCCTCGCCGAGCGTCCTATACCGGGTTCTGGCAAGACCCGGGCATTCACACAGAAACTGAGTCAGGGTTTTTTTTATCTCATCTACATTTCCGCAGGCAGCTGCAACAATGTGCGTTGCGGGGGATGCCCAACCTGGCAGCGTGGAGCCCTATTGGACAGTGCCCCGTGATAACAGCAGTAAGCTTCGCGATATCTTTACGCGGTTTAGGCAGAATCTCAGTCGTTCTTTTCCTGTCGTAGGAGGGTGACATCTTTCTTGATATAACCCAAGTCGCAAGATTTTGCCATTTGGAGTTCGCAGCTCTTATATAGTGGCTGGAGATCTTACTCCTAACAGCTGCCATCGGGGCACAAACATACTCCGCATGGGAGCCGTTAAGAGTGGCACCTCCTTTAGCAAGTTCGTCAGCGATGTCATTACCCTCTATGTTCCTGTGTCCGGGTACCCAGAGTGAGGTGATTCTTTGTCGTGTGCCAAGGTTCGTTAACGCTTCCTCACATTCTTCAACAATAGCAGCTTGACTATCTGAGCATATGGCGATACTCTGGTTATTTGGTATACGAGTATGTTTCGGAGAGCATGACATACCTGCACAGCAAAAAATCCGGTGTGAATTTAACTCCGAAAATTGTCGAATAGGGTCCGTCCGTTTGGATAAAATATTGTTTTATCCAAATGGATGAACACAAAAGTGTACTTCCAATTACACCAAAAGGAGCAATACTCGATATTTTTGGGATAAAAATAAAACACAAGTTTCACAGAACATTTAACTCATAAATGAGTTTTGTATAACTAGCATTTACCTCTCTATAGGTGTTGGCGACATTTCATTTACCTCTTTACGCTCTCAAAATGCATAATAAACTAGGGGGCTTCGCCCCCTGCTCGCTTCGCTCGCCAACCCCGGGGCCGAGGCTAATATCGGGCGCGGCCGAAATTCGGATACCCTTCGCTTGGGCTAAAAGTTCTTTCGGGCGTACCTATGACTTGCATTTAATTCCCCTCCTCATTCTTTTTCTTCCGTCTTGACAAAAGTTTTGGGCTTGGTTGAAATTAGTGGCCAAATAAAAATATTTACTCGGAAAATTTTATTGGGGTTGCCGGAGCATGTACGATTCCATTCGTTTTGAACTTTTTAGTTGCTTTGCTAAAGACACATTGATTCAAGGTTTTGTGAAATTGATGTAAAAAATGTTTCTTAGAAGAACCAATATGGGGGGTGTGGTTTGTATGGCAGCCCCATGACCCCATGGTCAGTGGCGTATTTACAGGGGGGGCACAGGGGGCACGTGCCCCCCCTGTGAGCACATCGAACTTTTTTCACACCATACTAAAAATTGCAGTACCAAATGTTCCCTTTTTATTTTGAGCGTTTCTATTACTAAACTTTGTAAATCTTTTTCGAAACATTATCATCACATCATCTTCTCAATTCGCCAGATCTCCTCGTTGATGAACCCTTTCCGTTTTTCGGACGGGTTGAGTTTATTTTCATAGACGTTTGGTTTCAAGAACAAGAACTCTCAGAGAATAAGTACAAGCTATGATTATGTCGAGGCAACGAGGTGGTCATGAAATGTTGCCCAATCTCGACATGAATCTGTTCGGAAACAAGGATTGCTATTGAAAGTCTCATCATTTGTGAAGTGACCCCATCTTATGTTGATATAAGTTGAGGAGATGTTGTTGCGGTATCGATGTCTTGGAAGCCGCTGAATTGATAAATATTTGAAACAATCGGTCTGATTTTTCGATCGGGCTTGTGTATTTTAATTTGGCCGTAAATTCGTGTTGGGCTGCTGTAACCAGATGCTTCTCTTTCTGTTAAAATGCTAAAAATTGAAGTGTTTTGGCGGGAAAGCATTTTTAGCATACATTTTCGAATTCCTACGGTTCGGTCTCTGTGGTGCCCTGCCTGGGGTACTTTCTTCAATGCTTCAATTTTCACGAAGTAAACATCATCGAAGCCATATTCCTTCTCATTTCTATTTTGCAATTGATTTGTTAAAGCATGTTGCTTCACCTTACCATCTAGGACTCATTTTAAAAGGTATTGCAGATACTATAGATTTGAAGCTAGTGTAGTGCATATGGAAATAACCAATAATCATACCTTCCTGCTTACTTTTGTTGCTTCATTTTAATTAACCGATTGATCACTTCCCGGCTCTATGCCACGGATAGTTCCTACACGGCTGAACATTTTGGTGTAATTTTTATAAAAAAATATATTCATACATTTCCATATAAAAACTTTATCAAAAGTATAATTGAACTATATTAAAAGTATAAGTATTTTTGATAAAATTTTTACTCTTCAATAGTATAAAATTGACAAGCAAATTTAAATTTTTTTATTTTAAACCGCTCGAAAAAATCAAAATTCTACTACGAGTGCAGGCGGCTTCGAATCCACAATTCTGTGATTTGTAGGCAGGCGCGCTGTTCACTGAACCAGACAGACTACAAATCAATAGATTTATAGGTTGAATGGGTTTCTTGCGTTGATAGTGGAGATTTGATAACATAGTAGGATTGATTCTACCCTTTTATGTTATAACAACATTCAATGCAATTTATTCTATCCCGAACGGTGTAAAATGTATAATATAAAAAGGGTATTTGGATAGTTTTATTTTGTAGCGGTTATAATTAATATAATTTTTGAATAAACTAAAATTATAAGTTCGAAAGGGTCAAATTTGATTCAAGTTTTGGAATAGATAGGAGTTATACTATTTACTCCCGGTTTACACCAAAATTTACAACCGTGTAGTATTCTGGATTGTACTTGTAAAATATTATTCGGCACTTGTTACGATTTTACAGAATCTGTTACTAGATTTTTTACAAAACAAACAAAGGCCTCTTTTTTGGTAAATCCTAATTTTGCATTCAAATTCGCTTAAACTTGCCATGGAATTCAAGACCACAATGTCAGCCAAAATTTGTTGTATCAGCTTTTCATCTGTGTTTCTTTCAACAGTAAGCAGAAACACTTTTTGGCGGAATTTGGCCGAAATTTTGCAGAATTTCGGACGATGTATGAAATTTCTCTTCCAAGGAAAAGTGTTCCGTATGGAATCCGTTTTGTCATATGAAAACAGTCTCTTTGGTCATTGCATTAATTCCATAGCCAATTAAGTACATATTCGTAAAATTCCTTTTCGGCTTCAGGCTCTTTCGAACTACACTACGTAAACTTTTTTAAGGCCTTCCGTATTTTGGTTCAGGAAAAGCCAAAAGCAGTTAATTAGTGTTATTCTAAGATCTGTCAGGAAAATTAAACTTTTGGTGTAATAAACCTGAAATGCAAAGGATTCTCAGGCCCGTATTTATAAACATACCTTAACTCAAGGAGACCTTGAGTCAAGGATGCCGAAATTAAAATAAATGTCATTTTCCATACTTTTTCATAGAAAGCACTTATATTCACGAGTCAATGCATCCTTGATTTAAGGAGAAACTCAAGGAGACCTTGAAATTTTCTATAGTCAACCTCACTTGAAGTCCATGTAGCTACCCACCTACCTTGAAATATTATATTTCAAGTCTATTGAAAACTTAAGGTCTCCTTGAGTTTCGCCTTAAATCAAGGATCAACGATCACTCAGTTTTGCCAATGTTTTTCCTATGTAGCTGCTCTCGGGTATCCCCACACCAAAACTTTATGTAACAAATTAGCCCCATACTCTGTGCCCCCTCTTTGAGAATTTTCTAAATACGCCACTGCCCATGGTCCGATTTGATTCAATCTTACATATGTTTTGTGTCATCAATAGAAATACATTTGTGTGAAATTTGGTTGAAATTGGTGTACAAATAAAGTTTTTCTTAGAATAACCTAATTTCCGGGGTTAAGTTTGTATGGCAGCCCCATGACCCCATGGTCCGATTTGATCCATTCTTGCATATATTTTGTGTTATCTATAGAAACATAAAACAAATAAAAAAGTTTTTCTTAGAAGAACTCAAATTGGGGAGCTAGGTTTGTATGGCAGCCCCATGACCCAGTGATCCAATTTGAGTGAATCAAACATACATATACAGCCTGCAACGATAAGAAGCACGTGTGCAAAATTTCAGCTTGCTAGCTTCAATACCAGCCGAGTAAAACGCGTCGCAACAGACAGACAGACAGACAGACAGACGGATATGCTCCAATCGACTCCCCAAGTCATGCTGATCATATATGTATACTTTTTGTATGGTCGGAGATGCTTCCTTTAATGCGTTACAAACTTAATGACAAAGTTACGAGACCGAGTTCTAATCGTGCGAATAGCACGATGAGTGTATACCCTATACCCATGTACAGACCTAGAAGGCACGCAAAACCCAAAATATTCAATTTCATATTTTTTGTTGGGGAGGGAGGGGTAGATGGGTCGGACCTGACACATCTTTATTACCTTTTCAAGACATCCAACGGCTACCATTTGATATTAATTTGAAGTTTTTCGTGACATTCTATCAAAAGATATGACTGAATATAACTTTGTAGGGGAAGTAGGGGTAGGGGTAGTCGGACCTAATCCACTTTCCATCAACTCAAAGTATATGTCAGAATGAGACATTGATCAAAATTTCAAGTCGATAGCGATATTCTACCGAAAGTTATGACCGAATTAAAATATCAAGGAGGGGTAGTTTGTATGGGAGGTAGGGGAACCCGTGGTCCGATTTGGCCCATTTTCAATACCGTCCAAGATTTTAGCAAAACAAACATTTGACCAAAATTTCAAACCGCTAGCTTCATTATTTATTTATTTATTTATATACGGACATAAGTCCTTTTTACAGGGTATTACAAAAATAAATTCAGTGATAGTCTACAAAAGTAAAAAAAAAATCTACAACTATGATAAATCTAAATAATTCAATTAAAAAAACAGTTTCGCTCCATGTTTTCAATTCATATTAGTGAAATAAATTATATTAAGTTAATCAATTTTATCAATTCAATGAAATAAATTTAATATAAATTTTTTGATATGATTACTGTTTGTATTAAAGATGTCGAGATGGTTTGCTACTAAATTTCCAGCAGCTTTAATTCGTTCTACCGGGGAGTTCATCATATAATTAGTTCGCGGAATATTAAGGTGGAAAAGTTCATGGTTTCTTGTTTGCCGAGAAGGAATTTTTAATTCTATCTTTTGTAAAATTTCAGGTGCATCGAGTACGTTATTTACAATATTAAACATAAATATAGCATCAAAGTATTTACGCCGAGATTCAAGTGTATTAATTTTTAATATAGATTCAATGGTAGAATAATCTACATTATTTGAATCCATACGCAATTTAGATGCAATATATCGAAGGAATATGTGTTGAACTTTCTCGATTTTGTGGGAGTAGGTTTTATAAAAAGGATTCCATAATACAGTGACGTACTCTAGCTTACATCGAACGAGCGAATTATAAAGAGTTTTTAATGAGTTAATATTTCTGAACTCGGAAGAATTCCTGATTAAAAATCCCAAGGTACGCCTAGATTTTTCTGTAATATCATTGATATGGTAATTAAAGTTTAATGAAGTTTAATAGTTACTCCAAGATCTTTAACTAACATAACACTATTCAGAGCAGTGTTATTGATATTATAAGTGTATGGATGCGACGATCTAGTTCGGTTAAAAATTATGTATTGACATTTACCAATATTCAGTTCAAGCTTATTAACATTACATAATTATAAAACTCATTTAGATTACACTGAAGATCGATAACATCTTCATAGCATGTTACTGACTTAAATATTTTGCAGTCATCTGCGAAGAGCAAGAATTCTACATTTTTAAACACAAGGTTGATATCATTAATGAATATAAGGAATAAAAGCGGACCGATATGTGAGCCTTGTGGGACACCCGATGTTGGGAAAATATTGATAGAATTTTGGTTTTGTAAATTAACAATCAATGTACGATT
Source organism: Microchrysa polita (assembly GCA_949715475.1). NCBI lineage: Eukaryota > Metazoa > Arthropoda > Insecta > Diptera > Stratiomyidae > Microchrysa > Microchrysa polita. Next base: position 15,966,117 of record OX454417.1, on the reverse strand, counting down.
TTTAATATAATCACTTATCCAATTCAAAATAACTCCCTGAAAACCAAATCGTTCTAGTTTTTTAGCCAGTAGATTGAAGTTGATTCTATCAAAGGCTTTGACAAAGTCTGTATAAATAGAATGGACTTCATAGGAATTTTCAAAAGACTTGTGTATATAATTTCCATAAGAAATGAGGATTGTAGCAGTGGATTTGCCCCCACAAAAACCATGTTGGTTCGGTATACTTAATGGTCGAACTAATTGCGTCAAAAAATCGGTGACAAGACTCTCAAAGATTTTCGGTATTGCAGATAAGATACATATCGGTCTGTAATTCTTTATGTCACTTCTATCTCCGGATTTAAAGATAGGAATGACATAACTTGTTTTCCATTGTTTGGGAAATTGCCCTTCTGATAAGGACTTATTAAATAAAAACAGAAGTGGTTCTACTAAACTATCAGCACATGTTTTTAAAAACAAAGTCGGAATCCCATCTGGACCTGGACTTTTGGAAATATCTAGGGCACATAGTTTTTCTAACAGTTTATTGGAATCAATCGAAAATTTCGATAAAGAAAATGAATTGTTTAATAACGGCGGCTCGAAATGACATTCTTCATTAGTATAGACTTTAGAAAAGTTCTCGGCAAAAAGATTACAAATTTCATCAAGATTTGAGGATATTTTATTATCTAAATACATTGTGTCGGGTAATCCACCGTCGGATTTTCTGGAATTTATATGCCTCCAAAAATATTTAAGGTTTATAGGTAACTCAGACTCTAGCTTTAGCAAATAGCGCTGTAAATCTATTCTAGACAACGATTTACACTGTGATCTCAATACGGAAAATATGTTATAGTCGGATAAATTGCCAGTTTGCTTAAAATTTGAATGAGCACTTTTCTTTTCTTGTGTAAGTTTAATCAAATCGGCTGAAAACCATTTTGGATAATTATTACTATTTAATTGAATACGTGGAACGAAACTTTCGATTAGGCTATTTACTGTATTGTAAAATAAATTTACTCCATCATTAAGTGATAAATTATTTAATAGAGACCAATCAAACTTCAACAATGAATAATTTATATTTGTATAATCTGCAATTTTAAAATTGAGAAAGCTAGATGCTTTGTTGTTCTTAACATTAATTGAAAAAGACAAATTTATCAAAATTTCAAGTGCAGGGTGATACACATCTATAGGAACAAGGGGACTATTTGAATTGATTACATTGACATACTCTAAATTCGAAAAAATCAAATCTAATGTATTACCACTTATGTTTTTAATAGAGTTATGCTGTTGGAAATTTAAAAATGCAAACTTATCAATTATTTCGATGCTTTTAGCGCTGTTGTTGATAGTGGACCACGATTCGACATTCCAATTTGTGTCACTTAAATTGAAGTCTCCGGTGACAATAAGATTTGCTTGATTGAAACTTTCCGAACAATGCAAGACATCGTCGGCGTGTTTTTGATATAATTCCGGCGAAGCGTCCGGGGGAAGGTACACAGTGCTGATAATCGTTTTATACGGCCTAGTATTGATCGATACAAAACGTTGTTCGACATCAGTGTGTATAGTCTTAAGTATCGTAGACTTTAATGATTTAGTAATTGCTATAAGAACTCCCCCGCCTTTAGACTTTCGGGAGTTATCGTGCTAACAGACAGACACACGGAGAGACAGACAGACAGACAGACAGACAGACATGGCTTATTCGATTCAGGGACCGACCCTGATCATTTATATATATACTTTGCCATACCTCCGGTGGCTCCTTTGAGGTGTTACATAATATCGGCGTAACAAAAACAATATACCCTTTCACTCTATGAGCGAAGGGTATAATTACCTGCCTACAGTGGGATTCGATCCAGCGACCCTATGATTTGAAGACTAACGCCCTACCTACTACACTACACAGACTATACGGGATGACTTTCGTAATTTGCACCATATATTACGTTCGGAATTAACTCAATTTTAAGTAAATTTTAACACCATATAAACAAAAACTGATATAATTTTGAATAAAAGTTATTATTTATCCAAATGAATTTTATTTTGAGTGTTTTATCCTAATGGATAAAAGGAAAATGTTATACTCGGGACGGAGTGAAATAAATGTATTTAACTCCATAGGTATAACAAAATTAAACCTTTTTGGATAAATTTTGGTTCACACCGCCTGATTTTTTGCTGTGTGATTGCAAGCACTTCGGCCTGAAAAATGCTGGCATGGTCACGAAGACGGTTGATTTCAGGCACTGCGTAAAATTTTCTGCTGCTGAGACTGTAGTCTGGAAAACTAAAATATTTGTAGTTTTCTGGCTACGTGTCAGCATCATGAATCGATAACATAATTAGATCAGGAAATCTTTCCCTTAAGGAGATTCTTTTTTCTTTTGCGAGAATCTTTTGCGAAGAATCATGCGTTTCATTTCATGGCTTCTGAGCTTCAGAACACAATTTTAACCGTCACATGAAGGTCTCTCCGGGAAGGTAGTAGAATCAGTGGCGAAACAACTTCACTCTGGGCCCTCCCGCCAACTTCTTGAGTGCCCCCCCCCCTACACTGAGAAAAAAGCAGAGTGAAATAAATCAAAAACCCGTTTGAAGGTAGATCAGTTGCAGTCATTTCCCATACAAGTTGACAGACTGTTAATTGATTGACAATCTATCAATTTGTATGGGAAATGACTGTGACTGATGACTAAAAAGTGTGGATCGACCAGCCCTTTCGAAACATGCTTTTGATGTTACAGTGTTTCCACTTAAATTAAGAACGTCGTACTTAAAATAACTTTGCTAAGAGCTACTTTGACTGTTTGCATTCTTATATTGAGAATAACGTTCTTGTTGTAACGGTTATTCAATTAATGATTTGATCAATGGATTTTTTTTTTGTTTTAAATAAAAATGCTCCCACAGCGCAGCATTGACCTCAATAGGTGTTGGTGATATTTAAGCATAGTCAATTAAGGGCCTACAATCGTATTCTATCCCGCGAACCTATGATTTGACGACGAGCGCCCTATCTACCCTAATGCCGCACACAAACAATCAATCCGAATCAATTATTTTATTTTCGTTTTGTCAAAATCAAGGAAAATGTATCACGAAGAATAAAAAAAAATGGATTTGGACGGCCTAAGTATATTACTTGCTAGACAATTGAAAAAATCGACACTCTATTCCTTGTTTCAGCTTTAGATTTAAGTGTGCTCTAATTTAAATAGTTCAATTTTAAGAACGTTTGTACTTTGGATATTTGTATATTTGTACATTAAATTCAATACAGCAATCTTGGCAAGACTCATTTCAAACCAAATGTGGCGTCAGCACCACAGCCCTAATAACCGTGTATACACCGCAAGCAAGATAAAATATTTTAGTCTTCAACGACATATAAAGGCCGTACTAACTAGTTTGAACTAAGTTTAATACCACTTTCGAACTATTTTGTTGTGTTTGACAGGTCATGACAAAGTGGATTGGAATTAGTAAAAAAGCTTAGAAATGTATACTATCACCAAAATTGTTTTAAGATAGTTTATTTGCAGAGGGACCTAAAGAATCTTTTCCCCCACATGGTACTTGGCAACAAAAGGGTTGGTCGGATTACAAACCACGGCAACAGTTACAGCAAATAGCGCAGCCATTACAGGAGCATTTTTTTTTAATTAGAGGATTCGGATTGTCTTATGAAATTTCAAAGATTTTAGGACAATATTAAATTTGTTTATATAAGGGACCTGGTGAAAGAACAACAATAGATTTGTTTGGACTTCGAAAAGTGTATATCTATTCTTGTCTACAAAAAACATCTACGTCGGAGTGTTGTTTTTCGCAGTCATGCTGTCTTTATCGTTCGAGAAATCTTACATGTGGCTTTTGGGCCCCTAAATCTCCCTAGCCACTCTACCCACTGAGCCAGGCTCAGGCATATTAAACTCGCGGGCCGCATGCTACCCACCTAGCAGTTTTGTACGGCCCGCGGCTAGGTTGTGAAACAGAATGGGTATCAGCACAAAAATTTGTAGATGTTGAAGTAAAGTCTAAGAAATTTACTAAAATTCGTCAGTCGGTGGCTTTTTCGAGGTTAAATTTTGTATTTTAGAAATCTTTCTCTCAGCTCTATACAAACAATTTGCTGACGGTTATTTGAGGCTTAAGGCTGCCGGCGGTAGAAAAATATTAAACCTTTTTGTCAAATTTTTTGTCCCGAAATTCGGCTTAGAAAGAAGCTTTAAAGACCTAGTAAATCTGTATTTGGTGAAGAGATCACCATGGATGTGAATTATCATAAACATAACCATTTTAGAATATTACCCGCCATTCGCCATTCAGCCTAATAAGCTTCACTAGTGCATGCCTTTGTTTCAGGCCGCATCAAAAACAAATTTTTGTCCATTTAGCCACCTTTCTGTCCAAACTTAATTAATGACAAGTCAACCTAACAATTTTGGCTCCCAAGGCTATTCGGATTTCCTCGGTGTTTCCGGATGACCGATGCTACAATGGTCTGATTAGCTGTACAAAATTTGACGGAAATTAATTCACAAATAGTTGTTGATTGGTCAACCAAATTTTGGCGTTTTAACTTCTTATTTAAAGTTTCTCTATACGATAAGACTGACCATTAGATAATATGTACGAGTACGAGAAATTGTAGTAAAAGCCTGTCATTTAGATTCTTGAGAGCAATTCAGAAAAGTTCAGCAAGGCTTTGTAGAGAGTTTCCTTAGAATTTAAAAAAAATAGCTCACTATTAAATTCATTCATTATTTTCGCCGTCATAAAAAAAATATACGGATGCCACACGGGAAACAGACAGCTTTAAAACAGACATAGGACATCGAAAATTAATGCGAAAACATTTGTTCCCCGAAAACATTCAATACATTTTCGAAAATGCGGCTCTGGAAAATGTTGTGCTAATGAATTGTTCTCGTTTTCATTACTTGCATTTTGGAGTAGTTATTGATAACTTTCTTATGCCGCAACCACACCGTCCGGGGTTTGCCAAGCCGCGCAGTACTAAAGATCAACATTGTATAACATAATTCCTGGCAGAGGCAGCGAACAGAGACGATGGGGGAATTCAACAAACAAATAACGTTTGTTGAATTCCCCAATCGTCTCTTCCAAGCGTGTGTTGTCCACAACTTTGATTTTTTGTCTAGCACGGTTTGGCAAACCGCGGACAATGTGGCAGTGTGGCAGCACATAAACTTCAATAAGCCGTATATCTTCGCAAACGAATTTCCGAATGGTTTCAACGTCCGCGGTTTATTTTCATAAATGCGGAGAATCCTTAGAGAAAGAAATCAGAACTAGTTAAGTCGGGAAAACCTAGCTAAATTCTGATACATATTAGCATCTATGCAGAAACAAATTCGGGAGGACTCTGAGGCGGAGAAATTTGCGAAGACATCGAGCGAATTGATGCGAAAAGTGAGTGGAAGTTATCGACTTCAAAAATTAGTAATGAAAACTTTAATGAGCACGATTAGTTGTCATTCTACTATTATATTGTTCATTTGACAACAGATCGTCGTAGATTGCAAAAAGAACAATCAACAATTCCTAAATTTATTGCGTTAATTTGACAATTTTTCGTATTGTATAAACAAAGAAAAAACGGTTTTCGCGACCAACAATTTCAACTCCTAAGAAAATCATGATGTTGAAAAAATTTCGGGCTTGCCCCGCCCTGACCGAAATCCTGGCTACGCGCCCATGAAAGTTATATTCGATTTTTTTCGGCACAATTTTGTTCAAATTTCATTTCTATCTTAGAGCTCTTCATCGTGTCTCACTCATCACTCGGGGTTGACATTCGCTTTCTTTCAGACAGCGCTAAGGTTTGTCTTTGTTTTATTTTATAACATTTTTGTGTTTGATTAATAAACAGTTTACCGTATGAAATAAAATCCAATAGTACACACTAAAAAATCAGGCGGTGTGAATCAAAATTTACCCAAATGGGGTTATTTTTTTTATATATATGGGGTTAACTACACTTATTTAACTCTGCCCACAAGTATAAAATTTTTCTTTTATCCATTAGGATAAAACACTCAAAATAAAATTCATTTGGATAAATAATAAATGTTATCCGAAATTTTATCAGTTTTTGTTTATATGGTGTTAAAATTTACTTAAAATGGAGTTAACTCCGCACAATATGACAGGTAATATATGGGGCAAATTACGAACGTTGTCCCGTATAGTCTGTGTGGTGTAGTAGGTAGGGCGTTAGTCTTCAAATCATAGAGTCTCGGGATCGAATCCCACTGTAGGCAGGTAATTTATTATGCATTTTTAGAGCGTAAAGAGGTAAATGAAATGTCGCCAACACCTATAGAGAGGTAAATGCTAGTTATACAAAACTCATTAATGAGTTAAATGTTCTGTGAAAATTGTGTTTTATTTTTATCCTAAAAATATCGAGAATTACTCCTTTTGGTGTAATTGGAAGTACTCTTTTGTGTTCATCCATTTGGATAAAACAATATTTTATCCAAACGGAGGGACCTTATTCGACAATTTTCGGAGTTAAATTCACACCGGATTTTTTGCTGTGTAGCGTATTCACAGCGCCCGCTCTAAGGGAGGGCAAGCCGGGCGGTCGCCGGGGCGCAAAAATTTTGGAACAGCTTTTCGATTAAGTGGAAAGGATACCATTGAAGCTACATATGAAATAAAATGCCTCAATGCAGGAAACAAACTTGCACCCACAAAAAGCAAATTACAACCGTTGCGCCCTTTTTTCAAAGTCGGCAGAAAAAGTAAAATAATTAATTAAAAATCGTTCTGAAATTTTTATTTATTTGTAAACTGTCATTATGCAAAGATGTCAAGTTTTTGCGAGGCTTTAAAGCGCCCACAATTTATACGAGGTGCTGCGTTTAGCGAAAGTGGCTTAAATGTTAAGTCTGTGATGCTAGCACCCACCCATTTTCGAAATGAAAAGTGAGAGAATCCGCTCAGTTTTGTACTGATTTAGTTATTTTATGGTAATTTTGTCCTACAATTGAAAATTTGTCATTTTAAGTGCATGATCCCTAATTCTTGCTAAAGGGAAGGGCCACCAAATTTTCCCTCGCGGATGGATTTCTTCAGTTGGTTCCTCAGCAGCAATTTCATTGACTCATCAAGCATTAAGAGGACAAATTTGAAACGGGGGTCTAAGTTTCAGCAAGATAAGATTGATGAAGCCAAAGCGACGGTAGTCCTCTGGTCCTGGACATACTAATATCGCAATTTGGCTATACGTTACCCGATTTAATTAGCTCTGATCTTAATCTCTAATAATTTTTGAGATGACATATTTATAAAAAATAAGCCACGCACGTTAAAACCCGCTGAAGAAATCATTCCGCAAAGATATCCGTTAGATAGGGAAGTTATCGAAAACTACTCCAACAAATTTGAAATGAAAATGAACACCAATCTTTGGCTCAAGAACGAAGTGTTCTAAAATGTGCTAAGTGTTTTAGTGGGAAATTCAGTTTGAAACCCGGCAGTTTCCCGTATGGCATATGCATTTTTTTTCACGACGGTAAAAAATATTTTGGTCGGAGAATTCAATATTAAGCCTTAATTTTGGAATTCCTAACAAACTCTCTACAAGGCCTAGGTGTAATGGATTTCTCTTAAGAGTCTAAATGAATATAGGTTTCAGCTACTTTCTAACTGGGCCCTTAGTACCTCAGCGACCAAGATCCTGCCTGGTATAGTAACTAAGGGTCGGCAAATTGACGTTTTGCCCAGGGCAACGGAAGCGATAGTGCGGGCGCTGCGTATTCAATATGTAAACCATCACGACTAAGACTTGCCTCTATCGATGCTGTGATATTTTTTACTTGAAATTTAAAATGGGAAGCTCCAAAATTAGTAAGAATACGTTTGGTGCATCAATTCTTGCGAAAAAAATGGGTGCAATCAAAGAGTTAAATTTTGTCAAAATACTTATGACGCACCAGAATTATGCCTCCATCTTTTCTCTCTTCTACATACATATAGCATGAGAGTCCGAAAAAAACAGGAAAAATATTTAGCATATTTATTGCTGTCAATAAAATTTCGATAAAAAAAATTTACTATTATTCGCTTCAGTCAAACAAAACCAGTCTCGGGGCTCGAGAGTATGAGATGTCAAAATACATATGCCGACTAGTGTATGTTTTGAATATAAAGTGTTATGGTCGTTTTCTTTCCTTTTGTTGAATCTATTGCTTATTTGATTTGTGTTATAATTTTTTATTATTTTTCAACTTGCTGTTTCATTCTCTTCTCTATCTATCGAAAAATTCAGCACATTTCCATATTTTTGGAAAAATTTCATCAAAGAGGCTCAAAAAATGTAAATGTGCGTTTTCATTCGAAAACCCTAAAAAGTAAAATTTCGTGCAATATACCCTGAAAAATGCGATTTCGAGCAATTGCACGAGAATCCGGTCTCTAATCATGAATAAAAACCGCACTCACGTTACCGACGTCAGGACCCATAAATGAGGATTGGAGTTCCCCGCATAGAAAAGCGGCGGAAGCATTATTTATATAAACACGATGCACCGCGTGTACAAAATTATCGTCTAACGCAGTGCTTCCCAAACGGGGTTCCGTAGAACACAAGGGTTCCGTGACATTAAAATTCTAAGGTTTAGGCTTTAGGCTGCCAACTGAGCACCCCGATGACGCAAGGTTATGAAACTTACAGAAATCATCAGATGGATGATATTTTGAATGTTTGGCGAGTGAAAAGCAGTTACACAGCTGACAAAAATTTGAAAAATGTCAGTTTTATTTCCTATTGAAAGAAATCGTTGGAAATATTTTCCTTAAGAAATGTGGAACCCAAAAATAAATAAATAATAATTTTCCTGCGATTTTTTAATGAATGCTAGGCTCTGAGGTGATCAAGAAACAACTAACTGCTAGTGACAGCAGCTCCCAATATTTACGTAAAACACTAAAGAGTTTTTACTAAGCACCCATCATTCGCAGAAATTTAAAGTATGGAAACCACTGATCTAACGTAAAGGGAAACATTCAGTCAATCAAGATCAGATACTTTTTTTTTGTGTATTGGGAAGGACCATCTTCGATTTGGCCCAGGGCCACCAGAGTGCTAAGGCCGGCCCTGTCCATAAGCAACAGATTCCGCGATGCAACACTGCGAATAGCGTTCTCCAGGGCGATGATGTACTCTCTAACGTCGATCACTTTGAAAAAGACTCAACCTGGTCTCATCAGTGAAGAGTACATTACCACACTCTTCTAGCGTCCAACCGCTCGTCAATTCGCTCCCGAGCGAATTCAAGTCGTGTTCGACGGTGGGCTGCCATTAATTTTAGACCTGTTGCAGCTCTTTTTGGAGTCAGGTCCCGTTCAGCAATTCTCCTTCTGACGGTTGAAGAGCTTATGACCACTTGGCGTTTGTCACGCAGGTTTTGTTGGACTTAAACTGCGTTGAGGCGGCGATTTCGCAGAACAGCAAGTTGGATACAGCCATCATCTGCTGCTGATGTAGCCCTAGGTGTGTCCGTACCAGGACGGTGATCGAATGATCCAGTGCCGGATTAAGCCAGCGCGGGGCCCGTGGCAAATTTTAAGTGCGGGGCCCCTTTGACATGTATTAAGTATTAATGTTTGAAACATTGGAACCTAGATTACCCCAATTAATAATTCTCGTAACTCATCCAAATGTTCTGAAATCAAATCTATATTTACTAGAAAGAGGCGGTTAATAGGAGTTTATTGCAAGTAGCAAAAACAATTTAAATTTATTAAACTCAAAAAAATACATTTTGGTGTTTTTGAAAAATTATAAACTAACTAACATTTGCGCAGCCATTGTTATATAATTAAGAATTCTGCAGTTGATTACCATCAGGCACAGGTAAATCCACATTCGAAAAACATGACTTTGGCGAAACTTCTCCAGTTTATTTCCGAGGCTACCTGGAATTTTCGCCAGTTCTTATCTGGACGATATGTAGAGTCCAGGTATGAACTGGCGAAAATTCCATCTTTTTCTAAGATATTTTCTGCCGATGAAATCATCAATTTCAAATTAAACTATTTAGTACTTCCCTTCAGTGGGCCAAACTCAGTGTTGACTGTTGAGGTGATGAATCATAATAATATAATATTATTAAACGACCATGAGCTGGTAAAATTCTTCAAATCATGAACAACATTTCTAAATCGCTGCAACCACAAAATATTAGCGAGGAGCCTCTGTCCATAAAGTCTGTTTGATGATCGCTGAAATTGTTTTAGGAATAGACACCGAGGGAAAAACCAGGAGTGCAATACCTTCTAAACTTGAATGAAATTGAAATGATGTTTCATAAAATACATATAGTGACTCCCATGATTTCAATTTTGCATGTTGGCGCACCGCTGAGCAAAAAAAAATATACCTCGCCAGCGAAAATGAAGTTTTGGTATAAAAACGGATCTTCAGACAACATTTTCAGTAACCGTCTTATGATCATGCGGCTTCAATTCTTCACCCAATGTAGAACGTAGGAGGGATGTAGGGTCAAATGTAGCTCTGGGGCAATATCCAATTCAGCTGTACGCTACGGCTGCTACGTTTTCTTCACTTCGTATCAGTCAAATTCAAACGTTGCCATGGTGTGACGAATCGCCCGCTCACTGAAGCGATTTTTTATAGTTTAAGTGTGGAATCAATTCAATGATCAAATAAGCTAAATGAAAGCTTTAGAACTGCTTATAAATTTAAATTGGAAAAATCTGATGTGATTAGTCCCAAATCTATGAGATATTTTTCCAATGTTAGCAAATTTTCTCTCTGTCAACGTGGCGAACTCTTAACAAAAGAAAAAAATGAGCTGAAAAATGTTTCTTCCGTTCTGGAGCGAAATGTTCGTTGAAAAAGGCGGGAACCCCTGATTTAGTTGATGATAAGCTTCCATGTGTTTAGTTAGTGCAGAAAGTATATTTATCAGTTGGGACAATAAACACATCACTGTCCCTTTTACGAACACCCTTATTTCTGCGTTTCATTCTAAAAAGTCCCACTTATTTCCATAAATATACTCTATTTGAATTGAGCCCGACTATTATTGTAAGATTTAACCATTTTCCAATTAATGTAGATCACTTGAAAATTTCTTAAAATGCAAAAAAGTGGTTTGAAAAAAAGGCATAGGTACATAAATGGTTGGGTGGGGTTCCCAGAGCAGATTCAGACTGCTATAACTTTTTAACTAAATCACAAATTCAAACAAATGCATGCTTAAGAGTTCCTATGTGACACATACTCAAATTGCATATGCATGAAAATATAATGCAAAAAGTTTATGTTGAGATTTAATTTTCTTTGGGGTCTGTCAGACCTAACCCAACCATCCGAGTAAAATTTTCCCAAAAAACCCTAAAAATTAAAACTTTCTCTTTCTTTATTTATTATTTTTTCTAGCAAGCGCGGGGCCCCCATAAGCGCGCGGCACTGGAATGATCCAGTGTCTATAAGTATCGTCTGTAAACTCTTTGCACCGATGATCTGCTGAATAAAAGTCTCTGAGTGATCTCACGTTGTGCAAAGCCTGCTTGAAGTAGTGCTACAACTTTAGCTGCTTTCTCCGGTGTCGTATTCATTATTGGTACAGTAGCAAAAATACACGCGTCTAGACATGCAAATTAATAACAACTAAAGAAATTATAAAAAAAATCCTATACCCTCACTGTAGAAGAAAAAAAAATTAAGGGCGAACTCTAGTCAAATCATAGCAAATCGTTAGCATTGGGTTTGTTGTTTGATTGCTATGTGAGTTTACGCTACTTTAGATAAAATTGAAAGTATGTATGTAATTTAAATTGCCATTAAACGCTCTTTCTGTAGATAGATAAGATAGATAGATAAGTTTCAAACTTATTGGGAAAATTAAAATTGGGTTAGACTTCGAAAGTTGCGGGTTGCCCGATACCAGTTGGTTCTCAGAAAACAAGAATAAATAATTACAAAAAAATATATTAACACAAAATTCGGATCATTTTGACCCACCCCCATGTCGCCGGGTTAAAAATATTATAGAACTTTACTGATTATCTTTTTAACTTCAATTTTAAGTTTTCCTCGTTTTTAATTTACTGTAGTTACATTATCCAAATAAAATAAAAATTAACTTTTTTTATTTACGTTATACCACACGCTTGACATCTATAATAGCATCCCGACCCAGCCTATGTGCAAGTCAGACAACCACCCAAGGTTTCAATAGTGAAATGTCTGGATAAAATCGTAAATTGAAATTTAGACAAGCATCTCATGACTACGAACAGATTGGAAAGTATCCACAGGGCCGGATTTCCTATATGGGCAACCTGGGCTACTGCCCGGGGCGGCAGAATTTGAGGGGCGGCAAATTCTTAATTTTTTTTCATTGGTCTGAAATTATGGTAAATATGGTTTTTGAAAACTCAAACATAATTGTAGAAAATAATTTGCTTTTTTATTTTTTTGTTGGATGTACATATTCGCATTAATCCAAAGCACCTAATCACAACCTCAACTCAATTTTTAATGTGATTCCGCCTTCATAAATTGGGACTACGCAAAATTTTGCTTGCAGCATACACTCATTCACTCTGAATGGCGTGGCGGCCTTTAGTTCAATTAGAGTAGGAGTATAAATCATCTTTCGCTTCACTTTAAACATTATGCCTGAAGCCACAGTAAATGATATAAATACGCGAGTGCTTGGCTGCCAGCTCCTTTCAAGCCTCTAAAATTGCCCCAGGCTTGAAGAAAAAAAAACGAAAAATATTTTTGGTGATAGCGATCCTTTGAAAAGTACAAAACGCCCCCAAGCAAGTAATTCATATAACCACACATTTTCGTGTTCAATTACTTCTTAAATTTGTCCCACAGAAAATTCGCTGGGAAGCAAGGATTTGGTTTCGGGAGAGGTCCAAGTCGCTTTATTAGAAATGCGACATTGGCTATCAAATTTTTGAGTTTCTGTCGGGTGAATAGTTTTACGCTTAAATTTTCGAATTAGCATTTTTTCGTTCAGAAAAAACGGGAAATTCCACCGAAAATAAAAAATAATTCAAAATAGTTGAAATCAGGAAAATCTAGAACTTTTTAGGCACCGAATGATGTTTGCTGAATAGCATCAGGAAGTGCTTTCCCAATTCGTTTTCGTTATCTTTATCACCGAAAACCAATAGGTCAAGGTGTGTTCAAAATTTACCGTAAGCTTTGCTAATTTTTATTCGGTATGACGTTTTCTGGTTAAATATGATGCTAATATAGGAAATTTCATTTGTTGGGGTCATTCGCAAATTATTTACAAAATGATTGACAAAGAAAAAAATGTACGAGTAGAAAACATGAACGCATTTCTAAAGAAAGTGAAAAGCCGAATGCAATAAGAATTGTACAGTTTTCTATGTTATCATTGGAGTTTCAATCATTCCTAAAACAATTTTGGGAGGTGTACGGAACATCTGGATTCCTCCCCTGGGAAGCAACATAAAAACGTTCCAAGGAAACAAAATACGCTTACTAGTAAAAAATATGAAATATCCAATTTTTCACATACGCCCGCTAACGGTTTGTCTACATTTCCTTTGTGAGGTGACAACTGCTACCTTGAAGCTTATCTAGTGGTGGAGGGCGGCAAATTCGTTACTGCCCAGGGGCGCAATAGAGGCTAAATCCGGCCCTGAGTATCCACGTACCTCATATAAAACCGACATCAACACGCACCTATAAAAAAGAAATGAATCAAATATGAAATACAAAAAAAAAAACAAAACAAGAAACGATCAACCCAAGGAAGAAAATAAGAAACAGCGCAACAACGATCTCATGACAACCAAAGATGTATTTATGGGAATATTTGTCATAGATATTTTTACGAAGTTTTAATGACATCCACAATATGGTCTTTTGATAGTCACCTGTATACGAGTACGTTCTGTACGTATGTACATACATTTACCAGCGTTCGTGATCGTCTATCAAAAAAAGGGAAAATAAGGCTTCTCATGTGTCGTGTACACCAATGTGTGCTAAGACATTCCTCCGTATAGTGTACCTGTACACAGAAAGTGGCGCCTATATCCCGCCGCGATCGGCTGGTTCATGAGCATACCAAATCAGATAAAAACAAAACTCTGCGTTCGATTTTTGATATCTGAGATTTAAGTATCTTTTTGACAGCCCAAGAAGTCGTTTTTTTCTATGTGCTTCAGACTTTTTGATTTGTTATTTGTTTGGTTTGTGTGTTTGTATCGTTTTCTAATATAATATCAATTTTTAATTTATCAAATGAATGATGGTGGTAATGGTCCATTGACACGTCTGATTATTATGGGGAAGAAGAATGGAATGCATCGGGTTTGGTATGAAAGAGTTCGATTCTTTTTTTGTTTTGGTTAATTTATACCTAAATGGTACAATATAGAAATAAAAGTTCGAGTATAGTTACCAATCGTGTGAACTGACAAAAATGTTTGCTCTATCCGCAGGCAAGGCAGGCTTCTTCAGAGACTCCAGTATACAATATTGCACATCAGTATATTGAATTGAAGTTTTACCTTCCAGCAGCCTAAACAGCAAAGAACCTCACACCTAACATAAATCTTCGTACATATTACCCTTGAACGCCATAAAGACTATTATTGAAATTTAATCTACAAAATACTTCAATAAATTTCCTTTCGTGCTATTTATGTTTTAACGAAACACATAAAAATGCAATGTCAAACTCTTTCACTCCTTGATCCAGCCTGGATTAACAGATTAGCACGGGCAATCATTTTTCACCCTCATTCAGAACCCATAAACGGCATTCGCCAAAGAACATAGCTTGGCACGCTTCAAATATCTTTTCAAAGAGCGAAAAAGGTGTATACGAATGGGCGGGGCGGAGAACTCATCATATGTCAATGACAAATGAGGCTTTCATGTAAGATGACATAATTAACGACGTCTTGATCGTGCAGTCAAAAGAAAAAGGGACTCATCTCTCGACAGAGAGACGTTCTCGTAACTTATATTATTTCTGCCTTTGCTTTCATTTCATGCTAATCGCCAATAAATTGTTTCAGTCCGCTATTGATCAGCTTCATATGTGCACCTCAGTTCTTCTAGTCGTCTGTTACAGAAATATATGGTGCTGTGCTACCATTAACCCTGTAGCAGGCCATGGGCACATATTACACTGAAAATATTTCAAAATAACTCAGATAATGCCAGGGACCTGATTGTGTGTCTGGCCGGGTTAATAAAACATTTGCATTCTTCTCTTCCCGATACAGTGTCATCCTAAAGATTTTTTTATGACGACGTAATCGAGGCACTCAACTCACACACCCCGGGGATTTACTTTATCCATTTTTCAATTTATCTCTGATCCATTACGGGCTCTGTGCTGTGTTGGCTGATCAATTTTCAACATTCACCGGATACTTAAACTAAACGAACAAATAAATTACGTCAGATTAGACAGCGAATTCGGATCGGATCGCAATATACACCATAGTCACGCAAAGTCCTCATGAAGTCGTATGAATTCCAAGCGATATTTTTATCAGTGGCACTGATCGATTTCGAATTCAGATTCCGGGATCTTTAGTTTTGGAAATATGTACATATAGGTAGGCATGGCACTTATATGAATGAAATAAAATAGACCTGATCTCGATCTGTGGTCCTACCTCAGATTACTTGATACTTTTTCGATGCCAGCTGGCTTCAAGCTATATAAATTCGAAAGATATTTGATCATGATAGCACGATGGAGTTAAATTTCGGCATCGATATGGAATACTCGTATAATGATAGGAAAGATGATACCACACATGTCTTTCATGCATAGGTGCACACTGCACATAAATGTGAATTTTTGCATTCTATATATCCTCCAACCATTACCATTTTCCAGAAGAACATTTAATCGTAGTCTTCTGCACAATGCATGAAGGTATTTTTGTGTATGCTGGAAAATCAAATAAATTTCCACAAAAGAATCCCTCGCTCCGCCCTCGACCGCAATTCAGAAAATACGTTCAATGTCGATGTCTGTTTGTTTTGGGATTCAATAGCTCAGCGGGACATCTTTGTTGGCATGTTATCGCTCGATTCATATCGAAAATGTGTTGTGAATGCAACAAAAACGAGAAAGGTTTTGAAAATGTTTGGTATATAGTGCATAGTAGTGAAACGTTTAAAGATGTCATTTGGGACTCGAAGATTTACTGGCTGAACCATTAAAAAAGTGTTTGTAACTAGACCAAAAATCGCAGAATTCGAAAATTCATTTTAATTACATTCCACATAATTTTTCGGGCGCTGAGAACGAATACATTCTTGAAAGCTCACCATAATTCCCTCTTCAAACCAGAAAATATACAGTAGAATTCGGTTATAGTCACGGCGAAGGGACCTGGGAATAATGTTCGTTATATCCGAATATCGTTATATCCGGACAGTATAATTTTTAGTTGGAACATATAGCTAGTAAAATGATTATAAAAAAGAATACTGCACTTGAGCTCGATTTATGTTTTTGTAAAGCTAAGCTGCTTTAATTCCATTGTCCCCAACATAGGTTAGGTTAGGTTATGTGCAGGAGCCACTAGAATTGACATCTAGTGCACTTAGACCGAAAGATTGGTCCATTGTGATACCCCATGGAAGAAGAAAAGTACGTACTAAGTCATGCTGTAAAACCAGCCCGTTCTGGCAATATACTTATTGAGCAATATTGGGCTCACATCCCGAAGATCGTCCATATCATAGAAAAACCTAGAACCAAGAATACGTCTTCGTACTTCGGCCAGGGCCGGACACTGACAGAGAAAGTGATGCACGCTTTCTTCCTCTTCTTCGTCACCACAACTTCTACAGTAGTCATTATGGGGAATGCGGAGTCTCCTTGCGTGCTCCCCAATAGGACAGTGCCCCGTTATAGCACCGAGCACCCCACCAATGTGTTTCCTGTCTAGTGACAATAATATGGTTGATCGGGCCGAGTCAAGCCGTGGCCAAATCAACCTAGTTGTCGCGCAAGTGCTGCCGTAAATCCATCTGGCATTAGCCCTGAGCAAAACAGCCGCTTCTACTGCCACTCTGCAGGAGGAAATCGGCGTTTTTAGGTTACTATGATGGTCCTCTAAATTCATATTTGTCGCATTACGGGCGAGGCGATCCGCATTACAGTTCCCCGCGAATCCACTATGACTAGGTATCCAACAGAGGGTAATATTGAAAAAACGACCCATCTGTAAGGGCCGAGCGGCAGGTTTCGACAGCTTTAGATGTTGTCAGGACCGAATCGAGAGATCGAATTGCAGCCTGGCTGTCAGTGTAAATAGTGAAATCGCAGTAACGACATGATTACCTAGCCATGTTAAGGATTCCATAATCGCCGAAATCTCCGCCTGCAGGACGCTACAGTAATTAGGCAGACGAAATGACAGGTTAACATCAAGAGCATCCGAGTGGATGCCAATACCCACTCCTTCGTGTGACTTGGAGCCATCAGTGTAGATAGCAAATGACTCAACGTCCCGAGGCATGTTGTTGTCCCAGTAAACCCTCGACGGAATCAAACTGTAATGGCTCTTACCAAAAGTGTATTTAGGAGTAGTATAGTCAGTTTCCAAAGGTAGGTTAAAATTACTTAGTATAAGCGAATGCCCATAATCAAGCGTTCGCCACTGATTAGTTTCCCGCAGACGTAAAGCGGTGTTAGCAGCCAGCTTTTGACCGAACAAATCCAGTGGATGCAGGTCGAGTAGCGTATCCAGTCCGGCTGAGGGGGTGGTACAAAAGGCTCCAGTTATGACAAGAGAAGCCATTCTTTGTACCTACGCCAGCAAGTTATTATAGGCTGTCTTGCTGAGTGCCGTCCACCATACACATACACCGTATAATAGAATAGGACGGACAACAGCAGTGTACATCCAATGTAAAGCTTTTGGCTGCAAGCCCCAGGTTTTCCCTACGGCTTTCCTACATGTATAGAGTGCTATAGTTGCTTTATTCACTCGTTCCAGAATGTTAGGCCTCTAGCAAAGCTTCCGGTCTAACAAGATGCCAAGAAATTTAGCCTTTTCAGCAAAAATTAATGGACTATTCCGTAGTGTAGGTGGGTCGAAGGAAGGAAGAGTATGTCTCCTAGTGAAGAGCACAAGCTCTGTTTTAGCTGGATTAAGTCCCACGCCACTGAGGTTGGCCCATTTAGTTACAAAAGATAGGGCGTGTTCAAGTAGTCCACTAAGGACTTCCGGGAACTTACCGGTAACAGCGATAGCCACATCGTCAGCATATGCAGTGACCTTACATCCAGACCTCTCAAGATCCAGAAGCAATTGATTGATTGCTATGTTCCACAGTAAGGGAGATAAAATACCACCCTGTGGAGTGCCTCTAGAAATATACCGATATAAAGACGTTGGGCCCATGGTTGTAATAATGCGCCTCGATGTCAGTAGCGCATTCACCAGTATGCAGATAGGCTCGTCGACATGAAGTCTCCGAAGTGCGTCGGTAATCGCCATTGGTTTAATGTTATTGAAGGCGCCCTCAATGTCTAGGAACACAGCCATCGTGTATTCCTTCTGATGAATAGATTTTTCAATGTACCTGACTAGAGAGTGCAGAGCCGTATCCACTGACCTTCCTTTCCAGTAGGCATGTTGTGCCGTAGAAAGGAGATGTGGCGGAATAGTAATTCGTAGATGTGTATCCACAAGTCGTTCAAGTAATTTGAGCAAAGTTGAAGAGAGACTAATGGGCCTTAGGTCATTAGGTCGGGCGTGTGAGCTTCTGCCCGTTTTTGGAATAAACGTGACCCGCACCTCTCTCCATACGCGAGGAATATAAACTAGACGGAGACATGCTGCTAGTATGCTCTCTATCCAAGGATAGGTAATGTCTAAGCATTGTTGCAAGTCAGCAGGGATAATGCCATCAGGTCCCGCAGATATAAACGGCTTAAAACTAGATATGGCCCACAATATCTTCTCCCGAGATAAGATAGAATCACTATCACACGGTGCTGTGTGACTCAAAGGGAATTCAGGTGGTGCAGTTACCGAGCTTCCCGGGAAATGAGAGTCAAGTAAACACTCAATCGTCTCAGTGCTCGAAGACGTCCACGATCCGTCTTCCTTTTGAAGGAAACTGGGCATCGATGGATTAGATGCCATCATTTTCCTAAATCTTGAGGTCTCAGATGACCCTTCGATACTCTCGCAAAAGCTTTGCCACGCATTGCGTTTGGATGCTCTTACCTCTTTTTTGAAGGAACTGAGATGTTTTTTGTAGGAGATCCAATCCGACTCGGTCCTAGAAGCTTTAGCCTTATTGAAACTTCTCCTGCTCACTGATCTCAATTCGGAAATCTTGGGACTCCACCATGAGGGTTTTTTCTTGGCAGAATATGGGATGGCAGGGCACGACTCAGAAATCGCTGCCTCAATAGACGCCGTAAATGTATTTACCATATCATCGAGCTGTTGCTCGCTGTGGGGCAGAGTCGGTAATGCTGGAAGCCCTTCGGTAAGGGCAATACGAAATCTGGGCCAGTCGGTCCTTCTTCGATCCACAATGTGAGGAACTGCATCAGGACGTCCAGCAAGGCTAAACTGTAAATATCGATGATCAGACAAGGAGTGGTCTGACGACACCCTCCAGTCTTTGATAAGAAATAAGACATTCTCTGATGCTAGAGTGATGTCCAAGACTTCTTGCCTATTTATTGTTACAAAAGTCGGCTCACAGCCTACATTACATACGAAGAGATTGGTTCCCATTATATATTCGAGAAGCAGTTCGCCCCGCTCATTGGTGTCAGAGCTACCCCAAATGATATGGTGTGCATTAGAGTCACATCCTAGAATCATATCAGTTTCCGACGCCTTTGCTGCCGCTATGGCTTCTTTTAAATTAGAGGCAGGTAAGTGATCGGCATCATGAGGCATGTATGCCGATGCGACCCAGTATACCCTACCCCGTAGTTCCAAACAGACTAAAACACAGTCACTGTTACTGAAGTTCGGTAGTAAGAAAGCCTTGACGGTCTTACTAACAAGAATGCAGGATCGTGGTCTATCTCGTCCAGTAACGCAGAAAATTGTATAGTCAGGACACCTCAGACCCTTAACGAGGCCATCTCTCACCCAGGGTTCCTGAACCAAAACAATATCTTCTTTTGTTCGTGATAAACGAAGAATAAGAGCAGCCGAAGCTGCTTTTGAGTGGTGAAGATTAAGTTTTAAGGTATCTGAGAAAAATAGTTTATCTTTAAGTTGAAAGACTTGTATTTCCTTATTGTCGATGAAGATGATTTATTTTCCAAATAAGTATTTCGGCAGCTATTTGCTGCCATCTTCAGTGGATTAATCATCTTCATCGACAATAAGGAAATACAAGTCTTTCAACTTAAAACTGAACTTGGTCGATGCAAAGGAGCCGACAACACAAGGAAACATAGTTTATCTGCCCGGAAAATTTTCTTCTGGTACTGTTGAGTTTTTAATTTTTAAACAAGTTTGATCCTTCGCTTTTATCTGCAGCCTTGGTGAATAATGCGTCTATACCCATTCTTATTTATGAAAAGCTGGCCGACAAAGGTGACACAACAAATGTTTGTATTTTTTACTGACAAAAAAAAATGTTTTGCATTTTTTTAAATGGGGATTACATGAGTTAAGTAAATGGTCACAATGTTTTCTAGTCGGTAGAGTCAAACTCTACAAGCAAAAACAACGCATTGGTCTTGGCGATGACACGATCCTAGATAGAGCTGCCCGTAGAAATATGCTGAGATATTACCGCCAAAACGGGCGATGTGCCTACACCGCAGGTCGAGCAACTCGAAACCATGGAGCGGTATAAAAAACGAGGCAACATGCAAACAGGAAACATGTTTTAATTCTGCTATTAGAGGACCAAAGTTCAGGTTCTGTAAGTTTTTGTTGAGTATATATGTATATAAACTAGGGTCGGGGAATAAGTGGATAAGTCGAAAAGTATAACTTTTCATGACAGCATTTTTAATGTTTGCCGTACTATGTTGGCCGAATACGTCAACTCGAAAAAAAACTTCAGCAGTCTTCAGCAGTGTCAGGATTTGATCTGCGGAATTTCATTTAAATACTTTCATCCACTTAACTACTATACTACTTTTCCCCTTTGATAATACTCGTACGTATAATTAATATTATTATATGAGAACTTTGGCTTTGACTATCTATAAAAATCTACGGGAAAATGCATGCACACGTTCGTATATCATAAAAAGAAGTACATATTCATACTTTACCTATTTTTATAACTGATGAATAATTCATTAAAAAAAAGTTGAAAATTACATTCTTATTAATTCTGCATAACTGATGAATTCATGTGTTTAGTAGTAAAATTTTTATGGTTTTTATATTTTGACATGTGGTTGCTTTGTGGTTTCATTCGTTAGGATAAATGGCGCCTGAGTTCCTACTGTTCTCATCAGACCGTGGAAGAATTTAAAGGAACCAAAACATATACATGTATGCTTATATGAGCAGACTAAATCAGAGATGCAAGTAGGCGTTAACCACAAACTGTTTATGGAATCGAAAGCGGGATATGTATTTACATAAAAACTGTGGGCAAACATAAAATTCAGTGGCCGTGAAGTTTTAATGCAAAATCTTTATCGTCATTGGTTCGGATATTTACACCCTCTATTGTTAAAATTTGATAAATTGACATGAATTATGTATGTAAGTATTAGATACATATTTGGGTGTATTTGCTCTTTTCTTTCTAGTTTATATGATAAAGCTGAACATAATTTTCAGCAGATTGTTTTAATTTTCTTATTTAGATAATGAGTAAAATCATTTTGTATTTTGTATAAATTTTCTTATGTATAATTTTCGATTTAATTTTTTTAATAAATCACATAATTCAATTTGATAGTGAAGTATATTTTATTTTTCCTGATAAAGTATGCAGCTTGTCTTTTAGTGGTGTTTAATTTTATCTTCCATTGGGAATAAAATTGGTACAATCTTTCAAGCTGGTCCTCGAGCTTTTATTTCGGCTTCTATCGACACTTTAATTTGGTGACGACGCCGTCAAACTTGTTGGACATGAACTTCATAGATATTTCTAGTGAACCTTTTCCATCGTTATTTGAAACACACTAATAAGATCGGTTTTGACACTTTGTAAATCACATTTAGTAATTAGATTTTTAAAATCCACTTTTAGTTTTTGGTACACTGCTTGTCATCAGATTAGCACACCCCTTGGCACGAGTTGTTTCGGCTGATTTCCAACCAAACTAAAAGAGCTTAAATTTCAAAATTGCAACTGTTAATAGTCTATTCAATTTTAAGATAATTAAAATAAAAAGTATTGTGTTTTATTTTTTTAATTTTATTTTATAATTGTTTTTCGAAAAAGAACACACAAAATTGGCAGGGATCAACATTTAAGGCTTGCAAGGAGTCAAGGCGGTCAAAAAGTTAAATTTCGAGAAAAAATTAATAAAAGTCGATAAGTTGAATCGGAATTCGTATGTAATAAGTAGCGTCAAGGTAAAAATATTAGAGGCGATAAAAATTAAGTGCTTGTTAATCCTTATGAGAGAGCAATTTTGAGAGAAGCCTCCAGCCGTCATGACTCGGTCACAAGGTTTAGGGTAAATTTTGACATTAAGGCGAGCATATCATTTGTTCAAACAGTGATAAGAAATGCTCCACATTTAAAGACACTAAAACTAAAGAGTAAACCCCAACTTCACTTTGCCCGAAGGAAAATGTGATTAAATTACGCATGGGAACACTTGACATGGAGCAAAGAATGGCGCTATGTTATCTTTTTTGGATAAAAATAAGTTCACTTGAGAAGACACAACAACACAGTTATAATGTCTACTTCCAGGATCTTTGCTAGGAAGGACACCATTTGGATCGCCTTCATTGTCGGATAGATGGTGTAATGATCTCGAGGGCTAACTGGTACTGTAAGATGATACTTCTTTTCATTCGAAAATACAACATGGCGTCATTCTTCTTTGCATGTCAAGTGTTCTCGTTCTTAATTTAAGCGCATTTTCTTTTAGTGTTAGTTTGTTTAGATGTGGAGCATTTCTTATCACTGTTTGAACAATAGGCTCGCCTTAATGTGAAAATTTACCCTAATCCTTGCGACCAAGTCATGAGGGCTCGACGCTTCTCTCAAAATTACTCTCACATAAGGATTAAGAAGCACTCAATTTTTATCGCCTCTAATATTTTTACCTTGACGCTACTTATTACACACGAATTCGGAAACAACTTATCTTTCTTATTAATTTTTTCTAGAAATTTCTCTTTTTGACCGCCTTGACTCCATGCAAGCCTTAAATTTAGATTCCTCTTCCGCAGATGAAATTATGATTTTTCGTCAATATCTTATTAACTGCAATATTTACAGCAAAAGGTTCGGTGGACGATTAAAACTACGCAAAATTCCCTTTCCAATGATATATTATACCGTATACCTTGTCTTGGCAGATTATATACTAGACCTAAAAATATCCAGTGTAATTCAGATTTTTTGATAGTTACATATGGCGCTATAGCCCCTGAAGTAATTGAATTGGAACCATGGTAATTGGGATTACTATTCCCATCAACATATAGCTGGCTCACATGGAGACTCAGGCTTCTCCGACAAAGCATAGGTATACCCATATTTCACCTATTTACATTTATCAGAAAGACATGCCTGTAACTTATCGCCGAGTCACAGCAGGCGGAAAAAAATTTGGTAAGCGTTAAGGCTAAGCCCCATCCCCATTAGACCCTCCACCCAGTGCCGGATTAACCACGTGGCAGAAGGTGGCAAATGCCACGGGCCCCGCGCTTTAACGGGGCCCGCGTTTTTCTCAAACAAAAATAAGGTGTTTTAAATTCATTTAAAATGTAATATATAACAACCACGATTCCAACGAAATTCTAAAAAGCAGTTCCTCTTAAATTGTTATAACTTATAACACTTTATCGTTGAACAATATAGGCGAGGGTGTTCCAAAATTATAGCAAGGTTTATATTGCATGAAAATAGAAAAATGGTTAAAAGGCGGAAATGAATAACGGGAAAATGTTTTTTTTTATTAAAATTTACTCTGATAAATTATTTTGCTTATTCCTCAATAAATAATTATAACATTATTATACGTAAAACTTATAAAAAAAGCTAGATTTCGAAGAGTTTTCTATGTAAAAGCAGCGGTATCGGTGCTAAGAGGTTAATAAGCAAAAAACTGGAAAAAAAAAATTGTAAAATTACTTCGTGAAAAATAAACAAAACAATCCCTCAGGGTCTATTTAAAACGAAAAGGGTCTCCCACGTTATTAGTATCCACAATCTCGGCTTTTTAATCAGTTTTTGCCAAAATAGTTCCAAGTGCGGCCATGGGCGTAGCCAGGATTTCGGTCAGGGGGGGGCAAGCCCAAAATTTTTTAACATCATGATTTTCTTAGAAGCTGAAATTTCCGGTCGCAGAAATATTGTTAGCAAATTTTAGAGTAGCCTGGCTTCTGGTTGGATTGATGCAGAGGGTCATGGATTCCAGACTCACCGTGAACGAATTCATTTTATGGTGTTTTTCGAACTCACGACCTACGTGGCGGACTATGGTGTCGCTCAGATTGTAAACAAGTATCCATTTATGGGGATAAATAACAATGCTGGGCGTGCTGTTGATCTCAACACCTCAACAAAACAGCAGTTCTTGGAAATTGGATGTCACTCACACATCTGCGGCCCTAGTTTACTGGTGGACTGCCACGCATGTTATTTCTTTTTGTTTGCTAATTTTAAAGTAAAATTTTTAAAATGGAGATGAGAATGATTTTCTTCTGCATTCTGATTACATTCAACTGGCCTCCAATATCTGCCTTTTAGAGCGAAGTTTGTCTATTTTCAGTGCATCAGTGTATCTCGGACTGCATATTCCACTTGCGCAACCAGTCTGTTTCGTCTGTCACTTTCATCTTAGCAAAGTAGCATCGTCAGAATATTTATAAATCCTTTATTGATTGAAATTTGGTTAACGGTTTTAATAAGATTTCCTCTAAATTTATCAAAGTATTAACAGTGGCTAAATTTTATTGCTGGTATAATTTTTATTTAATAACTCGAAAGACCCGCTCTGTGGCTCACTTGGTTGAGTCGCACTTTACGATGCTAGTAATCTAGAGGTCCGGAGATCGAATCTCGGCGTGGTCCAAAATTTCCGTACATGTGAATGGAAATATATAGTGCTTACAACATTATATTTATACACTCCGAAATGATATGCAACGTAATGTTGATTCGGAATTGCCTATAAACGGCTGAGTTAACGCACCATGGCCCCACAAGGGGCTATACGGTACTGAGAAGAAAAAGAAGAACTTGAAAGACACTGAAATATGAGGTCCTTAACCAGGGCCGGCCCTAGAGGTGGGCGAACTGGGCGGTCGCCCAGGGCCACCACTTTCAAGGGGCCACCACGCCAAGTAACTTTTACTTTTCAGAGGGCCTCCATGCCAAGGAACCTTTAAGGATCATTCAAACACAACGCGATCTGCATCCGCGGTCACGTAAATTTTTTCGCCGCGCGCACTGTATTACGCTATATTTCATTATTATAGGTTCCCATCAAATTAAATGCGGAATGAAGATATTTGACAGATCGCCGCCGAAGCTGAGTGATACATTGAATTACATTGGACACGGACGCAGATCGCGTTGTGTGTGTAGGGGACTTTACTTTTCGGGGGGCCACCACTCGGAAAGTTCACTCTCTATGGGCCTCAACAAGATAATCAAAACATACCTGATGCAAAATCAATGGAATAGCTGGGTGATGTCAGTGGCGTATTTACAGGGGGGGGGGCACAGGGGGCACGTGCCCCCCCTATGAGCACATCAAACTTGTTTCACACCATACTAAAAATTGCAGTACCAAATGTTCCCTTTTTATTTTGAACGTTTCTATCACTAAACTTTGTAAATCTTTTTGGAAACATTATCATCACATCATCTTCTCAATTCGCCAGATCTCCCCGTTGATGAACCCTTTCCGTTTTTCGAACGGGTTGAGTTTATTTTCATGGACGCGTGGTTTCAAGAACAAGAACTCTCAGAGAATAAGTACAAGCTATGATTATGTCGAGGCAACGAGGTGGTCATGAAACGTTGCCCAATCTCGACATGAATCTGTTCGGAAACAAGGACTGCTATTGAAAGTCTCGTCATGTGTGAAGTGACCCCATCTTATGTTGATATAAGTTGAGGAGATGTTGCTGCGGTATCGATGTCTTGGAAGCCGCTGAATTGATAAATATTTGAAACAATCGGTCTGATTTTTCGAACGGGCTTGTGTATTTTAATTTGGCCGTAAATTCGTGTTTGGCTGCTGTAAAGGTCTTTAAACCAGATGTTTTTCTTTCTGTTGAAATGCAAAAAATTGAAGTGTTTTGGTGGGAAAGCATTTTTAGCATACATTTTCGAATTTCTACGGTTCGGTGTCTGTGGTGCCCTGCCTGGGGTACTTTCTTCAATGCTTCAATTTTCACGAAGTAAACATCATCGTAGCCATTCCTTCTCATTTCTATTTCGCAATTGATTTGTTAAAGCATGTTGCTTCAGTTTACCATCTAGGACTCGTTTTAAAAGGTATTGCAGATACCTACTATAGATTTGAAGCTAGTGTAGTACATATGGAAATAATAAACAATCATACCTTCTTGCTTACTTTTGTTGCTTCATTTTAATTAATCGATTGATCACTTCCCGGTGTGGTGTAATTTTTATAAAAAAATATATTCATCATTTCCATATAAAAACAAATTTATACAAATCGCTCGAATAAATAAAAATTGTAATACGAGTGCAGTTGGCTTCGAATCCACAATGCTGTGATTTGTAGGCAAGCGCGCTGCTCACTGAACCAGACTACAAATCAATAGATTTCTAGGTTGAATGGGTTTCTTGCGTTGATAGTGTAGATTTGATAACATAGAAGGATTGGTTCTACCCTTTTATGTTATACCACATTCAATGCAATATATTCTATCCCGAACGGTGTAAAATGTATAATATTAAAAGGGTATTTGGATAGTTATATTCTGTAGCGGTTAGAATTAATATAATTTTTGAATAAACTAAAATTATAAGTTGCAAAGGGTCCAATTTGATTCAAGTTTTGGAATAGATAGGAGTTATACTATTTTATTTATAAAATTTATTCCCGGTTTACACCAAAATTTACAACCGTGTAGTATTCTGAATTGTACTTGTAAAATATTATTCGGCACTTGTTACGATTTTACGGAATCTGTTACTAGATTTTTGACAAAACATACAAAGGCCTCTTTTTCAGTAAATTCTAATTTTGCATTCAAATTCGCTTAAACTTGCCATGGAATTCAAGACCACAATGTCAGCCAAAATTTGTTGTATCAGCTTTTCATCTGTGTTTCTTTCAAAAGTAAGCAGAACCACTTTTTGGCGGAATTTGGCCGAAATTTGGCAGAATTTCGGACGATGTATGAAATTTCTCTTCCAAAGAAAAATGTTCCGTCTGGAATCCGTTTTGTCATATGGAAACAGTCTCTTGCCATTATTCCATAGCCAATTAAGTACATATTCGTAAAATTCCTTTTCGGCTTCAGGCTCCTTCGAACTACATTACGCAAACTTTTTTTAGACCCTAACTCCGTATTTTGGTTCAGGAAAAGCCAAAAGCAGTTAATGAGTGTTATTCTAAGATCTGTCAGGAAAACTAAACTTTTGGTGTAACAAACCTGAAATGCAAAGGACTCTCAGGCCCGTATTTATAAACATATACCTTAACTCAAGGAGACCTTGAGTCAAGGATGCCGAAATAAAAATAAATGTCATTTTCCATACTTTTTCATAGAAATAACTTATATTCACGAGTCAATGCATCCTTGATTTAAGGAGAAACTTAAGGAGACCTTGAAATGTTCTATAGTCAACCTCACTTGAAGTCAACGTAGCTACCCACCTACCTTGAAATATTATATTTCAAGTCTATTGAAAACTTAAGGTCTCCTTGAGTTTCGCCTTAAATCAAGGATCAACGATCAGTCTTGCCAATGTTTTTCCTATGTATCTGCTCTCGGGTATCCCCACACCCAGTGCCGGATTAAGACCCTTTGGGGCCTCTAGGCATAAAACAATTTAGAACCCCTTTTTTGTGAACTGCCTTCAAATAAGAAATACTTTTGTAAATAAAATAGTATACGAAATACGAAAAATGTGTTTTATTTCGCAAAAAGTTTAAAGTACATATTGTGATACAAAAACTTTCTAAACTAATTATTATTGACTGTTCTTGTTTTTTCAGTTGCAAACTTTTGAGTTACATCTCTGTAATTTAGTGTTTTATCCATGTCACTTTCAATATAAACTAAACTTAAGGCATTTTGTCGACTTTGCTTCATTACAGAACGTTTTTCGTTTTTAATTATGGCAACTTTGAAAAACTTCGTTCTGACTCACTGACAGAACAGGGCATCGTTTAATATATCCTTAAGGCTATCGCTTTAATAAGAAAGCAGTTTCCTAGTAATATTTCCTTTAAACAGTTGAACATTACACTGGAATTTTCGTCCTGTAATTCCAATTTTAGATTCTCATGGAGATGAATTATTTCGTTTTCAAGATCATTTTGATATTTCATTTTCAATTGCTTTGCTGCATTTCTCATCTCTTCAACATTGCCATTTTGATAATCAAATAATACAGAGAAATCAGCTTTCAACTTGCTGTAAACCCTAAAACGCTTTATATAAATATTATATAAGAGTTTTTCAAAGTGTCAAAATTTACCCTGTCTTGCAGTTTATCCAATAGTCATATGGCTTCTTTTTCATAGTGATTTTAAAGTAAAGAGTTTGCATACAAAAGTTGTAGATAATGTTATAGCCAATCATTAGAGTTGTCATTCATTGTCATTCCACCTAGAACGAGGGCCACGGTGGAAGCCAAAAACTAAAGTAAGGCGAAACATCCCATAACTAGCATTAAAAAGTTTTCAGGTGGTGGAAATTTGAATTTTAGCAGACAAAGCTCTATCGATTTCTCATATACTATCAGACAGTGCAGGGGGCAGGGCATACCCTCTTGAGCCACTTTCACGACCATTCGCCTGGCGTAAGTGGGAAAGTGGTTTTGGAAGAAAAGTTTTGGCTGTAAATCTTCAAATTTTACAGTCGCACCTTTTCTGAGACCGCATTTCTGAATTCGGTCTGAATTGGACATCTATATCATACAGTTGTCGTAGAAACTATTTCACATTCAAGTACACACCCAATTTTAGCTAAAATCAGTTTACAACTTCTTATACAATTGGAACGAAATTGGCAATACAGAAAGGATAAAATTATGCCACTAGATCTATCACGTGAAGGGTTTAGCTTGTTTTACTTTCCTTTTTGCGAGAGCTTACCAAAAAAACAAAAGACTTATATTTATTATAAAAAAAAAATAAAAGCTCGCAGGGTCACTATCAGTGTGATTGCGGGGCCTCTGTGAGTGCGGGGCCTCTAGGCACGTGCCTTATGTGCCTTAAGGATAATCCGGCACTGCCCACACCAAAACTTTATGTAACAAATTAGCCCCGTCCTCTGTGCCCCCCCTTTGAGAATTTTCTAAATACGCCACTGGGTGATGTTGTCAAATAAAAATGAGTTTGCAAACACGCTAGATGTTTCAAAACTTATCGGGCATTTTTTAATGTCCGAACACCAAACGCTTATTAGTTTATTCTATAAAAAAAAGCAGCGATTCAGCGACTCGACGGATTTTTTACCACTATCAACTCCGAAGTAAAAAAAAAGTAACTGTACCAAAGAAATAAAACAGAAAAGTGTTTACGACCATGTTTTTTTATTTATTTAGAGTCCGAAAACAACATTTTTCTTCCAACGAAAGCTCGACAAAAAAAAATAAATTTGCTTGTAATTTTGTAACCAATGATGATGAGAAAAGATGAAAAATACAGCACTCGCCAATCGCAGAAATTTAAAGCATTTTGGACTATACCTCCAAAGCAAAACTCGATTTGACAAACAAAACGATCCAGTAAAAATGGTTAAGAACCCTTTTTAAGAATTGCGCGGCAGATTTTGAAGTGCGGCAAATACAGTTTGAGGTGAGGATGTGACTCCGTTTTCAAAGAAATTCACTCTGAATGGCTTACTGGTGGCGTGTATTTCAGTTAGACCAGGAGTAGAAATCATATTCGTAACACATTGACTTCACAATGCCTGAACCTACATTAAATTTTAGACATGTTTAAAATACAGAAGTACTTAGCCGAAAGCTCCTGATGGCCAGGCTAGACTACAAACCTCCGAAAATTCCCCAGATTCGAAAAAAATGCTTTTGGTCATAGCCATTCTTCAAAGAGTGTAAATCGCCTCCAATGAAGTAAATCAACACTTTATGTTTTGATATCCCTATTAATCCCTTGAAAAATAAATACAACTTATTTTGATTAAAATTTTGATAGGATCCAATCATTAACGGGATGTGCCGTCATCCCTTTGATATACCCAATCAACCACTGCTAACGTATACTTGTTATACAAATTTGAATTCTTCATGATTAAAAGCTTTCGTGTACTAAGCGAGACTCTAGGTAAGACTGATGGACGATTTGGTAACGCTAATTAGCAAAAGCGAGGAGACAATTCCAAGTATTCTATTACTTATTTAATTTTTCACCCACTGCCACAATAGATATACTGGAAATCAACAGGGACAGGGACAACCAGAATTTCGTTTCAGAAGGGTCCAACTTTTGATTTTAGAAATGCTGCATTGGCTATCCAATTTTTCAGTAGCAAGTTTCTATCGTCTTCAAAAGAAAAATTTTTAAATTTGAATTGTCGAAGCTATAATTTTTTTTTCAGAGGATAAAAGATGAATTAGATTTAAAAAAAAATATTAAAACCAATTTGTTTGTTTTGGTGTTGATGTAGGCACATTAACCCAGACCCGCTTTCAGTGTTTTGGGGTCGGTTGACTAGGCACTTCAATCTAGAAAATCAAACTTTGGACCGCATGTTAATTGCACTAGATTATTTGAGGGACCTAGATTATGACAAAATGTCTCCTTCAAAATCGACCGTAAGATATTATTAATATTGGAACCCAAGAATGTTTTCGGTATGACGATTTCAGTTCATATAGTATTATAATAGCGAATTTTATACTTAAAACCTGAACTAGTGGGGTAGGGCGGCAATTTGGCCGTTGCCCAGGGGCGACATAGAAGCGCAATTATTGGTCAAAAAAACATTCAGGCGAACAAGGTCAGAAAATGGAGGTGTCGCGCTACATAAGCATTGAATAAAAAAAATATTGACAATTCAAAATTGAAAATTGAAATTAGTAGCTAAAATTTTGTTTGGGTAGTGGTAGGGGCCACCATCATCGATTTGGCCCAGGGCCACCAGATTCCTAAGGCCGGCCCTGTCCTTAACCCTGGAAGGTCATGCTTATTTTTAGTACGGAAAGGTCATGCTTCGTCGATTTGACGACCCTCAACTTTGACGCTTCATACAAATCACCCTTTCTCAAAATATTTATAAAATTTGACAGATTTTCAATCGTCAGTTTATTTAGAATGGAAAGACATCGATTTTGAGTAATTTTGTACGGAAATTGATTTACAAATTAAATTTTCTTAATTCAATGTTTTTTCGCCCGAAATATAAAACACTAAATTTAAAAATGAGATAAATAAAAACTTAACGTTGATATAATTAAAAAAAATGTGCTCGAATCATAAAATACATATTCTAAACCTACTAGGAAATTGGGTTTAATGAATGAACAGCTCATGTATATACAAAAGGCACAACGATCCATTTTGGGGTCCCAACACGGGTTTTCTTTCACTTCACCTATTGCGGTTTTTACAGTGGATTGTAGAATTATTTACAGTAAATTTTGGAATATCTTCTCCCCGAGTTCCCCTGATTAATTCTAATTCTATGTACGATGTCTAATTTTGACATTGAATGCCATGGAGGGCGCCGATTTTTATGAGTTCGAAATGCAATCTTCCTAAAATGAGGAATAATTTTGAGCCATTTTCCTGATTTGTTCTATTTTTGTCCTAGTAAAATTTTTTTCCAATATTTTTGAAAAAATAGGTACCACATTTCAAAAATAAACATATTTGTTATGAGCTAGTTGTATGGACACAGACTTATCGTCGAATCGACAACCATACGTAAGAAACACTGGAGTTCTAAAAGTTACTCAAAGTTCATCCTTCGTCGTTTCGACGACACTAATTTCCAAAAATCCAACTTACCCTGCTTACTTCGTCTAGCCGCAATGTACCCGGCAAGTTCATCGGCACGGTAAATGCTGTACGAAAACTCAGCTCCAAATAATGAGAATTGTCACGAAAAATGGGATAAATTTGATGATGCGTAGTCGATTCGACGAAGCATGACCTTCCGGGGCTAGCAAAGCTGTATACCATTTATCACCCTTTCAGATGGAAATAAGTTGAATTCCACTAACTTCCCGAAGGGACCTAACCGTTGAAATTGTGTACTCCAGCTCAGATGCCATGAAATGAAACAGGAAATATGGGATCCACGCAGCCACAGTAGCACACTCACAAGTGAAATGTGTGTGCTTGTACGCAGCCTCCGTCAGTTACGAGAGGCCACTCGCTGTCATCTATTTGTATGCGCCTCCTGACTGCAAACTGTCCCGATCATGAATTCTCCGGCAGCACTTGGAGTGCTTAAAAATTTTTGAAAATGTTGTATAGTGCAGGGAATTTTTTTTATTACATCGATAAGGAATTTTTCACCATCTTCATCGACCGCCCCTCCCCCCCCCCTGGCTACGCCCATGAGTGCGGCTATAGTTATGACAGACCGAAAATTTAGTTTTTCCATTATAGAGAAATAACGGTTTGAAATAAAAGGAAACTTTTTTAAAAATTATTTGTCTTTTTAATATCCCCTTTGTTTATAGTATGTGGAATAACTCTGCTCTCTCTGCTTAAATTTCCAAGAATCAGTCTGTCTTATGGTGCGGCTATAATTATGACAGGTAGTGTATATTTGCACACTTCCATAGAATTGGAAAATTACAATTATATCTGTCACTCACTGTTAAACGTTATGAAAAGGGGGGCATAATTACCTGTTAGAAAATGATTCAAAATTGTTTCACAAAAATTTTGTTTTTCATTTAAGTGTGTAAGTTTCCAATGATTTTTTATAACAATTAGTAAAACCGAATAAATATAGAAGGTGTTAACGCAAATTTGGCATTCTAGTATGCCCTACATGAGTATTTCTATTATGTGCCTTTTTCGGAATACATATGTCGAAATTTTACATTTTTCGATGTTGTTCAAAAAGGGACTCCTAAAATAAATTCTTCTTTGTCAAATAAATATAATTTGTCTACAGAAATTCGGTTTTACTAATTCACATAAACATTTTTGACAAACTTACCTTCTTGGAATATTGAAAAAAGAAAGAAAGAATTTTGAATCATTTTCAAAACAGATAATTTTGGCCCCTTTTTTCGTAATGCTTTGAGAGCTACGCCACTGTGCATATAGGATATAATTGTTATTTCTTTATTCTATTGATTTGTGCAAATGTATAGCCTTTGATTTTCGTCCCGCTGGAATGTGAATCTGAACCACTGTTGGTGGTGAATCTGACTCAGTGCGTCTTGGCAATATATATATTTGGCTTTCAGTAGTAACGATCGGCGTTCCTAACGCATTGTCATTAGAGGTACGGAAATTTCATATTATTAATTTCGGCGAAAGTTGATCATTTTTGCGAATAGATAGGAAATGTGTTAATTTGTTCCATGGGCCCCGCACTCAACATTTGCCACGGGCCCCGCGTTCGCTTAATCCGGCACTGCCTCCACCGAATATTACTTGGATTGGATTAAAACAAAGGGTACCTCCCATGCAAAGTGAACCCGAAATGTGCCAAATTGCACATTTTCTTCTCCTCAGAAGCCAATAGAAAAACATATTTATCTGTTCGAACGTCACTTTAATTAATTTTAGTCTTCTAAATGTATGATCAAAAGCTGGTACGAAGTATTCCACTACAAGTGTCGGAAAACCGGGTTAAAAGTTCACTATTTGTCAGATTTTAACCAGATTTTTCGAGAATGTAAGGGCACAACTTGGTACGAACTTTTGAAAAACCATTCAGAAGACTGCAATTAATTGTTATAGTGACGATCGAACTGATAAATATTGTTTTTCTATTTTAGATGGGTTCTGAAGAGAAGAAAATGTGCAATTTGGCAGATTTCGGGTTCACTTTGTATGGGAGGTACCCTTCATTTTGATCCTATCGATGTAGTTTTTGATGAAAAGTATAAAGAGAGGGAGGGAGCTAGAGGGAGCCATCTAGGCACTTAACTAAATTTTATTTGCCTGACGTAATTTAGAGAGAATTTACAGGCATGCCTTTTTCAGAAATGTTGACTGGGGCGTGGGAGTTTTTTTTGCCTGAGCAGTTCATTTTTGGTATAAGGCAAGTACATTTAATTAGTAACATCAGCACTGATTGTTATCACTCTACCTTTTCTCTATTAAAAGTTACAGTGCGAAATGAAAATATCATAAAATGTAAATTCCACATTATACTTTTGGGTCTAGGGTATAATTTTTCAAGAAATGGTGTAGAGTATTTTATACCATTGCGAAGAAAATTAAATATTGTTTATTTCGTTCTAAGGACATTTGGCGATAGGGCTAACACTTTTTCAGATATTTTCTAAAAACTAAGATGTCCCCTCTTAGTCGTGACGCTCAAATTACTGTAACTTTTTATCACTCACGGATTTACAGCGGTCGCATTTCCAAATGTTTTTTGTGCACCTTATTTACGGATATTTTCGGCAGAACCAACGTGACAGCATTCAGAATTGAAGGAGCGATCACATTGGGTGCACTTGATAATGTTTTTGGGATCAAACATAACTACGCTACATTTTCTACAAGAGACACTCATATTACACCCAGAAAAAAAATTACTTTTATTAAAGGAAAATTACATAGGAAGTATGAAATTTTGGCTATGATTTGGAGCCTTTTTGGGACAATGATATAGAAATATCATTGAAAATAACAAGTAAAAACTCGATTATAACAATGAGATTGTTCATCGATTCTATGTAAAAATTTCATTGAATTTGAATAAAAAAAACATAGGAAAGAATATTTTTAATTTTTTTATTTAATTTTTTTTTTAGTTTCCTATTGTGATTTAATTTTATTTCAAGTTTTTATATTTTTTTATTCATAAAAAACCTTATGGCTAAACTTGGATTCGAACCCGGTCCGCCTGCGTGCCAGTCCGTCCACATTGCCATGAGACCAGATGAGGAATGTTGTCAACGTTTCTAAAATCATAACTACTTGTTACGCGGTGCAATACAAAATTAAAATGTTTATACATAGAGGCTATGCAAAATAATCATAAACTGAGAAAAAAAATCATGTAAATTCAAAAAATACGCGTATGATTCAAAGGAATTCAAATATGATTTTGCTTCATATTTGTTTCCCTTTGAATCATTGTATAATTCCTTTATTTCAAACGGATTTCCCTTTGAACTAATAAGATATTCCTTTTGAAAGTCTATCTATAATCACTTTAAATTAAAGTGATGCAGTGTCAATTTAATCAGGTCACAACCATAAATCGAAATTTCCTTTTAATTTAAAAGAATGGACTGTTTGTTTTAAAGGGATATCATTTTATTTAAAATAAGAGGATTTTACTTATTGTTTATCCAAATGCATGAACTCAAAAGAATACTTGAAATTATACCAAAAGGAGTATTTTTCACAGGGTGTTCTTTCCCTGTGAAAATTACTCATAAATGAGTTTTGTATAACAGACCTCGCTATAGGTGTTGGCGACATTTCATTTACCCATTTACGCTCTAAAATGCATAATAAATGACCTACCTACAGTGGGATTCGATCCCGCGACCCTATGATTTGAAGACTAACGCCCCTACCTACTACACCACACAGACTATACGGGACGACGTTTTTAATTTATACCATACATTGTGACATCGCTCTACACTTACTGCCGAGCCGACCGACTGCGAGTGTAAACCAAAAAAAAAAATGACAATTTTCCATGTAAACAAAGCGATTTCATTTCATTTTAAAAAGATTTCCCATTGAAAATTTGGATTGAAGGGATTTCCCATTAATTTAAAAAGAATGAATTTGAATTAAAGCGATATCTATTTAAAAGGAAAGGATTATATTTAATAGGAATGTAACTCGATTTCAAAGTGCAATTTTAAGGGACGTTATTCTTCTGGGTGTAGTTCCCATGAATTTGATTTACTTCATTCCAAGTCATTTGTTGCATTAGTTGTATGTGGGCATGTTATAATTCTATTACTACTGAAATCATAAATTCTATGAAAATGTATTTTACCCAATGATATTTTTAATTAATTATATTCAAACTTCATACGTTTAAAGAAATTTTCTGTTTACTAGAAGTAAAGTAAAAACTTCATTGGTTTTAATACACGTTTTTTGCTGGGTGTAAGTAGGTACTGATAAGGCTCAAAAAATTATGTGAAGTAGTGTCGTGAAAACATGAATTTCCATGTTGATTGGCGATAAAATTGGAGTCGAAACGACATTGCTGACATGTATATTGACCATTTTATTACTTAAGTTTTACATCCCATAGTCCGATAAAAAATTAAAGATTGGTCAATGGTCATCAAAAGTTTTATGCAGGCACCTCGTTGTCGCCACGAAACCTACGAACATAATGTATGCCGATTGTACGCTAGTATCTTCACATCCTAGTTACAACGATCATCTTAGGTACTACTGCTATAATAAACCAGTTTCCGCGAGACCCGCGGTTTACTACTTCTACTTCGAGAACGGTAACAACCTAATCAAAATTGTCTAATTCAGCTGAAGGTGCGCGGCTTGTTACATTAATTGGCTGATAAGCAACGAATTGGAGACGTGCTATCTGCTATGCCAGTTACCAGCCGAGCCATTTCCCATTCTAATTTATTGTTAGGCGTTTATGCTGATGACACTTTTCGTATCTTAACTGCAGCATAGAACGGACGTTATGACAATGTGTCGTGATAGTTGGAAAAGTCGTAAATACCGTGGTCTTGTAACTGTTAAGTTTATAGCCAATTTAGTAGATAAAAAGACAAACGAGATACACACGGTCGTGTGCTGGAACAATATGTGTGCGCGAACAATATTTTTTTTTTGTGAACAGACAGCTAAGAACATTGAAAAACTCATTCTCCTGGTTTAAAAAAAAAAATACATACTTGGCATAGCCAACATCTTGCAACTATCCTGTCCTCATGACATCCTCACTTCGATATGCTGAATGTTCCCTTCAAGCCGAACCATCTCTGACACTCTGTTGAAATAGCTGAAATAATTACCAACAAATTAACAAATTGCAAAATTAACATGCTGGCCAATAAAATGTTGTTCACAGTCGAATTCTCATGTCGTCGTCGAACGGACGTGCCAATTCAATTTCTTACTTTTTGATTTTCCTCCCGTTGTCTGCACTGCAATTCTGTGCATACATTTTCCGACATCTTGGTTTATTTTCTAGCGGTCTCATTTTTTCCTCTTGGATCTCAGACAATTTTCTTGGTGACACCGAACAAGAATTCAACATTGATGAATTTCCATGGTGCACTCTGATATACACGATCTGTCATACGAATTGACTGCATCATTCGTCAGTTGATAGCTGCAGCAGATACCATCGAGAAGGACTCGTAGCATGTAGGAGATACAAGACGGATACATTTAGTGACATTGTGGGCTTGAAAATTAGTTTCTATACGCCAGGGAAAATTGAAGACATATCTACACATTTTTCTTGTATGTTTTGATTCGTCTGGATTTCTGTAAAGCACCCGATCAGGGCAGGGATTGTTAACAAAGCGGCCGAAGACTCAAATGAGACTTTGATTAAGAAATCCGGAGATATCAGTGTCGCCAGAAAAGGTGTTGGTGTCAACAAAGCCTTTTTTTATTCTAGAGTAAAATTGTGAGTTTGAATTTGAGTAATGACTCTAACATTACCAATTTCCCAGTAACATTAAGTATTCGATTTTGATTTTTTCGAATGGGTTGGGTACCACACATACCGCCTCGCAGATGCATGCCGTGCAGCATTAGGTACAATATCTTCGGTTAAAATTAATTGTAGCACATTGTTGGCAGACAGGATACAATCATAATGATTTCCTTCGCGAGTCGGGCAATTAGGGCTAAATTGAATTTTTCTGTTCCCGATAAAGGGATCATTAATAAGCCATATCACTATCTGTATGGCTGGTGAATAAAATACAGTCAATCCCCGACATACGTAAGGCGGACGTGATTGCGCACTTACGTAAAAGCCACAACATGAACAATGCTTGGACGATCCACTTAAATAAATTTATGCAGAGGGAAAATCCCAGGTATTTTCCAAAATTAAAAAAAGAGATTTAAGAAAATCCTTGCACATGTTAATTTAAATCTAGAATTTACACATTTGTTAACTTTTTGGGTATTTTAAATACGGATGATATGCGTATTGGGAACATTTCGAGTTACGTAAAATTCCGACTTACATAATATAATTTTGGAAAGAAATGTTTACGCAAGTCGAGGAGATGTTTACGCGCTCGGTTCTACAGACTAGCCAAGTTGTTGGCCGAATATTCGGGCTATAAGTTCAAATTGGCATTACACGTGTTAGATTATTCTTGGAACAAGCAAAAAAATATGTGTCCATCCAAAATAATGTTGAAATATAGGTACTGCTTACTTTGGGTATTGAGTCAGAGCCGGATGGACACTATAGGCAAAATTGCTCACCAGCGCCCACTCTAGCACTTACACCGCCCCGGGCAAGAGGACAAATTGCCGCCCCTGTACCAGGCAGATTGATAATAGATAGTATAGTCGACTCCTATGTACGTCGTTGAAGTAGACGCAGACGAGTAGTCTTTCATAACTTCCTTTGACACTGCGCAGCCGATAAACTTCAATTAGCCGGATTTGTTCAGTGGTTTTTACGTCCGTGGCTAATTTTCATAAATGCGTCATCTCAAGAATTATTGGCGTAGCCCGCGAGGTTGGGGAGGGTAGGCGGAGAGTGGCGCTAGACCCCCACCTCTGGCCGATGATCACGCTACATTTTTTTTTTACTGCTGTATTACTCCATAAAAAATCGATGCTCTACGTTTGACAATTTTCAATACTACAAATCTGCGTGTCGGACGTGTTCAGTTGGCGCCTGGTCTCAATAGTCCAGTACAATTGGTTCAAAATAGCCCCAAACCTAAACATTAAAAAAAAAAAGAAATTTTTGATGCCAAATTGTTGAATACACTCCCTAATATACGCAGTAAAAAGTTACATTAATTTGTGTCATGGGTTAAGGGGAGGGGGTGGCTGCCTATTCTAAGCTCTATTATGCTACCCACCAAAAATTATTACCATCTTATCAAAACTAAGGGTACCCCCCATACAAAGTGACCCAAATTTCTAACAAATTTCACATTTTTTCACTTCTAAATTCTATCTAAAATAGAAAAAAATGTATGAATTTTCACCCCTTTAATACCCCCTCCCCCTTAACCCATGGCGCAAATTAGTGTAACTTTTTACTGCGTATATTAAGCAGTGTATTCAACAATTTGGCATCAAAAATTCCTTTTTTTTATGTTTGGGTTTTGAGCTATCTGTACTAGACTACAATCGCAATTTTAGAAAGATTTCAGTCTAATGGTCTCGGTTATTCCAAAGCAGGGACTCTAAAATTCTACGTTCTATAATTTCGTCCTCTATTCAAAAATTAGATGGACCTTTCCTTTGGTAAGAACTATGGGGATCATGCATAGCAGCTCCAATTAGAGTCCTTTATGCTGGCCAAAAGAAGAGAAAAATTATATATAATTAGAGGACGAAATTAGCACACAATTGACCAATTTCTTTTTTAAGGAAGAAATTGATTAGCGCATAACTAACCGAATTGACCCACTTTGCTTTTCGAAAGTAGAGGGCGGGTGCTAGAATCACAGACGTACAATTTACGCAACCCTTACTTAGCATTTTAGGATTCGAAATACAGATTCCGACTAGCACCACAGTTGATAATCATTGTGGGCTGTTCATAGCTTTGCAAGGACTTTGCGTCTTATAAACACAACTTTCAAAGGAGACCTAATGAAAGAATTGATAAATAAATGAATCTTCAACGCTTTTTTTTATTAAGTAATTGATGTGCTTCTCTACTTAAAGAAAATCTTTGTGCCTTACATATTTTATTGTTATTTTTATTCCATCTGTAGGTTCCCTTTTCACTAAATCGAAGTTAATATTAATTTTTACTTTTTTTTTGTTTCGAGCGCCATAGCCAAAAAGCCGCCCCTAAAATTTGGCGCCCCGGGCGACTGCCTGGCTTGCCCCCCCCCCTTAGAGCGGGCGCTGTTGCTCACAATTCGGGATAATTTTGGAAAGCGATAATTTCATTCAACGATTCTACGATTTTTGAATAAAGATTTCCGAAATCATTTTTTAGTTGTTTAAATTTTGATTTTTGGAGCCCACACATAGGTAGTATCATATGGACAAAAAAATAAGTACACCCCTCATGTACCTTTTTAATGCCAAATGTTCATACCCTTTTTAAAATTGAATTACTCCAAATAGATAGTCATTACAACAATTAGGATACAACAATGCCAACGGAATCGAAAAACTAAATGGCATCCCCCTATTTTCTTAGTCCCTCCCGATATTAACTTTGAAGTGGGTTTTCAGCTTGGTCAAAATAATAAGTACACCATCGGTTTTTTTAATCTATTGACAACAAGTTGTTATTTTCCGTAAGGATTTGTTTTTTTATTAATTGGTGTATGCCAGAAGCGTTAAATTAAAAACAAACAAAAATACTTAAGGGGGCGAAAAACGCATGGTAGGTACGAAAAAAGAAGTTTAAGTTCGAAACTTTCAAATAGCGGAAAAATTATTCTCTCAATAACGAAATAAACCAGCTAAACATTGTATTTACTGTGTAATTCATTAAAAAGTAAATATAAGCATTCTCAAATACAGTTAAGTCCATGTAAGGGCCTTAAGGACAACTGTCGGTCTCATTATCACTATGGCGAGAAAAGTTCTCTTGGTGATTTTCGCGGCAAATATTTAAAATATAGAATCCCTTTGAAAAGTTAATCGAAGAATACAAGAAGTAAAGCAGTTTTGACAAAAAGTTTGGAAGTTTCCATGGCGACGTCAAAAAGTGTTGACGGTTCAAGAAAATTTGGGAGGGATAGTTTTTCTTGTTCCAGACCGAACAATGAAAACTCACAGAATTGTCTGTTTTATTTATGAGATCGTAATAAATTTGATTGGAAACTAATCTTGTCGTAATATTCTTCATTCAGGAAAAAAATAATATAATATATTCTACATCTACTGACTATTTCCCATGGAGGCGAAAAACGTGGTCTATGCTTTATTTTCATAGTTTGGTTTCTTTCAAATATACCTAATAACCGTTACAATGAGGCAATTTCCACATAAGAAAATGTTAGTTTAGAGTCCTAGAATATTTCACTGATGAACACACACACTTTAAATGGGGATTTCAGCAGGATATTAACCCTAACCGCACCCCAGAAACTGGTCAAGGATCCGCTTCAACCAAGTCGGGTGGCTTTTCACGTTGTTACTAGAGTTAAATTGAATCTGGAATGTTTAGGGGGAGTTGAATCAATGAAACAGAAACACAGTTTTCATAAAACGGACCAATTACGAAATTTCCTGGAAGTAACTGGATATATGGATGTCTGGGAACATACCATACGCATTATCTCCAAAAGGCCAACAAAAACCTTTTTTTCTTTCAAAATAATGAACCATTTACTTTTAAATAATAAAGTAAATTAAATTCAGGTCGAATCAAAACTTAATATTTTAATTAAAACAAGTTTTAATCAAATTAACTGACATGTACTTATTATTTTGTCCAGCCTATTTTAGTCAGTTCGTACTTTTTCAAGATAAATGAAAGCTGTTATTTATTATAATATGCTAATTTACATATTATTTCACTCCTTACCAATTAAGTATTTAAATCTATCCATATGAGTTTATTTCCTCAAATAACTACTTGGCTACAGGGTGATAAGAAAAATTAGTATGGGTGTACTTATTTCTTTGGCCATATGTGTATATTATATATGCTGGATCTTTTTCTTCTTCTTCTTTAATAATAAATTATAATTAATGTGAAGTGAGAACGCCGACGTCTGGCGGATGACTGTCTTTTATTCTAATGATATAAAATTAGTTACATGATGTTGAAAAAAAATTGGGTGCATATACTATACAGTATAATGATAACCTAAATAAACATTTTTTTGGGAAACTTTTTAAAAAGAAAATCAAAAGAAAAAAAATCTGAATTTTGCTGGAGGTTCGAAACCTTGTCCAACTCAATCTCAATCTACTCGGCTATGCTGGCTCTTATCGAAGTTAATAACATTGGCAATATTTTATTTTTATTCGTACATTTCGATTCTGGTATAATTGCAGCACATAACAGCCGAAGCACAGGGGAAGGGACGGATGATTTGGTGTGCCCAGAATACAATGACAGACGGTTACATATTCGTACGTACGTGCTGTAGTTGGTTGAATGAAATGAATCGGAAAATCGTTATTTATTTATTTGTTTATTTATTAGTAAACGGACGTAAGTCCTTTATGTACAAAATTGAAAAATAGCTGTCTTAATGCATAATTATTACTAACTTATAAATTACGAGTAGCTTAAAATATAATGTGTAATTCAATTCAAGGTAATCGCTAAAATATTGACGAGCATTAATAAATTATTAATTCAAGTAGAATATTCAAAATATTTAATCAAATAAATCGAAAATGATTTGTCTGAGTTTATATTGATTGCACGTCTGTCGGCAAGAATAGTGACACAACTCACCATTCTTATTTTTGAGATTATGGCACTAACAGAGATAGTCTTATCGGCGTCATTTCACCTGTAAAAAACTCGCAGAAATATTCAGCCTTCTTTTTGGTATAGGGAGTACCATGTTACACTAATCATGCTGCTAGGTATGAGATGAGCACAATTGTGCATGAATACTGATGCATCTTGATTTCTTTCTATTGTAAAAGTGTCGTTGTGCATCATAAAAGGCATGTTTTTCCGATGAATCCAGAAATCTATTCAATTTTAAGGGCCGTATCATGCCTTTTGTCGATATTTCTGCCTAAGGTGAATAATATTCAACTACGAAGAAGTTTTGGCTCAAACATCACTTGTTACTAAAAATATAAATAAACGAAGAATATTTTCTGTCTAGTAAATAGTAACTAAGATTTTTCACAATAACTTTCTATACGAATAATTGCAATATCCGCACAGTCAACCCATTTCTTACACTTTTAAAACATGCCAAATTTCATTTTGCTCTCCTTAAAAAAATATTCATGTCGACAGGCGATATTTATATGAATGCAAAAAAAGCGTACTTATCAGTTAAATGAAAATGGAGTCTCAGGCGTCCAAGGAAATGCATACGATTTGTCGCTTAAATTTAAGAGAGTAGAAAATAAAAATTTCCTTAAAATAACAACACGCGTTTTAGTATGTATATGTACAGTATATTGACCACCATAAAATAAATCAAAATATATGGAAAATAAAAAAAAAAAATTTAATTTTTTTTGGGGACTCGAAACCACGCCCAATCCAATCAATTACCTACCACACAATCCTTTCGAGGATGCCGGCCCCCATCGGGGCGAATAAATCTAGCAATCATCACATGATCATATTCGCACAGCTCGATGTATGCAGAACGTAATTGCTAACGAGACGAAAAGCTTTACGAATGGAGAGGAGGAAAAGGGCAACGGAGGAATGATTTTGTGTGCACAGAACAAAATTTTACGTACGTAGTACGTACTGCGGCTGGCTGGTTGAATGCAATTGAATAATTGAATGTAGTTGAACTTGTTGGATTGAAGTGAACAAAGTTTAAATCATTATTCAGCAAATGCAAGTGATTCCAATAATGATTTAATATGAAATTATTTTTTAAATAATTTAGGTGGTCTGCAGGATGCGAGATCCAGTCCTGACTGTAGGTGACAAAATACAGATTAAGTAAAATATTGAAATTATAAAGTCAACGTAACCTCTTTGGCGTCTTTGTCTTTCAAAAATACGTAGAATACATGAGTAAAAATTAAGCAAGAGAGAAAAAATTTATTTTATTTGGTGTTAACGTTTCGATGCAATGTTAACTTTCTTGTGAGCGATAATTAGTCTAAGAAAAATGGCATATTTGGTAGTCAAAAATCCTACATCGGAAAATTTTTTGGATTATGCAAATGGTCCCCAGATTATGGCATTAAAAGTCCCAACCGATTGGTGGTCCGCAACCTTAAAAAAAGGGGGTAAAGGAAGCATTTTTTCGTTTTTTTTTTGCGGTTATTTCAAGAACGGTAGGAGATACAGAAAAATAGTCTGAGTACGAAAAAACTATATAAAATTATCTTTACAATGATATATTATTAGAGTTACATTAGAGTTTAATTGAACATTTCGGCGTTAGATTAGAA
The DNA here is from genome assembly GCA_949715475.1 of Microchrysa polita. NCBI lineage: Eukaryota > Metazoa > Arthropoda > Insecta > Diptera > Stratiomyidae > Microchrysa > Microchrysa polita. The sequence goes on along the minus strand of OX454417.1, from coordinate 15,921,352 downwards.
CATAAATTAGCATATTTTCATTTTAGACCTTTTTTAAAAGCTCCATAACTTTTGAAAGAATGCTAGTTCAGCCGTAAAATGTTGTATAATTCACAATAAGTTCAAGATAATTTTAAGGTAAACATTGAGTCGCTCCGGTTCATGACCCCCATTATCCCCCCATTTAAACTTTTCAAAACGGCATATCCATAACTCCCCCCAAAATTGGAGCAGAATGCCAAATTTTGGTTTGTTGCGATTGGATGGCATATTCACCGCACCCATACCAAAAATCAGCTCATTCGGATAAAAACTAAGGGTATCTCCCATACAAAGTGACCTATCAGGAGTTTGTTCTACGTACTACTCATTTTATAAACTGTAGAACAAAGTTGTCTTGGGTCACTTTGTATGGGAGGTACCCTTAGTTTTTATTCGAATGAGCCGATTTTTGGTGGGTGGGGTGGCTATCACCTCCAATCGTAACAAACCAAAATTTGGCACTCTGCTACAATTTTGGGGGAGTTATGGACATGCCATTTTCACAAATTACAATGGGGCGATAATGGGGGTCCTAGACCGGAGCGACTTAATGTTTACCTTAAAATTATCTTGAACTTATTGTGAATACTTGTACATATACATTACGGCTGAACTAGCATTCTTTCAAAAGTTATGGAGCCTTTTAGAAAGGTCTAAAATGAAAATATTCTATTTATTTATTTAAAGAAGTTATTGAATGGGAATGAATCCCATAGTACAATAATATACAATGACCAGTATCATGAAGTATCATGGAATAAAAAGTATAAAGTAATAAATTTGAATAATAAAGAAAATTAAAAATCTAAGTTTTGGTAAAAAATTAAAAATTAAATAAAAAGAGAATTGAAAAATTAATAGGATTAAGTATACAAAAGTGAAAGAAATTAATGATTAATGATTACAACTCAATCGTTTCAATTTGACGAAGAAGTTTTCTTTTGAAAATTGTAAGCGAAGGAGGTAAAGGACCAAGCTGTAGTTTGTCATAGTTGCTTAGCATGCGAGGCATTGGAGAATTCTGATAAATCGAGAGCTCGGCAGCTGGTGGATAAAAAATTGCACTACTACGTGTAAAGTGACTATTATGATTTCTAATAACAATGTTCTCGGTAAGGGAAGATTTGATCTGATTGCAACACAATTTATACAAAAAGCACTCATCTAGATAAGCTCGACGTTTCTTTAATGACATAAGTTTAAGAAAGCTAAGTCGTTCGGGATAGACCATTTTTGTGTATCTCTTGGCGTTTTTGAAATAATCGCAAAAAGCCGAAAAAAAATGCCCCCTTTTCCCCCTTTTTTAAGGTTGTGGACCCCCTATCGGTTGGGACTTTTTATGCCATCATCTCGGGACCATCCCAAACCATAATAAAAAAAAATTTCCGATGTAGGATTTTTGCTGTTCGATGGCCATATTTTGGTCCAATTTTCTTAGACTATAATGTACACATATATGTACATGATCTTCTCTCCTTAAGTAAAATTATTCCTTATCTCGGACAAATTTAGGGTTTCACTATAGCGTTCCCGTCAATTTTGAATACAAAACGCAACCTCTAAGTCTGTATCAATAATGTATGGAAAAAAACCGTTCAAAATTTCGTGCAATCATATGCATGGATCACTTCCATTACACTATGTACACAACTCAATAACTGAACAGAGTCAACCCAACCCATATAAGCCGCCTGCTGATCCTTATCACACAAGTATGTACCTATACCTTTGCAAAAAGTCATTGATTGTGCAATTAAAGTCACAAACTTGCTACTCGGCTTGGGCAAATTTCCATTAAAGTCAAGTTGAGCTCAGCGAAAACGTTTCGTCGTTTTCGTGTTTGCGTGATCGATCAAGCGAACTGATTATGTCCTCGAGCAATGAAGACGTAACAATTGAGATCAATTAGAGGATGTACACGATGGAGACGTGACTTACCTGCATAAGTAATTGAAAACTGAATTAATTCATTGCATTGGCAGTAGGTATGTCTTTATACGTAAAATGAAGATTATAAGTACAAAAAAATAGGTATACACAAAAAAGAATAGGTATTGAAAAACTTGGGCAATTTTTGTGTTTTATATCGTTTTTGAAATAAAATATTGGTGTTCAATTATATGACATTATAATTTATTATAATTACAATTGTCAGATTGCTAGATCCTTCATTACTGCCATTCACTACTTTCGCTTACCTTAACTATATAACATTACCTCATCCATTTATCCAAAACTAATTTCATGGGTCGTTACGCTCAGTACAGTATAAAATTAGTTCTTTGCTAGGCAATGAAAATAAATCACATGAGATCCTCATGTATCTAAACTCTAAACTCTACACTCGTCTATAAATCTCAAGAGTGTAATCCGAAAGGACGAGTCAATTAAAAATACGTTGAATTGAAGATGCAACAAGCCACGAATTCCATATACCTAAACCCCCATAATTCCAACATCTCTTGACACAAATGCATATAGGTACGCACCCTCGAGAGCAACCTTGCATATCCCTGCAAAAAAGCATTATTATAGTTGAAATATCTTCATTCTCATCGACTTCTCTCGTTTATTTTTTTAAGCATGAAATTCTATCCGGTAAACGTATACATCAGTACATACATATGGACGTGCATCCCTTCATCTATTTTCTTGGATTACGGGAGAAAGGACCCTTCTCTTTGTAATGGTACCAGCGTGGCGGTGGTACGTTGTCCAGGATCAAAAATCCATCTGACATGGGGATTTGATTTTTTCACTTGACTGACTGTTTTTGTAATCAATTTGTTATGTTAAATCCACTTGGATTAGAAAGTTACGAGTATAATCGAAAATTGTGTGGAGAATAGTGAAGTGAAAGGATGAGGTTTTATAATATTCTGTTGTAGAAAGTTGTGTTTTTTCGTGAATATTCGTTAGGATTGAAAAAAAAAAGTACTGCACGGTTGAATATTCACTATGCATTAAAATTCTAAAATACCCTCGTATTGCGGGCGCAGCCCTCTGTACGCTCGGTATTTTTTTATTATGAAGATTTTATTTAATTCATTCTCCTCAGTTTGGACTCCCACAGATGCAAATTGTTCGAGATTTTTAATAATATAAATAATATATAACAACAAGCTGTGAAAGGTCGCTTCGTACGCTCTCCCACCTTGAGCTCGCTCCGGTTGCAAATTTACAAAACGAATTATGAATTTAAACGATACTAAATGAACTGAATTACTGAGATCCGCTAATTCGCTCGGCGGATATAGACGAATTGGAGAAAGTAATGTTCCCTAATAATTTCCCAAATGAGTCAAGCGCTATTGTGTTGTTGGCGGTGGAAGCTATTAGGAGGAGCTTCTGAAATCCCTTCCAGAAATATAGACAACTGGACCGACGATTCAGTGTAAGTTACTGAAATACGGCAATTCGATCAAAAAATATTTCCAAACTTAGGAGCAAATAAACTGCCTCCATATTTTTTGTTGGTAAATTTTCCAAATGTTTCATAAGCTCTCCTGCTATTCGGGGTGGTCATCAATTCGAGGATGGGAATGGAATTACTGGAATCGAAAAATCCGTTGAAGAGATATAGACAAAAATTAGAAAATTTTTTGAATTGGCCAATTTTGCAAATTTTTCAACAACGACGTGGTCAATTAGATAGGAGGAGTATAGGATGGAATTTACCGAAATCCGCTAATCGGTTCAAAGGAAATAGGAAAAAATTGTCTTCGTAATTTTGCTCATTGTGAATTCTCCACATGTTTCAATACTACCTGAAATCCGCTAAGAATCTCGCGCACGTTCTAAGATCACACCTCAAAAGGGGAGTGGGGATTTTGATTTTGGGGATTTTTATTTGGGGAGTTTGGTCTGGGGATTTTGTGATTGGGGATATCGTATCCAACCCACAAATGATGATTCGATAAAAAAAATCTCCAGAAAAGTTTGTGAAAAACAACTGTCTGGATAACTTTGGTCATTGTTCATTTTTATTTTTTGAGTAGAGACCGAATCGGAGTAGCATTTTTCCGGAATCCGCTTATCCGTTCAGGAGATGCAAAAGTATTTTAAAAAGAATGGCCTTTATAATTTTGTTCATTGTAAATTTTGTGCTTGTTTCAATTCCGCTATTAGGCGGAGCCCAATCCTTCTTCTTCCTTACTTCTTACTGCGCTCCATGACGTCGCGTTGTTTGGTCTGCAGTGTAGGCACGTTGCTCGTTCTGGCGGTAATGTCCCATCCTATTTTTACAGGCACCTCAACATGTTGAAGCAATTCAGACAGTACCTATGTATGTGAAAAATAGCTCATTGTGAATGTTGCTCATTGTGAATTGCGAGGCTGGGCAATTCAAACAAAAAATCATAAAATGATTAACCCCTTATCGACCACAGATCCTAAAGTAGCATGACTTTCTTTTTTAGAAATGGGAAAAATCACTTTAATGAAAATGCTCTTCGCAATTTTTCCGAAATTTCTATACTTCTAATCGTATTCATCGTATGCAGCAAATTTACTAAAATCCCCTTAATGCGTTCAAAATGGCCAAGGGATAGGAAAGGAGCTCCCTTCACTCGAGGAAATGTATTGAAATAAATTTATACGCTATGGAGATATAGGCAAAGGTTTGCTCATGAGCTCAAATTTGGTCATTTTCAATTTGTTGCAAGTTTACGTAGCTAAAAGGAAGAGACTAATCCGGTGGTGTAAACTTACCAAATACACTAAATCGTTCCAGAATGGTAGTCAAAGGATCAGAAAACAAGTTGTCTGAACATTTTTCCCATTGTGAGTTTTGAAATTCCGTTTTTTTTAGAATGCGACGGCGCCCGTAGCAAATTTACCGGCATTCGCTTATTTAAGCTGACCAGACGTACAGCATTTTGCTGTATTTTGCTCTAAATTTCACGGCCCGCCTATCTGAGCTCGGAAGTTACAGCTGCCCAAAACGCACTAGTGTGTTTTCTAATCGAAAATTGGCAATTCTTGAGCGGAATTTTGAAATTTGGCAAAGATGATAGGCACCGTACTGCCTATATGTGCATGTGGTGAAAACTTCAAAGCTCTAGCTGCCAAGGTTGAAAAGTTCAGCCGCCGAACGAGGCGATTTTAATTAATTTCCCCTATCACAAAACGATGAAAAAATCAGCCACTGTACTCCATCCGTTATCCGATACCTTTATCAGCCTTCATAGGAAAATGCATATTAAAGAAAAAACTTTATATGAGTTTTAGACAAAGTTTTTTTTCCTACTACATTGCTTTAGAATCCATTTAAAACGGTGTTAAGAGCCCACGCCCCAGGGGACCGGGATGGCATCATCAGTGTAACGACGGAGAAATGCATCCTCTCTCTCCTCTCCAGGAATAATGCTACCAGATTTAGGTAAGATTTTGACCTCTGGCTCCTCCTTAGGTTTACTTTAATCCTGTGGCTCGCCCTTCGCTCCACTCAGATCTCGCATTGTTTGTCGCGCAATTTTTGACGCTGTACTGTTGCGAAATAGGTGCTGGCGTAGCGAGCGGTGAGCCTTTAGAAGCCAGTTCGTAAGATTTAAACCTCTGGTTCGTCCATACGTTTATTCAGATCCAGTAGCTCGCACTTCGCTTCGCTCAGACCCCGTTCTGTCGCGCTTTTCATAATTAGTCAACGTCCTTGCGACCAGCACTGGTGGAAAGCGAATAAGGCGAGGTGCGATCGCAGCTGAGTCGGTGGACGGCAATTCGTAAGATATAGACCTCTGGCTCGTGCTTACGTTTACTTAAATGCTGTAGTTAACCTTGCAATTGGTAAGATTTAGCTTTCTGGCTGATGCTTAGGTTTACTTAAATGATGCCTGCACTCTTTTCAGAACTAACCCACATTTTTGCAACGTAGCGCTGCTGGAAAATATGCTAAAACGAGCGCAGCGAGCGGTGAGCCAATTGAAGGCAATTCACAAAACTTAGACCTCTGGCTTGCCATACGGTTACTCAGATCCTGTCACCCTTCGCTTCGCTCATACCTCGCTCTGTATGTCACGCTTTTCATAATTCTGACGCTGATGGGAACCGGATAAGGCGAGGTGGGAGCGAAGCGAGCGGTGAGTTGATGGAAGGCAAGATTTAGACTTTTGCTTCGTCCATAAGTTTACTCAGATCCTGTGGCACGCTCCTCACTTCGTTCAGAACTTACCCTGTCTCGCGCTTTTTAGAATTTGTCAACATTTTTACGACGCAGTGCTGCTGCGAAGAGTGGTAGGGCGTGAAATTTAAACCGATGACTCCTCCATTTGATTACTTAGATCTTGTAGCTTGCCCTTCGCTTAGCGTGGACCTTGCTCTGCCCGTCGCGCATTACACAATTTTTGCCTACGCAAATCTTGGGCCTAGAAGTATGACTGAGAATTTGCATGAAACCTGAATTGCCTAAGTATTTGTACAGCATTGGACCTTCGGGAGTATGGTCACCTTAGCTTATTCGTTTAAGAGATAAATACAAATTATGTATGTGAAAAGAACGGTCTTCATAATTTTGTACATTGTGCATTTTGTGCATGTTTTAATGCTTATTCCGCTATCCGGAGAGCAGTCCAATTTCGGTTTTGTATTTACTCAAATCTGCCACTTAGATGAGGAGATATAAACAAAAGTATTTGAAAAATAAATGTTTTTATAATTTGGCCCATTATCAATTTTCGCGTGTTTCTCCGGGTGTAGATTAATCCGCTGAAATCAACTCCTGTAATTCATTAAAGAAATACGTAAAGAAGTATGCGATAAAGAATTGTCTTCATAATTGTGAATTTGTTATATGTCTCAATAGTTGTCCTGTTACTTTGGGTAGAGACCAATCCTGTGGATCAAATTTACTGAAATCCGCTCATATGTTGAAGAAATATACGCAGAAATAGGCGAAAAAGAACCCATTGAGCCTATAATCCATCAAACCCCAAATTATGGAAATCCAGCCGTTCTTGAGTTATAAAGGGTGTGACTAACAAGACTTTCTTTTATATATATACAGGGTGGGCAAAAAGTCCCTTTCCTATTTTTATATGTAAGAAATTTTAAATAAAGTGATTAAAACCAAAAAAAATGATCGCAACATTAAATTGAATTTATGTATTTTATTTACATTAGATGAGACAATGAACTTGTTGCAACATCACTTTCCAAATCGTGTCATCTCGAAAAATGGTAACATAAAACGGTGACCATATTCGCCAAACCTGACCGCTCCAGACTTTCTTCTATTTCATGTTTCTTTAGTTTTTATGGGGCTACCTCAAAGAGAAGGTCTACGTCAACAAATCACAGACTTTACCGGAAATAAAAGAGAACATTCGAGCGGAAATTGCGCAGATGACACCGGTGACACTCCAAAACGTTATGCAAAATGTCGTGAAAAGAGCCCAAGCTTGCGTGAATTCTAATGGTGCACACTTATCGGATATAATTATCTACACCGAATGTAAATAAAATACATAAATTAATTTTGCGATAATTTCTTTTGGTTTTAATCACTTTTTTTTAAGTTTTTATATATTTGTTTTCCAGCAAAAAGTTGTATGGAACATACCCCCTTAGCTTAACCCTTTAGCTGCCACAGGCATTTGAACATTTTTGAAAAAATAATTTTCTTGCACGACTTAAAGCTCAAAATCTCCAAAGCTAAAACAGCTAGAATATTGAAACAACGTGATTATTACAGCCAAGAAATTTACCTATAAAATAAAACTAGCAGCACTAAAATCGGATAAGAGGTTTCGCTTTTACAGAACTTCAAAATCAAATTTGTGTGATTTTACCCAAAAACATTCTATTTTTTCATCTCAATTTTCTCCAACTTCGGCCAAGGAGAGGTGCTTGTACGATTCTTTTAAAAATTGGCGCATAGTCTTACGATCATATCTTTCTTACATCATTTTAGCTTCATTATTTCTATCAGTTTTTATACTAACTATACTAACTAGAGTTAATTTTAGCTCGAATTCAATACAATTCAATTCAAACTGCCCCTAAAGATGCAAATTGCAATTGCAATTGGAAAAATCTATTCAAATAATGTCGAAATCGAGCCAAAATTAACCCTAGTTTTCTGCACTTAAGGTATCAAAACTGTTAGAAATAATAGAGCTAGAATAAAATGATGTACAAAAGATATGATCGTAAGACTATGCGCCAATTTTTAAAAGAATCGTACAAGCACCTCTCCTTGGCCGAAGTTGGAGAAAATTGAGATGAAAAAATAGATTTTTTTTGGGTAAAATCACACAAATTAAATTTTGAAGCTCTGTAAAAACCAAATCTCTTATCCAATTTTAGTGCCACTAGTTTTGTTTTATAGGTAAATTTGTTGGCTGTAATAATCATGTTGTTTCAATATTCTAGCGGTTTTAGCTTTGGAGATATTGAGCTTTAAGTCGTGCAAGAAAATGATTTTGATGAATGTTGGCTGTAATAATCATTTTGTTTCACTATTCTAGCGGTTTTAGCTTTGGAGATATTGAGCTTTAAGTCGTGCAAGAAAATGATTTTTTCAAAAATCTTCAAATGCCTGTGGCAGCTAAAGGGTTAAGCTAAGGGGGTATGTTCCATACAACTTTTTTTGCTGGAAAGCAACTGAAGAATCATAAACAAAGCAACAAAAACATTGTTGTTGGACGGTGGATGTTGCATGCTCAAAAAATGATTTGAGTTATCCACCGTCCAGTTTGCCCATAGTGGGACAGCACAATAGTATGCATACTCCAGCGAGTTGCGGCACACAGAGTGCATTTCGAGCCGGTTTCGAACTAGTATTACATGGCGCGCTGCAATTCTCATCAGATGCCTCTACGTATGCAGCGCGTCATGTAATACCAGGAGAGGCATTACCGGACTCAACCAGGCAAAGGTGTACGATCCTCTTATATAGGACACGAAATTTAGTATTTGGGGCTGGTATGGTTTAATACTTTTTGGCTTTTTCGTTGGTTGGAGTATTCAAACGCAATGCACTCGAATACACACTATTTAAAATTTGGATTTAAACGAATTTACACGACGCAACGCTTTGCAATCCCATTTAAGTGTACTTTTAGCAATAGTGTAAATTTTGATGCTGTTGGTATACAGTTATGCAACAGGAACGTTGCTAATTATTTAATTTTAAGCATCGAATAATTTTGAAATTTCGTTTTCATTGCCCCCATTTTTCTGACGCCCCTACTACGAACTTACAGCATTAAGCTGCGCATGTGCATGATTTTGTTTATAATAAATTTTCCATATAAAATTCGTATGAGAAATGTCATCGAAGTTACAAAATCAAGTTACCATAGAAAATATGTTGGTCCCGAAATGGTCCGCATATCTAGTGTATTTTGCGGTTATTTGCATTTCCTTTTCAGATTTTCTTATTCATTGGGTTACATATGCAAAAAATGAATTTAATAACTCTAACTCCGTTACCGTTATACCGAATCAACAAAAAATTCTTGATAGTAAATGTCTTCGATGAGCCCTTTGATATGAGTACCCACACAGCTCTCTTCGATGAATAATAAGAGCATGCAATTTTTTGGCAGCAAAAACTTCATGCACACGCGCATTGCAGAAATTTATTAGAGCAGACGGTTCATATTATTGGACTATTTTGCGAATTTATGCCATCCAAGCCGGAGATATCCAATATTTATTGATTCAATTTATGCGAATGTAGAAGAAGTTAAATCAAGTCTACTCGTCAGGGCCGGCCCTAGGGGTGGGCGAACTGGGCGATCGCCCAGGGCCACCACTTTCCAGGAACGTTAACATTCCCGGGGCCACCACTCGGAAGGAGCATTTTTTTCAAGGGGCCTCCTTTTAAAATATAGGACTAAATTGCAGCTAATACAAAGAGTAATAACGATTATCTGATTATATGCCATAATAAGTCGTTTATCATTTTTGCTCAATATTCTTCGGAATTAATCGAAAAGTTTGTCCGGTTTCCAAATTTATAGTTCTAAATTGGCTCTTTATAGTTTTATCACACCAGAATAACTAGTAAGATTGCGGCATAGGTTTTTCCTGAGAACAATAACAATTTTGCCAGCATACATAATCGGTAGAGGTACGGAAATTTCGCAAAACAGGAATTTCGCAAAAACCAATTTTTTTCAAAATTAGAAATTTCGCTGAAATTCGTATAAAAACATAATTTTGTACATTTTGTTGCTGTTAAACTTTATTAAACTTAAAATGCTAGAGATTCACAGTAAAACGAACGCTCAAAAATAACGAATACATTTTATTCGGAGATTTTTTAATAAAAATAAGCAAAAAATCGACTAGGAAGTAGTGTGGTAGCAACTGAATCATACTATGAGTTCGGTTGTCGAGAAATGTTTTTGACAATTCATACAACAAAATCGACAACGCTTTTCAAGGAGTTACGATAAAAAAAGCAAAACTCCTGAGGCAGAGGCACGATCTTATTGTTTCGCTCTTGCATGTACAGTTTTTAACTTTGGGGCTCGTCTATAACCATAAGAAAAGCCCTACCTACAAAAATCCCGTAGCAGAAAACAAAGTTCATTCATCCAACCTCCAACTAAACAGGTTGCTCGGTGTTTGGCAAGCCATCGTGTTCGTCAAAGAAATTTCTCTATTCTTATGGAATCTTTTGACAAAAAATTTATTTGAAATGAAAAGTTATCTTTCATAATTGATTTTGTTGGAGAAGAATTACCTTTTCGTGGAAAAAGTACAAATTACAACATTTCGCATCAATTCGCAAAAATGAGCAGATTTCGCCGAAATTCGCATCTATTTCGTAAAAACTAAATTTCCGTACCTCTAATAATCGGAAATTTAATCAAGCAATTAAAAAAAATGTGAGCATCATGCTCGGACGGATAGTTTTCTTGTTTTGCTCTAACTCCTGAGGACGATGGTAGGCTGACGACTACCATGTGTAATTGCCAACGTTCGACAAATTGTTAAACTTGGAATTTTGGGATTCAGTATGAAAAAAAATGGTTGAGCTAAAAGCATCAAAAAGAATTCTCAATCAGATGAATTTCGCAGATGTCATGGGAGATATAAAAATTTCCCCTTAAAAAAAGAGGACCCCCAGAGAAAAATTATCCCGAGTAAACAGCTCACAAATGGGTCAGTATTAATGAAATTTCTACAAAACAACTCCCTCCAAGCAAGCAGGGATGTCTGTAGATTTCCTTAAAATATATAAATAAACGAAAAAATTGTGACTGAAAATAAACAATTTAAACAATGTTGCCTCTGTAACAAATTTTCACTTCATTGTTGGTAGGAGCCACCAACATCGATTTGGCCCAGGGCCACCAGAATGCTAAGGCCGGCCCTGCTACTCGTTGATTGTTGTCCTCAAGATGGCAAATCTGCAGCTTAAAATTGAGATCGCACATTGTCTTGGTGAAAAAAAAAATGTTTGGCAAAAATGGAAGAATCTTTGCAATTCCAGTCTTAATATTATCAGTCTCTGTCAGTCTCCTCCTTTGCTGATAACACAATCGCAGGGCTGGACCCAGGAGCGGCGCATAAGGGCCCACGAGATTTAGGGGCCCAAAAGCCACTTGAAATATTTATCGAATAGCACGAATGCGAAAAACAACAATCCGACGTAGATATTTTTTTTAAACACGAGGAGATATACACTTTTCGAATGCAAAACAATGCTTAATATATTGTTCATCTTTCACCGGGTGCGTTAGATAAACAAATTTAATATTGTCCTGAAAGTTCATGAGACATTCCGAATTCCCTAATTTTCACAAAAAAAAAATTTGCTCATGGCATGACTGCGCTATTTGCTGTAACTGTTGCCGTGGTTTGTAATCCGACCCACCCTTTTCGTTGCCAATGCCAAGTACCATATGGGCAAAACGATCCTTTAGGTCCGTCTGCAAAAAAATATCTTAAAACATTTTTGGTGATGTAGTACCTTTTCTAAACTTTCGGACTAAATTCCAATCCACCTTGTAATGAGCTATCAAACATAACAAAATAGTTTGAGAGGGTAGTACAAGCTTGACACACATATTTTTGAATGACGCAAATGCGTCATTATTACGAAAATTTACCATCATTAGCACGAATTCCAAAGTGCGCATTTGGATAATCATTAGCTCAACAATGACAGGAGATACCATCTGTTGTAAAATTTAAGAACAAGAATTTTTGCAAAAATATTACCTATCTTTACACATTTCTATTCAAATTCTATAAGAAAAGTGTGTCTTCAAATTATTGAACAGAATATTAATCAAAATATCGCTAATATGAGGGACATTTTTATCATTTTAAACAAATGTCAAAAGTAAATGACGAATTCCAATGACGTAAACATACATATGCGTCACCCCAATTTCGAACTTTCATCATCAAGACGTATTATCGTCATGATGATTTGGATATGTGTCTTTGGCCTTAAACTTAGTTCAAACTATAGCTAATACGGCCTGTATATGTATGTCGTTGAAGACTAAAATATTTGATCTTGCTTGCGGGGTATACACGGTCATTAGGACATTTGATTTGAAAGGAGTCTTGCCAAGATTCCTGTATTTAATTTTATATTAGTGATTCTCGACTGAAACGGACAATGATCTTGTCCAAGTCGATTGAAATCGGAACAAATTTCTCAATTCGCTAACAGCTGACTATCGTGCTATCAGTCCCCAATGCGATATTCTGAATTATAAATTGCATTTGTAATTATGCACCGTTCGAGATACAATTAAAAGGAAAAGTCTCAAGAAATATTAAATAACTCTGAATAAAGTTTACAAACCAAAAATACTGAATAACAAAATGACATACGGGAAATTTCAGGGAAATTGTTCGCGGAGACATCTGGGGGATTAGTTTGGCAGATGATCCAAGTCATACCCTGGACCAATTTCCAGGTTCCAGGATCATCATTTTGTATGGGATCCAATAAATCTGGAAATGATCCAGTAAGTCGAAAAGCACTATTAAGTACAGACGTTCTTAAAATTGAAAGATTTAAATCAGAGCACACTTAAATTTAAAGCTGAAACAAGGAGTAGTTAATTTAATAACGTGTCGGTTTTTTTAATTGTCTAGTAAGTTAAAAAACTTAGGTCACCCACATACGAAGCGTCCGAATCCATTTTTTTGATTTTTCGTAATTTTCTTCGATTTTTGGAGAACGAAAATTAAAAAAAATGGATTCGGATTCATTGTGTAATAAGATAGGGCGATCGTCTTCAAATCATAGGTTCGATCGAATCCCATTGTAAGCGCAGGTAGTTTACTTTGCTCAAATATCACCAACGCTTATAGAGGTCATTTATGCGCTGCGTGAGCGTTTTTGTTAAAAAGTTATTTTAAGTAAGACGTTCTTAATTTTTAAGAAAACGTTCTTAATTTTTAGAAACACTGTAACGTCAAGATCATCAAAAGATCTGGTTTAAGGTCGATCCACACTTTTTAGTCATCAGTCACAGTGATTCCCCATACAAATTGACAGATTGTGAGTCAATCAATTAATTGTTTTCGATTGATTTCACTCTACTTTTTTTTCAGTGTAGGAGGCCCATTCAAGAAGTTGGCGGGAGGGCCCCGAGTGAAGTTGTTTCGCCACTGGCTGGACCACTAAGATAGTCGTTAGCTTGTTAGAAAAATTTTGTTTGTTTTGTTTAAATGTTCTTCTTCCAGAATTTGCGCAATCAAGGTAATAATTATGGACATTCATATATGTATTGTAATTGAAAATGTCCAAAAATCAATTTTGGGCAAGACACACTTCCCAAAAGCCTACGAAAAGCTACTTGACTCGCAATATCCATGTTAGATACTCATCCTTTGATGTTCTTCCTCAAAACCGGCGCGCGTCTTGCACGGTATTGTTGATAATGCTGACCCCGAATTGATTACATTTCAAATAGAAGGGTAGTGTCCATTTGATAACATTTGTTGTCAAAATTCGAAAGCTTTACAGAGTCGCTTGCACATGGCTTTGTCAAATATTATCCAAAACTCACGGGAACGCCAGTGCAACCCTCAAATTGTTCAAGATAAGAAATCATTCAACTTAAGGAGGCTTGATTGTATTTTAATTATTATCAATAGATAAAGGATTCGATGTATTTCCAAAATGAGATGTATGCATTATGCGTAATTGAAAATTAAATACAATCCCGCAGACCTGCGCTACTGCCTATAATCTATATTTCTCCTGACACCTCACACATAAATATTAATCAATCAATTAGCCTAATCCAACCTCCCATTCAAACCCAATCAACAATAACACATTCATCAACACTAAACCAACAAACCAAACAAAATCCGACTATTAAGTCGCCCATTAAGGTGAATGCTGCGCAACCATTTTGTATTGTATTTGGCGCCTTCGCGGCAATAATGAGAACACGTTAATCGACGGTTTAAAAAGAACGCCTTCAACCTAAAAGTCATCGAATTATTTAATATCGGCAATAATTTACGAGTACATTTAAAACCAAATTGATGTTAAAAGTTATTATGCTAAGCCACACGTATGGATCGGTGCGGATCAGCTTGAGGTCTCTCTGTATAGTTTGCTTTGCACGCGAGTAGAGTTCATACGGGGCCTTCGCAGTTCATATGGCGTGGAACGTCTGAACGGCTAATAAAAAAAAATGCACGGCTTGAAACGACGTCGACCCATGTCAGATGTGTCTGGAGACCTCGTTAACCAGATCCCATATGGAGGCCCGGGGGAAGTAGGGCAAAAAAAAACAGGAATGTAATGTATGTGAGTATGTAGTCGAAAAAAATTTAAGAGCAACTTGCATATGATTATAGCCATACATTGCATATCGATTGATATATTGAATATTCAAATAAGCCGATGTTCTGAAAGCAGTTGAACTCAAGCCTGAGTTCGAGGATCATTCCAAACAACTATGTACTATTGGTACCTTCTGAATTTCTTTTTTACTAAAATTCACGAAGCTTCAGATTAAACTAATATTTTTCCAGTTAAAATTAATATCTTTTCATATCAAATTAACAAAGTCCAACTTCATATTAGGAAAGCAAATCATTTGTTTTTCCAAAAAATTCTTAATGTGACTAGGAAAATTTGTAGCTTCGTCGGAAAGTCTTGGGTTAGAATTCCATATCAAAGGTTTAGAAGTGCTGTCATATTTTCTCACGCATTACCCGTATCCTCCTATTATACAACCATTTGATCATCCAAAATTGTTAGCCTAAGCCTCCACTAAGCTGCCGTGCAGACAGGTTTCAAATATTCTTCTCTCAATTGAACAGGTTTCAAACATCGAGAGGCATCATATAGATACAACATTTATTCGAATCTGATAGATTTAAGCGGATTAATTAATGATGGAAAATCATAATGATTTAGAGATCAATTAATCATAAGAGGCCACCAATACAATCGAAATCAATCCAATAAATCAATTTTGTGGGTCATAGAGCGAGCGTACTCTTAAGGGGGGGAAGAGACGAGGTTTCAATTTCGACTTTTTTTATGGATTGCTAGCAAATCGCAATTCATGAGGAATGCATACTGTACATACACTATGGTGGCTGTTATTTGCTTTGTTTCTCACAGAGCCAGGATTATGTAAATTAGAAACAATGAGCTTTGTATACGAAGCTACTACTACACATCCTCTTCCCTCTTCATATGTTGCCATCTATTACCAATCCATATTCACGGCCACAGGATCACCACCGCATGCTCACCGCACAACGGGTGGTCAATTTCTAAGTTTACTTTGTTGGCATGTCGACATGATCTTTTCAGGTGATCACTCTCGATCAATTTTAATATCAATTCGTTGTAGTGACAGGCACGCCATGATCCAAAACTTTTTGATTTATGATTTATGCATAATTCTTTTTTGTCGGAAAGGTCAGTTTTTGCTTCTGGTGATTTGATGCATGATTTGAGAAATTTAATATGTCGGACATAATATCAAATTGGATGGATCATCATTATCAACGCGCAGAGAGGACGTCAGATAGTCTGCGTGTGATCTTGTTATAGTACGAACAAATACTGGAATTCTTGTAAATGATAATGTTCAATAACCTTTTAGAAACTATGTAATGGTAACAAAGATGATGAATTCTTAAAATAATCTCCAATTATGTCTTCATCAATATTCATTTGCGAATATTTACTGATTTATTACGATATTATTATTGGGTCGTCACTTATGGGGACTCATTCATATTCAAAGAAAAGTTGTAGATTATACTAATGATTTAGAAAAAAGTTATAATTTAATGGCAAAATTTTATTCTTACACTGTTCGTCCAAGCAATAGCGTTTTTTCAGAAGGAGCCCAGTCGGCACCTGCGCCTGCGACCCATTGCATAATTTTTACGTTTCCCGTCTGCTATGGAAATATCTGAGTAAATAAACAAATAAATAGAGCAAACAATAATTTATTCAAAACTTAAATAATTGTGCACTTTTTACACAAAAAATATTAAAGGTGGTGTTCTCGAAAGGGTTTTTTTTAGAATCTCTGCAACGGTAAAATTACGATAAAGGAACAAGTGTTAATTTGTAGCCCGTAAAGTTAGAAAAAATGTAATATCTCTCACAGATACGTGCATATCTAATGCTGCGCACACAATGAATGGATTCCCATCCCAATCCAACGAAACTTCATATAACCAGCTGCCATTTTATTTTTATATTAAGTTTCGTTGGATTCGGAATCCACATGTCACCGGAACCTACAAACCGGCGACGAAATAGATTTTCGGAAATATTGCTATAACGGTAGTGTGTACTGAAAAAAGTACTGAAAGCCCAACATTTTTTTAACATCATGATTTTCTTAGGAATTGAAATTTCCGGTCGCAGAAATATTGTTAGCAAATTTTAGTAGCCTGGCTTGTGGTTGGATTGGTCCGGAGTCATGGATTCCAGACTCACCGTGAACGAATTCATTTTATGGTGTTTTTCGAACTCACGACCTACGTGAAGGGCTATGATGTCGCCCAGATTGTAAACAAGTATCCATTTATGGGAATAAATAACATTGCTGCACTCAGAAAAATTTCAATGGGAAATCCCATTAAACTAATCGTTTTGTCCCATTATTTTTAGTCAATAGGAAAAATCAGATTACTTTAAAAATATAGGAACCATTACTTTAACTCGATAAATATCCGTTTGTTTTAATAGTTGACTCATTTTAAAATAAACACATGGTCTAGTTATTTTCCAATAGGATATATCTTATTGAATTAATAGGATCAATCCTATGTATAATAAAAACTTTTTTTTACTTTTTATATTTTCCCATATTATTATACCTTCCACGCTACGTCATTGTGGATTTTTTTAAGAATCACGATATTTGGCCAGGCCGAGTATTGAACATCCGATTTGCTAGTACTCTTTAAAACTTTAAAAGTCACGGGTAGGCAACCGAACGATCTCGGCTACGGAGCATGATGTTGGTTATCTTGCAAAATACATATGCTTGCAATTCAACTAAAAGGCCTATCCCATTAATGCAATAGGACGTCATATAAAACAAATGGGATCCATCCTACTATTAGTTAATCATATCAGATCTTGTGAATTGAATGAGACAAACTGATTGAAATATAATCTGATGTCCCATTGGATTTACGGGACACATTTCATTCCATACGAAATATCTCAATAGGATTCTTCCAGTTATATTAATTATTGCATCTGTTTACTTTTGTGAAGAAATCTGGTAAATTGCCGTCCAATTAAAATAATGGTACAAAAACTTTTATATTTACGGGGCCCATTTTTCTGAGTGTGGGCGTGCTGTTGATCTCAACACCTCAACAAAACAGCAGTTTAGATCTTGGAAGTTGGTGGGTGTATTAACTTTGTCATTTAGTTTGTAACGCTTTTAAGGAAGCATCTCCGACCATATAAAAAGTATAAATATATGATCAACATGACTTGAGGAGTCGATTGGGCCATGTCAATCTGTCCGTCTGTCTGTCTGTTGCGACGCGTTTTACTCAAATACAAATGCTTCTTTTTGCTGCAGCCAGTTTGTATGTTTGAATCGGTAAAATCAGACAATGGGGTCATGGGGCTGCGATACAAACCCAACTCCCCAAATTAGGTTCTTCTAAGAAAAACTTTTTTATTTGTGCACCAATTTCAACCAAATTTCACACAAATGTGTTTCTCTCGATGACACAAAACGTATCTAAGAATGGACCAAATCGGACCTTGGGGTAATGGGGCTGCCTTACAAACCCAACCTCCCAAACTAGGTTCTTCTAAGAATTTTTTTTTATTTGTGTACCAATTTCAACCAAATCACACACGAATGTATTTCTGTTAATGACACAAAACATATGCAAGAATGGATCAAATCCAAACATGGGGTCATGGGGCTGCTACGCAAACCCAATATCCCATTTTTGTTCTTTTAAAAAACATTTTTTACACCTATTTCACAAAACCTTGAATTATTAAAGCATGCCCTGTGGTTACGAATGATGCCACCGCTTTTTCCGGCGTGTCTCGTAGAAGGCGGATTGGTACTAAATCGACACGATATTACTGAACTATAATTGATTGATATCTGATTTAAAATAAAAAACAGTCGAGAAGTATGAAGAAATTCCTTTCAATTAATAAAAAATAGACTCTTATTTGAGCTAAGAAGATGGAAGCCAAACAGTATAGGTTCAACGGCGGGGAAATGGAGAAAAATATTTCCGGAGAAGGTTCAAGTTGCGCCAATGAAAGAGGTTGCGATGAAATTAGTAGTATCAGCCTCCCTACTGACTTCGTCGCCTCGTGTCTCATTGACGTAACTTGAACATTCTTCACATACCGAACATAAATGGTTGTCTTATCCAGTACATACTATGGCCAAAAATTCTAGGCCCTCAGTTTGTAGAAGTTGTCGTAGAAACTCGACCAACTGAAATAGAAGAATTTCTACTTGACGCAGTCAAGACAGACACTTTTCCCTAAAATTAACTAAGAAAAATCTAGAGACTGGCGAATAAATCAAAAGAATCTGGCTAGTTAACTCAACAGCGTTTTGTTTCTGCTGCAGGCTATTTTCGGCGCAAACGAAGTCTGCATTATCAACAACGGGCTACCAGGACTGGAAGCATGTATATACTATACTAACTTAGGTCAAAGGATTTATATATTTTTTTTTGTATTTTTGTTACTTCCATTCTACATTCTACAATTTTTCGGGTATAGAAACTATAAGGAGCGCTTCTTTCAAGTTCGCCCCGGGCGCCATTTTGCCTAAAGCCGGCCCTGAGGGGCAGTATGAATTAAACACAGAGAAAAGAAAAGTAGTTATTTCACCTAATTGGTATTAGGAAATCCAAAAAATCGGCATATTCGCTACTTTTTAGGTGTTTTCTCCACTTTGGTTGACTATACACGATTAGGTGTTTTGCCTAAACTGAAATAGCCAGTTGAATCGTGGTAGATTGACTACTAGCTTTCGGTAAAACTTCATTAAAAACTAGGCAGAAATTTAAGCACCTAACATTTTTAGGTGAATATTTTACAAGTTTACATATTGGCAATATGAATTAGGCAAAGGTTGCAGATAACTGTACATTCATGAATTTTTTATTTACGCAGTATTGGTGGATTAATCACCTGTGCTTAAAGTTTGTTGGTGATTTTGTAAACAAATTAACTTTCTAGCGACAAGCATTAGATTAGTCAGAGTGCGAGTTCAAGTAACTTCGACTTTTGTAGCGGTACACACGGTGACTTTGTAAACGGAGAATCCATTATAGAGTTCTTTGTCGCGGCTGTGCGAAACTCAGAAGATTGACGCCAAAAATCGGGACAGAAGTTGAAGTTTGAAGAATTTGAAAGTCGAAGGTAAGAAAATATTACTTTTTCGTTTTAAAATAAATACCACTTTTTGTATAGATAACGATAACTTCACATGGCTCCAGTATAAGCGTTAACTAATTTGATTTTTCCAGGTGGGAGAGAAGTTAACATACACAAACATTTATTAGTGAAACCTTCGTAAGTTTTTTTTGTTCATAGATTCATGTGTATAAACAAAATCCCTGAGACTATATATAATTAATGTAAGATTTTATTCGAACAGATTCAAGCAGACAAACATTTAGCAAAGTCAAAGTTGTTCGACATACGGGAACTTTTTCCGAAAATATCGTTTTCGAGCGAAAGGTATAAACAACAATAAAACACAAATAATAATTTCCTACAGTTTTCTCATGTTTTAAATTTAGACATTTTGTAATAATTGTTCATCCAATAAACGTTTATGAAAATTTATATAATGCTTATTGAATGGAATATATTATCTTTTCAGGATATTTGAATTCAGAAAAGTTGAATTCAATCAATTTCGATTAACAAAAATATAGAAATAAAGAAAATTCAGCTACAAAGTATAGGCAAACATACTGTAACACTGTAGTCATTTCACCCAATTACATTCTCTTTTTGACTATTTGTGCTAGTCAAAAGGCCTAAACTAAATTCGGTGAGATTTTCCCTAATCGTGTTTTCACAGAAATATAATCGCTAATTTGACTACATGGGAAAATGAATTTATTAGCCATTTCGATTTAGTTGCACTGTCTAATGAGATTAGGAGGCTAAAAATCGATCATTCTTTTTAGGTGGATTGTCTACTTTTTAGGTAATTTTTACTAATCAATTCTTTCTGTGAATTGTATTGAATTCGAGCTAAAATTAACCCTCGTTTTCTACACTTAACGTATAAAAACTGTTAAAAGAAATGGAGCTAGATCAAAATGATGTAAAAACTAGGGGGCTTCGCCCCCTGCTCGCTTCGCTCGCCAACCCATGGGGCCGAGGCTAATTTCGGCCGCGGCCGAAATTTGGATACCCTTCGCTTGGGCTAAAAGTTTTTCCGGGCGTACCTTAGACTTGTATTTAATCCCCCTCCTCATTCTTTTTCTTCCGTCTTGACAAAAGTTTTGGGCTTGGTTGAAATAAGTGGGCAAATAAAAATATTTACTCGGAAAATTTTATTGGGGTTGCCGGAGCATGACCCCACAGTACGATTCCATTCGTTTTGAACTTTTTAGTTGCTTTGATAAGGACACATTAATTCAAGGTTTTGTGAAATTGGTGTAAAAAAATGTTTCTTAGAAGAACCAATATGGGGAGTTTGGTTTGTATGGCAGCCCCATGACCCCATGGTCCGATTTGATTCAATCTTACAAATGTTTTGTGTCATAAATAGAAATACATTTGTGTGAAATTTGGTTGAAATTGGTGCAGAAATAAAAAAGTTTTTCTTAGAAGAACCTAATTTGGGGGGTTGGATTTGTATGGCAGCCCCATTACCCCATGCTCCGATTTTATCCATTCTTACATATGTTTTGTGTCAACAATAGATATACATTTGTGTGAAATTTGGTTGAAATTGGTGAACAAATAAAAAGGTTTTTCTCAGAAGAACCTAATTTGGGGGGTTAAGTTTGTATGGCAGCCCCATGACCCCATGGTTCGATTTAATCCATTCTTGCATATATTTTGTGTTATCTATAGAAAGATATTTGTGTGAAATTTGGTTGAAATTGGTACACAAATAAAAAAGTTTTTCTTAGAAGAACTCAAATTGGGGAGCTAGGTTTGTATGGCAGCCCCATGACCCAGTGATCCAATTTGGGTGAATCAAACATACGAACAGCCTGCAACAATAAGAAGCACGTGTGCAAAATTTCAGCTCCGTAGCTTTTATAGTGGCCGAGAAAAACGCACTGCAACAGACGGACAGACGGACAGACGGACAGACAGACAGACAGACGGACATCGCCCAATCGATTCATCTCGTCATGCTGATCATATATGTATACTTTTTATATGGTCGGAGATGCTTCCTTCAATGCGTTACAAACTTCATGACAAAGTTAATATACCCTTTCACTCTATGAGCGAAGGGTATAAAAAGATATGATTGTAAGACTATGCGCCAATATTTGAAAGAATCGTACAAGCACCTCACCTTGATAGAAGTTTGAGAAAATTGAGATGGAAAAAATATTGTTTTTGAGTCAAATCACGCAAATTTGACTTGGAAGCTCTGTAAAAACCAAACCTCTTATCTGATTTTAGTGTGGTTAGTCTTATTTTATAGATACATTTATTGGCCGTAATAATCATTTTATTTCACTATTCTATCTGGTCTAGCTTTGGAGATATTGAGCTTTAGCTCGTGCAAGAAAATGATTTTTTCAAAAATCTTTAAATGCCTGTGACAGCTAAAGGGTTAAGCTGAGGGGGTATGTTCGCTAGAACTTTTTTGCTGGAAATCACATGAGGAATCACAATGCGGTAGTTTCCGGACACCCTGTATGCTTTAAAGTTTAAATAATCTGAGAGAACTTGACCTATCCTCTATTTCACCAGAGACCTCAGTTTGGTACAGATTTTGTATCATTCAGCACCACAAACCTACTGTTTCTGGGGCGATTGCATCGTTATTTAACACGATGCAATTGAATTGAATTGAATTGATGGTGCTTGCACACCACAGAAAAGGAAGCGGGTCTTACCAACTGCGGGTACGGTTGCAGGTTTCAGCAAACAGCACAACCAACCCAAGAGAAAATGTAAGGCGGTTTCTTAGTGCCGAAAACTGTCTTTATATTTTTGAGAAAATTAGTGTAAATTAATATGCACATTTTTACACGTTTCTAATCACTCTCATCGGTCATCGCAAATGCATTAGGGTCACATCGCTTGACTATTGACTATCCATGGTTTTATCGTGAAATTGGCTGATCAGAATTATTCGAATGGATTTTTATCGCCGCCCCGGGCAAGAGGACAAATTGCCGCCCCTTAGGTACTGATTGATAGTAGATAGATAGTAGATAGTAGATAATATCCATACTATCTAGATCAGTGGTTCCCAATCTTTTTCAGTTCGTGCCTCCTTGTAAGGTCTACTGATCCTGGCGCTACCCAAGAAAATAGGTGTGCAAAAATTGGCGTTGGCAAGGAATGCTTTTAATGTTATACGTTTATAGTTCAGGATCTATTTTCGTATTTTAAATTGTATGAAAATTTAGTTGTTAGTGCAGCCCATATTTGGTAACTAATGGACATTTTTAGAAGTACATATTACTTAAATTTCGTGATCTCCGCATGCTGAATTTCGTCATGAGTTCGCCCGTCACCCTGG
Source organism: Microchrysa polita (assembly GCA_949715475.1). Taxonomy (NCBI): domain Eukaryota; kingdom Metazoa; phylum Arthropoda; class Insecta; order Diptera; family Stratiomyidae; genus Microchrysa; species Microchrysa polita. The sequence continues at coordinate 15,898,172 of OX454417.1, read as the reverse complement.
CTTCAGTGATACGTCGAGCACAAAAAATGAAATCTCCCGGAGCGACCAAAATCCGCAAGATTTTTACCAAAGATTCATTCTATCCCATAAAAACTAGCTGACTGGGTCGGTTCTTTTTAGAATCGCGAGTTTTGTCAATTTCAATCAGCCATATCATCAAACGCATTTAGTAGCATTGGCAATTTCCAAGTTTTTGCAGCAACGGACTACCTCTGGTGAGTTTCGGAAGATGTTCGAGTCAGAATCGTTGCGCCTCCTTAGGGGGGTGTGCCCCCCCCCCAGTTTGAGAATCACTGATCTGGATGTATGGAATGGTTGTTGTAGAATCGACACAAGGAGGTTTTTCCTCTTGTACTCATGGTCGTTGCTCCAAAACAATTTACATAGTGAAACCAGCTAGCTTAAGAACATTAAAAAAAAATCATGATCACATTGGGACTCAAACCTCCGTTCAGCTATCATTCATACTCTTAAGCACACGTACCACAGTTCAGCAAGGACTTATAGAGTTTGTTTGGAATTTCAAAATTTTAAAGCTTGATGTAAGAAATCGGGAATGCATGCGATACATTTTTAGAAAACTATGCCCTCAAAAATGTTGGGCCGAAAGATTGTGCTCGTTTTCATTACTAACGCTCTGCACTTGTTTTTCATAAATTCCTTAAAAACTCCAATTAGACGTATTGCTTAAGGCTTTTCAATGTGTATGGCTTATTTTCATAAATGCTCATCTCGAAATTTTTTAAAGAGAATAAGGTCAGAGCTAATTACATCGGCTGAGCCTAGCCAAATTCCGATAATAGCATGTCCGAACACAAATAAGGGAGCTCTGGCAATGCGTTCCCTTCGATCCCTCATCTTGCTAAAATTCAAACCACCTTGTTCATAGTTTGCCCTCCAATGCTAGATGAATGAATGCAATGGGAACCAGAACCAGCTAGATGAATCAATACAATGGGAATTGCGAAATGCGCAAAATGTCGATGGAAATTATGGGAAACAACCCCAGAGGAGTCTGTTTTAAACTAATTTCGTCTTCTGAAAATTCAACAACAATTAGGATTCATGCAAGGTCCTTAATTCTGGTGAAAAGAAGATGAAATGAATGTTAAATTGAACTGAAATTAACACATACAAGTAATCCTCCAGTTAGTATGTTTTATATCTTAGTCAGCGCATAACTGAGCGAATAGTCCCACTTTGCTTTTCGAAAGTAGGGCGGGTGCTAGCATCACAGACCTAAAATTTGCGCGGCTCTTACTTAGCATTTTCGAATTATAAATGCAGCACTTCGTATCAATGGTTGGCTCTTCATAGCCTCACAAGGAATATGCATTTTCAAAACACAACTTTAACCTTTACATCTTTATTGTATTTCGCCCTATTTTTATTTCATCTGTAGAAAGGAAACCGCAGCCTTTCCACTTAACCGAAGTTGATATGGATTTTTTTCTTTCGGCTATTATTTTATTTTATTTTTATTCGAGAGCTGGCCAAAAAGCCGCCCCTAAAATTTGGCGCCCCGGGCGACCGCCCGGCTTGCCCCCCCTTAGAGCGGGCGCTGTATGTATACACTTTGGAAAGTGTATGTCTTCATGTCTACCAAAAAATGTCCAAATTTCTACGGTGGCTTTTCGACCCCTGAATTTGGTGGGCCCCCGCCATGCAGACCCTGCGGGCTCTTATGCGCCGCCACTGAGTGTGATGCAGTTGTCAGTCACTCCACTGTCTTGTCCCGTTTTGTGTTATTTACATTATTTTTCATGAATAAAAATGCAACAATTTACCGTACCGAGCTGCGCGCCTTGATTCTTCATTCTACAAAGTAATAGAGTTACGTTCGAGCGATCCCGGTCACATAGTACGTCCCAACATAACGATACCATTTTTCATATCGTTTCAACGAAGAAAAAAAAAACAATTTCGCATCCTTCAACGAAACCAAAATCCACGAAAAAACTAGTTTACATTCAGATACCGATACATATACTATCCTTGCTAACAATCCCACACATAACATCACATTCTTTAACAACAAAATATTCGAAAATTGAATTTAATTATCCATCTAATTAAGAAAACATTCTTTCTGAATCCCACACATCTTAAAATCGGTTATTTCGCACTAACCTTTCTCAATATCCTTATCCATATCATGTCGTATGGACATCCTTCTGTATAAGAGTACAACCACCTCACAAACAACAACGCAGCCACCGAACATGGTGCTGCTTCATCTTTGTCACAGCATGCTATCAATTTCCCTTTCTTCTTTTGGTTCTGATCCTGATTTTTAATTGATAAACCATTAAGACTGAAAAATGGTCCCATAAATTGTCGGGCGTAAAATAATAATGCAAGAACAACGCAGACCAGTGAAAAAAAAAACGAGGAACGACAATCGATTGGTATGTCTCGTGTTGATTTTAATCAGACGCCACTTTGTTTTGTTCTTGGCCATAGTACAACAAGCATGTCTTCTTCAACCCCCAAAAGTTCATGGTCCAGCGAAGAAGATGTACGGAGAGTAGGCAGATGAAGAATGAGTCGATAGAGGCAAAATATGCAGAAGAAACCTATACCTATTTGATGTTATTATGGATGTATGTATTTTGGAAATTAACTTATTTTAATTACCTTGTAATTTAATTTAGATAATTATTGGCCTTATATCGAAACTGGTTGACATTTTAAATATTTCTTCAGGGAAATTAAAAAGAACGCATCAGATACCAAACTCTGATTTTACATAATTTTGCATCCGTTTCTTTTCTTTATGGCACGATAGCCCGACGTCGGGCCTTGGCCGCCCGGATTGAAAACCTCCAATTGTCGCGGTCACGCGACCTCGTCCTCCAATTCCGAAAGCCCAGCATCTGGTGGGCGTCCTCACATACAGAATGCTCCCATCGGGCTCTCGGTCGTCCACGCATTCTGGCTCCGTCCACTCGTTGCGCGTTCATCACCTTTTTGGGCATGCGATCGTCGTTCATCCTTTGTACATGACCCGCCCATTGCAATCGCTGCAATTTCACGATCTTCGACACCTGTAGCTCATCATACAGCTGATACAACTCAAGGTTGTACCGGATGCGCCATTCACCTCGTTCACGAACGGCCCCGAAGATTCTTCGGAGAACCTTTCGCTCGAATGTGTCCAACAGGTGTTCAGAGTTTTGGGTTAGGGTCCATGCCTCGCAGCCATAGCATAGCACAGGTCGGATTATGGTTTTATACACGTGGAGCTTCGTGTTCCTGTGCACCAGCTTCGAATTCATAATTTGGAGGACCGCAAAGTAGCACTTATTAGCTAGTTGTATCCGTCGCTTTATCTCATCTGTTTCGTTGGCGTCTTTTGACAAATTGCAACCCAGGTAAGTGAAGTTGTCTACATATTCTATATTGAGGTCCCCCACTGTGATGCTTGAATTTACTGGCGTTCTAGTTTTTGATTGCATCATGACCTTGGTTTTAGACTCGTTGATATGTAGCCCAACTTCTTTGGCGGCGTTATTGAGATTATGCAGAAGGCTTTCTGCATCACCCAATCTTCGAGACATGATGTTGATGTCGTCGGCGTAGGCTACTAGTTGAGTCGATTTAATGAGTAGCGTTCCGCTGCTGTTCAAATTCATGGCTCGAATCACATACTCCAGAGCCAGGTTGAAGAGCGTCGGCGCCAGCCCGTCGCCTTGCTTGAGTCCAGTACGAGTTTCAAATAGGTCAGTGAGTCTGTTCTGAACTCTGACCTGCGAGACGGTATTAGTCATCGTCATCCTTATGAGTCGCACTAGCTTAGCCGGTATACCAAAATGCAGCAGAATGTTGTACAGTACACTTCGATCGATACTGTCGTATGCCTGCTTGAAGTCGACAAATATTTGGTATACGTCGATGTTATATTCCCAGCACTTCTGGAGTAAAAGCTTCACTGTAAAAAGCTGATCTGTCGTCGAACGACCAGGTCTAAAGCCGCCTTGGTACTCGCCAATGATTTCTTCTGCGTACGGATTAATTCTATTTTCCAGAATCTTAGATAAAATCTTATAAGTCGTACAAACTAATGAGATGCCTCTGTAGTTTTCACATTTCAACTTATCCCCTTTTTTGTGGATTGGGCAAATGATACTTTTACGCCAATCTTCCGGGATTAATTCGTCGTTCCATACTTTAACGATAAGTGTGTGTATAGCCTTAACAAGGCTCTCCCCACCATGCTTCAGCAGTTCAGCTGGAATCTCGTCAGCGCCCGGGGCTTTGTTGTGTTTTAGTGCTTGCATGGCGAGATCAACTTCTTCTACTGTTGGGGGTATAACGGGAGGGCCTGGTTCAGCCATCAGCTCCGGAGCTTCTTGTGTGGGGTTGTTCGGTTGAACATTGAGAAGCTCTTGAAAATGTGAGGCCCAGCGTTTATCAACGCTATCGGTGTCGCTAATGATATTGCCATCCTTATCCTTACAGAGGCTGGTCCTGGGTTGGTATCCACTTTTAATTGCATTTATCAGCTTGTACGCTTGTCTACTGTTCCTACTAACTAGTCTTTGGTTTATTTGCATCAACTGCTCGTCAAGATGCTTACGTTTCTTACGCCTAATTAACCTATTCGAAAATCGTCGAAGCTCGTCATATTTTGTTTTTTTGGCTCTAGTTGCGCGTCCATTGGCGATATGCCTCGTTTTTAGCATCTACCGCATTTTGACATTCTTCATCAAACCAATCATTTCGGGCTCGCCGGGCTTTGTATCCCACAACCTCCTCTGCGACCCCTTTGATGGTGTCCTTGAGTGTATCCCAGATCTCGAGGGCGCCTTTGTTGCTGATGTTATTTAGCAAGGGCGTCAGCTTCTCCTCAAGGGCAGTCGTATAAGTGACCACCGTGGCATCATCCAACAATTTGTCAACCGCAAAAATTTTTGCCGGGTTGAACCTCGAATGATGCACCGAAGAAATTCTGCACCTATAAGTCGCCTTCACCATATAGTGGTCAGAGTCAATATTTGCTCCACGATAGGACCGAACATCCATTATGCTCGATGCCCATCTCTTGCAGACAAGGACGTGGTCAATTTGGTTGACGGTATGTTGATCTGGAGATCTCCAGGTCTGCCTGTGAATGCGACGATGCGGAAAACAGGTAGAGCTAATGACCATATTTCTGCTGGTCGCGAAGTCTATTAGTCGTTGGCCATTGTCGTTACAGTCTTCATGGAGGCTGTACCCTCCAGTAATCCCCCTATGCCAACTTTCGTTTCCGACTTTGGAGTTAAAATCCCCTAGCAGCAATTTGACATCATTTGATTGAAGTGAATCGAAGAGATTTTCTAGGCGGTGATAGAACTCGTCTTTAACCGCGTCTTCACTGACTTCGGTGGGGGCATGCGCGTTTATGAGCCAGAGATTGAAGAACCGGGTTTTAATGCGAATCGCACACAGCCGCTCGTTTATGGGTTTGAAGTCAATAACATGCGGCTTAAGTTGATTGTTTACAATGAACGCCACTCCAAACTCCCTGTGGCCCGAAGGTTTTCCACTTGTGAAAATTGTGTACGAATTTCGGTCATCAATCTCGCTACTAAGCCATTTAGTTTCCTGGAGCGCAACAATGCTCAGCTTATATTTTTCGACCTGATCCAAGAGGGCCCTTAAGGCCCCTGGCCTATTCAGGGAGCGTACATTCCAGGTTCCGAAAGAGTAATCAGTTGTTCGTTTGCGATGTCGTCGTTGGGTGGTATCCGTCCAATCCGAGGCTTTCATTCCAGGTTTCTTGACGTAGAATTTTTTCCAAGGATGGGTTGTCGGCCCATCGCTTAACCATGATAGTATTCGTAAAACGAAAGAGGTCCATCATGGAGAGGCCTCGGAGGTGCTGCTTCGGTGATTGACTGTTCGGTTTTTGTCACCCTATTACGTTTAGTAATCTGAGACGCTGAAGTTGTTAATACAGCACTCAGGCGCAGCGGTTACTCGGATAATGCGGGAAAGTAACGCCCCGTAGAGAAACATAGGAATTGGCTGGAGCCGTTCACCCTATGAAGCTCCTCCTGCATAGCTAAGGGTCCGCAGTTATGCCACAACTGAAGAGGATATAGGAATCGGCCGGAGCCTTTCAACCTTTATCCTCCCTCCTACGGAAGGTGCTGCTTCGGTGATTGACTATTCGGTTTATGTCACCCTATTACGTTTAGTAACCTGAGACGCTGAAGTTGTTAATACAGCACTCAGGCGCAGCGGTTACTCGGATAATGCGGGAAAGTAACGCCCCGTAGAGAAACATAGGAATTGGCCGGAGCCGATCACCCTATGAAGCTCCTCCTGCATAGCTAAGGGTCCGCAGTTATGCCACAACTGAGAAGGATATAGGAATCGGCCGAAGCCTTTCAACCTTTATCCTCCCCCTTACGGGAATGCATCCGTTTGGGTACTACATTTTTTTCTGGAGATATTCCAGGCTTTAATTTTCAAATCTACGTCTTAACCCTAGTGTCTCCCAAGACCACCTGACAACACACTCCCAAAAAAATCGTCATTTTTATTGTGTTATTGAGTTAATTGATAAAAATCACCAAAGGTCTTGAACTTTATTCAATGTGTGCGTATAGCGTCTTGGTATGCGCCGTTTCGATGATTCCATAAAGCAGCAGAAGCAAAGGTGGAAATGCTACATTTAAACAAACAGCAGGTGGTAGACGATGCCCATATAAATCATTGCCGTAGTGAACGTAAAATGTTTTCGGATGGATATTCTGTCGCTAAACTGGCTTATTGGTGGATAAATAGTCAATTGTGGCTACCAGTCTTTCAGAAACATCGTCAGCTTATTATAACGACCCTAAACGAATAGGATTCATTAGAGGCTACACGCTTATCGAATTGTTTCTTATTTTTGGCCTCGGCATCTACTCTGCTGTCTTACGGTTTTAGTCTCCATCGCATAACTTAATTACCATTGGGTGCTTTGACAGTATTTGGAGAAATAATCTCTTAATGGAAATCCATTTTGGTGTGTATGAACAAATATCTTTATTGTGTTTGCGAACATTAAATTCAATTGCATGTCAGCTGTTGCAGATCATCATCGTCATTCTGCGTCTTGGTCTTCGTATTCCCTGCAGGCTCTTAAAGTTCGCACTTGTCATTCATCCTGATGGCATATGCTACATACATTTTCTGTATATACACACAATATCTTCCCTTCGGCCGAGTATACTTATCAAGTACACATTGAAGTACTCAACGCGCTTTACGACCCTCTTGTTCAATTATCCTCAAAATGAACACATGTACCTTTTGTGATGAGTTGTTATCTTATTCCCAAAAGTAAACGTAATTGTTGCCATCATCCGAAAGTAATCGCACTTGAAAGGCGAGATACACAAATCCATTCGGATTGAAACAACCATTGGAGTGAGTGCATGCGACCCTCCGTCATACACAAATGGATGCATTAAAAAAAGGAAAACAAGTCCTGTATTGGTATTGGCCGTCAACGGATCACCCTTCATCAGCTGCAATAGACACGAGCCGAGGTCCTGAAAACATACAGCACTTCAATGAGCTCAAATGTGAGTGCGCATAAGTGAACTACTCGAATGCACTTAATCTGGGTTTTCATATGAGTATGTTCCTTTGTCGGCACGGCAGGATTGAGCGCCGGGTCCTATAAACGTCAGAATTTGAGAAAAGGTCGGTGTTTCAATTGAGTGAGTATAGTTACTGTAACGAAATTATCTGCCAAAATATTTAAAAGAAGTGCGAACACGTTTATTTCTTATTGAAATTGCTAAAATTAATTGAACAGCAATCGCTGGAAAACTGTTATATTTTGGAAAATTTTCATATTTTGAAAATTTTTCAAAATAAGACCCCGTTTGCCCTTACTCCCCCAAATGGATTTTTTTTTGGCTTGGGTCCAGTCTAAGAACGGCTGTATCTTCTGAATGGAGGCAGCTGGGAGTCTCAAATTTTCAGCAAAGTGCCTTTCGAGGCAGAGTCTTCAACCCCCAATTCATTTTAGCTCAAAAAGTGTTTTTGAAATATTTTTGATGTGGAGCAGCTATAGAGCTTGAATTCCAAATGGGACCCGCAGGAGCAGCTGAAGAGCTGACATTCCTTAGGTCTGCTATCCAGGAGCATCTGAGCGGTATGGACTCCTTGAATAAAGGCAGAGGAGCAGCTAATGAGCGTGGGCTCATTAATTTGACGAGCAGGAGCAGCCACTGAGCTCTTGAACTCATAATGACAACTCGTAAAAATGTCACCAGCCGACTGATGCTTTATTCGTCATTTACATACCGTATTTAAACGTGGTTTAATACTTTAAGTTAGCTTACCTAAGCATGGGAATTTCAGGTGAGCTTTACTTCACTTGATGGGAATCCCATATATAATTGCAGATCTCACATTTCGCAGTGATGTAAATTTTAGTTACGATTCAGTAATCGTAATAATTCGTTATATTTATTTCGAGTAATCCTAACTTTCTATTCGTTACTTAGTAATCGTTGCTTTTAAAGAAACACATAAAAAAACTACAATGACGATTGATACCTACTCGAATACGATAGTACTCGTATTCACGGTTGGTCGCAGACATAGCATAGAAAGTAGGACTGCACTGATCGGGGAAGAGGGTCCGATCACCCTTTAGGCAATTTTGTGGCGAATCCGGCAACACTTTGATCGTGTCGCTCCGCCAAAGGATTGCAAAGATATTCACGGATTTCCGAAGGAGTAGGAAGTTGATTCTGGCCAACATCTAGGTTGACGGTTATCTCTGATCACCCTGTGCACTGGCCGGAAAAGAGGATCCATCGACCCTTTCGGAAATTTTTTGGGTGAGTCCAGCAACATCTCAATCGTGTCGCCACTCCAAAGGATTGCATAGATATCGACGGATTTCTGAGAGTACATAGCACTCTGCATTACGCTGCTTGCCCGATTCTTGCGCCTGCGCCTGAGTAGATACATACGAGATTGATTTGCTTGTTTGTCGTTCAGTTCATATGTAACGACTACTTTGTACTTTGTTGTAGGTTAACGAGACGACATACCAATGCGAAGTGCAAATGGTGGAAAACCTAGACATCCTGCGTAAAAGGACATGGAAACTTTCCAACGCGGCGAAAAGTACTGGGGATTGGGACACTTACCGCCTCATCCTAACCCAGTACAGCAAGGAAATTAGGAAAGCCAAAAAGGGATCCTGGAGGAAGTTTTGTGAAGAGATCGAAGATCTACATGAAGGAGCAAGAATCCAGAAGATTCAGGCTAGATATCCAACAAACCCCATCGGAACGCTTAAAAACTCCGACGGAAACCAAACAAAAACAGGTAGGGAGACCCTGGAAATCCTTCTAGGGACTCACTTTCCTGGATCCACCATTACAACGGAATGCATAGACCAGTTAGATGACAACTCCCTGCATTTCAGAGCAAATGAAAAGGACTGGTCGCTTGCGAGCCAAATAGTAACATGCATACAATAAGGTGGAATGTGCAGTCATCTCTTTCGAACCATACAAATCACCAGGGCCAGACGGTGTCTATCCAACCCTGCCTTTTTACCTGCATTCCAATTACTTGGAAGCAGGTAAAAGTAGCATTCCTGGCAAAGCCGGGGCGCGACCAAACCCTAGCGAAATCGTATAGGCCAATAAGCCTAACTTCCTTCCTTCTCAAGTCATTGGAAAAGCTCGTCGATAAACATATCAGGGACAGGTGCCTGTCACTTTTCCCCTTACACCCGAACTAACATTCTTATCATACAGGGAAATCGTGTGAATCAGTAGTAGACCATTTAATTAGAAAGATTCAGACCACACTAGATAGCAAAGAGCTCGCGGGCTTCTTGGACATAGAGAATGCCTTCGCCAATACTGAATCTCTTGTACACGGCGCCTTGAGTCATGGAATCCAATACACTACTCTGTCGATGGATAAAATCTATGCTTCAAGGACGACAAGTACATGCAAACTTAGTCGGTGAAACCATGTATACAGCTGTCCTCAAAGGATGCCTACAAGGAGGTATCCAATCACCCCTCTTATGGAACCTCGTAGCCGACAGCTTACTGGTCCAGCTAAATAGCGCGGGCTTCCAAGGATATGCCGATGACAGCATCCTGATAAGGGGAAAATTTCCAGGGGTTCTTCTTTCAGAACTCATGCAACCAGCTCTAACTCAAGTGGAAGATTGGTGCAGGGTGCAGGAGGGTAGGCCTAGTAGTCAATCCCGCCAAAACAACACCAATAACCTTCAGTCGAAACACACAATTTGGAAGGGCTAAATGGTCCAACCTTATTTAACCAACAATTGCAGTTTATCACTGAGGTTAAATATCTGGGAGTCACTCTTGACAACAGACTCACGCACGATCACAAAAGGGAAACACTATATGCAACTAAAAGAGCAATAGGGAAGACGTGGGGGTTAAAACCGTGGTCAAACCCCGTCTGACCTATGGCTCGATTGTCTGGTGGACTAAAATCATACAAAAAACAGCTACAGCGAAGTTGGCATCAGTACAAAGACTGGCCTGCGCAAGCATAACCGGCGCCATGCGCAGTGCACCAATTTTAACTCTAGAGAAACTACTTGACCTGCCACCACTAGATCTTACAATCACAAAAGAGGCAAGACTGGTAGCGTACAGACTACAATCATCAAACATGTGGACAGCTCTAAGGGTCCTACCCACTGTAGGATTACAGAAATCGTTGCAAACCCAATTCTAGATATGGACAGCGATTATACCCCGGCCATGTATACCTTCGTTTGCAACATTCAAACCTCTACAGTTAGGGAAGACTGGAGTAAATGGAACGACGACCATCTATCAAAACATATCGTCTGGTACACATATGGGTCAAAGACAAATGAAGGGGCAGGAGTTTATACTAAAACCAACAACTATAGTATCTCCAAACCCCTAGGTCACTATACAACTGTCTTCCAGGCAGAACTTATAGCCATAAACCTTGCAGCAGGAGAGAGTACTCGAAAGATATATACAAACAAGACAATCCATACTCTCTCCGACAGTTAATAAAGGCTGTTGCAAGTCCCAAAACAACCTCCAAATTTGTTTGGACCCAAAATTCGTTTGCCAACAGAACCTCAAAAACCTAGCTACCCGAAACAACGTAATTCTGAAATGCGTTAAAATACATAAGGGGATCGAAAGCAATGATCAAGCGGATGCACTTGCAAGAGAGAGTTCCGACCTACCTTTCACCGTCCCGAACCGGCTATCGGAATTAGAAAATCCACTGCTAAAACCGTTGTCAAACAGTGCACCGAAGAAAAATTAAATTAATTAATAAATTAAATCGATGGAGACTAGTTGAAGGGGTTCAGACACAGCAAGCGTATGGTGGGAACCAACTGGCAAACCAGCTACACCGAAGTTCTAAGCCTCAGCAAAAAGAACCTCAGGGAAGTGACAGGTCTCATAACCAATCATTGCGAAAACATCTGCATACAATCGGGATTTATACAACAAGACCCACTATGCCGCCTCTGTAAGGAAGACGAGGAATCGGCCTCGCACGTAATTTTCGAACACCCCGCTCTTACGAGCTGGAGACAAACCTTTTTTGGGGCTCAAACCATTGGAATGGGCGCACTCAAAGTAAACCTTGTTAACTTGTAGCGGTTATTACCTATTTATGTAATATTCTACTACATAAATTTTTGAGTTAATTGTTTATATTATTTATGTTTATATGTATATTAAAGCTTTTAATATTTGAGTTTTTTATATACATAAATATATATATTTTATACAATTGAGAATTATTTATTTTTAGAGAAATGATGTATATTTTTATAATTTTTATTTTGAAACTTAACTTTTTTTACGTTAAAAAAAATTAACTAGATTAATATTATTTTTGATTAAAAATCGGCTAAGTGGATTTTTAATTTCAAACAAGTAATTCTAATTGTTTCCGAATAAAAATCCACGATATTACCCCCCTCCTTAGAAAATAATTAATTATAAGTGTGAATGACTTTATGGTCGTTGAATGATACTTTCTTAGTTGTCAAACTTGGTTTAGTTAATGGCAAGGCTGATTCCATAAACGCCGGCTTCAAGCGGTCAATGGATACTTTGACTTTCTTGTCACCAACTAGAATTGTATAAACTTTACCATTTCGATCAACAACTGAGAAAGGTCCTTCATATGGCGCTTTGAGGGAAGGGCGAACTGAATCAATATGACGAAAAACATGTGTACAAGACTTGAGTTCATTGGGAACATAACTATACTTATTCGTATCTAATCTAGGTTCTACACATCTGGAACTTTCAACAAATTGACGTAAGCGTTCGACATAGTTAGTTACTGATTCTTGTGATTCTGATGGATGGACAAAGTCATGAGGGAGTCTGAGATTTTGGCCGTAAACCAACTCAGCTGGAGTACAATCTGTATCCTCTCTGATAATTGTACGTAAGCCCAATAATACAAAAGGAAGTTCTTTGGTCCATTGAGTGTTACCTCGACTCATAAGACTTTCCTTTAAAACTCGATGCCAACGTTCGAGATATCCATTGGCCTTCGGGTTGTAAGCAGTAGTACGCTTCCGTTCAAAACCAAGATAAGTAGATAGCTCTTTAAATAAATGAGATTCAAATTGAGCACCTTGATCTGTAACAATTGTTCGTGGAATGCCGAAACGTGGGAAAAATTCTTTAACTAATGTATTGGCGATGGTGGAAGTACGTGCATCAGGCATCGGAAAAGCTTCAGGCCAACGAGTAAATCGGTCAATGATTGTTAGACAATACCTAAAATTTTCAGATAAAGGAAGTGGACCCACAATGTCTAGATGGATAGTGTTAAACTTCTCTTTACTCGGAGGAAAAGAGCCTACTGGGGATTGTGTATGCCGAGTAATCTTTGACTGCTGACAAGATATGCACTGCCTCGCCCAAGTTTTAGCATCCTTGTTGATGGATGGCCAAATAAATTTACTTCGAAGCAGTTTTGCAGTAGATCTTAGGCCTGGATGACAAAAATTATGTATTTTGTCAAAAACCAAACGCCTTAAATCGGATGGAACATAAGGTCTGATCGGATTAGTAGATGTATCACACCATAATGGTATGTACTTCCGTTTCTGGGATGCATACTGGTTTAAGAGTTAAAGTCTTTGATAACTTTAATTTTTCCAGTTCTGGATCCTTAGATTGTGATATTGCCAATTGATGCATACTAACCGAAGATGGAATTTCCAATATTTCCAATATTGTCTTCACCTTTTATGTGGCGTATGTCATTGGTGAACTGGCCGATAAAATCGAGGTGACGTACTTGTCGCGGTGAAGCCTTATCTAATTTTTGTTTAAATGCAAAAATTAGAGGCTTGTGATCCGTGAACAAAGTAAATTCTCGACCTTCTACCATATATCGGAAATGTTTGACTGCTAAATAAGCCGCCAAAAGTTCTCTGTCATACGCGCTATATTTGCGTTGTGTTGGACTTAATTTTTGTGAAAACAACCCTAACGGTTCATCAATACCAGCACAAGATTGCTGCAAAACTGCCCCAACAGCTATATCAGAAGCGTCCACCAACAAGGATAATTTCGCTTCGCTTCGAGGAAATGCAAGTTGAGAGGCTTCAGCGAGTAACTGTTTCGTTTTATTGAAAGCAGCCAATGATTGTTCATTCCAACTAATAGGACTTTTACCTTTCTTTTTATGAGATCCGAGTAAAAAGTCGTTTAGCTACGCCAAATGTTATGCGGCATGTGGAATGAAACGACGATAAAAATTAAACATGTCAAGAAATCGACGCATTTCATAAACCGAATTTGGAGGTTTTAAATTATGTATAGCTTCAACTTTATCCGGAAGTGGTTTTACGCCATTTGCATCAATTTTATGACCGAGGAAAGATACAGATTCTTTTAAAAAATTACATTTATTTATATTTATGAGTAAACCATATTGTTTAAATCGTCCAAAAACACACTCTAAATTTTTATAATGTTCTTCGATATTAGTAGAAGCTATCAGTACATCATCAATATATGGGAATGCAAAATCCAGATCACGTAAAACAGAATGAATAAAACGCTGGAAACTTTGTGCTGCATTTCGAAAACCAAAAGTCATTTTGGGAAATTCAAATAATCCGAAAGGTGTAGTTATAGCGGTTTTTTCAATATCGTCATCATTGACTGGAATTTGATGACAAGCTTTTATTAAATCGATAACTGAGAAAATTTTCTTTCCATTAAGTTGTTGGGAAAAATCATGAATATGTGGTATTGGATAAGAATCAGGCACCGTTATATTATTTAAAGCTCGGTAGTCACCACAATGTCGCCAAGTTCCATCTTTTTTCTTCACCATATGTAGAGGTGAAGCCCAAGGGCTTTTCGATGGACGACAAATACCTTGTTCGATCATATAGTTGAACTCTTTCTTGGCAATCTCCAATTTTTCAGCATTGAGACGACGAGGTTTTGTTGAAATTGTCGGACCTTTAGTTATAATATGGTGTCTAACCGAGTGCCTTAAAGTCCGGTTCACAAGTTGACCCAAAATATTTTTCTAAGAGACTAACAACTCGTTTGTCAATATTTGAGTAAGAAATTAACTCCAATTTAGGTATATCCATTTCAATTAACTTACCCTGTTGAGATTCACAAGTAGTTGTTAAGTCAACAATACGACGATTGTGTAAATCCACCATCAAACCAAAATGTTTTAAAAAATCTGCACCAATGATAGGTCTGGAAACATCCGCGACCAAAAATTTCCAGGTAAAAACGCGACGAAGTCCTAAAGTGACTTGTGAACTACAATCATGATAACCATACGTTGAAATATTTGTATCATTAGCAGCTTTTAAAACAAAATATGAGTTGAGATTCTTCCTTTCAGCAATACCTACGGGAACAATTGACAAATCAGACCCAGTATCAATCAAGAACTTTAATTTAGATTTGTCATCTTCAACAATTAGACGGTTAGAGGGATTAATTGTGTTGGAAACCGTCGATTCCAACACCAAATTTAGTTTTTTGAAAGGTGTTTGCAGGGAGCATAACACTTAAGAGCTTTATCTCCATACTTTTCATGATAACGACAAAGCCCATTCTCGTTTACTTTATTTTTTAATTTTGAATGTGAACGATTACTTGAATTTGAACGGGAAGGATTATTCGAATTTTAACGTGTTGTCTGTCTAGAGTTATTTTACGTAATTGAATTGATCAAAACCAACATTTGATTAATTTTAGTAGACAATATATCAATCTGGCATTGAAAAGACTCTCGTTCACTTGTTGACGAAATTGCACTCGTCGCAGAAACAGAAAACGCGGAAGGACTTGATACAACTTCGTGAACTTTATCTGCTATTTCAGCAACTTCAACAAGTGAGCCTTTTGCTGCTACAGCTACAGTTCTAATATTTGTAGGAAGTCTTTCCAGCCAGAGACAACGAAGTACAGTTTGATCGAATGTTGGTCCAGCAAGATTTTGCATTTCGTTTAATAGTTGACTGGGTTTACTATCACCCAACTCTAAACCGGTTAATAATTTGCGGATTCTTGATGAGTCCGATAAGCTAAATTTATTTATTACAGCGTTTTTAAAATCGGTGTAAATAGAAACATCTCGGAGTCTCTCAAAAACTCCATCCATGTTTTCCAGATCTAACGGTGAAAACATACTTAATGCAGTATTGAATTTCTCTATCTCACTATCTATGCCAAACGCTGTCATTTGCCGTTCCAGTAATGTAAACCATCCAACTACATTTTTGGACCAAATGGGAAAATTTTTTAAATATTTTTTTGCAACGCAATTAGAAATTTGATTAGTGCCCGATGGTGGAATGTTACTATTTTCCACTTCAATTTCCATGTCCTCGTCCGACGGGGAGCTACGCGGAAGGAGGGCAGAAGTCGTGGATTTGCTCCTTGTCGATGGCATTTCGGACTACCAATTAACAAAATTTGCCAAAATTTAAAAAAAATCCACTCACCTTACACTGATAAAATTCAATGAATATACAAGAAATTGTAATTTGAATGCTAATTTCCGTTTCCAATTAAAATTCCGTTATTGAATAGCCTTCTAATATGGAATGATCTTCTTTGTTGATTCAGCCTTCCATCCAGTTTCAGCTTCAGTTCTTGATTATTGAAATTTTTATAAGTCTGAATTCGATTTCAAATATCCTAATTCTTGTGAGTAGTTTCTGTTTTCTTGTTTTATATCGTTCTAATCATATCCTTTAAAATACGTTCATTTAATTTGAAAATAATCCAATATTTGTAAGAACTTTCGAGACGGTTCGTTCGTTCGGGGTCACCAATTATGTAGCGGTTATTACCTATTTATGTAATATTCTTCTACATAAATTTTTGAATTAATTGTTTATACCTATTATTTATGTTTATATGTATATTAAAGCTTTTAATATTTGAGTTTTTTATATACATAAATATATTTATTTTATACAATTCAGAATTATTTATTTTTAGAGAAATGATGTATATTTTTATAATTTTTATTTTGAAACTTAACTTTTTTTACGTTAAAAAAAATTAACTAGATTAATATTATTTTTGATTAAAAATCGACTAAGTGGATTTTAAATTTCAAACAAGTAATTCTAATTGTTTCCGAATAAAAATCCACGACAAACTTTCTTCTAAGCCTTTTACGAAGGACAGAGCTAATAACATGAAATTCTTTCGCTGCTGTATTGGGCGTAACCAGCCCAACCCATCATACCGCCAAATCCATCCATCCATCCAACGACTACTTTTTGTACTCGGTAGTCGTTACTTCCAATATTTAATAGTAACGACTAATTAGTAATATAGTTACTTTTTTGACATCTCTATCAGTCGGCACATTGTCTGTGCGTATCGAAAGATAAAAGATAGATATTTTCATATCGGTAATATCGGAAGCTTCCGATATTTTTTATCGATATATTGATGAAATAAATCCTGGCTACGTCCATGGACATATCTATACCATAATTTTGGTAATTTCAGGACCGATTTCTCGTACATCTTATCGGCTGATTAGTCTTATCGTACAGACAAGACGCAAACCACTTTCCGAAAACTTGCACGATGTCTATACTATAAGACTAACTAGCTGATATTACCTATGTACTAGAAATCAGCCCAATGTATCCAGAAATCTAAAAACTGGGACACTAGAACACCATAATTGAACAACACCTCAGAGAGCCAAACAACCGTTAATTAACGTACAATACTCTTTCCTTATAAAATATATAATTATCATATCACAGATTTGTTAACAAAATCAGTTTTTGCTTTAAAACTCGAAAATCACCTCCGCCAATCGCACCGGATGATGGATATCCTTTTCAACATACAATCGAACTCTCTTCACTGTTCCTATAGCTGGATTGACATCTCCCTCTGCTACTCCGTGCGAATTAAAAACTCCAACTGTAAGAAATTCGTTGGATTTCGTTCCATTGCGTTGTTCCGGCAGAAATTCGATTCTAGTATTTTCAAAACAACTTTGACTTTTCGAACATGTTCCACTTGAAATGTTGAAGCTAAACAAACATCACAGAGAGAAGAAGAGAGATAGATAGGAAATGTAAAAAACAAACAATAATTGAGGTCATTATACCTTTTGATTAAGATCGGTTCGTGAAAAATAAATTCGACTGTATCACCCGACTTTGCTGATTTTCCGAGAAAGGCTGTCGTACCCTCATAGGCATCTTCCAGCTTAAATCGTGTCTGAGCCACAATTGATGTCTTCACGATGGCCGCAGGATTGGTGTGACTTTGTTTGATCGGCTTTCCAAAATATTTGTCCGTTAGTTTTTGAATTTTTCCTTTAAACGAAGAATACCGGCCAATGTGTTGAAACAGTGATGTTTTATAGCGAAGCCAAAATTTCTTTTTATTCTCTTTACAAATTTTAAAATCGCGACTAATATCGCAAGTGTAGGTATCCACGTAGTGATGAATCAACCAGTCAACGGGCTTATCGTTGAAAAACATTTGAAAAAAGGTCACAATCAACGGAAGTTCGGAGGATTTGAAAAGTTTTCCTGAAACGAAATTTTCGGATGAATATTTTTCAAAAAGGCATTTTATTGTGCGCTTATGGGTAAGTAAGTAAGTACCAACCAATAAATCCCAGTTCACAAAAATCGAGAACATACCACGTCTCCTGCAAGGATTCAGTTTGATTTTTCATGGCCGTGACAAACTGTGGCAATGTTACAATATCGTCTTCCAGTTGTACATAGTATGTGGCCTTCGGCTGAGCATAGCTCATAAGGTATGAGTAATCCAAATTTTGCTTTGATCTCCATTTGACTCGATCTAAGCTATCGCCAAGCGTGATACGTAGCTTACTAAAGTCCGGATAGAATGACGGATTTGGTGCAATAATCTCGATTAGTCCACTGTCTATAAACTCGCCAAAGTTGTCATGTATCTCATTCGCCACAATCATAACTTTATGCATTTCAAGTTCGCCAATAAATACGATAATGACGGAATCACGACGTTCTGCTTCGTTCATGCTGGAAGTAATGTTCACCAGTGTGTCCTGCAAATATGATTTTTTGTCGCGAGATATAGTGGGTATGCCCAATGCAAACGTGACGTTGGCTCGACCTTTGGAAATGACAAGTGCAGGTTCCAATGCATTTGGATGTCCGCGAAGATGAGGGAGTAGCTGATAAGCTCGTGGAAC
Source organism: Microchrysa polita (assembly GCA_949715475.1). Lineage (NCBI taxonomy): Eukaryota > Metazoa > Arthropoda > Insecta > Diptera > Stratiomyidae > Microchrysa > Microchrysa polita. The sequence goes on along the minus strand of OX454417.1, from coordinate 15,879,437 downwards.
AGTTTGGCTGTATTTGAAACGAAGCGAGTCGATCGTATCCTTATAATGGTCATTGCCAAACGATCCGCTTTTTCTATAGGGAGCTAAAAATCCATTCTCATCATCCGTTTGCTCGATGAGAGATTCCAATTCGTTTATGCGAAGTTTGGCGGCTTTTATGTCTTCATGGTGATGTTGAATTTGCAGTTTCAGCGATAGACGGACTGTGTGGAAACAAAATGACGTGATTTGTATAGAGTCTAATTAAATATAACTTACCCCAACCGTACCACTGAAAAACTCCCCAGAATATCACTAAAAAGCCAACACATTTGAATAACGTAAACACTTTCGGAGATACTGATCTCATAGTCACGCATACTATCAGAAGTCAAACAAATTAATATTTTCTGATAAAAAAAATCGGTACTGCTATTAGCAGTGCCAAACTACTACTACCTTCCGCGTCCGATTGAATAAAAATATTCTCGTCATATTCTGTTCGCAATCGTTTAAACATTTATTGAGATAAGACTTATCAATAATGGATTTTTGGTGATAATATCGCTCCAGGGAAACATTTATCAGCAAATAATGGAGCAATTCATATTTTTCTAATGAGCATTAGACGCCTTATCAATAATTGCGATAGATTGCATTATATCTATTTGGAATGTAAATATGCACTTACGAACTAAGTAAGGATGGGGTGTCCCGGATAAATTAGCTGTTTTCTAATTCTAACTTCTTTACAGCGACGATGTTAATCGTTTTTTCTTGTATATATTAAAATATTGATTACGGTGATTTTTTCAAGTATCTATTTAAAATCATCACTTTCAGCCCGTTCAATAGAATCACTTGATGCAAAAACATATGTCTTGTCTTAGGTAACCCCTTGAAAACAATCGGAAATGATAAAGCAATCTAATCCCGCCGTAGATATTCCCATGCCTAATCAGCGCACGCTCTAGCACTTACGCCGCCCCGGGCAAGAGGACAATTTGCCCCCCCCCCCCTTGGTGTACTATAGGAGGCATATTGATAGTAGAATTCACCACAGTTTGTTTTGAATTTCAAAAGTAAAGCTTATTATTGAATTCCATGAGCAAAATTTTTTTCAGACATGACAGACATGTCAAACGGGAACCTGGCGGCTTTTAAACCGACGGAAGAAATTGAAAATTCAATAAATTAAATGTAATTTTCCATACTTTTTCATAGAAATCACTTACATATGTACATTCACGAGTCAATGCATCCTTGATTTAAGGAGAAACTCAAGGAGACCTTGAAATTTTCTATAGTCAACCTCACTTGAAGTCAAGGTACCCACCTACCTTGAAATATAATATTTCAAGTCTATTGAAAACTTAAGGTCTCCTTAAGTTTCGCCTTAAATGAAGGATGCATTGACTCCTGGATATAAATTATTTCTATGAAAAAGTATGAAAAATGACATTTAATTTATTGAATTTCGGCATCCTTGACTCAAGGTCTCCTTGAGTTAAGGAATGTTCATAAATACGGGCCTGAAACACTCAACACAAAAACAAATATAAACTTCAAACAGCCGTAAAGGTATGTAACTAGCTATGTACACTGAGCGAAAAACATGCATTTAGAGGTCTCCCGCGAAAAATGGACCGTGCAAACTTGCCTTCAACTTCATTAATTTAAAATGAATGTTTCAAAGGCCTGACTTTCACGATAATCAAAATTTTGACAGTATTTGCATGTATTTCACGTGAACTGACTATGTTAGTACCTACTTTAACCGTGAACTTGAATTATGTACTATGTATATCAAGTTCTCCTGAGAAGAATATAACGTTCACTTGGATTGGAGAAGCCGTTGCCGTTGCGCGAACAACTTACAGATTTTTGCTTAACTTTCATTATAGACTTATTTTTGGATTTGATTTATGAATTTCACCTAATGTATTTGAAATACCTACAATTGTGGTTTTAGTTTAATTCAATTCAATTCAATTTATTATTTCATATCTAATTCTTAAGGGTACAGATGTGATCAATCTATGCAACTTTAGTTTATTTATTGTAGCTATGCTATCCAAATATTCAACTTACAATATTAGTAGGAGTCAAGGAAAAATTAAAAGAAACGAGACCGAGGCTAATTCCGGGCGCGGCCGAAATTTGAATACCCGTCACATTTGAATGAAACTGAAGCTCCTTTTGTGTTAAAAATTTCTTCCGCAGCCCAATAACGTGTTCCGATTCCATCTGTTCCTGGATACGTTGGGGTTAATCCACTAACACACTTGGATGTATTTTGGTTAATATTCAAAAAGAAAAAAAGTTGTTCTTACAAGAATCCAATATTTGGGGGTAGGTTTGTATGACAGCTCTATGACGTAATGTTCCGATTTCATCCATTCCTAAATATCTTTTGAAGCTTTACTAGCCTAAGGTGACCTGATTCTCGAAGGCCCAATGCAGTACACATTCCGGAATTCGGTTTTCAGGCAAACCTTCAATCGTCCTGTTTTATTATTTGTTATCATTCGCAGAATGTTATCAAAACAGCAAGGTCCCCATGTGATCGCATTAAGCGGCGTCGATTGTATGTCACGAGGCTACCACCATGACGAATGCCATAAAACGACCACATAGTCTCCATCCTTTCAGGGAAGTGATATCTTTCTAAACGGAATACAGCAAGAATAGTAGCTTTTATTCTGGGAAATGTGTGGTGAACCTTGGGAAAGCAAGGTTCCAGGTACGTAGCCAGAGGAGGGGTCCAGGAGTTCCTAACTTCCTACAGTATTTCTAATTTATGCATTCCTAAAACTCTGCCGAAATTAAGCTTGCAGTCAGATAAATTGTGTCATCTGGACGAAAGTAGTGACTATATAATAAACAATTTGGAACACACAAAAAATCTGGTGACCCAAAATTGGGATGGTCTTTCATGATGGAAACTTCAACAAATTTCGTAAGAACTCATACAGGCTACACAATTTGAAATAAAATATTTCCCTGTAAAAATGAAAAAAAAAAAATGTTTGAGCCGTGCGAAGGGAAGGCAAAAGCAGCATGACGCGGGCACCGAATACGCGATCGTACTTTCCATAGTTCCATAGTTGCTGCTTCGTGCATATACCATGGCCCACGAGCCCTTCTATAATTGTACAGAAAAGAAGTGTTTGGCGTTGTACACGTGGCACTCTCGGCTTCCGATGATAGCAGAGCAATTAAGTAATCGTGCGTGCACTCGTGCTCGCCCAGCCTCGCCAAGCGATAAAATTGGATTCGACACATAGTCTAGTACAGATAGCTCAAAACCCAAACATCCAAAAGAAAAAGAAATTTTTGATGCCAAATTGTTGAATACACTGCCCAATATACGCAATAAAAAGTTACACCAATTTACGCCATGGGTTAAGGGGGGAGGGGGTCCCAAAGGGGTGAAAATTTACTTTTTTACAAATAACTGGAAAACTATGAATCTGACCTTAAAATCTTCGGAGGACGAAACAAACTACACAAAATTGCCTTTGTAATGATATATAACACTCTAGACGTTTTTTTCGGAAAATTATACCCTAGACCCAAAAGTATTATAGAGAATTTACATTTTTTGAGTTTTACATTTCGGACTGTAACTCTTGATAGAAAGAACCTAGGGTGACGAAATCTTGTTCATTCTATTACAAACAAAATTTACTTGGTTTGTACCAAAAATTGAGGTGCTCCGACCATTGACGCCTCCCTCACTCCTCCTAACATTTTTCAAAAAGGCATGCCTGTAGCTTCTTTTCAAATTGAGCCAGGCAGATAAAATTTGGTGAGGTGCCTAGTCTAAGCCCCATTATGGTCCTCACCAAAAATGTTTACCATCCGATCAAAACTAAGGGTACTCCCCATACAAAGTAAACCAAAATTGTAAAAAAATCAAATTTTTTCACTTCTAAATTCTATCTAAAATGAAAAAATTAAATTTATTTCTTAGAACGTCATTATAACAGTTAATTGTAGTCTTGTAAATGTATATTCAAAAGTTTGTACCAGAGCGTGCCTTACAAGTACGAAAAATGTGGTTTGAAGTTTGCTAGTACACGTTACTCGATTTATTCGAAACTAGCCTTTGAACTAGTACCAATGACTTTCAAACTCAATTTGTTGATACTTGTAGTGTACGCTTTGATGCAAAATTTCGAACATACATTCAGAGGACTACAATTAACTGTTATAATGTCGTTCTAAGAGATAAATTTTATTTTTCCGTTTTAGATAGAATTTAGAAATGAAAAAATGTGAAATTTGTTAGAATTTTCGTTCACTTTGTATGGGGGGTACCCTTAGTTTTGATCGGATGGTAATACTTTTTGGTGGGGAGCATAATGGAGCTTAGACTAGGTACCCCACAAAATTTGATCTGCCTGGCTCAGTTTAAAAAGAAGCTACAGGCATGCCTTTTTGAAAAATGTTAAGAGGAGTTAGGGGGGCGTCAATGGTCGGAGCACTCCAATTTTTGGTACGAATCAAATAAATTTTGTTATCAATATATGGACAAGATCTTATGACAGTATCAAGAGTTACAGTGCGAAATGTAAAACTCGAAAAAGCCAAATTCACTATAATACTTTTGGGTCTAGGGTATAATTTTCTGAGAAAATGTCTAGAGTGTTACATATCATTACAAAGGTAATTTTATGTTGTTTGTTTTGTCCTCAGCTCCTTTTAAGGTCAGACTCATAGTTTTCCAGATATTTGCAAGAAACTGAATTTTCACCCCTTTGCCACCCCCTCTCCCCCTAACCCATGGCGCAAATTAGTGTAACTTTTAACTGCGTATATTAGGCAGTGTATTCAACAATTTGGCATCAAATATTTCTTTTCTTTTTGGAAGTTTAGGTTTGGCGCTATTTTGAACCAATTGTACTGGACTAACAGGAACAGTGGGACAGGAGGCATATTATGCATTGGGGCAGCGCCGAAACTAGTGTCTACAATTAACAACAAGATTCTAATAATGTCATAATTTCTGATATCCAGCCAGTGACGGATTTACCAGTAGGCTGAGTAGGCTTCAGCCTAGGGCGGCAGATTTCAGGGGGCGGCAAATTTCGGGATAGTATTTTTTAGTTTGTTCACACTTCCGTAGAAGACTGTAGGATGTTGCCCTTATCATCATTATACGCTTTAGAAACAGGCGAAGCGTATTTTTACCCTCAGTGAGATATAAACAGGAAAGGCCACCTAATGATCAGGTACGAAATGCCCAGTTTGCCCCTCGAAAAACGACCGGAAAGGCCTCAAAATCGCAATTTTCTGTTTTCATATGAAATTTTCGAAATCGGGGGTTGAAAAAGTCGATGAAGAGGACATCCAGACCTACATTTTGCTGAAACCTCCAGGGTTCTAGCTATCACCGTTTCAAAGATACAGCCACCTAAAGATCAGGTTCCAAATGCCAAGTTTGCCCCCAAAAAACGCCCGGGAAGGCCTCAAAATCGCAATTTTCTGTTTTCATATGGAATTTTCGAAATCGGGGGTTGAAAAAGTCGATAAAGAGAACATCCAGACCTACATTTTGCTGAAACCTCCAGGGTCCTAGCTATCACCGTCTCAAAGATACAGCCACCTAAAGATCAGGTTCCAAATGCCCAGTTTGCCCCTTGGAAAACGCCCGGAAAAGCCTCAAAATCGCAATTTTCTGTTTTCATATGAAAATTTTCAAAATCGGGGGTTGAAAAAGTCGATGAAGAGGACATTCAGACCTACATTTTGCTGAAAACTCCAGGGTCCGAGCTATCACCGTTTCAAAGATACAGCCACCTAAAGATCAGGTACGAAATGCCCAGTTTGCCCCTCGACAAACGCCCAGAAAGGCCTCAAAATCGCAATTTTCTGTATAAGACCGTCAAACACTGAGTCCATTTAAGCTTAATTTCGAAACTGAGATCCTTCCTGTTTTTATTTCATGCCTTGCTATATGCCCAACCTTTAAAAAACATTTGATGCTTCGGCTTTTTGTCAGTTCGACATATCATAAATTGATGTTAGAAATCCAGAAATGGAAAACACAAAACAAAGCTAATTTGATATGCATTGATTAAATTTCACATCTCCATCGAGTTTCATAGACAGCCGATTTTCTTAGACTTGGCATACTTTATCCAATCGAATGACCAATTAAAGCTCATTTCTGTGGAGAGAAAGCACATTTTCTGTGCAGAAAGCTCATTGTCTCTAGCGAGTTCGGTAGTGGAACCTAAGAAATGAGCTTTCTTCACAGAAATCAGCATTGATTGTTTAATCGATTGGATAATGTATGCCGACCCTTAGTCGATCTTTAGGGAAGGAGAATACATTTTTATATATTTCCTTAATTTACATATCTGTTTCTTGGTCGTGGCTTTCATATTTAAAACTGAATTAAAATTTTGGGGTTATGCCATTCCCATTGGTGGTGGTTTTGCACAAACAAATTTTACTATCGACCCTGCTAATTTTCCCCAACCAATACGGGACACACATTCGCCACAAAATATGATATTAATTTAAACCAGTCGCTCCAAACTTGTTTTAGTTCATACTCCCCTGTGAAGTTTTCTGAGGCTGGCGCCCGCCGAGAAAATGTTGGCCCAAAGCCCAAAATGTTTTCTTCATGAGTTCCGCCATCACCATAGCTTCAGTGATACCTCGAGAAACATAATTGCAATGGAGCAATCACAATCCCCAAGTGTTCTATCTAGGATCATTGTATAAAAAAATGTATCCAGCCAGGTGCGGTTTACATAAGAAGCGCGCGGGCTTACGGCATCACTTTCAATCAGCCATATCGGGCGATTTTTGAATCTGTGTCCGGCCTAAAATATTTTTAGTGGTGTTCAACAAACAGATTTGGCCACATCGCGCTTCCAGGTGCTTTTTTTTTTATAAAAGAAAATAAAATACTTGGCCGATGTATTTCAACAATGGATTACTTCTGAATCCTCGAAAAAATTTCGATTCAAAATGGTGGCATTAATATTTGAGCATGCCACAGTTTGGAATTCGCCACTTTAAACCGATTCTCCAAGCAGAAAATTGTTGCAGAAGCTTTACACTCTGTGATAAATATTCAAGAATGTTCAGAACCTAAGAAGTGGAAAGCTCGAAGATCACACATATTTAAGCACAAAGTGTAAATTAAAAATGATTGGAGGAAAATAAAGCATAATTCGTCCCGAATGTTTTTTATCGACAAAAAATAGGGGCGGCAATATGTGAATAGCCTACTGGTGACAAAAGGGTAAATCCGCCACTGTATCCAGCTAAATCCTGTCTACGTCCTTGCAAGGTTCTGTTGGTACTAAACAGGACCCAGAAAAGATCCCTCAACTTCTAAATGTTCTCCATAGACAAAACATCATCAGCATGTGAAGTGCAAATGTATGTTTTAAGACGCAAAGTTATAACAGGCATGGGAGAAGTGTAGCCAGGATCTCGTTTAAAAGGGGCAAACCCAACATTTGTTTAACACAATGAACCCGAATTTTTTATCAACTTTTGAATTTCAGCGTTCGAAACTGCAGTCTCAGCAGCATTGTTGGGATGATGATGGCCCTTTCCCTATCTCTGACTATCCGTGACCCTGAGACAAAAATCATAAAGCCGTTTATTTGAAGTACGAAAATTACACCTCCTTGTACCTACCTATTTAAAAGTTTCGTTTTGTTTATTACAATAGATAAATTAATACCTCATTGCGTAGAGAATTCTTAAGCGGATGGCGACTCTCTGGGGATTTATCGCTACTTTATTGGATTTAGTCAACATATAGGGGAAATCCTTGCAGAGTCCTTTAGTTTGAATTTTCTTTTTCCTAAAGAAGTTGATAGGGGAATCGGATAGAGTACAGTAATTTTTCCATCGTTTTGTGAAAAATTTAAATCGCATCTTTACATGGCTGTTACTTCTGAGTATTGGCAGCTATAGATGCTTGGGATTTTCACCTAATACGGGCAGTATGGTCCTCTATACATGGCTGTTAAATTTCAAAATTTTACGCTCCAAAATTTCCGAATTAGGGACAATTTTCGATTAAATCGATTGAACTCCAGAACGCAGATAAGTAGGAAATTTGAAGACAATGTGAGCGGTGAGCGCCAAGTATAGCTCTACAGCTACAAGTGTGAGCTAGAGCCTTGAAATGTTCACAAGTCTGCCAATTTTCAAATTTATTGGACACATTTTATAGAGTTTTCGATTAGAAAAGTCGAAAGTGCGATTTGGGCAGCTGTAACTGTCGAACGCAGATAGTCGACCCTAAAATATGGAGAAATGTAAGAAAATGTAATCCCCAGGTTGTGGATCTACCTGGCGCTTACATTTAGGTACATTAAATTTCAGAACGATTGACCAAAGAGTTTCTAAACTATCGAAAATGAATGTTTGCCACATGAAAGTGCGTTTATCCTGCTAATACCTAACAGACTGACTACAGGCCTCACCGAGGAGGTTTTTATGAAGTCATTTAGGCTTCTTTGGTGTGGCGTTGGGAATGCTGTACATTTATACTAATGCGACAATGTACTACAGGTCAAAATGCTTTAGGTATTGTACAGTAAAATGGTGTACGTCTGGCCACACATTTGGGTGAAGTTTGGTTGATCGATTCACAAATAAAACAGTTGTTTATGCAAGAACCTGATTTCCAGCGGTTGGTTTGTATGAGAGCCCTATGACGTAGTGTTCCGATTTCATCTGTTCCTAGATATGTTTGGTGGCTTTACTAAAAACACATTTGCGCAAAGTTTGGTTAAGATTGGTTCATTAAGAAAAAAGTTTTTCTTAGAAGAATCTAATTTCCAGTGGTTAGTTTGTATGACAGACCTATGATGTAGTGTTCCGATTTGATCTGCTCCTAGATATTTTTTGAGGCTTTAGGAACACATTTGGATGAAGTTTGGTTACGGTCGGATTAAAAAGGAGAAAGTTTTTCTTAGAAGAACTTAATTTTCAATGGTCCGTTTGTATGGCAGCCCTATGACGTAATGTTCCGATTCCATCCGTTCTGGATATGTTTTGAGGCTATACTAGGAACACATTGGGTGAAATTTGGTTAAGATTGATGCATAAAGAAAAAAGTTTTTCTTAGAAAAACCTGATTTTCAGGGGCAGCCCCATGACCCCATGGTCCGATTCCATTCGTTCCGACATATATACAGCGTACACTAAAAAGAAACTTGCATACAAATTTTCAGCTCGATAGCTTCAAAACTGAGGGACTAGTTTGCGTTGCAACAGACGGACTGACAGACAGACAGACAGACAGACGGACAGACAGACAGACGGACATGGCTCAATCGATTTCTCTCGTCACGCTGATCAATAATATATATACTTTATACCGTCGGAGGTGCTTCCTTCTGTTCGTTGCAAACTTCATGACAAAGTTAATATACCCTTTCACATAGTGACGGGTATAAAAACCTTGCTTGAAAAACAATAAACTATAACTAACTTAATCCTATCTTACTGCTAACTTATACCTAACTTAAAAATAACTTTAGTTTGGAACTATGTGCAAACATAAGGTTTGGTTTATTACCGAGCAGAAGAAATAAATAAGTGTTAACTTTAGCTAGTTTATAGATAATCTTATCAACCTATTGGGACTTGGTGAACATTTTCGTAGAAAAGCGTGGGTTCTTGTTCGGGCTAACTGCGAAACCGTGGAAATTTTGTTTAACTCATGTAATTTGCGCGTGGAATAAAACCGATGTTTGTTCAAGATATATTTTAGTATGCGGTTTTGTGCGACCTGAACGTTATCTTTGTGGGTATTAGCACACAGACTCCAGGCAGGGATTGCATATGTAATAATCGGTTGGATAGCCATTTTGTATACTAAAATTTTATTGACGCGGGATAATTGAGAGCGTTTATTTAAAAACGGATATAGAGAATGTGCTGTTTTGGATAGTTTAGACTCGATCAGTTCTACATGTTTGATAAAAGTCAATTTTTTGTCCAAGTTAACTCCAAGGTAGATGATATCGTCATCCCATGAGATTAGCTGACCTAAGAAGTTTAGTTGACGAGAAGGCAAGTTAGCTCTGCTTCATTTTCTGCTGAAGTAGACGGCCTTTGTTTTCGCTTGATTAATTTTTATCTTCCATCTATGATAGAATTGATAGAGTAATTCGAGTTGACCCTCTATAGGGAAGCTGTAATTGTATCTGGGTTTTCAGAGCTACTGTAGATGCATATGTCATCGGCGAATAAAGCCACTTCACAACTATTGATTTTGGGAATGTCAGCGGTGTAGATGTTGAAAAGGATTGGACTCAGCGCCGATCCTTGGGGAACGCCGTAGTTGATTCTAAAGTTATCGGACAGTTTATCCTCGATTTTTACCGAGAAAGTCCTATCAGCAAGAAAGCTATTTAAAATCTTTACAAGGTAAACTGGGAATCCAAAAGACATCAGTTTGTGGATAAGTCCGTCGTGCCACACTGTGTCAAAGGCTTTTTCTATATCCAATGTAACAAGTCCCACGGATTTCTTACATGCAAATTGATGCAATTGATGGCTTTGGAAATTCTTAGCACTTGATGAGTTGTGGAGTGACCTTCGCGGAACCCAAATTGGAAATCGGGAATAATTTTTAGGGACTCTGTAGCTTTATTCAACCTTGCGAAAATTACCTTTTCAAAGAGCTTTCCGATGGCTGGCAGCAAACTAATGGGTCTGTAGCTAGTTGCTTGCTTCGGATCCTTCCCCGCCTTAACAATAGGGCGAATTATAGCATGTTTCCACCAGCTGGGGAAGTAAAGTGCCTCGCTATCAATTGGGCTTTGTCGCGACTGTCGAAAATCAAGGTGCTATTATTGATTAGTGGTGGTTTTAGTTTATTATTACTTTAAATCTTAGTTTTTTTATCATAAAAGTGTGTGTTGTGATTTTCATTCTCCTGCACCAAGGAGTGGTCCGTCGGGCGAACAGGACCAGCCACATTGCGCTCCACACCAGTGTCTCTTCTTTTTTTGCACAACGATGTTTCTAAAGTTCTGGTAAGGATGTATCAACCTGCACAAACCATCGACACTGGCGAAGAACCTATGCTCCAAAACCACGCGTTTCATATTTTTTATAAAATTTGCAAAGCAATACATTCGCTTCATTTTGCCTTTTTTCCTTTCACAATTTCTGGGTCTGGGAGGGGCTTTAGCCTCCTTAGCCCCTCCCGTGGTTGCGCCACTGGAAGGAAGCACCTACTATTAGTGTAATTAACAGCTGAGTATACATAAGATTGCGAAATGATACCACTTAACGCAAGATTTTTCTGTCGCGTTGGACCCACAATCGTGTTTTCTCTGACTTTGTTCGCGGAAATGTACAGCTTCAGAGTTATAAGCCAAAAACGGAGAAAAGGCCAAACACTCTGGGATTTTTTGCAATTTTTGGTTAGAAGAAACAAAAAAAAAATCTCCAACGTATTTTGGAATTTCAAATTTCAAAATCACGTAATAACTAACCCTTAAGTGTTTACTATTGATCAGTATGTGACGAGTGAAATCGATGGGGTGATGTGCGTCCGTTTGTCTGTCCGTTTCTATGAAAACTAGTCCCTCAGTTTTGAAACCATTGGGGTGAAATTTTGTATAAAAGTTGCTTTCTAGTGTACCCTGTTATACATATATCGGAACATATGCTGCCAACCCAAAATTTAAATTTAGGTTTTTTTAAGAAAAACTTTTTTTCTTTATGAACCAATCTTGACCAAACTTTATCCGCAAGCGTATTCCTTCCTAGTAAAGTCTAAACACATATTCAGGAACAGATGGAACCGGAACACTATACGTCAAAGTTTCATTCAAATTTGAACGGGTATTTTGCCCGCGCCCGCGAAATTACCCTCGGTCTCGTTTTTTAGTTAAATCAGTTTTAATTAATTTGGTTTCTATTTTCAATGCCTAAATGCTTGTCTATTTTTCTATCACGTAGGTTAGGTTAGGTAAAGGGGCCGCCTGACTAGCGCCAGGCGCACTTAGACCAAAAATTGGTCCATTGTGATACCACCGCAGTTCCTACGTTCCATTCAAAACCAGGCAGTGCTAACAATGTATTTGTTAAGCAAAATAGGGCTCACATCTCGAAGATCATCTGTATCGTAGAAATACCTCGAACCCAGTGCACGCCTTTTTTTCTCGGATAAAGCCGGACATTCACAAAGAAAGTTCATCATCACAACTTCTGCAGAAGTCGTTGTAAGGAATTCGGAGTCTCCTGGCGTGCTCCCCAATAGGGCAGTGCCTCGTACTAACACCCACTATGATGCGTATATATTTCCTGTCTAGTGACAGTAATATGGCGGAATGGCATATATATATCTATCACGTAACTGTGGCACAAATTTTCAACGAACCAAAGCCGCTAAACTCAATCTAATCAATACTAAACTTGGTTACCCGGTTTAAATTAAATGCCGCTTCATCAAATTTGACTTTTTTTTCATGAATAAACCACAAAATGGACATCTTTCAACGGAACCTATCAACCAAAGTATCAATAACACTCTAAAATATTGAATAAATGTGTCTGTCAATCATCGCTCAATTAAACTTCTCAAATTTCCTACCATGCGAGTATTCGAGGTGAGACCTCACATCAACATTCTGTTGTTCAGTTCTTTGGTAAAAAAAAACTTATAAGAATGGGCTTCATTCAACTTTCAGTGCGTCTTCCTCAACTGTTGTCGTGCACCACAAGAAGGCTGCGGTTCTACGTGCCCACAATCCACAGCTAAGCTAGTCCTCGCATACAATATGCAAACAAGACTACGAATTATGTTCTCTTCGGTCTTCTTCTTATTATTTTTCAGGAAAGCCTATTGAAAACTTGTCGACAGCCGACCTGATTACTTTTTAATGAATATTTGCATATGGTGCATTCTTAGGTGCATTAAGTCAAGATCTCATATCTTTTAGTCAAGCAAAGGGATGTTGCATTATACATTCATGATCGCTTGACTCTAATTGTTGCCTGGCAGAGACCAGTCAGTGTGTGTGTGTTGTGTTGCATTGAAATCAATTTGCCCAAAATTCACATCATTTCCTCGGGCTAGAATGCATAAATTAAGTGCGTCGTCGTCGTGAGGACGATGATGACGTCCTGATGGGCTTTTGCTGATCTGGAGTAGATACGATGGTTGCGGATACGGCCTTACGTACTGCGTTGTCTTCAGTTTGAAAAAAAAAATGAGTGAGAAAAATGAACTGAACTGAACCAACGCTGAAATAAAATATTTTTAAAGATGCTACTAATCGTGGACAAAGAAGTAATGACTAACATTGTGGACCCTAGTTTGTCCTGAATTGCTTAGTCCAAAAATAAAATCTTTGAAATGACGAACTTTATACCCTACGACGCCAATTGAATTTCCAAGAGTGTTAAAAACATCCTGGCGCATCTCAACATCCATAACTTGCGGTTATTGTGTTAAGATCGAGGTTACGGGCTAGTCCATGTCCGCCCCTCCGTGTACGAGGTATAATTATAATATACGGCTATTTGTTTAACGTTGTAGTCCTCGTTGTGTTGCGCGCGGACAACATTACATACGGACGCATAAAAATGCACATTTGTTAGGCACCATACGAAGAGTCGCTCAGACTCCAAGACCACCCCTTTAATGAACATCTAATTGCAGTGTTTACGCGGCACCCGATTAGGTGAAGCATAAACTTTGTCAGGAGTTGCTTGCCTGCATGGTGGAGAGTATGTGTCTGCATGCGCACTGCACTTTACATCACGATCGCCCAAAGGTCACTACTTTTTTGTGGTCCACATATTTCATGCGGGCAAGGATGTGGCAGGCACAGTGCGGATTTTGCATCTTGGAAACTGGCCCTTGTGATGATGGGTCATCATGACTGTTAATCACCTGTTTGAGGAACGGGTGATGATTTATGGTGAAACGCGTCAGATATTGAAAGAGTTATCGATTTGGGGAGGTAATGAGAGTTGTGCTTAAATTAATATTTGGTCATGTCGAGCATGGTGTTCTTTCACTTATGGTCTTGTGAAGAATTAACTTATAGTTAGGTATCTGTGCTGGATATTGTTATAGAAAAAATAGGTGTACGCATTATTCGAAGTTAAATTTAGATTTGTATACAGATTCAGATAAACGACGATCCTCCCTGTTCATAGTCAAATTGTATGCACGTATGTATTTAAATCAAAGATAAATCCGTCAAAAAAATGACAACATTTGCTTGCAAGTGTCAGAAAATTTGACGACCCAATTTGTTAACTTGTTTTGATTGACACTCACCCCCTTTTTGTCACATTAACGTATTTTTTTTTAATCAATTCACCGTCATCAACCCTTTCAAAAGCTGAGACCTTAATCAGGATCTTTTTTATCTCATCAGCCCTGAAAAAACTGAAAGTCTTTACTCAGCAAGTAATTTGATCACTTCCAGCCACCCCAGGGGGTCACCGATGCATCATCCCCTATATATGTACATAAGTTCAACCGCCCCACAAAAGCAGGTCGTGATGAGTTCCGTTACGGATGCTGCGTTTTCCGTCTGAACGAACAACAGCAGAGCACATTTCACCCTCTCACATAAATCACACTGCTTGACTGTGAACTCTCTTGGATAGTCGAGTGCTGTAATTTGTTAAGTGTAGTGTCCTTTTTGCTTGCCGATTCGAGATACTACTTGCATTTTCCATAAGTTTATTCATATACCCGTTGTGGATGCTGGTGTTTTGCAGGGTTGCGGTATTAGAAGTGAGGAAATTGTGTTGTTCCTTAATACAAGAAGGAGTGCTGCATGCGTTCACATAATCGCATAATAACCCCTCACAGTTGAGAGGTTTATGAGATGTTCCGTGCGGTAATCAAATTTGGATTAAATTGATGTTTTCGGTGGAAAATGGAATGGAAAACAATGGATTTCTTTGTAGGGGATGTCGGTGAGCTATGACAGAGGGTGCAGAAAATCGTGTCTGTTTTCATAAATCGAAATAATCAAAACATGATTTAAGTATTGAATTGGGGAGGGTTGGAAAATTACTTGTAATTTTTGGAGTGAATTACAGATTGGGTGGATAATGAGTTTTTTGACGCGAATTCAGTGAAACTGACCATTTCATAATAATACAGATGGAATTACACATTTCAGTCATCGATAAAAGTCACAGTCATTTTGCATACGAAATGACAGACAGACAGCCAAACAGTCAAACAATTTGTATGAAAAATCTCGGTGATTGAGTGCATGACGGAAATTTGTGAATCCAATCCCAGGGTTGGACTTACTTTCTATGACGCCGCATAGGCAAAAGTCAAATCGCCACCCGGCATCACTAGTTAGATCTGGAAGTAGAAAAGTCGTTTGGAGTGCTTAAAGGTTTGTGTTCGTAGAGACGACTCATGGGATGATCGCTTAGCGATAGTAGTGTAACATCAAGTTACGAGCCATATTTGCATATTTTTTGAATGTGGCTACATTCATTCAGTGTTGTGCAATTACGCGTAATCTTTGGAAGTCTACGTTACAGCGTAGACAAAGGCGTAGACAACGTATACAATGTATACAATGCATACAATGTAAAGAATGAAGACAATGAACTGTCACTGGTGTGATCTTGTTTTAAATGCACCCTAAAATTTGCATTGGTTGAGTTCAGAGTTTTGAATTTATTTTTGTTCAGTAAATGCCAAACATGTAAATGATTCTGAACTCATCCGTTCATTTGGCAATACCAAAATTAATTAATGTTTAGCATGTATCTTCCCGTATGTGTTGCAATCATTTTTATATGTAGTAGAGACCCTATACCAGGTTGATTGGGACCAGTGGCGAACCCACGTAGGGGTTTTGGGGTTCAAACCCCATCCGAAATTGCTCGATGTAATATAAGATACAAGTCGGCTTAATACAAAAGCAGGACGTTTCCCACAAAAATAGTTCTAACAGTCGGAAAATGAGAAAATTGAGCAAGTAACTCAGTATCACAGAGATGGTGCTGCGCTAAGATGCTTTTCGAAAGACTCTTCAAGTACCACAAAAAATTGCTTTCAAAGGTTTTTTTTTCAATAGCTGTGATTGATACTGAGAGGAGTCTCTCAGTTTTTCTTCGCAATTAAGTTCTGCGGCACTTTGGAATAATTGGAGGACAGATAGAGCCTACCGAGCAAGCTCAAGCTGATAGATTACTATGAAACTCTGGACTCATTTTAATACAATCTATACTGAAACGCTACTGATGCTTAGTAACCGAACGATAAAAGAAATGATTGTGGGAGAATAACAATTTATTAACCCAAAATAGTTAACGAAAAAACCACCATTTTACGTGTGTAGGGTATAAATATTAGAGTTTTAGTATGTCGTTGAAAATATAACGATAGCCTGAATAGGCTTTGACATTTTCTATGGAAAATTCGCTTGCCTGTCGTACGCAAAACAGTATACCAAAATTTTTCATGTCCCCCCTATGTCATATAGGCATAGGTGTATTTCCGTGAATTTGACTGACTATAAACAGCTGGATTTATGGGTTCATGATATTTTACTTGTCGGCTATGCCTACTTGGAACATGCAAAATTGTGGTATACTATTTTGCATACGGCAGGCAAGCAAATTTTTCATAGAAAATGTCAAAGCCTATTCGAACTATCGTTATATTTTAACCGATATGCTAAAACTAACTATTAATTCAAATTCAAACTTCAACCTCTTTCATAAAACCCCTCCCTAAATATTTTTCTGCGCACGCCCCTGATTGGGACCGAACCCTATCCGTATTTTCGGATTGTCCGAATTTTCGAAATGCACTAATTGTCATCCTAGTGGATAGTATTTATAACACAATCCTTAAAAAATTGCCTTTTTATAGTTAAATGATAATTTCGCATTCGAAAAATGCATTTCCTTAAGCTTATAGAGCCGAACGCACAAACAAAACTTATAAAAAGAAATTGTGGCTTAAGACGAATTTGAATTATCCAAATTCCGGATTTTCGATGGTTCGATTATCAGGGTCTTATTGTAGTTTGAATAAATAGATTAAACACGAGGCAAGTGTGAAATTAAAGAGTTGGAAATAAATAAAAATGGCTCTATGAATTAACGCCCCAGGAACTATCGCCCCAAACCGAAAATGAGCTATCGCCCCAAAATTGGGGCAATAATTCATTTTCATTATTTCATTTACTATTTGCACTTCGTTTCAATGATTTATAAGTTAAGTAATTTGATAAGAAAAAGGGGATATTTCCGCTTTACACATCAAAAATTAAATTTTAAATTTCATTTGCCTCTCTGTATATAGCAACCTTTTCAATTCTTGCTCGCAAATATATTTCGACTTTTCATATTATTAACACCTTTGACTAATTGGTAAAACTTACTATTCTAGTGGGACTGATTAAAATTAAAACGTCAACTTGATAGCATCGAATACTTTCCCCAATGTGTAAAGCGGAAATATCCCCCTTTTCTTATCAAATTACTTATCGCTTCATAAAAAAGTCAAAATTTGACATTGAATATCTGGAGAACCGTTACGATTTCGCAAAAAAGGATTGCAGATTTTCGTTTCAGGCTAATATTAACGAAGTGGCATCATCAAAATTTGGCGCCGCAGATATTGAAATGTCTCCTATATGACCTAATTTTGGGGCGATTGTTCATTTTATTTTGGGGCAAAAGTTCATTATGAATTATCGCCCCAAAATTTAGGCGATAGTTCATTTTCGTTTTGGGGTGATAGTTCCTGGGGCGTTAATTCATAGAGCCAATAAAAATGGAGCTACCCCATCTCGCTGCAAAACTCTTAATTATTTACATTGTACCTATACACCACTCGCGTAGACAAATCGTCAATTGTCTGCATACATACTCTACGCGTCGACAACGATGTAGATTACCTCGGAGTAGACTACTTGCACAACGCTGCGATTCATTGTCTCGACTATGACCTGAAGGAACATGTCTGTATAAAAAATATATGCGTATAGTGCTTAGAAACGGGGGTTTAACTCCGATCGCTGAGCGATCATCACATGAATCGTCCCTACGAACACAAACCTTAACAAGTAGAATCACCAAGGTTGTGGTGGAGCGTTGGTTTCCGGCCGGTTCAAGTAGGAAAAACAGCAACAACAATCAAAACATGGCCTGATTCATTAGACCGTAACTGATACCTGAATCCAAATTTGTTCTTACAAGTGTTGGGGGATTTTCCTTTATGTAGCAATTTCCACTAATAGAAGATAAATGATGCGGTGGGAGTACGTTACTAAGTGTATTTTTTACTAAGGGTACAGGATAAAACAGCACAACAACAAAATTTGAATATGTATGCAGTTGGTTGGTTGCGAGTACGAAACATCACAATTATTCAGTACTACGCACCGGCTGAACCTGCAGATCAATCAGCAAAGGACGTTTTTTATCAGCGACTAGGCGACACCTTTGATAGGGCCCCCAGGGGTGACATCAAAATTTATATGGGGGATCTCAATGCCAAAGTCGGTACTGATAACTTAGGCTTGGAACACCTTATGGGCAATCACGGGATCGTCGACAGCAACAACAATGTTCGTGGATTTCTGTAACTCTCGACAACTAGTCATTGGCGAAACCTTGTTCAAGCATAATCCCTGCCACCTTACAACTTGGGTTTCTCCTGATGGCAGAAAAGAACACCATAAATTGACCATATTGCTGTTTCAAAGACATGGAGAAACTGCCTATTGAACGTCAGGTCGAAGCGTCGGGCTGATGTTGACAGCGACCATCATCTTGTTATCGCGAAATTTCGCTTACGAACGGCAGCGATCCATGGATCTACTAACCCACGAATCGTGCCACGTTTTAATGTGGAAAAACTAAAGAATCCATCAATTAAACGCGCTTGTTCTACCACTTTGCACGAAAAAGCTAGTGCGGCAAAATTTCTTGGAAATCCTACAATTGAAGATTGATGGAATTTTGCTAAGGAGACTTTCATTTCGTGCGGCGAAGCGACTGTGGGACGATTGGATCGAGGTAGGAGACCTTTTATCAGTGACGATACTTAGTCTCTTATCTCAGCTAGCAAAAGACTTAAGGAACAGATTAACTCCGCTGCTGATAATTCAGCAAAAAATCAACTCCGAGCTGAATACCTTTCACTACAAAAAGGCATGCAGAGAAGTGTGAGGCGTGATAAGCGTAAATACATGAGCGCTTTAGCGAAGGAGGCAAATGATGCGGCTTACCGTGGTGAAAGTGGTACCCTTTTCAACCTTATTAGCCCACTAATTGGCGAATCGTTCACTTCGGACCATCCTGTGAAAGATAAAGAAGCACAGTAAAAAGTTTATTGAATTTCCCACACAAAGTGTAGTAAAAATTACTACAAAAAAAAGCTAAAAAAAAATTTGAAATTTAATCTTACACATTTCTTTAGCAAAAGGTTAAAATAAATGAAAACTATTAAATTTTAAATAAAATATTGTGAAATCACATTGCTACTGTAATTTTACCAACAAAAAATGTAAAATTAAATCAAGTGATTTGTGATTTTTCATCATTTAATGTAAAATTAAATCAAATGAATGTAATTTTTCATCATTTCATTTTTACATTTCGTAAATCTTGTCGATAGTATTCTGCTACGCTGTGTGGCGCACTTGGTTGAGTCGCCACTCTACGATGCTAGTAATCTAGAGGTCCGTAGATCGAATCTCGGCGTGGTCCAAATTTTTCGAACATGTGAGGATAGGAAATATAAAGTGCTTGCAACATTATATACACTCCGAAATTATATGCATTGTAACGTTGACTCGAAATTGCCTATAAACGGCTGAGTTAACGTTAAGTTAATTTTAAATAAAAAATTTAATTTTACACATGGGTATGGGACTTGTTTCCCTCTATAAATTTAAAATTAAATCTTTGTTATGGAAATGGGTTAAATATATTGATGTAATTTTAAATTTTCCATCATCAATGGAGCCCAATGTCACGTTTGCAAAAGGGTAAGCTTTCAGATCCTTTTGCACACTGGAGTGCGAAAAGGTTGCATTTTATTACCTATTCTTTTCCTCATAGCTATTAACTCTGTACTAGTGAGCGCGCTTCCAAACCAAATGAAAGGTATCGGATGGAAAATGTTTGATCACCTGCAACACCTGGACTATGCTGACGATATTTGTCTGCTATCAAATAAAAAGGAGGATCTAGCTCAAATGGCCGATGCTCTGCATTGCGAAAGTCGTAATACTGGGCTAAAGATAAACGCCGCCAAGACCAATTACTTGAGCTCTGATCCAGGGGGACAAGGCGGAATTTGTGTTTCGGGCTAGGCAGTCGAAAGAGTTGACGAATTCTGCTACCTCGGAAGCATAGTCACAGCAGATGGCGGCGCGGACGCTGATGTGCAATCGCGTATCAACAAGGCTACGGTAGCCTTCTTCACTTTGACTCCCTTCAGGCAAAATAACAACATTTCCAGGCGCACCAAAGTCCGAATCTTCAGTTCAATTGTCAAATATGTGCTTCTTTACGGCTGTTCAACTTGGAAGGCGACCAAGGAAATAACAACTATGCTGCAAACTTTCGTAAACCATTGTTTACGGCGCATCCTACAAATCCGCTTGCCGGAGATTATTTCGAATGATGATCTCCTTAATATCACTGGCTCGTATTAAATAGGCACTTCTGTTAAAAGGCGAAAGTGGCAATGGATGGGTCACACTCTTCGAAGAGGGCCAAAGAATATTGCAATGCAGGCCCTAGATTGGAACCCACAAGGAGCCAATGCAAGACGCTGTGTTGGACGACGTAGTTGATGCCCTATGCCCCACAAGGGGTTAACAGGTACTGGAGAGATGATGATGGCAATTAATGTATGTAGGTTTAAAAAAAATTAGCAAATGAGTGGATCATAACCCCTATTTTAACTATTTTTGCAGAGCTACCCTTAAAAATTTAAAAATTAAAATATTCAAAAAACCAAAAATTCAAAACTTTAAAAATTTTAAATATTAAAACTTCAAAAAATAAAAAATTTAAAAATTCAAAACTTCAAAAATGCCAAAAATTCTAAAATTCTAATATTTAGAAATTTCAAAAATTAAAAAAAAGAAAATTCTAAAAATTGAAATTTCAAAAATTTAAAAATTCGAAAACTTAAAAATTAAAAAACTCAAAACTCCTCATATTTAATTTTATTTAATTCAAGATTTCAGTTTTTATTACCTTTTTAAATTGACGGCAAAAAAAATCTGAGCGTTAAAGAGCATTTGTCTTTAGTCGAAGAGCTGTTATATTTGCTAAATATATTTAACTTTGCTTATGCCAAAAGTATTATACCGATGAATGAAAATTACCGATAATTTTCTATTACAATTTCGTCACCAAACCAAGTATATGTTAAAAAATTGCTATGTGGAATGTCAAATGCAATGCTTCTAGGTAGGGATGAGCATCGAACATCGAAGTTTCGAAAACATCGATGTTTTTGGTCCGATGGTCGATGTTTTTACCATCGATGGTTTTGTGTCGATGTTTTTCACCATCGATGGTTTGCGCTTCGATGGTCGATGGTTTTCACCATCGATGGTTTGAAACCATCGATGTTTCTTTCCTCAACATATTTTTTTTACAACTCAACTTTGTCTTTATAAGTGTATGCGAATACCGTAAAAAAGCCCAATCAGAAACAAAAAATGGAACGTGCAATCCATCTATCGTGAACACTGTACACACAAACAGAATGTCTTTGTTTATGCTCCCGGTAAGGCACTATTTCCAAATGTGGTTTCGCCCTGAAATAGTTTCAACCTTTCCTCACTGTTTATGCAAAAATTGAAATTGAAAGGTGCGGTAGGTGTGCTATAATTTTTTTTTCATGCACTGTAAAGATACAACGTACGACGGACGGCCGAAGTAAGTCCGATTATAGTCTAAGAAGAATACGATATTTGGTCGGCAAAAATCAAACATTTTTGCATTTTTTGCAGGATGGTTGGGGGTAGCCCCCTAATTATGAAAAAAAGTCCTCATCGATATGAAGTATGCAAACCTTGAAAAAAGAGGGGAAAGGGGGCATTTGTTGAGTTTTCAGCGTCTGTCTCTTTTCCTGTTTTTGAAATAATCGCTAAAAACACTTAACCACCTTTTCAAGGTTGCGGACCTCCAATCAGTGAGAGCTTTTTCCCCCACAATCCAATCCACATCCCCAACTATCCTGAAAAAATGCAAAGATGTTTGATTTTTGCCGCTCGATGGTCATATTTTGGGTTATCTTTCTTCGGCTATTATAAACTATGCCATCCGGTCGCGTACTTTTCCAAGTCGTCGTCACACGCCCAGATTGTCGCTCGGTACCGCTGGTTGCTCTATGAGGTGGGTTGTGGGTACGATACGAATGCTTATTATGAAAAAAAACGCAAGGAGAGTTACATTCTATGGTGAGTGGAAGAGACAATGAATGAAAACCATAAACTAAACCATATATCTATTCAATTGAGGGGCGGCGCATAAAGGCCCGCTTGGCAGGGGCGCAAAAGCCACATGAAAAATTTCTCGAACCATAAAAACAGCATGATTGCTAAAAACAACACTCCGACCAAGATATTTTTTGTAGACATGAAGAGATATAGTTGTAAGGATGATTTATTAGGAATGATTTTTTTATTGTTCCCCTTTTAGATAAAAACAAATTAATATTGCCCTAAAATCTTTCAAAGTTCGTGAGAAAATCCGAATCCTCACATTAAAAAACAAAAATTGCTCCTGGCATGGCTGGAATATTTACTCTAACTGTAACCGCGGTTTGCAATCCGACCCACCCTTTTCCTTGCCAAGTACCATATAGGAAAAAAAGATTGTTTAGGTTCCTTAGCAAATGAACTGTCTTAAAACATTTTTGGTGATACATAGTATATTTTCTAAACTTACGGATTAAATTCCAATCCACTTTGCCACGAACACGTTTGAGACTGGTATTAAACTTAGTTCAAACTAGTCAGTACGGCCTGTATATATCATTGAAAACTAAAATATTTTATCTTGCTTGCGGTATACACACGGTCATTAGGGCTGTTATACAGAGGCCACTTTTGGTTTGAAAGGAGTCTTGCCAAGATTGCTGTGTTAAACTTGATATTGAGTACAAAAGTTCTTAAAATTGAAGGATTTAAATCAGAGCACATTTAAATTTAAAGCTGAAACAAGGAATGGAGTTGAATTACGTGTCGCGTTTTTCAATCTTCTAGTAAGTTACAAACTTCTACCCCCCACACACGAAGTCAATCCATTTTATGGATTCTTCGTTCTGGCCAATTCATATATTTTTTTCCATTTTTATAAAGCAAAAATTAAAAAAAAATTGATTGGTATTGACCGTGTGTGTGCGGCATTAGGACATTCGCGGGATCAAATCCCATTGCAGGCGCAGGTAGTTACACTGTACCGTCAAAATCATATTTTAAAAGAGTTGGTTTAAGGTCGATCCACACTTTTTAGTCATCAGTCACAGCCATAGTCATTTCTCATACAAATTGACAGATTGTCAGTCAATCAATTAACTGACGGTGTGTCAACTTGTATGGAAAACGCGATCCACAGTCGTTTCAAGAGTGTTTTTTTCTCAGTGTAGGGGGGCCCACTCAAGAAGTTGGCGGAAGGGCCCCGAGTGGAATTGTTCCGCCACTGATTCAATTAGCTTAATTTTTGCTATTAAAGGTGATTATTTTTTTTGAGTACTCAAAAAACCCAAAACATCGATGTTTTTGGTTCGATGTTTTCTTACCATCGATGGTTTCGTCTCGATGTTTTTTCGATGTTTTTCTTTCGATGCTCATCTCTACTTCTAGGCAGATAGTTTTTAATAATATTCAAAAGCCTCGTTTTCAGATGGAAAGGAAAGTTTTGGATTTTAATTCCGAGTTTAGAAGTTTTTTTTTAAAGGTTTGTGTTCATATTCCTTTAGGTCATAGTCGAGACAAGGAATGAAGCGACATTCAAAAAATATGCAAATAGTGCTCGGAATTGCATGCTACACGACGATAGCTGAGCGATCATCACATGAGTCGTATCTACGAACGCAAAGCCTAATACGGTTTTTTGGCCAGCCATATTAAAATATTAAAAATTTTTATTAATTCATTTTTCATCAGCTTGTGTACAAGTCCGCAACTCAGTGGGACATTTTCATGTTTTTCGTGACGATTTGCTTTTCGAATTTGAATCTTTTTGGGTCGTTCAACAAAAGTTGAACGTGAGTTGAAACTAAGTTGAAAGTAAAACTTTTTGGGTCGTTCATCAAAAGTTGAACGTGAGTTGAACCTAAATTGAAAGTTACACTTTTTGGGTTGTTCAACAAAAGTTGAACCTGAGTTGAACCTAAGTTGAAAGTAACACTTTTTGGGTCGTTCATCAAAAGTTGAACGAAAGTTGAACGTGACTTGAACCTAAGTTGAAAAAAACACTTTTTGGGTCGTTCAACAAAAGTTGAACGAAAGTTGAACATGAGTTGAAATTAAGTTAAAAGTTACACTTTTTGGGTCGTTCAACAAAAGTTGAACGAAAGTTGAAAGTGAGTTGAACCTAAGTTGAAAGTTGAGTTCAAGTTGAATGCGAGTTGAATTCGAGTTGAATTCGAGTTGAATTCAATTTGAACCCAAGTTGAAAGGAACACTTTTTGGGTCGTTCAACAAAAGTTGAACGAAAGTTGAACGTGAGTTGAACCTAAGTTGAAAGTTGAATTCGAGTCGAATTCGAGTTGAATTCGAGTTGAATTCAAGTTGAACCCAAGTTGAACCCAAGATGAACCCAACTCAAGTTGAAATAAAGTTGAACGTAAATTGAACACAAGCCCAACCCCTGTTGAGCCTTGAATGGCACCCAACACTCACAGGATACCACCTAGCCCAACTTCCGTTGAACCTTGAATGGCAAAAACGTAACGCTTTTTCGTTGCAATTTTCGTCACGATTTTCGATTTATGTGCCAGAGTCAAGACATAAAAATGTCAAAATCTATTAGTTGTCGGATTGTAAAAATAAAGAAGCTGCAATTTTTAGAGGTGTGCGCTTTTCATAAATGTGATAGGATAGCCCTACGTCAACCCTTGGTCTCATAGAAA
Organism: Microchrysa polita; assembly: GCA_949715475.1. NCBI lineage: Eukaryota > Metazoa > Arthropoda > Insecta > Diptera > Stratiomyidae > Microchrysa > Microchrysa polita. The sequence goes on along the minus strand of OX454417.1, from coordinate 15,854,338 downwards.
TGGTTTCTTCGTAAAAACTTTAAAAATGAACCAATGCGAAAATTTTAAAGCCTCATAGACATGCTGATTCTCAAAATCGTAACTTATTGTTTCCCCTTCACACCGCCCCATGACGCCGACTAGCTCAGCTTGCGGTATGAACTTCGCTTGTTTCGACGGTAATGCCTTTATCCTGGATGGCGTTTTCGATTTAAGCGTGGTTCTTGCTTCCCATCCTGGCTATTAGTTTAAAATACAGTAGAGCGTCGATTATCCGAACGTCGATTATCCGAACATTCGATTAACCGAACCGGTCACTCAACTTCTTTTTTTGTGAAGGAAATTCAAAAAATTGGAAAAACGCTTAATTTCGCATTTGGGCAATTTTCGAATTTTTCTATGGATGCTCGATTAACCGAACTTTGGTGTATCCGAACCACCCTTGTCGACATTAGTTCGGATAATCGACGCTCTACTGTATTGAAAAAAATAGTCCAACTACTGACCAAACAAAATGCTTCCATTTAAAAGTCTTACTAAACATTTTAGGGCTATCCAAATGGTCGATCCTTTAACCAAAAACCCACTAAAAACATACCAAACAATGACATGAATTCCTTTCACATAGCAGCGAAACTGATAAAATTGCTGAAGCAGAATTTCAAGAGCCCTGACAGTTTTTGTTTTGCACCATAGCAATTACGAGCAAATTTTATATGGACGATCAATCGACACTCTGCGCCTATACGATCAAATTCCTTTAAAATTAACACATGTCCAATGTCTCTGCGAATAATTTTAATTCACTTTGTACACTCGCTATTATACGATTTTGCAGTGAAAGAATGTGTCGATTAATATTTTTGTGTGCGATTGATGCTAAATACCAAATACCAATGAACCGCTGGTATGCCTTTTAAGGCTACGCTTTTAAAAGGATGCCATCGTGAGTGCGAATCGAATTATACGTTTAAATTCTGTGTGAGCAAAGGAATGATGATGCCTGCTTGAAATTATGGAATCAATCTTGTTTTTCTCGTTATTTTATTGATTTTGAATCGACAATGGTGTTTCGAAAGGAATTCGTTAAACTGGTTAGAGTGGGAATCGGAAAAAAATTGGTTCAATAAAAAAAGCCACGTCGTAAATTTTGTCCGTGCCTTATCATATCCTTAGCACGTTTCTGTGTCCGGTGTCATATTATTTTTTAAAGAGCAACTATACGTATAAATTTTAAAAATTTTAAAATTCTCCAGAACATTATTTCACTTTAGTAATTAATAAATTTAACCTTCGGGCGGGCGCAATGCATCTGACAGATTAAGTGCCCAGTTTTTATTGCGCCAATTAGCGATATGAAAAGGGAGAGATCTGAAACTCACAGTAGCTTAATCTTTATCGATCAATTACCCAAAACAGTTTTCAGTTCTTATCTACCATATGTCTGAGGGGCGGGAGGGGATGAAATAATCTCTCAGATGTATTGCGCCCGATTGTGTTATTTTCTCCTTTTCTATGAACATTTCCACTTGTTATACTCTTCACATTACGTAATAACGTTGAGTTGACTTTTATGCTCACCAAATCGTTCAATAGTATGTTTTTAGTGAAATAAGCTCACATTTTTTAAGAAGTCGATTTGTTAGAGGGTTTTTACATATAGAAGCGATTGAAAGCGGAATATTCTTAGAAAACTGAATATGTAAAGGGTATCAAACTTTGTGAACCAGTTTTTGTTTCTAAAATTTCGTAGAACTGTTTCAAAAGTCAATGCAATAATAAATAAGAGTCTTAAATATACAGAAACTTAGTTTCATCCTTTTTTCTGTACTTAATCTGTCAGATGCATTGCGCCCGATCGTGTTAGGATTAGTATTGCGCCCGCCGGAAGGTTAAAAATATTTCAATTCCCATACAATTTGACACATTGAAAATACGCTAATTTGCGTGTTTTCTATGAAACCTTGATTTCACCCAGGTCTCAAACCTAAATTCCCCTATTCAGCACATTTCGGCTCACTCCAATATTTTAACTGACACCCGACCAAATTCTTCAGTTTCGTGTGTTTGCCAATGTTCTTAATTTCTCCATGATAAGAGAATGGACGGTCAATTTGAAGTGACGAAATATGTTGCAAATTACTATCGATGACTGCACCAGCACATTTTTAAACTTAGCGATTTATAGGCAAAATATTATTGTCGGTTGTCATATGAAATTACAAACAGTGCACTGTGAAGACTTTTCGGGGATTTCTGAAAACGTGCGGCGAAATCAATCCGTTTTCGTCCACTCTGGATAGAATATAACTCTCTTAATTAAGTGCAAACACAGTTAAGAAAATATGTATATTCTTATTGCAAATCCACTTAAGACAATCATCGTTAAAGAACAAAGTTAATTTTAATAATTGCAACTGCAGAATATTTTCACGCCAGATAAATTCTCACTGCCTATAATGAGTATTCTTCTTACTTAGCGTAGTTACCACAAAATACACCTAATGTCTGTTCGAGTACCTACGTTTAAAACGTGGAAAAATGGAGCCGTTGTTAACATTAATTAGAGGGATCGGTTTTGTATTCACATAATGTCTTGACTTGGCTTATTTATGTGCACTTGAATTAGCGAAAGAGCTGAGATGTGGTAAATGTTGGATGGAGGTGTGTGTTTAGGTGAAGCAATAAAAAAAGTAAGGAAATTATGTTTCCTTAATTAGTTGCTGCTTTTGCTGACAGGATAATAAGTTAAATGAAACGTAACAATATATGTACATTTTCACACATAAATACTTTCTATTTTAACCTTCCGGCGGGCGCAATACTAATCCTAACACGATCGGGCGCAATGCATCTGACAGATTAAGTGCAGAAAAAAGGATGAAAATAAGTTTCTGTATATTTTAGACTCTTATTTATTGTTGGATTGTCTTTTTGAAACAGTTCTACGAAGTTTCAAAACAAAAACTGACTCACAAAGTTTGATACCCTTCACATTTTCAATTTTCTAAGAATATTCCGCTTTCAATCGCTTCAATATGTAAAAAAAACCCTCCAACAATTCGACCGCTTAAAAAATGTGAGCTTATTTTACTAAAAACACACTATTGAACGATTTGGTGAGCCTAAAAGTCAACACAACGTTATTACGCAATGTGAAGAGTATGACAAGCGGCAATTTTCATAGTAAATGAGAAAGTAACACAATCGGGCGCAATGCATCTGAGAGATTATTTCATCCCCTCCCGCCCCTCAGACATATGGTAGATAGTAACTGAAAACTGATTTGGGTAGTTGATCGATAAAGATTAAGCTACTGTGAGTTTCAGATCTCTTCCTTATCACATCGCTGATTGGCGCAACAAAAACTGGTCACTTAATCTGTCAGATGCATTGCGCCCGCCCGAAGGTTAAGTAGAAAGCTATAAAATGCCCAAAAGGACTATTCGGAAAGAGTAACCCGATCTTAGAATGCTTCTACTGTCTCTTCCCGTGCTGAGACGTTTTTTTATGCACCTGTTGGTCGTATCAAAGAATCGAAAGTCACCATTTAGATCAGTGACATAATAGTAATAATAATAAAGGTAAATATATGTTGATTAATGGGTACAGGTCCAATTTCCAGAGAACCATTTGTTCTCATCATTCGAAACAGTGGCGTAGATAGCTCTTCGGAGAGGGGGGGATCATTTTGCAAGATTACTTATACTTTTACGGTTATCAAATGTTGAGTTTCAGAATAACAATTTCTGTATTTATTACACTTCAAATGATCAGTTTTTTGGAGCAAATTTTGGTATAGCAATTTTGCCATACGATAAAAACAGAGTGCTGAAAATATTGCATCGATAATTTTGCCTTTTTAAGTGAGTGAATCCAAAGTATTCAAATTTTCGCTTTTTTTTTCAAAATATACCTGTTAACTTTAGACATACTTAGCTTTTCTCTTCTTACACTTTTTCTTTCCTGATGCAGAAGGCTTCTTATTACTTATTGGGCCGTTGTTTCAATAATTTTCTTTTGTCAATGGCAATTAGCCTAGTTTCATTGAGGACCTCCCAAGTAGAGTTCAACGATTGTGTACATAATAATTGCGTTGGGTAATTAACAGTACAGGACAGAACTTATGTCTTGCTAATTAGACTTATTTGAACAGGCTGGCATACATTTTTAAAACACTGCAAAAAATCTAAAATACTTGCTATTGCTACAATTTTTTTCCACTAAAACTCACACATTAAAGGATTTTAGAAGACACCTTCGTACTAAAAACTCATGCGACAAATTGGTGATGTTTTCACTGTTAGTACGTGAGCTTTTTCAGTTGTGCGTAGTTAATTTTCATAAATATTTCGAGAACCGAACCAAATAAAGTCAGACCTGGTTAAGTACGGGAAAGATTTGATCTTGATACGAACCTCCCTGTTGAAAGCACGTTGCTCTAATCAGTGGCGGCTCCTCAGATGAGGCAACTGAGGGGGCGCCTCACCTTCATTTCCGTCGAGTTATACTTTTTAATATACATATCACAAAACATAATTCATCAAATATGATAAAAAACTTTTAAGTTATCTTTAAACTCACTTACAAGGAAAATATTAGGTGAAGTTGCTTGTTGCATATGATTTTAAAAAGGGCAAAATCGATAGTTGTGTACATAGTTTTTGTCACTGTTCATTATCATTTTGATATTTTGACGCCCAAACTTTTCAAATTGATTTTGAATGATTTTTACTTTATGCCGAAACGCCAAATATTTAAAATGGGATATTATGATGCGTTGAAGAAATTTGTAATTGTAAAATTAACCTCTATATTAATGTAACAACCCCCTTCCAATGTGTTTTTATACCCTTCGCTCATAGGGGTATATAATTTAAAAGCTATAAAGCTGAAATTTCGCACAACTGCTTCTTTTTGCTGCAGGCAGTTTGCATGTTTGAATCGGTCAAATCTGACAATGGGGTCATGGGGCTGCCATACAAACCCAACCCCCCCGATTAGGTTCTTCTAAGAACTTTTTTTTTATTTGGGCATCAATTTCAACTAAATTTTAGACAAATGTATTTCTAGAAACATTTTTTACTCCAAATTTCACAAAACTATGAATTACAAGCTTGACGCATATCCAAATCATTATGACGATAATCCGTCATAATGATGAAAGTTCGAAATTGAGGTGACACATATGTTTTCGTCATTAGAATCCGTCATTTACTTTTGAGGTTTTGGTAAATGATGAAAATGTCCCTAACAACAGCGATATTTTGATGAATATTCTGTTCAATAATTTAAAGGCACACTTTTCTTGAAGAATTTGAATAGAAACGTGTAAAGATTGATAACAAATTTAATATTTTTGCAAAAATTCTTGTTCTTCATTTTTGCAACAGATGGCGTCCTCTGTCATTATTGAGCAAATGATGGTCCAAATGTGTAATTTGGAATTCGTGCTAATGATGGTAAATTTTCGTCATAATGACGTATTTCCGTCATTCGAAGATATGTGTGTCAATTATATTAATGTGTCTTTATCAAAGCAACAAAAAAGGTCAAAACAAATGGAACCGTACTACGGGGCCATGCTCCCGTATCCCCCAATCAAATTTTCTGAGTAAATATTTTTATTTGCCCGCTTGTTCCAACAACACCCCACACAAATATTGTTTTGTCGACGCAATGGAACTTTTGTGAAGAGACAAGGAAAAGAATTGGGAGGAGGGGGGGAGATTAAATACAAGTCGTAGGTACACCTGAAAAAAAAACTTTTAGTCCGAGAAGAGCGAAGCGTATCCAAATTTCGGCCGCACCCGAAATTAGCCTACACGGTTAAAAAAAATGGTATAAACTTTATAAATTTTGGTATACATATACTTCCATAGACTTTTCTGCATAAAAATTATACCAAGCTTCTTTATTAATCGAAGTTATCAGTTGAAGCTATACAGTTCATGCTAATTGCGTATAAAATATTTTTATAAGCTAAAAATATAAAAATAATCCGAATAAGGTGTAAATAGTATAAGATACAATTTTGTATTTCCTCCATGGGCGATTCACGATGTGTTTGAAATAAAAGCTGTATTTGTTTGCTTTAAAACCAATATATTTCGGTCAATTGACCATCTTCAGGGTTTTCTATATATAAACAATAAATACATGACTTTAATATATAATAATTAAATGAATAAAAGGATGATTTTACCTTTTTTCGTTTTTGAAAAAAACTAAATAGAACAATGACACATTGAAGACAAAGACTGACAATGTATGTTAGTAGTAGATGTATGTCAAACAGACAAGTTAAATTTTGGACGTTATGACATATTATTCATATAGTACTAGTTTATTACAATGTAAAATCATTATTTAATCCAAATTTTATTAAATTGTAGTACGTGTTCGAATAGTCTTTTTTATCACTTTTTTCGTTACAAGAAGTATCCTCATATTTAATAATTTGGTTTACTTCTTTTATTTGCAATTTGGTTTTATTGCGCTCATTAGCCAGAATTTTTGCTTCCTTAAAATTAAATTGTGGTTTTCTTTAATCGCGTGTTTTGCTAAGGCCGATAAGTTGTTAGTAAGCGCCTTTTTGGTGTCGTTTTGATGTTGGCTCACGCGACTGCCTAGCTTTTGAATCGTTTCTCCTATATATGTTGCGTCGCAGTTGTAGCAGTCTATTTTATAAACTACTCCTGATTTTTCCTCAGTAGGGATTTTCGACTTTAAGGGTGTATACAAAGTCGCGTTTTTTGCATGCGGCCGCATGGCTATATTAAGCTGCGGTACAAAATATTTACAGGACCGTGCAATCGATTCACTTAGCTTTGGTATGTAAACCATTGAAGAAAACGTTTTTTCGGCATTTGCTGGTAGTGACGTAGAGCTTTTTTCGGTGGATAGGAAAGCATAACTATTCAAGTTAACATTTCGGGTTTGTCGTACTTCGCCAATCATTTTCTCTATCATTGCGGGCGGGTAGTTGTTTTTTAATAAAATTTGTTTGATCCGTGTAAGATTTTGATTCCAGAATTTACGATGGCTGATTCGGAATACTTTTCGGATAAATGACTTTGCCACATTGGTTTTCATTTTATTCGGATGGTTTGAATAATAATTCAACAATCTGTTTGAGGCAATCGGCTTATGGTACCAATTCGTAATGATCCGGCAATTATTTGTGCGATGTAGAGTCAAATCCAGATATTCGAGTTTGCCGTTTTTTTCACATTCATATGTGAATCTAATGTTCGAGTCATATTCGTGTAACGTGTCGAGAACTTGTTGAATCTTGCCAGCAGGGACAGCTGTAATGTGATCATCGACATATGACTTCCAGAATAATGGGACAAAATCCAATTTAATAAGTGTTTCTTTTACAAGGTCATCTAACACACGTTCGACCAAAATCGGTGCAAGACTCGATCCCATAAATAACCCTGATTTCATTGAGTACAACTTTTCATTATAGCTGAAGTAGTTGCAATCTATGAGACAGAATCTTAGCAAATTTAGAAAAACTTTCTTAGGGATTTTTGTGTGTTTGCTAACATACCGATCAAAATCTCTTTCGATGAGGCGCCGACTGCAATTATGTTATCCAACATCTAAAAACGAAATGCTCAGCTGAGTATATCAATTCGTCGTCATATAAACAACATCAAAATGTGAGTAACAAACGTCTACATAAAAAGTTCATAAATTTGCAAATAGAGCAACAACCATTGGAAAATATACATGTCGATGAAACTTTTATAAAGAATGTTTCTGACATCGATATTCCAAAAGAGATGCTCATATTATTAAGCTTGGGACCAAAATTTGCTCTGCCCATAAAACGAGTTCCAACAATAGATCTAGTCGCTGATATTGAGTACATCATTTCGAAATTCGCCGACGAAAATATTCGAAAACAGATGCGCTCTCACCTAACCTATCAAATTACACACCATATCAAAACAAAGAGAAAAATGAACCGTATTGAGCACTTTCTCTTAAAAGCGACTAAAACAACATCAAAATTTCTCAAAGAGCATCCAGAAATTTATATTTCAAACAGCGACAAAGGCAATATAACCATCATTGCCAACAAATGTGAATATGAAAGAAAGATGGATGTGTTGTTAAATGATCCGAATAATTTTGTTGCATTAAATTCAGACCCGACAACTTACTTGCAAAGAAAAAATAACCGACTGATATCCACTTTAAATAATAAATGCCATAAGTACATTGATGAGAAACAAGCAAAAAGTCTTAAAACATATACAGCAATTCCACCGCGTATATTCGGTCAACTGAAAATTCATAAACCAGACCGACCACTACGACCTATTGTTTCCACCATAAACTCTGCAGCGTACAAGACATCAAAGTTCCTCGCAAACATCTTGAGGAAAGCGTTTCAGTCAAATTTTGCCCTAAAAAACTCCGCGGAATTTGTAAAACAAGTCATCAAACGAACTATACCGTCAGATCATAAGCTTGTATCATTCGATGTTACAAACTGTTTTACTAACATCTCGACAGACTTAGCTTTGCGCCTCATCGAAAGAGATTTTGATCGGTATGTTAGCAAACACACAAAAATCCCTAAGAAAGTTTTTCTAAATTTGCTAAGATTCTGTCTCATAGATTGCAACTACTTCAGCTATAATGAAAAGTTGTACTCAATGAAATCAGGGTTATTTATGGGATCGAGTCTTGCACCGATTTTGGTCGAACGTGTGTTAGATGACCTTGTAAAAGAAACACTTATTAAATTGGATTTTGTCCCATTATTCTGGAAGTCATATGTCGATGATCACATTACAGCTGTCCCTGCTGGCAAGATTCAACAAGTTCTCGACACGTTACACGAATATGACTCGAACATTAGATTCACATATGAATGTGAACAAAACGGCAAACTCGAATATCTGGATTTGACTCTACATCGCACAAATAATTGCCGGATCATTACGAATTGGTACCATAAGCCGATTGCCTCAAACAGATTGTTGAATTATTATTCAAACCATCCGAATAAAATGAAAACCAATGTGGCAAAGTCATTTATCCGAAAAGTATTCCGAATCAGCCATCGTAAATTCTGGAATCAAAATCTTACACGGATCAAACAAATTTTATTAAAAAACAACTACCCGCCCGCAATGATAGAGAAAATGATTGGCGAAGTACGACAAACCCGAAATGTTAACTTGAATAGTTATGCTTTCCTATCCACCGAAAAAAGCTCTACGTCACTACCAGCAAATGCCGAAAAAACGTTTTCTTCAATGGTTTACATACCAAAGCTAAGTGAATCGATTGCACGGTCCTGTAAATATTTTGTACCGCAGCTTAATATAGCCATGCGGCCGCATGCAAAAAACGCGACTTTGTATACACCCTTAAAGTCGAAAATCCCTACTGAGGAAAAATCAGGAGTAGTTTATAAAATAGACTGCTACAACTGCGACGCAACATATATAGGAGAAACGATTCAAAAGCTAGGCAGTCGCGTGAGCCAACATCAAAACGACACCAAAAAGGCGCTTACTAACAACTTATCGGCCTTAGCAAAACACGCGATTAAAGAAAACCACAATTTAATTTTAAGGAAGCAAAAATTCTGGCTAATGAGCGCAATAAAACCAAATTGCAAATAAAAGAAGTAAACCAAATTATTAAATATGAGGATACTTCTTGTAACGAAAAAAGTGATAAAAAAGACTATTCGAACACGTACTACAATTTAATAAAATTTGGATTAAATAATGATTTTACATTGTAATAAACTAGTACTATATGAATAATATGTCATAACGTCCAAAATTTAACTTGTCTGTTTGACATACATCTACTACTAACATACATTGTCAGTCTTTGTCTTCAATGTGTCATTGTTCTATTTAGTTTTTTTCAAAAACGAAAAAAGGTAAAATCATCCTTTTATTCATTTAATTATTATATATTAAAGTCATGTATTTATTGTTTATATATAGAAAACCCTGAAGATGGTCAATTGACCGAAATATATTGGTTTTAAAGCAAACAAATACAGCTTTTATTTCAAACACATCGTGAATCGCCCATGGAGGAAATACAAAATTGTATCTTATTCTATACAACGATTCTGGCAAAACAACACTTTTAATCAAGTGTAAATAGTATTTATCCAGATATATGATAAAAACTATACAATTTTTTTATTCAAAATTTAAAAAAACGACATTCATTTAGATCTGAAGGATAATGTATGCCTGCAGAAAACCCCTTCTGGGACATACTGTTGCAGGCACTATACTCGTATATTTCCTATCCGCACATACAGAAATTTTTGACCACGCCGAGATTCGATCTCCGCACCTCTAGATTACTAGCATGCACTCTCAACCAGGTGCGCCACAGCGACGCACGAAGTCCACCTTTCCAAATGCGAATGCAATGATTTTTTTCAGAAATGTACAATTTAGGATAAACTTTACCTCACTTTGGTATAAAATTGTTCTATCAGCTCAATATTATTAAACGAATTCTCGATTGGTATGCAAGTTGTAATTTAAATATGTAAAATCAATAACACGTTCTGATAAAAGTTTCATATAAATGCTGCATAATTTTCAATAGTATTTTTGGATTAATTTTGTAACAGCTTCGTATAATTTTTATACCAACATCTCGAATTCAATATTTTAATACAAGCTTCGGATACATTTTATAAAAATTAATATAAACAAAATTTATACATCGCTGTTTATTAAAATTTATACTAAAAAATGTATGAATGAGCTTTATACCATCAGTTGGTATAAAAAATACACCAGAATTTTTAACCGTGTAGTTTTTTTCGCCTCACCTATTTCCATAGGCACGAGCCGCCACTGGCTCTAATTCAGTATGGTGTTGCGCGAAGGAAAAAATGTATTCCAATGAATATTGAAAGGACGTCGAAGCTTTCACTGTACGTACAATTGCTATACATTGTTCAATTGCTTGCCAATTAAAATGCATTCAAAAAGACAACTGTCGCTACCAGAGCTTACTATGGCTATGATTTGAATCACTTTTTCCATCCATCGATTAGTACGAGGTTGTATTTTACTTATCCGTATCTCCTTTGATTTTAACTGAGCGTTTGTTCTAAACTTCAGCAAAAGAGTTCAGTCGTCAATTTGAAATCAACCTTTATTCTCCGCCATTCGGTGAAATTGATAAAGGAATGTATGCTTCCAAAAATTGTGTTTACCAGTTGGGCCTAATCTCTCACAGGAGCGTGGATTTTTTACCTTGAGTAGAGATTCAAACTGAATTGCTCAATTGTGTGTCCTTGTTCAACAGTGCTTAAATAAGTTTAAGAAAAAAAAAAGAAAATAGGCCCGAGCTCTTCCTCAGTTCAGAATAAGAGATCTACAAAGAAAGATTTGAAGAATATTAAGCAAATTTGTCGCTGTTGACGTGAACATAATTTATACTTTAAATACCTCTTGTCCTTATAAAAGTGTATCATTAACTGAAAAGTGACGAACTTGGAGTGTGACCGTCTTCTTGCCTACGTATGCGATATGGTTATTCGAGTTACAACATTTTTGACTTAGGATGCATTTTACTGGTACCAATTTAGCGCCTTAGTCGAGGTATGCCTGTACTTCCTTTTCTTTTTTCCAGATACAGTAAAACTTCGTTATAACGCTCCCGGATATAACGTTTTCCCGGCTATAACGCTCTTTTTTCTAGGTCCCGGTCCCATTAGCATTTATTACAGGGAATTTGGATTCGTTATAACGTTTATATTTCCCGGTTATAACGCTCTTTTCCCTATCTCATTTTCTTAAAAAAATTTATATTGACAAATCCATTGAGCACGTAGTTTACATTATAATAATCACAAACAAAACCATGATGCACAAGTTTGTTCCGTTTATTCACATCAAGGTCAAATTTCCTGGAAAATGGAAAGACATAACAACAATTGAAAGTATAATTGAAGATCTCGTAATTGCATCGGCATCCGTCCACACCGAAGAGAACAAGAAAGAGGCGTCAAGCATGCCAAAAACATTTGCAGTCTTAGTTGCAATAAAGAAGATTCGAGCAATTTTTGCCTATATTGACATTGAGGAAGGATTTTTCAATAAATTTAAAACCTTAGTATTACTGCAATCTGCTATCAGTCTAAAACAAACACAAATATCTGTTTTTTTTTTAACCTGCTTCTGTTTTTTTTTAACCAGAAATCAACTGATTGCCATTTCCTTACTATTTCATTCCATGTATCTATCGAATAATAAGTTTTGATTTTTAAATAAAAAGTCCGATTAAGTAATTTCCTTATACTGTAATAATTTTTATTTTTAGCATACAATTGTTTCGGAGACCACGTATCTCCGTCTTCAGTGCTTAACTTAATCTAATCTTACATTATAATTTTACATTGTTTATTTCTAAATTATTTGAATTACTTTTGAACAAAAACCGATTGCGCTAATTATTTTACCTGGCTGCATACACTTTTTATGAGGATCGATGCACAATTTCCTTCGTCGTGATTGAGCGTTACCTGCTTTCCTGCTTTTATTATCTTTGCGCTTTCTGCTGCATCCAGGAGGTGATTTTTCCTTACTCGTTTTATTACCTTTACATTGTCTTGCGTAATTTTGTGCCCTGTTTCTGCCATATGCCTTGCTACCATGGATTTCATATTCCTGATGTCGTCATTCTTCCTTTTTGTGTATTCTTTGATGTGTTCGTCGAACCTTGTTGTGATAAGCCTTTTTGTTTGTCCGATGTAAATCTTTTCGCACTCGGAGCAATTGATTTTGTATATGCCGCATTTCTCTTCCGTTTTTAGCTTGTCCTTTGTTGATTCCAGCTTCGATCTTAATTGTCTGTTTCTACTCGAGCTCACTACTTTTATGTCATGTTTTTTGAAGATTTTTTGGATCTTATTAGTTAGTTCAGAATATGTAATACTCACTCTAATGGTTTTGGTGTTTTCTCGTTGTTGCCTAAATAATGTACTCATTTGATCTCGTCTCATGTTGTTCTGTTTTTTGCGTAGTAATTTTATACCCTTCGCTCATAGAGTGAAAGGGTATATTAACTTTGTCATGAAGTTTGTAACGCATTGAAGGAAGCATCTCCGACCATATAAAAAGTATACATATATGATCAGCATGACGAGATGAATCGATTGGGCGATGTCCGTCTGTCTGTCTGTCTGTCTGTCTGTCTGTCTGTCTGTCCGTCTGTCCGTCTGTTGCAGTGCGTTTTTCTCGGCCACTATAAAAGCTACGGAGCTGAAATTTTGCACACGTGCTTCTTATTGTTGCAGGCTGTTTGTATGTTTGATTCACCCAAATTGGATCACTGGGTCATGGGGCTGCCATACAAACCTAGCTCCCCAATTTGAGTTCTTCTAAGAAAAACTTTTTTATTTGTGTACCAATTTCAACCAAATTTCACACAAATGTGTTTCTATAGATAACACAAAATATATGCAAGAATGGATCAAATCAGACCATGGGGTCATGGGGCTGCCATACAAACTTAACCCCCCAAATTAGGTTCTTCTAAGAAAAACTTTTTTATTTGTTCACCAATTTCAACCAAATTTCACACAAATGTATTTCTATTGTTGACACAAAACATATGTAAGAATGGATAAAATCGGAGCATGGGGTCATGGGGCTGCCATACAAATCCAACCCCCCAAATTAGGTTCTTCTAAGAAAAACTTTTTTATTTGTGCACCAATTTCAACAAAATTACACACAAACGTGTTTCTCTTGATGACACAAAAGATATCTAAGAATTAATCAAATCTGACCATGGGGTCATGGGGTGGCCATACAAACCCAACCCCCATTTTGGTTCTTCTAAGAAATATTTGTTGCACCAATTTAACAAAACCTTGAATTAATGTGTATACCAAAGCAACAAAAAAGTTAAAAACGAATGGAATCGTACTGTGGGGTCATGCTCCCGCAACCCCAATAAAATTTCCGAGTAAATATTTTTATTTGCCCACTTATTTCAACCAAGCCCAAAACTTTTGTCAAGACGGAAGAAAAAGAATGAGGAGGGAGATTAAATACAAGTCATAGGTACGCCCGAAAAAACTTTTAGCCCAAGCGAAGGGTATCCAAATTTCGGCCGCGCCCGAAATTAGCCTCGGCCCCGGGGTTGGCGAGCGAAGCGAGCAGGGGGCGAAGCCCCCTAGTTTCGATTTCGCTCCTGCTAAAGCCGTTTTTTTTCCTGTATCTATTATATAGTCTAGCTCCCTGTTGAATCGTTGTTTGGTAAGAGGTATTGTTAGTAATCGGTGGATCATACTGTGGTAAGCGGCCATTTTTTGAACGTACGTATGGTTTGATGTTCGCGGAATGGTTCGTTGAGTGTGTGTTTTCTTTCTGTATATGTCGAACTCTAATTTGTTTTCCTTTCGTATAATCAATATGTCTAGGAAGGGCAGCTGTTGGTTTAAAATTTAAAATTTAAAATTTAAAATTTAAAATTAAAAATTTAAAATTTAAAATTAAAAATTAAAAATTAAAAATTTAAAATTTAAAATTTAAAATTTAAAATTTAAAATTTAAAATTTAAAATTTAAAATTTAAAATTTAAAATTTAAAATTTAAAATTTAAAATTTAAAATTTAAAATTTAAAATTTAAAATTTAAAATTTAAAATTTATAATTTAAAATTTAAAATTGAAAGCTGAAAATTGAAAATTGAAAATTGAAATTTGAAAATTGAAAATTGAAAATTGAAAATTGAAAATTGAAAATTGAAAATTGAAAATTGAAAATTGAAAATTGAAAATTGAAAATTGAAAATTAGTGATAGGTCGAGTGACGCAATGCCATGGAACGGCATAGAGAACGAGGCAAGGAAGAAGAAGAAAAAGAAGGTATAGACCGCTCTTCTTCAAGTCATAAGGTCCCGGAATCGAATCTCACTGAGCGTAGGTAATGAAATGATGTTCTCGGAACGTATTGAGGTAAGTATAATGTTGAGAACACCCCTAGGTTCAGTGCTGGACTGCGGTAGCTTTTTATACCCGTCACTATGTGAAAGGGTATATTAACTTTGTCATGAAGTTTGCAACGCACAGAAGGAAGCACTTCCGAATATATAAAGTATGTATATATATATTATTGATCAGTGTGACGAGAGAAATCGATTGAGCGATGTCCGTCTGTCTGTCTGTCCGTCTGTTTCAATACAAACTAGTCCCTCAGTATTGAAGCTGTCGGGCTGAAATTTTGTATACACGTTTCTTTTTAGTTTACACTGTATATACATATATCGGAAAGAATTGAATCGGACCATGTGGTCATGGGGCTGCCATAGACCAACCTCTGAAAATTAGGTTCTTCTAAGAAAAACTTTTTTCTTTATGAACCAATCTTAACCAAATGTGTTCCTAGTAAAGCCTCAAAGCACATATAGGAACGAATGAAATCGAAACACCACGTCATAGGGCTGTCATACAAACCAACCCTTGGAAATTAGGTTCTTCTTCTTCTTTATGGCACGATAGCCCGACGTCGGGCCTTGGCCGCCTGGATTGAAGACCTCCAATTGTCGCGGTCACGCGACCTTGTCCTCCAGTTCCGAAAGCCTAGCATCTGGTGGGCGTCCTCACATACAGAATGCTCCCATCGGGCTCTCGGTCGTCCACGCAATCTGGCTCCGTCCACTCGTTGCGCGTTCATCACCTTTTTGGGCATGCGATCGTCGTTCATCCTTTGTACATGTCCCGCCCATTGCAGTCGCTGCAATTTCACGATCTTCGACACCTGTAGCTCATCATACAGCTGATACAACTCAAGGTTGTACCGGATGCGCCATTCACCTCGTTCACGAACGGCCCCGAAGATTCTTCGGAGAACCTTTCGCTCGAATGTGTCCAACAGGTGTTCAGAGTTTTGGGTTAGGGTCCATGCCTCGCAGCCGTAGCATAGCCCAGGTCGGATTATGGTTTTATATACGTGAAGCTTCGTCTTCCTGTGCACCAGCTTCGAATTCATAATTTGGAGGACCGCAAAATAACACTTATTAGCTAGTTGTATCCGTCGCTTTATCTCATCTGTTTCGTTGGCGTCTTTTGACAAATTGCAACCCAGGTAAGTGAAGTTGTCTACGTACTCTATATTGAGGTCCCCCACTGTGATGCTTGAATTTACTGGCGCTCTAGTTTTTGATTGCATCATGACCTTGGTTTTAGATTAGTTGATATGTAGTCCAACTTCTTTGGCGGCGTTATTGAGATTATGCAGGAGGATTTCTGCATCACCCAATCTTCTAGACATGATGTTGATGTCGTCGGCGTAAGCTACTAGTTGAGTCGACTTAATGAGTAGCGTTCCGCTGCTGTCCAAATTCATGGCTCGAATTACATACTCCAGAGCCAGGTTGAAGAGCGTCGGCGCCAGCCCGTCGCCTTGCTTGAGTCCAGTACGAGTTTCAAATAGGTCAGTGAGTCTGTTCTGTACTCTGACCTGCGAGACGGTATTAGTCATCGTCATCCTTATGAGTCGCACTAGCTTAGCTGGTATACCAAAATGCAGCAGAATGTTGTACAGTACACTTCGATCGATACTGTCGTATGCCTGCTTGAAGTCGACAAATATTTGGTATACGTCGATGTTATATTCCCAGCACTTCTGGAGTAAAAGCTTCGCTGTGAAAAGCTGATCTGTCGTCGAACGACCAGGTCTAAAGCCGCCTTGGTACTCGCCAATGATTTCTTCTGCGTACGGATTAATTCTATTTTCTAGAATTTTAGATAAAATCTTATAAGTCGTACAAACTAATGAGATGCCTCTGTAGTTCTCACATTTTAACTTATCCCCTTTTTTGTGGATTGGGCAAATTATACTTTTGCGCCAATCTTCCGGGATTATTTCGTCGTTCCATATTTTAACGATAAGTGTGTGAATAGCCTTAACAAGACTCTCCCCACCATGCTTTAGCAGTTCAGCTGGAATCTCGTCAGCGCCCGGGGCTTTATTATGTTTCAGTGATTGCATGACGAGATCAACTTCTTCTATTGTTGGGGGTTGAATGGGAGGGCCTGTTTCAGCCGTCAGCTCCAGCGCTTCTTGTGTGGGGTTATTCGGTTGAACATTAAGAAGCTCTTCAAAATGTGAGGCCCAGCGTTTATCAACGCTATCGGTGTCGTTAATTATATTGCCATCCTTATCCTTACAGAGGCTGGTCCTGGGTTGTTATCCACTTTTAATTGAATTAATTAGCTTGTACGCTTGTCTACTGTTCCTACTAGCTAGTCTTTGGTTTATTTGCATCAACTGCTCGTCAAGATGCTTACGTTTCTTACGTCTAATTAACCTATCCGAAAATCGTCGAAGCTCGTCATAATTTGTTTTTTTGGCTCTAGTTGCGCGTTCGGTCTATTGGCGATATGCCTCGTTTTTCGCATCTACCGCATTTTGACATTCCTCGTCAAACCAATCATTTCGGGCTCGCCGGGCTTTGTATCCCACAACCTCCTCTGCGACCCCTTTGATGGTGTCTTTGAGTGTATCCCAAATCTCAAGGGTGCCTTTGTTGCTGATGTTATTTAGCAAGGGCGTCAGCTTCCCCTCAAGGGCAGTCGTATAAGTGACCACCGTGGCATCATCCAACAATTTGTCAACCGCAAAAATTTTTGCCGGGTTGAATCTCGAATGATGCACCGAAGAAATTCTGCACCTATAAGTCGCCTTCACCATATAGTGGTCAGAGTCAATATTTGCTCCACGATAGGACCGAACATCCGTCATGCTCGATGCCCATCTCTTGCAGATAAGGACGTGGTCAATTTGGTTGACGGTATGTTGATCTGGAGATCTCCAGGTCTGTCTGTGAATACGACGATGCGGAAAACACGTTGAGCTAATGACCATGTTTCTGCTGGTCGCGAAGTCTATTAGTCGTTGGCCGTTGTCGTTACATTCTTCATGGAGGCTGTAACCTCCAGTAATCCCCCTATGCCAACTTTCGTTTCCGACTTTGGCGTTGAAGTCCCCCAGCAGCAATTTGACATCGTTTGATTGAAGTGAGTCGAAGAGATTTTCTAGGCGGTGGTAGAACTCGTCTTTGGCCGCGTCTTCACTGACTTCGGTGGGGGCATGCGCGTTTATGAGCTAGAGATTGAAGAACCGAGTTTTAATGCGAATCGCACACAGCCGCTCGTTTATGGGTTTGAAGTCGATAACATGCGGCTTAAGTTGATTGTTTACAATGAACGCCACTCCAAACTCCCTGTGGCCCGCAGGTTTTCCACTTGTGAAAATTGTGTACGAATTTCGGTCGTCTATCTCGCTACTAAGCCATTTTGTTTCCTGGAGTGCAACTATGCTCAGCTTATATTTTTCAACCTGATCCAAGAGGGCCCTTAATGCCCCTGGCCTATTCAGGGAGCGTACATTCCAGGTTCCGAAAGAGTAATCCGATGTTCGTTTGCGAGGTCGTCGTTGAGTTGTATCCGTCCAATCCGAGGCTTTCGTTCCAGGTTTCTTGACGTCGAAATTTTTTTACAAGGATGAGTTGTCGGCCCATCGCTTAACCATGATAGTATTCGTAAACGAAAGAGGTCCATCATGGAGGGGCCTCGGAGGTGCTACTTCGGTGATTGACTATTCGGTTTTTGTCACCCTATTACGTTTAGTAACCTGAGACGCTGAAGTTGTTAATACAGCACTCAGGCGCAGCGGTTACTCGGATAATGCGGGGAAGTAACGCCCCGTAGAGAAACATAGGAATTGGCCGGAGCCGTTCACCCTATGAAACTCCTCCTGCATAGCTAAGGGTCCGCAGTTATGCCACAACTGAAAAGGATATAGGAATCGGCCGGAGCCTTTCAACCTTTACCCTCCCCCCTACGGAAATTAGGTTCTACTAAGAAATTTTTTCTCTTTATGAACCAACCTTAACCAAACTTAACCCAAATGGGTTCCTAGTAAATCCTCAAAACATATATAGGAACGGATGAAATCGGAACACTACGTCATAGGACTGTCATACAAACCAACCCCTGGAAATCAGGTTCTTCTAAAAAAAACGTTTTTCTTTACGAACCAATCTTAACCAAACTTCACCCAAATGTGTTCCTGGTAAAGGCTCCAAACATATCTAGCAATGGATGGAATCGGAACATTGCGTCTAAGGGCTGTAATACAAAGCGACCAAAATATTAGGTTCTTTCTTTCTTTTTGAATCCTAACCAAAATTCATCCAAGTGTGTTCCTGGATTAACATCGAAGCATCCGGGAACAACAGAGGGAATCGGAACACGTCATAGGACTGCGGTAGAAATTTTTAACACAAAAGGAGCTTAAGTTTCATTAAATGTGACGGGTATTCAAGTTTCGGCCTCGCCCCAAATTAGCCTCGATCTCGTTTTATTTCAAAAACCAGTTAACGGACTTGTTAATTTATCATAACATTAATGAACGAGTTGATTAAACTACGACATACCTCATTAATTTAATAAACTGTTTGTTCATAATATTGATGAATGATTTC
The DNA here is from genome assembly GCA_949715475.1 of Microchrysa polita. Taxonomy (NCBI): domain Eukaryota; kingdom Metazoa; phylum Arthropoda; class Insecta; order Diptera; family Stratiomyidae; genus Microchrysa; species Microchrysa polita. The sequence goes on along the minus strand of OX454417.1, from coordinate 15,834,841 downwards.
CATACCCAATACTGATGAATCCTGTCTACGATGGGATATCAGTGAAAACATTCATCAATTTAATGAAATTTCATTGAACGTACTTTTTTTCAGTATGGACTAACAAATATTGCAACAAAACGTGCCGATACTTGCTAAAAATCGCGAGATCCCTAATTATAAAATCAAAAATTCCGGTCGAAATTCGGACTATATAATACATAAGGTTAACATTTACCAGTCCGGATATCCGGATTAGGATTATCGACTCAAGACTGTAGGTACTTACATAACATACTCAAAGCAAAGAACTGAACTGAAAGACTGATGAGAAAAGTTCGAACATATCCAAGTGCTTGTATCAATTTTTCTCTTGATTTGTTGATTAATTGGAGGAAGTTAATCATTTCAATTTGAAGAAGCGAATTTTATTGTTTTCTTGCCACCATGTGAGAGCGTGTGTGGTGCTGTGCCTGCTGCGAAGAATTGGTGGTCTTTGCTAATGGGGTGTAGAGGTCAATGTAATGTGTGCTTTTGACTGATTGTCGATATAGTGAAAAATGTATACGGAAAGATAATTTTAAACAATGTTTGGCTTTGGGCTTATTTGTCTATTCAAAACCTAAATATCATTGATAGAATAATCAATTACGAATGTATCTATTGACACGAATTTATTGTTTTAGTATCGATTGAATGAAAAATATAAAACATTAATCGTGGTAGGTCGAAATGTTATGTGAATAGTTTTGAAGAAGCTTATGCTATGTATGGTTGGGATTCCAATAATCAGCATTTGAATATCTAACTCTTTAAATGGACATCATGTTTTCTTCCAAGAAAAAAAAATACTATCACTAAGAATTCGCCTAATAGACCCATGTCTTCCAACAAAATGAACACCATCCGGGCAACAGGCTCGAACTGCTTGCCAAGAATCGATCCATGCTGGGATTTTGGTTATTTTTTTTAGACAGAGCACCTGAGGCAAATCTAATCAGTCTACTCGAATGTAAATAATCATTAATAATATAACAACGATCCCATCAGGCTTAAATGGATTTGATGTCAGTCAAAACCTGGCTGTCTGTTTGGCCGTTTAAGATTTTCTTCTTTGAAATTCGGGATGAGTGCTATGATTCTTGAAGATGAACCAGCACCGGCCGCGCCGTAGGATCTAGAACGATGTATAACGAAATTTTCATATGATCGGTGGCTACAGTAATAATTAGCGTCCGCTTGCATTAATTATGGGGTTTGGAGTGGTATACATTTCAATTTGATGTCAGATACGACAGAAGGTTTTCGCTAGCCACATACATTCCTATCCTACACACAGACATGAGTCTTTGTAAACTGACCCAGTGTCCGAGGATTGCTTTAACCTAATTTTGTAGTTTATGCTAATTGTTTTCCAAGATTTTGTGTTCCATTTTCGGCGTCTTATATATTTTATCTGCCTCGATTCTTATTTTATAATAAAGACAGGATTACATGCCCTATTTAATCCAAGAAATGGATTTCTCATGTTACGGATGCAGTACGCCGTGATTCAAATTCAAACAAGAAGAAAATGTTGAATCGCGTCATCAAACAGAAAACTATAAGTAGATATGTATATTCGTACCTCGAATTGAAATATAATGCGCTTTTGAAGGCCCGAAGGCTCGCGGTATCTCTAAAAATCCATAGACGTATACTGGTTAGATATTCAATAAACCTCTGCCAAGACAACAGGTACTCCTATCGCATACGTGATGAAAGGCTTTGAAAAGGCAACAACTCAAGAACAGATCGAATAAATTCGCATGACTTAACTTGAAGAGGATCGGCATGATCAAACAGTCCATCGGATCGGCTCCTCTTAAAGTATGTACGAACAGCTCTGCACACATATAGGTATGCTCTCTATTGGCGGATTATACTTTGTTTTTGAACGACTCACCATAAACGCATTTCTATAGTTCCGTGCACTTAAAGGATCAAAGTCGATTTATCTTTTTATATAAAAATCGACATTGCGTACATTGGAGATCGGAGATATAGGATAGGGTTCAATAAATTCATCGATTTGTTTCAAATAATTTTCTTCAGTTACTGTCTTCGAGTTGCCAGCGGAAGGACTTCGCTGGTAGATTTTCCCAGAAAACTTGTTTCAGGGTTCTGGAACACACAGTCGCCTAAGGGTACATTTTCCTCGACACGACTGCACGACAGCGAATCGCTCATTCCATATAAAAAATCGTTTTTAAAATACGAGAGAAACGAGTTTTTATATGGAATGAGTAAGTTGCTGTCGTGCGGCCGGGTAGAGGACAACGTACCTTAAGGCAACGACCTTACTGATGAACCAGCGGAGAAAGTCTACAGGGACTCTATTCTGACCGGTCCTTAACTTTTTGAATTATACCTAATTCCTAACTGCGCTAAGTTGAGCTCTTACAACAAATAGATACAAAAATAAACCTCCATTGAACGTATTGATACTCAATCAGCACCGCATCATCCCTACAAAACACAAAAAAATATTCTGCAAACCAATACGATAAGAAACCACGCGAAAATCCACTCAACCGTGATCGGATCAATGCGTAAAAAACAAAAGACAGTTATCCCTATCTAAAAAGGGCTCTGCGCCGAGCTTTGTGCATGTCCAATAAATTTATTGAAACGACGACTAAAATAAATAAGGTCCTTAATGGAGTCAGTTGTGCGGACCAGTCATATGTCTTTATGTCATCGGCTTTTGATAAGCTCGACTCTGGCTCGGCTGGATTTAAGATGAGGCGCTGCGATTTGCTGCGGTTATGCTTCTCAAAAATAATATCTTCCGTCTATGACGCGCGGCGGGTTTTTCAAGAAGGCACAGATATGTATCAACCAAAGAACCAATAAAGGGCCTCGGGAAGAGGATTTTTATTTGGGTTGTTTCTTTGGTATTGAGTACAGTATATGCAAGACAGGATAACCTAACTTCCATACAAATTTGACAGAAGTTGTCCAATGTATAAAACAGTTTGGATATCTGTTTTGTAAGGGCGCCAAAGAAACGGAGCTAATCTTGTGCTCAGCTCAACATCAAGATCATACGAATACCGTGGCCGCAAAATACTTTAGCTTAATATGAATGGCGCTCGCTCGAATAACTCGGCTCAATTGAATTCGGCCCCATCATTGCATTTATAAAGTATCGCGCACGTAATTATTTGTTGGATCGTAACACGAATGCATAAATCTCTCAGTTGGACATTGGCGGATATAAAGTTGGTAGAAACTAACGCAAATAAAACGAAAAAAAAATCATGTCGGATAAAATTCACTTATCCTTGCATCATTATCGATCGGCACATAAAATGCACCAAGATCTCGGTCTGGCGGCAAACTTTTGAAGACATATTGGTCAATAAGTTGTGTTAAATTACGTTGTGCAACATGCACAGTCTCAGTGCAGTGCGGTATTGAGCATAAATGTATCGTTAATACGTGCATGCGGGATTCTGCGTGATCGCGCCTAATGAATGTCTAACCAACCGCTCCAAGCCTCCGGGAATAATATTTGCATTGAGGAGACGAGTAAATGTGTAGATATCATCGTGGCGTGAAGATTGAGTGCAAATTTACAACTCATTTTAAACATAGATCTTGTCCAAGAATTGTTATTGGCTCTGAATGAAGTGGATGGTATCGATATATTTTCTCATCTATATAGTACCTAATGTTATTCCATGTTCTTTTTTACTACTTGGTTCTTTAATTTTGACGACTATCTATGATGGTTACTTCATACAACCATAATCTTCGCTTCCGCAGTAGGAATCTCCTAGTGGTGCAGTCATATTAGCATTTCAAATAGAAAAAAATAGAGTAAGGCTAATTTTTGTTGTTTTTGAATCAGTGGGCTCGACTAAGGTGTGCTAATTGCACACCTTAGTCGAACATGTCATATCAAAGAGGATGTCAAGTACATTCCATATCCGGCATGTGTTACTTGTTCCAAGGCCCCTCAAAGGAGAAAATTGGGCTCAACATAAAAATTTTGTGTTTTGCGTATCTGTATCTTTCTAAAGCCGTGATTTTCCATTTAGGCCAACTTATTTCATTTAATGTCCTTAACACAGGAAAGAAGCACCGGATATGCAACGCACTCGACGTCCTCTTTGATAGGTACGGAAATTTCGCTTTTACGAAATAGATGCGAATTTTGGCGAAAATTGCTGATTTTTGCGAATAGATGCAAAATGTTGTGAAGTCATCCGCTTCAAACGAACTGAACTAACAAGTTCAATATGTAATTACATTTAAAGTGGAGGCTGAGGTAACTAATCAAGAAATAAATTATGCATAAAAAAAATGGTTGACACAATGTAACATAGGGTAAGCGAAAAAGTAGTTACGCCAAAAGTATTTTATATTTTAAAAAAGAAAGAGAAAAAACCCTTGAGAAATGACATAATAACCGAAATATTAATTTTAGGACCCCTTTATTAGTTTGGTTAATCGAAGTTCCACAGGCCCCGCGCTCTACATTTGCCACGGGCCCGCGCTTGCTTAATCCGGCACTGCCACGAGTCGTAAGCTGTCTCTTTCATACACACGTAACATATCATTAATACAGTGGGTTACATTATCGCTTATCACCTTACATGATTCCAAATGGCGAGGCGATCACTTTCGATTATTGGCAATTAAATGGCGATAATCCCCCCTTACAGAATTCACACTCTGAATTTTCGGTGACTTCTAAAAAATTGCAACTCAGAAGGCTGATAAAGAAGTGGAAATATAGGTGTGCCTGAGGATTTCATTTTCATAGAAAATATGTTTATCTTATTTGAAATATAATGTTTATATATAAATTTTTTGTACCGATAAATATATTCTTTCTTCAGATTCAATTCAAATTGATTTCAGTCTGGTGCGTTAAATCCCTTTATGGATCGCAGAAAATCACAATTTTTTAGTTAATTAAACACAATTTTATTATAAAACAAAACGAACATTTAATTAACTAAAAAAAATTTTATTATAAATGCATTTCGGGTCAATTTATGACTCATCATCAGCATACGCGTTTTAATGACTAAAGAAAATTATTTCAATTCAATTCAATAATTTATTAATCCATAATCATAGTAAGTTCACGAGTACAATATAATCTTATAGTAGTTCTTATAACTCTTACAACTTAAAAAAGTAGCGTAGAACGAGTAATAGACATTACATTATGTTCATAAGAGAACATGAAATTCAACTAGTAAGAGGAAAATGGTAAAAACCTCTCATTCGGATGTTAAACTAAAACTTATAACTAACTTAAAACTAGCAATTAGATCTACAATCTAGTCAGAACGTGGTTAAAGAGTGTAGAGAAGGTTTCTAATTAGAGGGTTAGTTGCTCTAGCGCAGGAAAGCTTAAAATTGTCAATATTGCTAGTAACCTTAGTGTTGATATATGGCACCTTACAAATTAAGTGCAACCTGGCAGTAGAAAAGTATCGCGGTACATTTAGAATTAACTTTAATATTTTATTTTGTTTGATTTGAAGTGTTTTTTTTTGTGGGATTTGGCACAGCTTCCCCAAGCCGCGGAGGCGTAAAGTATAATCGGTTGAAAAATGGATTTGTATAACAGAAGTTTATTACTTAGTGACAGTGGCGACTTTCGATTGATAAGAGGATACAATGTTTTTATCATCTTATCTGCTTTTTTCACAACGGCATCTGTATTTGGCTTAAAGGTTAGCTTTTTATCATGCAGAATGCCCAGATATTTGACATGTGAAGGCTCCCAGACAATCATATTGCTTCCAAGTTGCAACGGCTCGCTGGGTAAAAGAGATTCTTTGCGCTTTCTTGAAAAGAAGATAGCCTTTGTCTTATTTGGATTCGTTTTAATTTTCCATTTATTAAAATACAGCTCTAGCGATCCAAAACCATTCGACAGAGATGTTGTAATTTCATCTGGGGTCTCGCCACTAGGGCTGTATCGTCAGCGAAGAGACACATTTTTCCATTTTCTGGAATTGGTAAATCGCTTGTGTAAATATTATAGAGTACTGGACTCAGCGACGATCCCTGTGGAACTCCAGCTGGAACGGTGAAAGCAGTAGACTTTTCTCCGTTGATGTTAACTTGGAACGTGCGACATGAGAGGAAATCTTTAATAATTTTGATAAGGTAAAGGGGAAAACCGTAGTTGTACATTTTGTAAATGAGCCCATCATGCCAGACACAGTCAAACGCCTTTTCGATATCCATCAAAAGCATACCAGTTGAGAGCTTACACTCGAATTCTGATTTAACGATATTTTTAATTCGCGTAATTTGGTGCGCGGTGCTGTGATGCTTTCGAAAACCAAATTGCTCTTGCGGCAAAATATTTTTTTCATTAATTATATCTACAATCTGGTTTTGTAATAAACGTTCGAATATTTTTCCGACATTACTAAGGAGACTAATTGGTCGGTAGCTGCTAATTAAGGATCTAGATTTCTCAGGCTTGGGAATACAGATGACCGTAGCGTTTTTCAAGGCATTGGGGAAATAAGTAAGTTTGACACAGGCATTCAATATTTTGCACAAATAAATGGAAGTTTTTTTGTGCATATTTTTTAAAAAGCACATTGGTAAGGCGTCGGCACCAGGTGCTTTATTCGTTTTGGAAATCTTTATAATGTGTTTTATTGATGATAAAGAAAAGAATGGAATGATAAAATTATTGTCATTGTCTAATTGACTAATAGTCTGCCTGACGGTGTTTATTGTCTCGGCATCTCCCAGATTATTCGTCAAAAGATGTTGATTGTGGAAGAAATTCCCGAAGGCTTCACATTTTTCTAAATTAGTTAGTAACGTTACATTATCTTCGCAATTTATTGCTGGAATAGTGCAACGTTTCTTTTTGAGAGCTTTAGTAACTTTCCAGAAAGCTTTTTTATCGTTTTCCAAGGATTTCAGCTTCTCATTCCAATGTAAATTCCTCAAATCAACGATCGCCGTGTCTATTTTCTTCTTAAGTCGATTTAGCATTTGCTTATAGACTACTAGTCTATATCGTTGCCACTGTCTATTATTATATTATTTTTTTGAAAACATTGTTGCGGACCACTGCGTCTCTTTTCCCAACAGATGATCCATTCCATATATTCTTACCAGCTGATGCAACTCCGCTAGCATATTCGACCTTGCCTTATGTGAAGTTCTTATCATTCCCTTTATGTATTGGCTTATCGCACAACTAATCAATCTGTATTGTCTTTTCTTGTTATATGATAATCATGCTGTGCGATATGCTTGTACATAGAGAGAATCTAAGTGCACTCATAGCTTGGTGTATGCAAAACCGGACTATGCTGGCATCGCGTCGTCAACGATGATAAGAGCGACCCAGAAGTATGTATGCATGTCGTGATGACGTTGTCGATACATAGAGCTGTGACGTTCTCATTGTCGTAGCAACTGAATATGCAGGGAATAGTTCGTTGCTGGCGAATATGATATGTGTGAGATGACCGGTATTTTTTTTTTTGGCGTTGGAGGTTCCTTTTTTTGTATAGGCTGATATTAGGACCGGTCAAGAGGACGGTAAATTGGGGGCGATGGACTGGCCGAATTTGGGAATGGCAATCTCTCGAGGTGAGAGCATTTTTGAATTTTTGGCTGGACGGATGGTGTGATCTGTGGTCAGTGGTCAGGACATTGTGAGATTTTTATAGTTCGGTCGGTTAAGAAAAATTTGAAATTCAACTATGAAATTGGGTGAACATTGTTAATTTGATGTGATTGTGAACACATTTGATATTATATTCAAAAGAATATTGGAATATTTATTGAATTGATCTGGAAGTGAAGTTTTTTGGAAAAATCAGTCTGTGAAGTTAATTAACTGGAAAAAAACTGAAATAACCCAAAAGAAAGTGAATTTTGACCGGAACTATAAAAAATAATAAAACTAAAAGTTGTGACCGAGTTTTAACCAGAAAATGCTGGATGTGTAAAAATTTTCCTGCTGGCCGTTATATTGAAGGATTTTGTACGGCGATTTTATACGAAGCATATATTTTTCATTGCTCACATTGTCGGAGTTCATACTTTGGAACCGTTAAACAGTTCATGCAAAGCTACGGCAATTTTTGTTGAAGAAGTCAACTGCTATTGTTAAAAGCGATTCTGGAACGATTTGGAACCTTTTTTTTTGTTGACCATTGCGCAATTTTGATGGTCAGCTCAAATGTTGCGTGGAGGCTTGCATTAAGCGATATCTTCTTTGGAAACGTTTCATCGACTGTTTTTGGATGCCTGGAATATTATTTTAATTTGCAATATCAGATTTTTTCTTTCTTAACATAGCTTGGAAATCGGTATTTATGTACATTCTTCGAGGACGATCGATCGTTCGGCGTTGGATTGACGTAAGTTTTTTTTTCATATTCCTTTCATTTGCATTTCTTTAATTTGTTTGATTTCTTAAAACTTATTTGAATTTGTTTGAATTATTATTGAATTAGTTTTCTTCGCTTACTACTTTTCTATTTCCATTATATTCCTTTTCATTTAATGAGCACAATACAATATTTTATAATGAACTGCTAATTTCGCTCTTTCATTGGGTTCTCTTATGTCCAGAAGGATGGACACTTTCCTTGCCACTCTCCTTTTCCCCCCCTTGCTTTGTTATTTAGGTGGCTGATCAAGGACCGGAACGCTCTGGCCCATCTAACCCACGACAGTCGCTGGCCTCGCCGGGTCAATATGCCACCGGGTCAGATGCGTTCTGGTTATTTTTTATTCTTGTTGCAGTGACGGCAGCCTGACAAAAGCCGTGGTCCGCAACAGTATGGCGCCCAAACGGTGTTTGGTTTGTTTTTTTTTTTTCCGTTGGCCTCGGCCAGCGTTTGATGATCGTTGCTATCAGTCTCGAATAGAAAGCAAATGGCCATTCTTGCGACTGACGCGTCAGGAAGCCGTCATTGCAACAATGGCGTCCAATAATTTCTTTACTACAGGAAATGGTTCTCGTCGTAGGATTCTGCCAACTGTCGAGACTGCTCCTATATCTCCCGCGTGGGATAGGCCCTTGTGTGGCCGCTCGAATTAGGAGCAACTCGGCAGTAGGGTGTCTGTGTTCATTGAGGTATCCAGTTTCAACAAACTATATCCGGATATAATTCCGTTGAATGTATTTACATTTCGTTATGAATTAGTTTTAGTCAGAAGCGATACCCTTCAACGCGACGAGAAACACACCTCCTTTATAGATATATTATATATATATATATTTTTTTTTTTTCCAATTTCTTCCCAAATTCCCAATTTCAACCCATCTTTTCCTATCCTACTATGTGTTCATCTGGATGTCATAGGAGAACCCAATATATACATAAAAAAAAACATACACACAAAATCTTCAATATTCTCTGCGATTTAGAACCTATGTATTGATTTTTTTTTCGTTCACTACTTTTATCTAAGACTATTTCCTGAAATTCATTTTTTTTTACTTTCACTGAATTTTTTTATAATTACATTTTATTTATCGTTCACAATGACACAAAATAACAATAATCATCAACAATTCGCTTCGTTTCTCAACAACCTCCAAAACCAATCTTCGTATTTTCATAACTTGCACTTGGAAGATACTCCTACAATGTCTTCTCGGCCAATGACTAGCACATTCAATTCAAGACCTCGCCGCGAAGTTGTTGGGTTAATAAAATGGGGTTTTTCATTTGATGGCTCTGCCAACGGAATGACGGCTGAACAATTTCTTTTTAGAGTCACGGCGTTAGCCAGTAGCTACGGCATGACTGATGCAGAATTGGTGATGGACCTACATTTTCTATTAAAGGGGGTCGCCGCTGATTGGTATTGGGCACTCCGATCCAAGAAGCATTGCTTAATATGGAGCGATATGAAAGCAGAGTTTTTGGATAGATTCGGTGTTACGAAAACCGATGTTGATATTCGTCGTGCTATTGATAACCGTTATCAACGGCCTGATGAAAGCGCCCGGGATTTTCTAAACGCGATTGAAAAACTTAGTAGCGAGCTGCAAGTACCATTAAATGATACTGACATGCAGGTTATAATTCTGCGGAATATCAATCGACGCATGCGGGACTACTTCGCCGCTTTCAAATTTGAGTCAGTTCGCGAATTGGTGCATCAATGCATATCGGTGGAAGAAACGTGGAATCTGTCCAAAGCAGAAGCATTGAGACAAACTCCTTCAGCTCGTCTAAATGTGCACGAATTAGATGCTGAAGATTGCAGCACTGGATTTGACGTTGAAGCTGTGGGTTTCGCCAAGCCTACGTCAGCTTTTAAGGTTCCCGTCCAGAACACATACAAAGTATGCTGGAATTGTAAGGATATAGGACACTCTTTCTTTGATTGTCCTATTCCCGTAAAACATACATTCTGCTTTGGATGTGGTCTTGAGGGAACCTTGAAACCTAATTGTGTACGTTGTCAGTCGGGAAACGCGAGAGGAGCTGTGCGACCAACGGGGAGCTCGCACAACCCATCTCCACAGATATGGAGACGACCGACAACTGCAGAGGTAGCTACGAACGTAGATCCAGAGCTACGCACCATGCAAAAATAAAAAGTCTCAAACGTTTCTATCGTACTTGGAGGTACTTCCGGGACAGGCGCCTCCTGAAACAGGCATCAACAGCCTCAATAGTGTCTTCCAGCAATGATAATAGGCCTTTTGCCGAAATTGTCATAAATGGTCGGAAGATAAGGGGTTTGCTCGATAGTGGTGCCAGCGTGAGTATCCTGGGTGCGGGAGCCCTTGACTTAATAGATGACATTGGTTTGCATCTTCATACGATGCAAACTGATGTCAGGACTGCTTCAGGTCAAAAAGCTCCTGTCCTAGGCTACGTGCGTGCATTGGTGCGATTTAAGGACACGACGAAGTCCCTCAGACTTCTCGTTGTCCCAAGTCTCACAAATCCATTATATTTGGGAATGGATTTCTGGGACTTGTTTAAAATCGTACCAATGCAGGTCGAAGCTATCGAGCAAAAGGATGTCGTTTCAGGAGATTCTCTTCAATTATCTGCAGCTGATCAGCAACGTCTTGAGTTTGTCAAACATCAGTTTCCCTCGTTTCATGAGATGGGCTTAGGTAAAACAACACTTGTGTCTCATGTTATTAATACAGGAGATACTAAACCCATAAAACAACGACATTATGCCGTTTCGCCAGTCATCCAGAAACTGATGTATGACGAACTTGATCGTATGCTGTCACTGGGGGTAATTGAAGAGAGTCATAGCGCCTGGAGCTCCCCCGTTACATTAGTAAGAAAGCCGGGGAAAGTGCGTCTGTGCCTCGATGCTCGGCGATTGAATGAAGTCACTGTAAAAGACGCATATCCCTTACCCCTTATTGAAGGTTTGCTAGCACGGATGCAATCCACGAAATATATTTCCGCTCTCGACTTGAAGGATGCCTTTTGGCAAATTCCGTTAGACGAAGAATCGAGGGAGAAAACGGCGTTTACCGTACCTGGCAGACCTTTATATCACTTTAAAGTTATGCCTTTTGGTCTCTGCAATGCTCCGCAGACTATGTGCAGGCTCATGCATAAAGTCATACCACACGAACTACATGACAAAGTATTTGTTTACCTGGATGACTTGCTCGTCACTAGTCCCTCCTTTGAAGAACACTTGGATCTTCTCTCGAAGGTTGCAAGTTTTCTCAAGGAGGCTGGCTTAACTGTCAATGTAGAGAAGAGCAAGTTCGTCCAAAGGGAAATCAAATATCTTGGTTATGTGGTTAGTGATGGTGTGCTTATGACTGATCCTGACAAAGTCTCCGGTATAATTGCATACCCAGAGCCCAAAAGTGCTAAGGACGTGAGGCGGTTTATGGGGATGGCAGGTTGGTACCGTCGTTTTATACCGAATTTCTCGTCGGTCACTGCACCTTTGACTGATTTGCTAAAAGGCAAGCGATCCTTCAAGTGGACAGCGGAAGCGAGTGAATCTTTTCAGTGCATTAAACAACTGCTGGTTTCCGCTCCCGTACTAGTCAATCCAGATTTCACGAAACACTTCTATATCCAGTGTGATGCTAGTTGCACTGGAGTTGGAAGTGTTTTGTTCCAGAAGGACGATAATGGTGGTGAACATCCCATCGCATATATGTCCGTAAAGCTTAATGCCGCGCAGCGCAACTACAGCGTTACTGAACTGGAATGCCTAGCTGCAGTGCAAAGCGTCAAAAGATTTCGGGCATATATCGAGGGGCTCCCGTTCACAATCATTACCGATCACGCAAGTCTGAAATGGTTAATGAGCCAACAAGACTTGTGTGGTAGACTAGCACGCTGGAGCCTGAAACTGCAGTCGTTTAATTTCAATGTCGAGCATCGAAAGGGGACCCAAAACCTGGTTCCAGACGCTCTTTCCCGAGCACATGCGGGCAACGTCTGTTGCCTCCCCGAGCATCAGCATATAGATGAAATCATCCCTGACACTGCTTTCGAAGATCCTGACTATAAAGATCTTTGTAAACAGGTGTTGAGTCACCCCGAGAAATTTGAAAATTTGCATGTCCGGGATGATCGCATCTATATCTATCAAGGTGGATCCGGGGAGACAACAGACCTTCCCCGTTCTAAGTTGTGGGTCCCTGAAGTCTGCAGGCTTAGCCTGATCAGTCGTGCTCACGATGACCCTCGAGGGTCTCATTGCGGTATTCATAAAACTGTGGAGTTATTGAAACGGTATTATTATTGGCCCAGTTTGAGGTCAGATGTTTCTGCTTACATTAACAACTGTGAAATCTGTAAAATGGTCAAACCACCAAATTATCGCATGAGACCACCGATGGGTGCATCCCGAGAGACTGATCGGCCTATGCAACGTATTTTTGTAGACTTCATGGGCCCCTATCCCAGATCCAAGAAGGGAAATACGTTTATATTTGTAGTTCTTGATCACTACACGAAGTTTGTATGGCTAAAAGCGATACCTAGGGCAACTTCGGAAGTGGTCATGAACTACCTAAAGGACGAAGTCTTTCTGACCTTTGGCGTTCCGGAATTTCTCCATTCTGACAACGGGAAACAGTTCGTCTCCGGAGCATTCGAAGGGTTTTTAAAGGATTATGGAGTGCAACATATTTATACTCCCCTGTACTCTCCTCAGTCGAATGCTTCGGAGCGAACTAACCAATCGACGCTAACCGCAATTAGAGCATACGTGGGCTCCGACCATCGGAATTGGGAGGAGCATCTAAGCGAATCATGCAGTGCGTTTCGCAATGTAGTGCATGATTCGACTGGATTCTCTCCTCACTTCTTGATGTTCGGATATCATCGTATGCAGCATGGTGAAGATTACACTCTCCTGAAACAATTGCATGCATTTGAAGATGGAGAAGTGTATCTTCACCCCAACCGTGATAGATTGAGGTTAGCGCACGTTCGTGTGAAGGAGAAATTGGCCGAAGCTTATGCTCGAGCTGCTCGTACGTACAATCTGCGAAGCCGGCCACGAACGTTTGTCCCAGGTCAGAAAGTATTCGTCCTTAACCACCCTCTTAGTCGGGCTGCGGACCGTTTCGCCGCCAAATTCGCCCCGAAATTTGTCGGCGCAACTGTTCGCCGTAGAATAGGTCAGGTTTCGTACGAATTAGAAGACGAGAAAGGAAAACTTCTAGGCGTTTTCCACGCGAACGATATTCGCCACTGACTTATTCCTCCGACTAATCCCTTCTTGGATTCTGCTTAACTTAGCCCGGCTTTTGAGACTAATCTCTTGGGTCGGAGTCGTCCCCACGAATGTTGCGGACCACTGCGTCTCTTTTCCCAACAGATGATCCATTCCATATATTCTTACCAGCTGATGCAACTCCGCTAGCATATTCGACCTTGCCTTATGTGAAGTTCTTATCATTCCCTTTATGTATTGGCTTATCGCACAACTAATCAATCTGTATTGTCTTTTCTTGTTATATGATAATCATGCTGTGCGATATGCTTGTACATAGAGAGAATCTAAGTGCACTCATAGCTTGGTGTATGCAAAACCGGACTATGCTGGCATCGCGTCGTCAACGATGATAAGAGCGACCCAGAAGTATGTATGCATGTCGTGATGACGTTGTCGATACATAGAGCTGTGACGTTCTCATTGTCGTAGCAACTGAATATGCAGGGAATAGTTCGTTGCTGGCGAATATGATATGTGTGAGATGACCGGTATTTTTTTTTTTGGCGTTGGAGGTTCCTTTTTTTGTATAGGCTGATATTAGGACCGGTCAAGAGGACGGTAAATTGGGGGCGATGGACTGGCCGAATTTGGGAATGGCAATCTCTCGAGGTGAGAGCATTTTTGAATTTTTGGCTGGACGGATGGTGTGATCTGTGGTCAGTGGTCAGGACATTGTGAGATTTTTATAGTTCGGTCGGTTAAGAAAAATTTGAAATTCAACTATGAAATTGGGTGAACATTGTTAATTTGATGTGATTGTGAACACATTTGATATTATATTCAAAAGAATATTGGAATATTTATTGAATTGATCTGGAAGTGAAGTTTTTTGGAAAAATCAGTCTGTGAAGTTAATTAACTGGAAAAAAACTGAAATAACCCAAAAGAAAGTGAATTTTGACCGGAACTATAAAAAAATAATAAAACTAAAAGTTGTGACCGAGTTTTAACCAGAAAATGCTGGATGTGTAAAAATTTTCCTGCTGGCCGTTATATTGAAGGATTTTGTACGGCGATTTTATACGAAGCATATATTTTTCATTGCTCACATTGTCGGAGTTCATACTTTGGAACCGTTAAACAGTTCATGCAAAGCTACGGCAATTTTTGTTGAAGAAGTCAACTGCTATTGTTAAAAGCGATTCTGGAACGATTTGGAACCTTTTTTTTTGTTGACCATTGCGCAATTTTGATGGTCAGCTCAAATGTTGCGTGGAGGCTTGCATTAAGCGATATCTTCTTTGGAAACGTTTCATCGACTGTTTTTGGATGCCTGGAATATTATTTTAATTTGCAATATCAGATTTTTTCTTTCTTAACATAGCTTGGAAATCGGTATTTATGTACATTCTTCGAGGACGATCGATCGTTCGGCGTTGGATTGACGTAAGTTTTTTTTTCATATTCCTTTCATTTGCATTTCTTTAATTTGTTTGATTTCTTAAAACTTATTTGAATTTGTTTGAATTATTATTGAATTAGTTTTCTTCGCTTACTACTTTTCTATTTCCATTATATTCCTTTTCATTTAATGAGCACAATACAATATTTTATAATGAACTGCTAATTTCGCTCTTTCATTGGGTTCTCTTATGTCCAGAAGGATGGACACTTTCCTTGCCACTCTCCTTTTCCCCCCCTTGCTTTGTTATTTAGGTGGCTGATCAAGGACCGGAACGCTCTGGCCCATCTAACCCACGACAGTCGCTGGCCTCGCCGGGTCAATATGCCACCGGGTCAGATGCGTTCTGGTTATTTTTTATTCTTGTTGCAGTGACGGCAGCCTGACAAAAGCCGTGGTCCGCAACAACATTAAATATACAATTTTTCAAGGTTAATATAACTGTAAATGAATCAAAGTTAAAATAATATTAATGCGAAATATATGTATATATAAATATCGAGCGCAAGTAACGTTACATATATAATTAGAGCGATTAAATTTATTTTATGTATTTAAAAAGATTCGAGGTGATGTTTCCGTTATCCGTGTTCATGCGGTTGGTGCATTTATGTATTAGCATTGATTCGTACGCATCCATGGTCCTGTTGGACATGTTAACTTTTGCGTTTGTAAAGTGAAAACGGGGCTTTAATATTTTTGAGCAATGTTTTGAAATTAATGGCAATGCCTACGTGACAATTTGAAATTTAACCTGGATGCTACCCTCGATAGTTTTTTTTGTGCATCTGGGTTAGCAAACCTGCCCCGATGTAAAAATAACACGGCCATTATAAGCTCATAGTTTTTAAGAACATTTTCAAGTACATATAAAATATAAAAAATATACATCTTCTTCTTTATGGCACGATAGCCCGACGTCGGGCCTTGGCCGCCTGGATTGAAAACCTCCAATTGTCGCGGTCACGCGACCTTGTTCTCCAGTTCCGAAAGCCTAGCATCTGGTGGGCGTCCTCACATACAGAATGCTCCCATCGGGCTCTCGGTCGTCCACGCAATCTGGCTCCGTCGACTCGTTGCGCGTTCATCACCTTTTTGGGCATGCGATCGTCGTTCATCTTTTGTGCATGTCCCGCCCATTGCAATCGCTGCAATTTCACGATATTCGACACCTGTAGCTCATCATACAGCTGATACAACTCAAGGTTGTACCGGATGCGCCATTCACCTCGTTCACGAACGGCCCCGAAGATTCTTCGGAGAACCTTTCGCTCGAATGTGTCCAGAGTTTTGGGTTAGGGTCCATGCCTCGCAGCCAAAGCATAGCACAGGTCGGATGATGGTTTTATACACGTGGAGCTTCGTGTTCCTGTGCACCAGCTTCGAATTCATAATTTGGAGGACCGCAAAGTAACACTTATTAGCTAGTTGTATCCGTCGCTTTATCTCATCTGTTTCGTTGGCGTCCTTTGACAAATTGCAACCCAGGTAAGTGAAATTGTCTACATACCCTATATTGAGGTCCCCCACTGTGATGCTTGAATTTACTGGCGTTCTAGTTTTTTATTGCATCATGACCTTGGTTTTAGATTCGTTGATATGTAGCCCAACTTCTTGGCGGCGTTATTGAGATTATGCAGAAGGCTTTCTGCATCACCCAATCTTCGAGACATGATGTTGCTGTCGTCGGCGTAGGCTACTAGTTGAGTCGATTTAATGAGTAGCGTTCCGCTGCTGTCCAGATTCATGGCTCGAATCACATACTCCAGAGCCAGGTTGAAGAGCGTCGGCGCCAGCCCATCGCCTTGCTTGAGTCCAGTACGAGTTTCAAATAGGTCAGTGAGTCTGTTCTGTACTCTGACCTGCGAGACGGTATTAGTCATCGTCATCCTTATGAGTCGCACTAGCTTAGCTGGTATACCAAAATGCAGCAGAATGTTGTACAGTACACTTCGATCGATACTGTCGTATGCCTGCTTGAAGTCGACAAATATTTGGTATACGTCGATGTTATATTCCCAGCACTTCTGGAGTAAAAGCTTCGCTGTAAAAAGCTGATCTGTCGTCGAACGACCAGGTCTAAAGCCGCCTTGGTACTCGCCAACGATTTCTTCTGCGTACGGATTAATTCTATTTTCTAGAATTTTAGATAAAATCTTATAAGTCGTACAAACTAATGAGATACCTCTGTAGTTCTCACATTTTAACTTATCCCCTTTTTTGTGGATTGGGCAAATTATACTTTTGCGCCAATCTTCCGGGATTATTTCGTCGTTCCATATTTTAACGATAGTTTTGTGTGTATAGCCTTAACAAGGCTCTCCCCACCATGCTTTAACAGTTCAGCTGGAATCTCGTCAGCGCCCGGGGCTTTATAATGTTTCAGTGATTGCATGACGAGATCAACTTCTTCTATTGTTGGGGGTTGAATGGGAGGGCCTGTTTCAGCCGTCAGTTCCAGCGCTTCTTGTGTGGGGTTGTTCGGTTGAACATTAAGAAGCTCTTCAAAATGTGAGGCCCAGCGTTTATCAACGCTATCGGTGTCGCTAATTATATTGCCATCCTTATCCTTACAGAGGCTGGTCCTGGGTTGGTATCCACTTTTATTTGAATTAATTAGCTTGTACGCTTGTCTACTGTTCCTACTAGCTAGTCTTTGGTTTATTTGCATCAACTGCTCGTCAAGATGCTTACGTTTCTTACGTCTAATTAACCTATTCGAAAATCGTCGAAGCTCGTCATAATTTGTTTTTTTGGCTCTAGTTACGCGTTCGGTCCATTGGCGATATGCCTCGTTTTTCGCATCTACCGCATTTTGACATTCCTCGTCAAACCAATCATTTCGGGCTCGCCGGGCTTTGTATCCCACAACCTCCTCTGCGACCCCTTTGATGGTGTCTTTGAGTGTATCCCAAATCTCAAGGGCGCCTTTGTTGCTGATGTTATTTAGCAAGGGCGTCAGCTTCCCCTCAAGGGCAGTCGTATAAGTGACCACCGTGGCATCATCCAACAATTTGTCAACCGCAAAAATTTTTGCCGGGTTGAATCTCGAATGATGCACCGAAGAAATTCTGCACCTATAAGTCGCCTTCACCATATAGTGGTCAGAGTCAATATTTGCTCCACGATAGGACCGAACATCCATCATGCTCGATGCCCATCTCTTGCAGACAATTGGTTGACGGTCTGTTGATCTGGAGATCTCCAGGTCTGCCTGTGAATGCGACGATGCCGAAAACAGGTAGAGCTAATGACCATATTTCTGCTGGTCGCGAAGTCTATTAGTCGTTGGCCATTGTCGTTACAGTCTTCATGGAGGCTGTACCCTCCAGTAATCCCCCTATGCCAACTTTCGTTTCCGACTTTGGAGTTAAAATCCCCTAGCAGCAATTTGACATCATTTGATTGAAGTGAATCGAAGAGATTTTCTAGGCGGTGATAGAACTCGTCTTTAACCGCGTCTTCACTGACTTCGGTGGGGGCATGCGCGTTTATGAGCAAAAGATTGAAGAACCAGGTTTTAATGCGAATCGCTCGTTTATGGACTTGAAGTCGATAACATGCGGCTTAAGTTGATTGTTTACAATGAACGCCACTCCAAACTCCCTGTGGCCCGAAGGTTTTCCACTTGTGAAAATTGTGTACGAATTTCGGTCATCAATCTCGCTACTAAGCCATTTAGTTTCCTGGAGTGCAACAATTCTCAGCTTATATTTTTCGACCTGATCCAAGAGGGCCCTTAAGGCCCCTGGCCTATTCAGGGAGCGTACATTCCAGGTTCCGAAAGAGTAATCAGTTGTTCGTTTGCGATGTCGTCGTTGGGTTGTATCCGTCCAATCCGAGGCTTTCATTCCAGGTTTCTTGACGTAGAATTTTTTCCAAGGATGGGTTGTCGGCCGATCGCTTAACCATGATAGTATTCGTAAAACGAAAGAGGTCCATCATGGAGAGGCGTCAGGAGGTGCTGCTTCGGTGATTGACTGTTCGGTTTGTGTCACCCTATTACGTTTGGTAACCTGAGACGCTGAAGTTGTTAATACAGCACTCAGGCGCAGCGGTTACTCGGATAATGCGGTAAAGTAACGCCTCGTAGAGAAACATAGGAATTGGCTGGAGCCGTTCACCCTATGAAGCTCCTCCTGCATAGCTAAGGGTCCGCAGTTATGCCACAACTGAAGAGGATATAGGAATCGGCCGGAGCCTTTCAACCTTTATCCTCCCCCTACGGAACTAAAGCTGCTATTTATATTAATTTGTTACAACAAGAAGTGGAATCTATCTTATAGAAACCTATGTTAATGATTTGTGTTCGTCAAAAAGAGAAAAAAAATCATTTATGTAGACAAAACCGTGGACAGAGCGGAAAATGGGTTAGACGGCCTCTACTGTAGTATTGACATTTTTTTTTGTCCACACTTCACCACGATTTTGTAAAGATTTTGCATGAGATTTTAGTTACAATATCGATACCAAATCTATGAAAATGTATGGAAATCTTGAAGATGTTGGCCCAGATTGTGTAAAATCTCAAGATTGTCCGAAATCTTCTAAAGTCTGTAGAGAGTTTAAAATTATGACAAAAAAGTAACATCCTCAATCGCCTTCATACTCTGCAATGCAGCACTAACCTTTAACATATTCACCATATAACAGCCCATAACGATTTGCCCGGCTCCATTATCATATCTAAACGGTTGAGTAATGAAAAATACCTATAAATTTTGACCATATCAGACCATGGAACAATATAGTCAGCCTGTCCATTGCCGAATGTGAAATGGCCGCAAAAGATATAATCTTTGTAAGCTGGCCATAAAGAGCTATCGCCAACGACACTTAAACAACGCAAATGACCGCGAATCGCACTTAATGCAACGCGAAATTTAAGCAAAATCATAACTTGATGAAGGCATTATCCAAAGACATTTTCCATTTCGTTATCTAAATCGCCTGGCTAAAAGGTGTGCTATAATGGCCAAGCACTTGCAGCAAGATCGATATAGTATGTGTGTATCTTAGTTTTTGGGTGCTTATGGCTGGCAATTATAGACACAATATTTTACGTTTTATGGATTCTCTTCATATTACCATTGAATACGGGAAACTGCATACGAGATTGTATTGAATTTATTGGATAGCTAATTAGTTTCAAGTATTTTGTCAGGGGTCCGTTTTTAGACCGGTTGGTTGGAATAAATCAATTGGATAGGTTACCGATACTTCCACGAATGCTTGTTACAACCTTTTGTTTAACAATAATCACCGGGATCCATGTAAACATCCGTTTGCATGTAAATCGGCTATAGATTATCGATAAACAATTACAAGTTACGATTATTACTATGACATAGTGTCATGACAAGAAAACATTGTGTGTACCGGTCTCCCGGGTTTATCATACACACAACAAACATACGAAAAATTATGCTAGATTGGCGCGTCACAGTCATCTTTGTCCCACAGTGTACAGTGTACTCGTATCCGAACAAACCACATTACATGCTATCACAGCGGGAAACTACCACCGGCCATCATATCACATTTTGACGAGAAGGTGAAGTGTTTACCTTTTTTCTTTCCTTTTTTTGTTCACCGGGATAATTATTGGAAACACATTGGAATCGCCGTCAAAATTATGACGGGTGGGCATTTGTCTTGTCCATGGCCGGGCAAAAGGAAGGTGCACTGCTGTCTCTGCATGGATGCACGATGGATTATTATGACTTCATTCCAATGCTAACGCCCGCCGTGACGAACCTCGTTTATTATACGCGAGTATTAAACCATTTCTTCTCTCAAGTAGGCTATGACAACGACCATAGCCGTAAAAAGTAGATATGGATATTAGTCTGGTTGAAATTGATGGTCAGCAGAAAAATTTAATTATAGAATGTATTTATCATTTCACTCCAGTTTCAGGTGCGCGTGGAAATGATGATAATGTTTGTGGTGGTAGGTCTACGAGTCATAGCCCCGGAGGGACATGAAATTATTATGAGCGTATTTTAATTGCTTTCATTTTATATGGGGATTATCGCTTTTTATATTCATAAAAAAATATTATGGCGGATTTTAGAATAATCGAGAAAAATTTGTACTGATAGTAATTATAATATTTCTATGAATTTTATTACATATAAAAATCTCTCATAAATTTCCGTTCTTACTGAAAGCTATTCATTTTATACGATCTTTTAATTGCTATATAAAAAAATACTCAAAACGAAAGAATGAAGACAGTAACCTAGTTGTGAAATTCTTATTTCTTCATTTTCTTTATTATGTGTTATTTTCTAATGTTGAAATTGGATAACATAACAAGCTTGACACACATATCTTCGAATGACGCAAATACGTCATTATGACGAAAATTTACCATCATTAGCACGAATTACACATTTGGACCATCATTTGCTCAATAATGAGCAAAATTGAAGAACAAGAATTTTTTGCAAAAATATTAAGAGCGGAATTCATAGTCCTCACTTATACTTAAAGGTCCATCTAGATAAGTCGCCAAATGGCGACACGTGCAGCCAAATGGCTGTTGTCATTCCATCCAAACTTGTCGCCATTTGGCTGTGCGTCCAGTTTTGATATTCAATATGGCAACTCAACCAACCGCTTGTCAAATTCAAAGTGGCAATTCTGCAACTTTGTTCGTTCTTTTGTCTGAAATTGAATAATTCTTGAATGGCCGTGTAATAATTGAAACGCGCAGAGTCCGATTTTGATAATTAAATTTAAAAAATCACTAAAATGAAATTTTGGTTGTCATTTTCTGTCTCCATTTGGCTGTTATAGTGTGGATGCTAAGTAGCAGCCAAATGTTTTTGTTTTTGAACGCGCGTTTTTAGTTTTTGAACGCGCAGGCATTTGGCGACTAATCTAGATGGACCTTTAAAGCTTTCCTTTATAATAGCGATCCCGCAAAAAAAAAACAAGTTGGAAAGGTTTCCGCCAAAGTAAATTAATCAGCAAAAATATCAATATCTCTTTAATCTGGCAATCAAATCCAGTTTTACATTTTGGGTTGATACAATGGATAAACCTAAATGTAGAAGACTATGTTGCAATGTTCTTAGGTTGAAAACTTAAACATCAGCAAATACAGTATAGATATTCGAACGTATTTCCATCATTTATTGATTACTACTTAGAAAAAATTTTGAAAATAAAATGCTCACAAAATTAATACTGCAGGCGTTTGGTAAAATCAGAGTGCATGCCAGGCACTGTCTGAGATTATTTTAGAAATCGGTAGGGGCTTAGTCCTAAAGCTTAAATTTAAGTTTGCACCACCATTTTATAATGGTACTTATCAGGGTTTTTGTCTTGTTTGTGCATCTCAAAGCAGTAGATAAAATGCTACAGCGTGTTAAAGTGGAAAAACCCGTTTTGTTAATCAGTTTTTTGCAAATAAGTCGATAACGGTGAATTTTCACGCAATAATTA
Source organism: Microchrysa polita (assembly GCA_949715475.1). Classification (NCBI taxonomy): domain Eukaryota; kingdom Metazoa; phylum Arthropoda; class Insecta; order Diptera; family Stratiomyidae; genus Microchrysa; species Microchrysa polita. The sequence continues at coordinate 15,812,265 of OX454417.1, read as the reverse complement.
AAATAAGTTGACTTGCAGCTTATGGAATTGCACAATTCAGAAAAAAAAATTAAATCGATACGATCATCCACAAGCGAGATATGCCCAATAGAAAGTTGACGATCTGAGATAGCAATACATTCTAAAATTAATTCCGCCGTTCCTTTTCGACGAAAGCGCGTAAGGGGACGAAGTCCTCATTCTATAAAGAATTTTCGCCTGTGGAGGATCACATCGGATTTTGGATAAAATTTGTCAACAGTCATCGACGGAGGCTTCCTCATGCATCGAGTTGTTTGGCCAAAGGATGTTTCTTTCGCAGAAATATGTGATTGCTACGTCAAGTTTTTGCGGCAACATTTCTGTTTTCACGTTTGTATAGCGTTCGACGGCTATCCTGACAATCCTCTTCACTTAGGGACAAAATTCAACAGTCAGCTGAATTTATTTTTGACGAGACCACAATCTTCAGAGGTATGAAGCAGGAGGCATTGTTGGCCAATGAAAGAAACAAGAAACAATTTGTTGATATACTGCAAAAGTATTTAACGAATAATGGTTTCTTAGTATCCCAGGCTGTAGAGGATGCGGAGCGGATACACAAATTGTTCAAACGGCTTTAGGAATATCGTCCAAGTTCAACTAAATTTTCATCGTTGGAGAAGACGTTGATCTGCTGGTTATATTGTCAGGTATTGGATATCATGTCAAGAACGTTTATTTAAAAAAATGGGGCGCGGATCCGAAAATACAATTTTGTATTCATCAACAGGTTTGAAACCTCAAACTCTTTCAGAGTATATACTTTTTCTTCACGCCTTCACAGGGTGTGATACGACTTCGGCCGTTTTTAGATATAGAAAAAGTAGGCTTCTCTCTATGTTAAAGAAGAACGAACATACTCGCGTTTTACAATCGCTTGAGGTTTTTAAAGCATGGAGAGCTCAGATGCAAACACTCTATGCACTATCGGAAAAAATGTTTTCGTTGCCTTGTACGGAGGTACACGTAACTACATATTTTTAATCGATTTCCGCTTCAAACTTTTTGCTCGCGCAGGAACGAAAATTAAAGCGGGGTTCTTGCTGCTTTGCCTCCCACCGAATCAGCCGCTGATCATCATTCCTTACGAACGAACTACCAAATACAGACAGGCAACGTTTCAAAACCAGAAAACTTGGGCTGCAAGCAATCCTAAGGAGAACCCGAACCCTGGAGAAATCATCCCTTCATATCTCTTAAATATTATTTCGTGCTCTTGTAATAAAAACTGTCGGACAGCATGTAGTTGTAGGAAGGCCGGGCTCGCAAGTACCAATATCTGTAGAAGGTGTTGTGGCAAAATATGCTCAAATGTCGCAGTCATAACCGAAGACATAAATGATGAAGATTGCTACCATGACATTTATGATCTTCCAACTTCGGTTCCCCTTCCACAACCAAGTAGATCTGTATTTCATCAACGATGTTGGGAACACCAAGATCAGGCACTCCTTATAAGTGACTCTGTGGCCCATCTTCATGAATGTGTTGAATTTCTTCTATCCGTGCACTTTCAAGTTGCGAAAAATTGCGAAACAGAGACTCATTATACCCTGTCAAATGATGGGTGTAAATATGAAAGAGAAGAAAAACGAAACTGAACGCAAACCGGATGGAGGAATTCAGTTCAGTGTTCATTTAACTGTCAATGGCTATGTCCACACATGTGCGCTTTCGTCTTCCCTATCGTCTTCAAGCTCCGTATCCACTTTCAACATTGAACATGTCATTGATTGCGTCAAGTGAACAGAAGAGATCAATGTCTCATTCTATCCAGATCTCTTCATTATTTATCGTTAAATATGTGTCACGGCTTTGGTCAGGACGGGCAAATGATAAATTCTTTCATGAATTGTATGAATAGATGATGTGTTGTTAATATTTAACATTGGCAATTTCGTTCAAGAATGAATGCGTTTCTTCAACAGCGCATACATCTCAAGTTTCAATTGTCAAAATGATGAAGACGAACGAAAATTGAAACTGTCTAGACAGGCACAATGAAGTAGGGCAAGCCAAAGACTATAGTTCCGTCCTATTCTGATGTCTAATGGAATTTCGCGTTTATAATATGTTCAAAATGTGTGCGACTGAAAATAATGCATCCCTTTTTACAAGAAATTTGTATGAAGTGCCACCCCTTTATACAGGGTGTCCGGAAACTGCCGCATAAACGCACCGGATTGTGATTCCTCAGTTGATTTCCAGCAAAAAAGTTGTACGGAACCATACAAGCGCTGTAAAAACCAAACCTCTTATCCGATTTTAGTGTGATTAGTTTTATTTTACTGGTATATTTGTTGGCTGTAATAATCATTTTATTTCACTATTCTAGCTAGACTAGCTTCGGAGATATTAGGAACTCAACTGAGGAATCATAATCCGGTGTGTTTATGCCGCAGTTTCCGGACACCCTGTATATATCATATTCAGGATTCTACTGAAAAAGATAATAAAAACGTACACTCATAACTAAAGTAGCCATCCAAAATAAAAAGAAAGTAAATTACTTTATCCCATTGGCGAGCTGCCAGATTTTCGGGAAACCTTACTTTATGGGGGTGTACCTATTTCAATTTCCGCTACTGTATTACAAGTCGGTTTCCGAATAGTAAATCAACTGAGGATGTTATCTTTTTCTTTTTGTAGCTATATTTTGATTACATCAATAAAGGTGATTATTCTGGAGCTCTGTTCGTCGATATTAAAAAAGTATTTGATAAATAAGCTTCATGAAGCTATAGTTTTAGAGTGTTTATGTTGGACTGGTTTCTCTCTTTCCTGTCGGATAGTAAAAAAAGAGTGAAAATTTACAGCAAATTCATCAAATTTCGAGTGATTCATTTGGGTGTTTCACATGGTTCCGTCTTAGGACCGCTTCTTTTTCTCATATTAATAAATTCATCATTTATACGAAATTTCAAAAGCAAGCTTAATGCATTTGCTGACGATGTGGCTTGCGCGTTCAGCAATACCTCTATGCTTGATTTTATGAGCAACATCAATAATGACTTGGATGTCCTTAGAATTTGGTTCACCTCTCACATGCTTTCAATGAGCGATAAAACAAAGCTATTGTTTTTTTTTTTTAATTTAAGTAATGTTTCAGTTCATTCTCTTAGCTTCGGGTACCATGATATTAGCTGCAAACACTTTTTGTTGCCAAATGAGCAGCTGGGTGGCTTTCTTAATGGCGCCACAACTTTTTCATCATGTGGTTCTTGTTCAGACAAATGCTTTCCAAATTGAAATCGATTCCAATTTAAAATATCTGCGGGAGTCACTCAATACAATAAACTTAATTGGTTTAAGCACATCTGTAGTTTACATAATTCTTTGCCATTTGCAATAAGCCAAATTGATCAGTTACGACCTTTCTGCTTCCTCGATGTTTTAAAAATGATTTATTTCAGCCTGTTTTAATCTAAAGTGGATTATGGTTTATAATGTTGGGGTGGGTACGTTTAAGACAAAACTTAATCCCTTATTGATAGCACAAAGACAGGCTTCAAGAAAAATGTTCAATAAAAATAGAATGCCCAGTTGCTAACTTCTTTTTAAAGATTTAAACATTCTTCCATTAATTCACTTCTATTGCTTTAAGATTTTGAAACTGATTTTCATTCGTTGCGGCTTCCTTCATACACGGGACTCAAACACTTATAACCTACGACTGAATAATACATTCCTAGCTAATATCTCCCGGTGTGGAAGAGCTTGTTTTTCGAAATTTCTTATACATATTCTGCTCCAAGATTGTTCAACAATCTACCACTTGTATTAGGAAAATCCGTATTTTTTCTATGTTTCTTAAAGAAATAAAACTCTGGCTGATATAACGTGACAATACAGAAATTAGTTCGGTCCTATATAATATTTTGAGTTAACAAATATCAGGCTTAGGCCTCTATTAGTCATATTTCTATTATAATATGTATGTCATATGCCTAAGCCTAGTCGATTCAATCAGTATACATTTTTAGACGTGCGTGCAGTAAGCGAAATCAAGTAGGTAGGCTTAAGCATATTATAATAGAAATATGACCAAATAATATAATATATAATATAATAAATATTATAATTTTCCTGCTTTTCTATGTAATATTTTTTTTGGTATTAATGCTTTTGCTGTTTTCTCTATAATTTTTAAATTATTATAAATTTTTATATTATTGATATTTTTATCTATTTCTTCGATTTATATTTATTTTTGTTACTAATTTATTTATAATTCTTATTTATTTATTTTTTTGCCCCACAATATAAATATTTATTTTTGCTAATTATTATCATTTTTGATATTAAAAACTAATTAATATAATTAAAGAATCTATTTTTGGAGAAACGAGACCGAGGCTAATTTCGGGCGCGGCCGAAATTTGAATACCCGTCACATTTGAATGAAACTTAAGCTCCTTTTGTGTTAAAAATTTCTACCACAACCCTATATGACGTGTTGCGATTCCATCTGTTCCTGGATACGTTGGGGTTAATCCAGGAACACACTTGGATGTATTTTGGTTAAGATTCAAAAAGAAAAAAGTTGTTCTTACAAGAACCTAATATTTGGGAGATGGTTTGTATGACAGCCCTATGATGTAATGTTCCGATTCCATCCATTCCTAAATATCTTCTGAGGCTTTACTAGCCTAAGGTGACCAGATTCCCGAAGGCCCAATGCAGTACACATTCCGGAATTCGGTTTTCAGGCAAAGCTTCAATCGTGCTATTTTATTATTTGTTATCATTCGCTTAATGTTATCAAAACGGCAAGGTCCCGATGTGATCGCATCAAGCGGCGTCAACTGTATGTCACGAAGCTACCACCATGATGGATGCCATAAAACGACCACATATTCTCCATCGTTTCATAAGTAATATTTTCCTAAACGGAATACAGCAAGAATAGTAGCCTTTATTCTGGGAAATGTGTGGTGAACCTTGGCAAAGCAAGGAAAGTAGCCAGCGGAGGGGTCCAGGAGTCCTTAACTTCGCACAGTATTTCTAATTTATTCATTCCTAAAACTCGGCCGAAATTAAGCTTGCAGTCAGATAAATTGTGTCATCTGGACGAAAGTTGTGACTACATCATAAACAATTTGAAACACATAAAAATCCGGTGACCCAAAATTGGGATGGTCTTTCATAATGGAAACTTCAACAAATTTCGTAAGACCTCATACAGGCTACACAATTTGAAATAAAATATTTCCCTGTAAGAATGAAGTAATTTTTTTGAGCTGTGCGAAGGGAAGGCAAAAGCAGCACGACGCGGGCACCGAATACTCGATCGTACTTTCCATAGTTCCATAGTTGCTGCTTCGTGCATATACCATGGCCCACGAGCCCTTCTATAATAATTGTACAGAAAAGAAGTCTTTGGCGTTGTAGACGTGGCACTGTCTGCTTCCGCCGATAGCGGAGCAATTAAGTAATCGTGCGTGCTGTCGTGCTCGTCCAGCCTCGTCAAACGATAAAACTGAATTCGACACAGGAACAGTGGGACAGGAGGCATATTATTCATATCATTCATTATTCTAATAATGCATAATTTCTCAAGCCCAGCTAAATCCTGGCTACGTCCTTGCAAGGTTCTGTTGGTACTAAACAGGACCAAGAAAAGATCCCTCAACTTCTAAATGTTCTCATTGACAAAACATCATCAGCATGTGAAGTGCAAATGTATGTTCTAACACGCAAAGTTATAACAGGCATGGAAGAAGTGTAGCCAGGATCTCGTTTAAAAGGGGCAAGCCCAACAATTGTTTAACACAATGAACCCGGAATTTTTTTAGGGTTAGGAATAGGTATTTAATGCAAATGTACGTACGTATGTATGTAGATTAGGACTTTTTGTCAGTTTAAATTGTCGGTATTTTTAAAACCATATTTCAAGAAAGGACAATTTATAATCCAATTTGTTTCAATACGGATTCGATTTCCGCTTTCTAGACAGTCGATACTCAGTGATTTTTCAACTTTTGAATTTCAGTGTTCGAAACTGCAGTAGGGATGATGATGGCCCTTTCCCTATCTATGACTATCCGTGACCCTGAGACAAAAATCATGAAACTGTTTATTTGAAGTACGAAAATTACACCTCCTTGTACCTATCTATTTAAAAGTTTCGTTTTGTTTATTACAATAGGTAAATTAATACCTCATTGCGCAGACAATTCTTAAGCGGATGGCGACCCTCTGGGGATTTATCGCTACTTTATTGGATTTAGTCGAAATATAGGGGAAATCCTTGCAGAGTCCTTTCTTTAGTTTGCATTTTCTTTTTCCTAAAAGGTTGATAGGGGAATCGGATGGAGTACAGTAATTTTTCCATCGTTTTGTGGAAAATTCAAATCGCATCGTTACATGGCTGTTACTTCTGAACCTTGGCACCTATGCTTGAAATTTTTACCTAATACGGGCAGTGCGGTCCTCTATACATGGCTGTTAAATTTCAAAATTTTCCGCTCCAAAATTTCCGAATTAAGGCCTGAATAGAGATCGGGCGGAATGAAAATGAAATTTTTGTCCGCGGCGATTTTCTCAATGAAAATGCATACTTACTGTCGTGGAATATGTGGTAAATGATGGGGTATTCCATAAACTAAAATCCGAGAATGGTTTCACAATTTGTCTCTGCCATTTTATGTGTTATTTTTCGATTCCCCGGTCATTAGATAATTTCCGCGATGAACTCGTCGTGGACAGTGAATCGGTTTGACGTTTGCAAAACTCACCACGCCCGACGGAGAATATGCTACAGAGTCGACTCATTTTCACGTTGAAAATGCATTCGGACAATGGGGAAATTATTTTTTTTAGTTATTTTTAAGATTATGTAGGACGTAAAACGCCTTTGTATCAATTTTCGAAGCTAAAATTTTAAATTCACCACGGTTTTTATGCCGGTTCATTACCGTCACCACGGTTTTTATGCCGGTTCATTACCGTTTCATTTTCATTCCGCTCGAACTCTATCCGGGGCTTAAGGGACAATTTTCGATTGATACGATTGAAATCCCGAACGCAGATAAGTAGGACCTTGAAATTTGGAGACAATGTGAGCGGTGAGCGCCAAGTATAGCTCTACAGCTAAAGTGTGAGGTAGAGCCTTGAAATTTTCACAAGTCTGCCAATTTTCAAATTTATTGGACACATTTTATAGAGTTTTCGATTAGAAAAGACGAAAGTGCGATTTGGGCAGCTGTAACTGTCGAACGCAGATAGGGGGACCCTAAAATATGGAGAAATGAAAGTAAATGTAGTCCCTAGGTTGTGGAGCTACAGAACGATTGACCAAAGAGTTCCGAAATTATCGAAAATGAACGTTTGCCACATGAAAGTGAGATTAACGTGCTAATAACACCTAACAGACTGACTACAGGCCTCACCGAGGAAGTTATTATGCAGTCATTTAGGTTTCTTTGGTGTGGCGTTGGGAATGCTGTTCATTTACTAATGCTGTACGACAAGTCAAAATGCTGTACTCTACAGCAAAATGCTGTACGTCTGGTCAGCTTATACTAGCCACACATTGGGGTGAAGTTTGGTTAAGATTGATTCACAAAGAAAAAAGTTGTTCATGCAAGACTAATTTCCAGCGGTTGGTTTGTATGACAGCCCTATGACGTAGTGTTCCGATTTCATCTGCTCCTAGATATTTTTTGAGGCTTTACTAGGAACACATTTGGATGAAGTTTGGTTACGGTCGGCTTAACAAGGAAAAAGTTTTTCTTAGAAGAATGTAATTTTCAATGGTTCGTTTGTATGGCAGCCCTATGACGTAATGTTCCAATTCCATTCGTTCCTAGATATGTTTTGGGGCTTTACTAGAAACACACTTGGGTGAAATTTGGTTAAGATATGTACATAAAGAAAAACCTAATTTTCAGGGGTAGCCCCATGACCCCATGGTCCGATTCCATTCGTTCCGACATATATACAGCGTACACTTAAAAGAAACTTGTGTACAAATTTTCAGCCCGATAGCTTCAAAACTGGGGGACTAGTTTGCGTTGCAACAGACAGACAGACAGACAGACAGACGGACAGACAGACAGACAGACAGACGGACATGGCTCAAACGATTTCTCTCGTCACGCTGATCAATAATATATATACTTTATATAGTCGGAGGTGCTTCCTTCTGTGCGTTGCAAACTTCATGACAAAGTTAATATACCCTTTCACATAGTGACGGGTATAAAAATAATAATAAGTAAAAAATACCGGCGTACAGAGAGCAGCGCCCGCAATACGAGGGTTTTTTTTAGATTTTGGATACATACATAGTGAATAATTTTGCACGTGTATTTTATAGGTAATAAATAAGAATTATGCACAATGTTAATGAAATGCTTCTCGTAAATCTATTTTTGGATTGGTCTAAATAAATGCGTTCCTGTAACACTTTTTAGTTAGACCAATCCAAAAATAGATTTACTGTGTATCATGGCTCCACATATTAACTGGATTTATTAGCTGTAACGCCGTTACCATGACTCCAAACTGGAAAAAAGCGACTAATATGAAATGTACCCATCGAGTTCTTTGATTTGATAAAAACTAAAAAAGTCGACTTTATCAAACCTCCGGGACACCCTGTTTGCTTTGTCCTACCAACGTCTAAGTATTTCGTGCTAAAGACTGTTACGATTCTACACATTCCTACTAAATTTCATAACGATCGGTTAGTGAACAAATTTGTAAATGTCCGGGACACCCTTTTATCTTGGCCATACCAATTTTTAAGTATTTCATGCCAAAGACTGTTACCATTCTACACATTCCTACCAAATTTCATGACGATCGGTTAAGCCGTTCGCGAGTTATTTAGTGAACAGACGGACGGACAGACGGACGGACAAAATCGATTTCATAAGGGTTTTTTGTAAAATCTAAAAAACCCTAAAAAAGTACGGACATTTTCGCGCAGGCTAGGTGTTAAATCCGCCTTTTTACGCTCTCAAAGAGTAAGAAAAATGTACTGTAATCCATTTTATAGGATTAGGATTCACCCTGTTTGTGTGCGTGTGGCATAACATCTCCTGATGGCTGAACAGAAAAGCAGACTGACCATCCTGCAAGCGAGACTGCAAGTACATTTTTATTAGCAGATGAAGCAGTTTCTCCAGCAGTATTAATTCCAGGCCACATATGAAAAGAGTCATCGATTCAATGCACGCTAACATTGTTACTAAAGAAACTGTCCGCTTAAATTGCAAAAGAGCGTAATTATTAAGACTCCGAAAAGCGACCTTAAAGATTTTAAGGCTGTACGCGATCTATTTAATTCCATCAGTCTCCAAACTTATGGGAAAAATTATCATGAAACGATGAAGAAGCTTGGCTTTTGTGAGGGTTTTTATTTAGGTTTTATTCATTTTTAATGATGCGGTGGATGCGCCGCCGACTGCGATTGTTTTAATAATAAACTTCCCTCATCCCTGAATCCATTTGGCCCAAATTTCCACAAGAAAGACACATGCTCATTGTACTCTCCTTGCCTTTAATAGGCCAGTCATTTTACGATTTTAGGTCGCAAAAAATAGCTCGTTTCTGGTTTTTTGGGATATTGTTAGGGTTGATACCAGAAGTGTACCACCAAGTTTGCAACTTCGAAAAACCTGTGCTAACCCCGTGACCCTCAAAAAACCTCAAAATTTTCGGACTTTTTTTATACTTTAGTTTTTAATTTCCAAAAGGTGCTTCCTACAAGAAAGGCATCTACCAGATTTTTAAAGCTAACAAAACCTTCTTTAATTTGAGTCCACTTCTAGCTTTGTAGGTGTAAAGCTAAAGATCCAAAGAGAGAGCACTATAAACATTGTTTTTTTGTAAACAAGTTCGAACTTGTAATTTTAGTCATCTTCCGAGCTAAATGCGCAAAAAAAATGCCGGGTATTCGAGCAAGAAAAACCGATAAGATAAAAAATAAAAATTATTTTGGAGTAAACATGCTCGAAATAACACCGCCATCAGGGGTTTTATTAGAAAAGAATCCGAAACAGACGAAACTTCTAAATTAAAACCTTTTTCGGACACATTTTGGTATTTTGTGTATCCACCGATCGGAGTGAATTTGGTGGTAGAGCGAAGCCACATGCTGTATAAATTACAAACTCCATCAGTTAGTCTGGTTGGCTTAGTAGGTAGGGCGTTCGTCTACAAATCATAAGGTCCCTGGATCGAATCCCACTGTAGGTAGGTACATTTATTATGCATTTTAGAGCGTAAAGAGGTAAATGATTACCTATAGAGGGGTTGTACAAATCTCATTTATGCGTTACATGTTCCATCCCTATGAAATTTTTTTTTTATTTCAAAAATATCGAGAATCACTCCTTTTGGTGTTAATGAAAGTATTCTTTTGAGTTCAAATTATTACACCAAACGGATAAAAACATTACATTCATTCGGAGTCTTTAGCAATACCTTGCTTCGAGTTTTATGTTAATATTATCCGATTCGGATGGACACTATTCGACACCGATTCGGAGTGAAAATCACTCCGATTTTTTTACTGTGTAGGAAAAACTTTTCTTTTTGAATCTTAACCATAAAATTCATCCAACTGTGTTCCTGGATTAGCCTCAACGCATCCAGGAACAGATGGAATCGGAGCACGTCATAGAGTACGTCGTATTACAATTTAAAAAAAAAAAACATCTTTTAAAATGTTGTATCTTGACATCCTTTGTACCTACGAATCTGGGGATGCCTTCAAATTAAACAAGATTTTGTTAGCTTTAAAAGTGCAGTGGACGATTTTCTTGTAGGAAAAATTACAAACCAAAATATGAAAAAAGTCCGAACATTTTGAGGTTTTTTTAGGGTCACGGGGTTAGCACAGGTTTTTGAAGTTGCAAACTTGGTGGTACACTACTGGTATCTATCCTAGCAATATCCCAAAAAAGCAGAGCCGAGCTATTTTTTGCGACCTAACGCCTCATATTTCGGTTTATTGACTGGCCTATTAAATGGATGCGTAGACCGGTCCACGACATTAAATGCTTCTCAGAAAAAATTGTTTGAGCTGAATGAGAAAAAAGGAAAGGAAGAGAATGCGCGTGAAGCTCTCACAAGTAAATGTCATCACGGATGTTAATGTATAATCTCGTAGCCACAAAGCCAGGGTCAAATAACAAAGGGCGGAATGCTGCTAAAGAGTACCCAGATTGGAAACAATTAATATATACATATATATATGTAATTCAGAAAATTAATTTCATAAAAATCAAACCACGGGGAGTGGCAGTGGAATGTCGACTGTTGAGTACAGTCTGAAATTGGGCTACCCACTTTGGATTGTCAGAGAACAAATCCGTCTATTGCATTTCCCGTTATTGAATCGTTTGAAGAGTTGCATTGCCTATGCGCTAAAGGTTAATAAGCTCAATATTTAAATAGAATATTTTTTCAATGTTGACCGGAAGGTTGTAGCCCTGTCAATTTTCTGTGGCAGGCGAGATGCTCCCGCGTCTCTTAACGAATTTTCCTATGTATTATATTAACTTAACACGAAAGATTTTCAGTAATAGAATTTATTCTAACAACGCAACAGAAATTAGGTATACAAGCAGCTTTTCCAATCGCCCTTAAAATACTATCAACATATTCGTTGTCAATAAAAGCAAAAAACAACGTATCGACAGCGAAACAAGCCTAAGCCTAATAAAATATCGATTTCAGAATAATAAATAATTTTCATGGGTCCGTATAAGACCGTTGTCAACCTTGATCGTTATCGAGATCGGTCAAGTCGAAATGTTTCTCAACAAATTCACTTTTCTTTTCTTCTTTTCCCTGTTTTCAAGCCAACTCTCTGTGTACCTGTGGTCTGCTGTGCTTTGTGGACAAAATTCTTTTATTTTTTTTCAGAGTTTTTCCCTTCTTCTTCTTCGCAACTAACACGGCCGTTCAGACAGACGACAGAGTGTATTGTGCTCATTAAAAAGACAGTTGGTGTTCTGACCGTAAACTGTCCTTTTGTTTTTATCGTTTTTATGGGTTTAATAACCATTCACTGGTTTTTGTTTTAGTACTGGAACCCTGCGTAGGTCGAGAAGAAATAGCTGATATGCGTTCGATAACGTGTACGGTATATTATCATCTATATCTATCCTAAGAAAGGGAGAAATTCTAAAGAAAGTTTTTGTTTATCATATTATAATTTTTTTTTCAAATAAGTATGCATGCATTATATCATATTACCAAACCAAATAGAAGTAATACATACATTCTGCTTGTCAAAAAAGAGTTTTCGTACTCAGACCGTGAGAAAACGTCTTGCGGTTGAATTCTATCAAAATTGCGGTTGAAAAACAAATTTTTGCGATTGAAACATACCCTCGTGAGAAAATTGCCCAATAAATATCGTTGAAAGTGAAATATTCAACCGCAAAATCAACAAATCATCAATGCCAACACTGAATTTTACTATAACACATCGCGAATATCTTAAAGATAGTCAGCGTGTCTCGTTTTCATGTAAATTGTGCGGATAAAAAATGTTTTATTTAATTAGTGGTTTTCTTATTCAAAATCAGCAATAAATATTACGAATGGATGTCATAAAATACTTGCTGATGACTATGAACATAATAAAACCATTATTTGCAACACTCCCTTTTATGCGATTAAGAATGTAGGTACCTATGTGATGCGACAAGACGAGCATCGACACGGACTGTGACGATTGCCACGGATCGCGTTATTACAATTTTAATTAACTTAATGTTTACTAACGCGATCTTTTTATCTTTTTGGCATTTTTCCAAGCAGTTGATTTTTTTCCATGAGATCATAAATAAATTGTATATGCGCGCGCTGTTCACCTGTTTGCTTCATACGGATAATACGAGTATTCGAATTTATGAGAATTTTTATTTCTTGGAAATATGTTGTTGATCAAGTACAAGAAATGCGCAAGCCTATAGTAAGGAATGGCAAAGAGACTGAATAAAAAAATATGGCATCTGCATCGGTTTCCCAAATATTAGAGGTTTTCTCTAATGTTCTGAAGCTAATCGTACTGAATTAGTTATTACAAAAACACAAGATTGAGATGAATGATAGATTCAATAATGAAAAATTGCCCAATTTTTACGAGGCACATATACGTACTCTCGACAGCAATAAGTTAAGAGTTAAGGTTAATATGAGAGAAAATGAGAGAAAGAGTTATTTGCTAAGTGTGTAGATAACAAATCCTGAAACAAAAGAATTAAGAGAATAACTTTATTATACCCTTCGCTCATAGAGTGAAAGGGTATATTAACTTTTTCATGAAGTTTGCAACGCATTGAAGGAAGCATCTCCGACCATAAATAAAAAGCATACATATATGATCAGCATGACTTGAGGGGTCGATTGGGCGATGTCCGTCTGTCCGTCTGTCTGTCTGTCTGTCTGTTGCGACGCGTTTTACTCAGCCAATTTAAAAGCTATGAAGCTGAAATTTTGCACAACCCAAGTAGCAATTCGCATGCTTTAAGGAAGCACTGCATACTGTAGCAATCATATCCCTCTCGATTACCGTAACTCCTAGTGGAGCATGGTGCGTTGATGGCTACCGTGTGTAGTCCATCAACGTTACAAAGACAATTGAATTCGGAGTGTGATACGGTTGTCAGCCATACCACTTCCTAGTCGCATTGTTAGTTTATTATTCTACGATAAGAATATTTCTTATCATCTTCTTCTCAATAATAAACTTGCGACGAGTCGTGCCGAGTTTGGAAACTCGTTTCTCTATGAGTGTCTATTTCACAGAGTGGCGACCGAACGATCACGGCCACGGAGCACGACAGCAATCATATCTCTCTCTCTCTCTCTGGTTCCTTTTAACCCCTAGTGGGGCATAGGGCATTGACTACGCCTCTTTTCCACCTCTGCCTATTTGCAGCCATCGCCTTTAGCTGGTCCCACGATTTGCCTATAGATTTTCCCTCTGCCTCTACAGATCTTCTCCATGTATTTTTGGGTCTTCCCACACGACGCCTTGCATCGGTTCCCTGAGGATTCCAATCTAGAGCCTGTTTTGCAATGTTTTGTGGCTCTTTTCGAAGTGTGTGACCTATCCACTGCCACTTCCGCCTTTTGATGTCGATGCCTATCCTATTTTGGCCAGTAATTTGGAGGAGGTCCTCGTTAGAGATTACCTCAGGCCAGCGAATTTGTAGGATGCGTCGAAGGCACTGATTCACGAAAGTTTGTAGTTTGGTTGTTATATCACTGGTCACCTTCCAAGTGGAACACCCATATAAAAGCACGGATTTTACATTGCTTTCGAAGATCCGGAGTTTGGTATTTCTGGAGATGTTTTTGTTTTGCCAGAGAGGAGTCAAACTGAAAAATACTGCTCGGGCTTTATTTATGCGCGACTCTACATCAGCATCAGCCCCACCATCCGCTGCTACTACGCTCCCAAGGTAAGTAAAGTTCTCGACTTTTTCTATCGGCTCTTCGGATATAGAAATGTTTCTTTGCCTTTCTGATGTCAAGCTCAAATATTTGGTCTTAGCGGCATTAATTTTTAAAGCAGCACTACGACTCTCAGGGCTCTCTTCCACTGCAAGCGTAAACTTGAGCGGCGCGGAGCTCCAGCGGCAAAGCTTTCACAAAATGTGCGAAAAAAAGTTTTTACTAGTAAAAGGTATAAGCACGCACAATATTCAGAAAGCTTTTCCATTGTATTGAATGGAATTTTTGTTTATTTTGCATAGTTACGCCATATTTTGCTTGGTTACGCCATTAAAATTCGGAAAAGCTTTAAACGCGGGAGCGCCGCGCCGCTCGAAGCAGGTAATGGACGGCAGGCGTCACGATGCAAAGCATCCGTCATTTGAGACAGATGATCTGCTGTGTTTGAAAGAAGGCAAATGTCGTCGGCATAGTCCAGGTGCTGAAGGTGATCAAATAATTTCCACCTGATACCCTTACTTTTATGGTCGCCTAGAGCGTCGCAGATTACGTCGTTGATGGTAATAAGGAACAGTATTGGTGATAAAATACAGCCTTGTCTAACTCCATTATTCACCTCAAAAGGACTAGACAATTCGCCCTTGTGCAAGACGTGACATTGGGCTCCGTTATAGGACTCCTTTATGATGGCAACAAGTTTCTCTGGTATGCCTCTCCTACGTAAGGCTGTCCAGATATAAGCCCGGTCAACGCTGTCAAACGCCTTCTCGAAGTCAATGAACAATAGATGTAACGGGGATCTCCATTCAGCGGATTGTTCAATTATGATTCGGAGGGTGTTGATATGGTCGCTACATGAAAAACCCTCACGAAAACCAGCCTGTTCATTGCTCAAAGTGCGATCGATCGTTTTCTTGATCCGGTCTAAGATTATTTTGGCCATCAGTTTAGAGACTGCAGGGAGGAGACAGATTCCACGCCAATTATTACAATCCTTGAGACTTCCTTTTTTGGGGATTTTAATAATTACGCCCTTTTTCCATTCCTGAGGGAGAGTCTCGGTTGTCCAACACTCTTGGATCAGGGGAAGAAGAATATCCGCTGTAGCGTTGATGTCCGCCTTCAAAAATTCCATCGGGATACCGTCTGCCCCCGGGGCCTTACCCGCTTCCAGTGATTGAAGAGCCTTAGTTATTTCCAGCTTGGATGGTACGCCGGTGTTAATTCTGGCCACTTGCGGAAGACTTACTGCCTCCGGTGGAGATGCGCTTGAAGGGTTAAAGTTGTTATTAAGAACCTCCATGAAGTGCTCTCTCCATCGGCGCAGTTGTTGTTCATCTGTGACAAGCAGAGACCCGTCTTTATCCTTTACAGGATGCTCATTGGTGAAAGATTTGCCAGTCAGTGGCTTTATGAGTTTGTAAAGGGTTCCACTGTCACCACGGTAAGCCGCATCTTCTGCCTCCAAAGCTAACGCGTTGATGTTCTTGCGTTTATCACGTCTAACGCTCCTCTGCACTGTTTTTTGAAGAGAACTGTACTCGGTCCTCAGTTGTTGCTTAACTGAATTATCAGTAGCCGAGTTTATTTGTTCTTTAATTCTCTTCCGTGCAGTTATCAGAGACCATGTATCATCACTGATAAATGGTCTTCTACCTCGCTGCAGTCTGCCCACAAATGTTTCGCCACACGATAGAAAAGCTTCCTTCACAATGGTCCATCTATCATCAATAGAAGAAGCATCTGGTGTTTGTGCATTAGCTACCTCGCGCAATGCGCTAGAAACTGCGCGTATTGTTGATGGTTCTTTAAGCTTTTGCACATTGAATCGTGGCAATACACGCTCGTTTTGTGTGCGACGAATAGCAGCGGTCCGCAAGCGAATTTGTGCGATGACAAGTTGGTGATCGCTGCCTACATCAGCACCACGCTTAGCCCTGACGTCCATGAGACAATTCCTCCATGTTTTGGATATGGCTATATGGTCAATCTGGTTCTCTGTTCGGCCATCTGGAGATATCCAGGTTGCTAAATGGCAAGGTTTGTGTTTGAACAGGGTGCCGCCAATGACAAGCTGACGAGAGTTACAGAACTCTACGAACAACTCACCATTGTCGTTCCTAACACCCAGACCGTGATTGCCCATTAGATGTTCCAATCCAACATTGTCAGACCCAACTTTAGCATTGAGATCCCCCATAATAAGTTTTATGTCACCTCTGGGAGCCTTGTCAAAGGTGTCGCCAAGCAGGTGGTAAAAGGCGTCTTTAGCATGCTGGTCGGCTGACTCAGTTGGGGCGTAGCACTGAATTATAGTAATGTTCCTTACTCTGGACTTGAATCTGGCAGTTATTATTCGGTCGGAAATAGGCCTCCAATCTAAAAGAGATTGGCGAGCTTCCTTGTTCAAAAGGATGCCGACTCCAGCCATTCTGGGTGAGGCTTCAAGTTCACTACCAGAGTAAAGCAGCACAGTTTGGGAACTAGGTGATAAGGTCGTTCCCGATCCGTTCCATCTTGTTTCGCTCAGTCCTAATATCGAAATTCTATATGCGGTCATTTCCCGTTCGACTTCCATGAGTCTTGTACTACTGCACTCGCCCCACATCGTTCGAACGTTCCAAAAACCAATCGTAGTCCGTTGTTTGTAGCCAAAGGTCGTTGCCGGTAAATCAGTCCGTGGTATCCGAGGCTCGTTCAATGTTTCGAGTGTAGTTTAGTTTCAGGTATGCAAGTTACAAGCCTACACACCCTATCCCTCAAGTCGCCTTCTACGACAAGCCGGGAACGCTGTGGTATAATTCTAACCCCAACACCACAGGGGTCAATTTATATTAAGCTTCGTACATATCCACACAATTTAGCACAAACAACGTCGCGCGCAATTGTGGTGATTTGTACGAAACCCAGGAGAGTTTTATTCTCCCCTGCCCCATTAGTCGCCTTCTACGACACGCCGGAGGAAGCGGAGGCATAATTCTTGACCCATGCCACAGCAATCATATCCCTCTCGATTACCGTAACTCCTAGTGGAGCATGGTGCGTTGATGGCTACCGTGTGTAGTCCATCAACGTTACAAAGACAATTGAATTCGGAGTGTGATACGGTTGTCAGCCATACCACTTCCTAGTCGCATTGTTAGTTTATTATTCTACGATAAGAATATTTCTTATCATCTTCTTCTCAATAATAAACTTGCGACGAGTCGTGCCGAGTTTGGAAACTCGTTTCTCTATGAGTGTCTATTTCACAGAGTGGCGACCGAACGATCACGGCCACGGAGCACGACAGCAATCATATAGTACCACGAAATTCATTTATCGTGTGACATCGCTTAAAGTAATACATATTTTGATCCGATAAAACATCCTTAAAGTATTTTCCGGAAAGCTTATATCATCATTATGGAATAAATTTAAAGATGGTGGTATAAAACTTCGATAAAACTGTCTCTAAACGTTAACCTAAAAACGTACTCCTTTAAATACTCCACTCTTGTGTTTATTGGATGATACAGCACACACATGCAATGGTCTCTCTAAGTGGTCTCTCTCACACACATGCATTATATTCTTCTATAGCACAGTCGGTGTCATTTTTATAGTGTGACATTCGTATGGTCATCCAATAAATTGTTCACCGTAGTTTTATAGAAGGATGGACTTTGTGATTTACTGAACTGACACTTATGAAGTGCTCTGGAATACCACGTTTCTTGAATTGAATTCATTGAAATATTGCTCGAAACCAATATTTCCTCACTCCTTGTTAACTTATGAATCAATTAAAATAATCTCAGCGCAGAAAATGTCTGTCTTTTATTGAAGAATGTGTGAATTTAATTAGCTTCAAACTGATTGACATATAAAGAAGAAGGTGCATAGGAGAAGGGTCGATAAAGAAGTGTCGAACACTTGTAGTGTTTACGAGCAATGTTATCTATATGTGAGATTGGCCGAGTGGTTAGGGCGTCGGACTGGCGTACGACAGTCGCTGGTTCGACGCTGGCTGCGGGAAATATTTTTTTTCTCTTTTTTTTGCAATCGCGAGAAAATGACAGAAAATTATGACATAACACATGATGTATGTCTTTCTCGAAGCGTAATTCAGTGCTACAATGAGGTTCTATTGGATCAAAAAACGGCGCCAGATGCCATTATTTGACTATTATTCAGGTGTTTATACCCTGTAAAGTGCCCCTATTGTCGTTAGAAGAGAATATTTTACGAAGTATTATAGGGATGAAATTATTACTTGGGAAGTGCTTCTTTTTGCTGCAGGCAATTTGTATGTTTGAATCGGTAAAATTGGACAATGGGGTCATGGGGCTGCCATACAAACCCAACTACTCAAATTAGGTTCTTCTAAGAAAAACTTTTTTATTTGTGTACCAATTTCAACAAAATTTCACACAAATATGTTTCTATAGATAACACAAAACATATGTAAGAATGGATTAAATCGGACCATGGGGTCATGGGGCTGCCATACAAACCTAACACCCCAAATTAGGTTCTTCTAAGAAAAACTTTTTTATTTGGGCACCAATTGCAACCAAATTTCACACAAACGTGTTTCTCTTGATGACACAATACATATCTATGAATTGATCAAATCTGACCATGGGATCATGGGGTGGCCATACAAACCAAACCCCCATTTTGGTTCTTCTAAGAAACATTTTTTTGCACTTATTTCACAAAACCTTGAAATAATGTGACTTTACCAAAGCAACATGAGGCGCTCCATTATAAAACTACAAGCTGGTCCGGCGTTATCAATTGGCGGGCGGGGTGAAACTACTGAAATCCGCCAATTTGTTCAGGAGATATGGACACATGCATAAGAAAATGAACTGCCTTTATGATTTTTCCTTAGCAAATTTACCAGATGTACGAATTACAGACACTGTAGTACACACTTCTTTAAATGGCGATAATTTTCAGGATATGAACCAAATTCATTCGAGCTGCTCAGTAGCTGTTCAAAATGCTTCTTTTAAATTGAATAAGAGTGAATTTTTCTTTCCAGCATTGTAAAAGGTGATTTTATAAACAGGAACAAATCGTGAAGCGAAACATCTGCACATTACATTTGATCAAATTCAAATATAACTTTTTAATAGACAATAAGATATAATTATACGTATAGTTTTGTCCCTGACTCGAATGTACTTTCATATATTGAATACCTACATGCTAAAGCAAAAGGGAAGAAGCTACTCACAATGCGGCAAATTCGATTCCATAATCATCGAACCCTAGAATATCGCGCTGCGCTTCGTTTGCGATTTTTATCTTCTTCTTGTGTTGCCAGTTCACAAAGATCGAAAAAGCGATCCCGCCCTACATTTATTATGTGTACGGATTGTTGTCATTACCTCACAACATTTTACGAGTTAGGCCAAAAGGTGCAGCTGAGTTTTGCAACAAATAGCCCAACGCAAATCTGTATAAATGTCCAGAAGTACATAAGATAAACAGAAACTAGCAAATTCCGTATAGTCCAGTCAAAATATCCCAATTCAGGCCTCCAAATAGAAAAAAAATAGAATAATGGTAATTTTTGTTGTTTTTGATTCATTAGGGTGCCAGGAGTCTAAAACTCATTTAGCTAAGAAAAATTTTAATCGGAAAGGTCCCAAAAAGTACAAAAAAGGGCACCAATTAATCCTTGATCAGAGGTGGTCATGCGAGGTGTCATATCTAAAGGAACGTAGATTACATATCTGGTTTTTGTTTCCTGCTTCAAAGACCCACAACGGAATGAATCGCGTTTGAATAAAAAATTTCGTGTTTCCCGTAACTTATCATCAGTATCTTTCCAAAGCCATAACTACGCGAATAATTTAAATTGTTACTACGTTTTTAATTTTTTAGAATCTATAATAGCTGAAGATTCTACCACTAAATTTGCTAAGAAAAAAATGATTCGAAAGCTCTGAAAAAGGAATTAAAGGACACTAATTAATCCTCAATCGAACGAGTTTGAATGAAAAATTTTGGGAAGTCATACCACGGAGGAAGTCAAGTGCATTGCATATCCGATGTTGGTTTCCTGCTTCAAGGACCCTAAACGGAATAATTTGGGCTTAAATGAAAATGTTCGTGTTTACCGTAACTTATCATCTATATTTTTCCAAAGCCATAACTTTTCTTAGCAACATGAATGGTAGAATCTTCAGTTGTTATAGATTTTAAATTGGTTCCACCTGCGAAAAACCTTTTCATCTTACATGTTGCAATTTCAAAACAAATAAGCGTCTCCAAAGTCTGGGCATAAAACGCGAAACGTGGAAGTGCGCGGGCTGTACCACTACTGCTAACACTATCATTGACAATGCGGTTCTAATTGCAAATTTATGCGAAAAACTTAAAAAGGAAATAAAGTTCGATGATATGTTGACTTCGATGAAGTTTATGTCAGATAAGTTCGACGAACAAAGTCAAGAATTCAAAAATCTTCGGGCTGAAATCAAAAAACTTAGACAAGAAAACACGACAGTTAAACAGCAAATTCACGAACTTCAAGCGCGAAACGACAATATTGAATTAAAGCTCCGTCGAAATAATATCCAAATAAATGGAATAAAGCCAACAGCGAACGAAAATCTACTCACAATCATTAACCCTAGTTTACCGCAACAATTTTCTTACTAGTTTCATGATATGGGGTGCAAATGCACCCCACAGTATGTATGCCCATATTTCTGCATTAACTGACTTCCAAATTATTTTTAAATTGATCCATTTTGATCGTGTGTTATGTTAATTACATAGGGAAAACAAAAGTGAGATAGTGAGTGCGAATTCAGAAATGCGGGAGGCATACATGTTCAGTTTGGTTAGACGGCAGGCACTGATATTCATACTATAAATGACATGATAAACTCAAACAAGAGTGATGTTCATGAAATTTCCGTATGGTAAGCATTCGATTCACTGATTTTGCGAGTGTTATGCATCTCTTCGTGTTCCTCGTCATTTGACGGTTTCAGCAGAACTTATTACTTCAGTTATAAAAGTAAAATCGCTTCGCATAGATAAGAATAGCAGGCCGAGACTGTGGAGCTCGAAGTGGAGTTTTGTTCACAAATTCCGAAATGCAGCTCTTTTTCGAAATCTTAGTTAGCAAACTATTTTCCAATTAGTATCTCTGATCATTGACTAAGTTTCTGTTGTTTATTTATGAAATTTAGAGAAATATGGAACAGTTTCAAATTGAAATCGTGTCTGAAACACTGCCACATTTGGTGCCCCAAAGGTCATTCCGAAGAAACTATATTTCGTACTATTATTAACATTTTTAAAGTTTATTTTTCATCCCAGATGAAAGTTTAGATATTATTATCTTTATTTTAAAATAAATATCAGTTTAACATCAAAATAAATAGTTCTGAACTCAAATAAATTATTTGGGGTGCAAATGCACCCCACGACAGAACCAATGCCTTATTTCCACAAAAAAATCGTAAAAAATAAATTTATGTAGCTAAAATTGTACAAACATTAAAAACTAAAACAAAACTAAATTTTGTTAAGCTATTGAAAAATTTATAATGCAAACTTGAAAAATCGCGAAGTTATATTAAGTGAAACATACGATGGGGTGCATTTGCACCCCAAACAGTAAACTAGGGTTAAAGCTGTTGCTACATGCATTGGAACGAACGTCGAAGAAACTGAAATCAACTGTACTTATCGAAACGCTAACACCGACGTAACCACGATCATCGTTGAATTCAATAAATATTCAACAAAACAAAACTTCTTTCGAGCGTATAAGGCTAAAGTTAAAAGCTGGAAGAAAATAGGTGTGCAAAAATTACCGTTGGCAAGGAATGCTTTTAATTTTATACGTAAGTTCAGAATCTATTTTCGCATTTTAAATTGTTGCACCATTTTATTTGTTAGTGCAGCCTATATTTTGGAACTACTGGAATTTTTTTTAAAAGTATTAATTAAATTTCGTGATCTCCGCATGCTGCATTTCGTTGTGAGTTCGGCCGTCACCATGACTTCAGTGATACATCGAGCACGAAAAATGATATCCCTGGAGCGACCAAAATCCGCAGTTTTACCAAAGATTCATTCTATCCTTACAAAAACTAGCTGAGTGGAGCGGTTCTTTTCAGAATCGCGATCCTTGTTCATTTCAAACAGCCATATCATCAGCTGTGGTCATCAAATGGATTCAGAAGCAGCGTTTTTTTTTTATCGAAGAAAATAAAATGTTTGGCAATTCGTAACATTTTGCAACAACGGATTGCTCCTGGTAAGTTTCGAAAGAAGTTCGCGTCAGAATATGGTTGGTGTTGAAGGAAACCATAATTCATAAACGGCATCAACATTATAGTTGTGCCCGCGCCCCGTTCCCTAATCGTCGCGCCTCCTTAGGGGGTGTCCAGTTTGGGAATCATTGATCTAGAATGGTTGTTGTAGAATCGATTCAAAAGGATTTTCCTCTTAAATCAACTGCTTGTACTCATGGTCGTTGCTCCAAACAATTTATATAGTGAAACCAGTTGATGTAAGAGCATTAAAAAAAAACAAAATTCTCTTAAGCGCAGTTCAACACAGTTCAGCAAGGCCTTATAGAGTTTGTTTGGAATTTCAAAATGTTAATGCTTGATGTAAGAAATCGAAAATGAATTCGAAATTTCGTTTTCCACTAAAACACTCAATACATTTTTAGAAAGATCTTCTCTTAAAAATTTTAGTCCAAGAAATTGTGCTCGCTTTCATTAGTAACCTCCTGCAGTTGTTTTCCATAAATTCCTTGAAAACCTTAATTAATCAAATTGCTTCAGCCTTTTCAATGTGCATGGCTTATTTTCATAAATGCGTTCATTTCGAGAATTTTTTAAAGAGAATAAGGTCAGACCAGTTAAATCGGGTTAACCTAGCCAAATTCCGATATTATTAGTATGTCCGAACACAAATTAGGGAGCTCTGGCAATGTGTTCTGTGGATCGATCCCTCATCTTGCGAAAATCGAAACCACCTTGTTCGTAGTTTGTCCTCCAATGCAAGATGAATCAAAGCAATCGAAGCCAACTTAAATTATTCATTCACGCGAAGGTTTGGCGAATTGAAGTTAAATTATGCTGCGAAATGTCGATGGAAATTATGGAAAAGAACTCCAAAAAATTATCGATGAAAATAATGCCTTCGGGGATAACATTTGTCACAGGGGAGTTTTAAACGCCTTAATGTGCTCAGATTTTATTCGACTCCCTATTTCTCATTCCATATGAATTTCTTTGGGAGTTCAATATTTATTTAGTGGACTTGGTCTCCTGTTACTCAACAGACTAAACAATAACTTTAGATCTCATATTCCGGAAATCAAATCGCATATAAATGAAACAATATAATTTCGTGCTGTAATTTCGTCCTCTGAAAATTAGGCAAAAATTAGGGTTCATGCAAGGTCCTTGAACTATTTGTTCAATCGAATGACGAAATTAGCACATACGAGTAATTCTCCAATTAGTATGTTTTTTTTTTCAAAGTACATATAACTTAATTGTGTTGGTAATCATCACATCTTCTTCTTCCTTGCCTCCATGGCTTTGCGTTGCTCCACCTGCAGGGTAGTCACATCGCCCGTTTTGGTGGTAATATCTTAGTAAAACGGTCGATGTGCCTACACCGCAGTTGGTAATCAGCACATAACTGAGCGAATAGTCCGACTTTGCTTTTCGAAAGTAGGGCGGGTGCTAGCATCACGGTGTAAAATTTGCTCGGCTCTTACTTAAGATTCTAAATGCAGCACTTAGTATCAATTGTGAGCTCTTTATAGTCTCACAAGGAATATGCCTTTTCAAAACACAACTTTAACCTTAATAAACACGGTTTTTACCCTTAGTCTTTATTTTTGTTCGCCCCCTTTCATCTGTAGAAAGGAAACCGCAGGCCTTTCCACTAAATCGAAGTTGATATGTTTTTCCTTTCATCTTTTTTAATCTTTTTTTATTCAAGTGCTAGCCAAAAAGCCGCCCCTAAAATTTGGCGGCCCGGGCGACCGCCCGGCTTGCCCCCCCCCCCCTTAGAGCGGGCGCTGCAAATCACATGATGAATAACAATCCGGTGCGTTTATGCGGCAGTTTCCGGACACCCTGTATACTCATCGTGCTATTCGCACGCTTAGAAATCACTCCCGTTTTTAATTCGATTGAGCTGTCTTTTGGTGGATAGTAATGGTCCTGTTCCTTTGAGGCAAACCAAATTTGCACTCTCATGTCCCAAGTTGCGCATAATGAAGCTCGCATAAAGCATAGCGATGATCAAAACTGTTTGAATTGAGAAAATGGAAGAGTTCATGGTCTTATAGTAGGCGATCACTGAATGAAATTGGGTAATATATTACAATATTGCAAATCAAATTTTCCGATGCAGAATTTTAAGAACTTGACTTGTTAATCTTGTTTTTTTTTTTTATTTTAACGACGCTGTATTTATTTGTCACGGTTAAGCTTGAAAATTCAAAATATAGAAGAGGATTATTGCTCACTTTCGGCTGCTTTTTGTCGAATATAAAATGAAAGACACCCTCTTGTCAGGAAAGACTGTTCATTTTTCCCTATTCTGAAAAAAAGCCTCACCACAGATCGTAAAGGAAGCCTTCGCAACACTTAAAGATACAAGAAAAAATAAGAG
The DNA here is from genome assembly GCA_949715475.1 of Microchrysa polita. Lineage (NCBI taxonomy): Eukaryota > Metazoa > Arthropoda > Insecta > Diptera > Stratiomyidae > Microchrysa > Microchrysa polita. Next base: position 15,787,158 of record OX454417.1, on the reverse strand, counting down.
AAGGATATTTATGTAATTCTTATATGTACATATTACAATAAATTTAATTAATAAAGAATTAGTTTTATTTTGATTTTATTACAAAGCTTATAAATCTATAAATTAGTTGAGTACATTAGTAGTATACGTATACACATTCAATACTTTAACTTTAAATAAATAATACTAACAGATAAATATACATAACGTGCACCTACTAACTAAATCACATTTTCTGCATTGACAATTATTTTCTCTGTATTTACAATATATATACACACACACACACCCTCAAAGAAACTGTTTCAATCCAAGCTAAGCTAGTATGAATGACAGTATTCAGTCCGAAGGATACTTGGTGTTCCTGACAATATGGGACTTTTAAATATGGAGCACATTTTTAGCGGCTTTTCATACTGATGCTCCAACGATTCGATTTCCACGTATTCAAGATAAACTCGTGGCGATGCCAGCAGTCGCCATGTGAAAGGATTCAAGAAGTTCGTTTTATACTCCCACGACACTGTCAGATGTTCAATTTTACCAACAGTATCTCCGCCAATCATGGCTGTGTATTGGAAGCCAGGTTCAAAGTATCTGCAAGGCAATTACGAAAAAAGAAATCATATTTAAAAAGGATCTTTGAGTATTATCCAATCTTATAACAACTATCAATGTCCCAGGGTAGACCTGGACTACTTTGTAAAAAAAAAAATCAAAAGACTCACTTTGGTTCAACGGAAAATGGAATCATCCGAGTTTCCTTCTTGTCTTCGGAATGCACCTTAATCGAGAAAATTCCAATTTCACCACCGTGCATGGCACTTTCGTCTTCGCCAGACATTTTTATTGTAACTTTATAATGGGATTCTGTAAAATTTATAGATATTTAGTTAAATCTGCTCTGAAATTCAATCAAAGTATTTTTCAAACTTACGACAATATGGACTCTTATCGGCCGTCATAAGATACGCAACCAATGGATTGGTATCTCTAATTTCTGAATTCTGCACAAGATACCGATAACTGTTGTAACTATTCATGCCAAATTGCAAGCACATTTGCCCGTTTTCACCGCATTTTCCACATTTTCCTTCTTGAAAACTCTGTGAAAAATTTTAGAACAGAATTTTATTATGAATTGAAATCTTATTTTTATAAAGAAAACTTAATTATGTCTAATAATACACTTACCTCAAACGAATCACACGTAATCGCCATAAATGGACATTTCGGCTTAATACTCTCGGTGAAGAACTGATAGCTCCTGATATGATTACAGCTCAAAAACTGTGTCACACTCCAAAAGAACGAGCTTTCTGGTTGTTTCATATATTCCTCGAATCGTAATCCGCATCCTGGATTATCGTGACCACCGTTCGGATAGAAATCAACATGTCCAATAGGTTTCAACATTCCCAAACCACCATTGATCAATGAATGCGAGTCGGTGTGAATTACATCGACATAATGAGCATCGGTCTTATCCAAACGAACAATTGGATCGGTATCAGCAAACAACGGCTCGGCCGGATCCAATCCTGTGATACGACCCAATGTTAAACCAAAATCTTTTTGTAGTGTATAACCAGCATAGCCGGATAAGTGCGAGCCCAACGAATGACCAATCATGTGAACTTTGTCTAGATTTTCGAAACTTAATTCTTCCTGAAATTCGAAGAAAACACAAAAATGTCGTTAAAAATCTGGGCACTAATCAATTTATGTAATTCTTGTTTACTTACATACAACAAATGCAGTACATGAGCTGTTATCGTCCCCACCAGTCGAATATTCGCCACGGCTTGAACATATGGCGGGCTCGAGCCGCCACCCCAATCAACAACCATAGCACTAGCCGTGCCCTCCTTATCGGCATCCAACAAGGCTGCAACCATTTCTTTGATCCACGGTTTATCGCCTGATTCCAAATAGCCATGAGTGACTATGTAGAAATTAGCACTGGCATTGATGCCCAAATTTTGAACGCCTTCCGGATCATTTAAATCAATGAATTTTGGCAGTTCTCGATAACGTTTATTGAAAATCGGATATCTGGCACGAATTTGAGATGGATTCTGCGGAGCACTGTTAATTTGTCGTGTCGAACTGTGCCATGGGCCATCCAGTGGGAAACATCCGTAGACTCCATAGCATTTGACATCGGACGGGTCTGGAAAGGGAGGAGAAAAAGTATAGTTAGTACAAACGAAAAAAACTGCACATAACGAAAATTATTTTATTTTTATAGATCTGTGAAAGATACTGGTAGCCCATTTGTATACCAGTTTCATCGAAGATTAACACTTAAACAAAATTTTAAATTTGTATAAGAGCTTTATCCGAGACATTCGATTGTATAAAGTTAAAGAGGGACGGTGTCTTCGCTATTCGTCATTTTCGAATTCCGAACACCTTAACAAAATTTCAAATTCGAATAGACGCTTTATCCGAGACACTCGATTGTGTCTGTAACGAAGGACGGTGTCTTTGCTATTCGTCATTTTCGAATTCCGAACATGAAATAGAATTGTGCATTAAAGGAGCTTTCGAAATTTACGTAAAAGGTTCTTTAATCAGAATGTGTGCATATTGGAATTTTTGTTGTCACTTTTGGGCCGGGTTTCTGATAGCTGTTATTCAGTACCTGTCGGCTGATTAGTCTTATCGCGTAGAGAAGACACACACCATATTTAGAAAGCTTTTCCATTGTTTTGAATGAAATTTTTGTTTATTTTGCATAGCTACGCCATATTTTGCTTGGTTAAGCCATCATCTTAGATTGAGAAACTAATCATTGCGCACTTTCATCCAACAGCGTAAATAAGCAAAAGATAACATAACTATGCAAAATTAACAAAAAATCAATTCAATATAATGGAGAAGCTTTTTGAATATTGTGTGTGTCTTCTCTAGGCGATAAGACTAACCATTCTATAAGAACTACGAGAGAATGGGCTTTGTACTTGTATGATTAGTATCTATATACACTGCCTGTCAAAACTATAGCCGCACCATAAAACAGACTGATCCTTTAAAATTGAAAGAGGATACAGTTATTCCACATGCTATAAATATAAGGGATATTTAAAAAGACAAATCAATTCACAAGAAGTTTCCTTAAATTTCAAACCGTTATTTCTCTGTAAAGGAAAATCGAAATATCCCGACTGTCATAACTATAGCCGCACTTGGAACTAGTATGGGGAAAAACTGAGGAAAATTGAGGAAATTAATAATGGGAATTTTTTTTAAATAAAATTGACTCCGTGGGATTATTTTGTTTATTTTTCAATAAATAATTATAACGGTTTTTTGGTTTTTTTGCTTGTTGACCTCTCAGTATCGATAAAGTTGTCTTTTACATAGAAAGCTCTTTGAAATATAATTTTTTGTACGTAATAATGACTCTTAAAGATTTCCTGTCTAATTTTGATGAAGGAGGGGCCACCTCCGTAACATTAAAACCTTCTTGAATTGCAATGATTGGTGGGAGATGATGCAATTTCTTCCTACAAATTCCGTTATGTGTCATGTCTTCTGTAATAAAACGCAAACAGTTTATCGTTAGGATATTTTAAAGAAATGTCCACTGTATTAGATACATAAACAGCCCTGATTAATACTATTAAGGAGCTCTGACCGAAGTTTGTATTGAGATCTATGGAAATCCGGCAAGTGCTCATTAAAAGTATTAGCCAGGATAGTCTACCTACAAAACAGTTGATTTCGTCTCTTCCAGCATAGGGAAAATTTCATGGGAATATCCTGACGATAAACAGCTTCCATTTAATACAGAAGATAGGACACATAACGGGTTTTGAGGCAAGGCATTGCATCATCTCTCACAAGTCGTCGTACTTAAAGTTGGTTCCAATGGTACAAATGTTAGGGAGGGGGCCTCCTATCTATCCAAATTAGACAGCAAACCATGGAGAAACATTATTACGTACAATTTATAAAAAAAACGCGATTTCGCATAGTTTTTTATGTAAAAGCAGCGGTTATCGATGTTTAGGGGTTAATAAGCAAAAAACTCGAAAAAATGTTAAAATAAATTCGTTAAAAATAAAAAAAAACCATCCCTCAGAGTCTATTTTATCCCAAAATGATCTCTTCCGTTATTATTTTCCTCAATTTCCGCTTTTTAATCAGTATTTCCCATACTTGTTCCAAGTGCGGCTATAGTTATGACAGACGGGAAATTTAGATTTTCCTCTACAGGGAAATAACGGTTTGAAATATAAGGAAACTTCTTATGAATTTATCTGTTTTTTTTATATCCCTTATGTTTATAGTATGTGGAATAACTGTGATTGCTTTGAATTTTGAAGGATCGCTCTATTTTATGGTGCAGCTATAGTTATGACAGGCAGTGTATGTACTTGCAAGAAAAGCGGCCGCTAAAAAATTAATAGATTTAAAAACAATCACGGAATGGAATGGATTAGTAAGTCTTTCTTTCAACGTGTCATGTCTGCAAATTATATAATAATTTATTATCGGAAACTTGGTTGGTCAATTTATTGGCAGAAATTGAAAACCATAATACATGATTCATTGCATAATCGCTTAACAAAAGTCACTTACCAAGATTACACATCCATCAACACTCATTATAGACTATAATTTTTAGCAAACCTTTTGTTTTTCTTTATTTTTAATAAAACGTCAGAATTCACACCAATCTCTTACAAAAATTATCAACATAGTCTCAAGTTGTACTATGTACTTACGGTCGCCGGGTTCAATTTATTGTTTTGAGTTTACCGATATCTGCTGGAAATTCAAATAAAAAACATCGTTTTCGTCTTTCGAATCATTTTTTACAGAGAGTTCAGTGAATTTACGTCTGTGCTGACGCATCTCTGACATACATACGCAAAAAAAAACTAAGTTACTCGTGGCAAAAACTTGATTACAAAACAGTAGATATTTTGACAGTATTTGTTATTAGAAAAAACAATGACGCTTTTCGCCGTTTATCAAAATTGCAGATTGAATTAAAAACAAATTAACTATGAATGTTGAAAAGACTAAATACATTTCATATTCATTATACGACTGTCATCAACCTAATAATATACGTATGTACTGAGTCTACATACAGAAACAAACGAATATGTTATTGAAAAAGCGCAAAGCTATAAGTATTTGGGTATACATATTGACCAACAATTAAATTGGAAAGAACATATAGCGACATTGACTAAAAGACTGAATCAACTGTGTTACATATTCTATAGACTACGTAACGTTCTGAATAGGGAAACAATCAAAATGGTATATTTTGCACTTGTCCAGTCAATTTTAAGTTACGGTATCTTAGGATGGGGAGGAGCATACCCTACGGCATTACGTTCCCTAGAGGTTGCCCAAAATAATTTACTTCGGGCGATATTATCAAGCCCTAGGTATGGTTCTGCAAGTTACTTATACCATGAATTGTCTGTACTACGCATCAATCAGTTATTTAAACTATATGCACTGAATAAAGTAAACTCGCGGAACAGCAGCAAGATTACTTAAGGTGCCTCGAAAATATACGACGCAAGGAATGAGACACTGGACGTACTTAGGACCTTTATGGTACTACGAACTACCAATGGACATACGAGCGAACAACCGTAATTTCAAAAATCGAATTGTAAACTATATTTTACAATAATATGCATATAAATATTTATATCAATACTATAGACTTTAAAAATGCCACCCAAAATAAATACAATTTCTAATATTTAAATTTTCTCTTCACTTTTTCTTCTTTTTTATCTTATCTTTTCTTCTCTTCAACTTAATGTTATTATTAAATTCTATTTGTATATGTATAATTTTAAATTTGCCTTTGAACTCCCATTTTTCAATTTCCGATCACATTTGTAAACTTTTGATAATTTAATTTTTATTTTTTAATATTTTTTTTTTCTTTAATATTTTGTACCCTTCCGTACTCTGGCTATGCCATTCTGGTAAGGGTTGTCCATGAATAATTATAAATACTGTATGTTTAATGTTTAAATATGGAAATACATGAAATGAAAATGCAAACAAATTAGGAGCAAATTGCGTAAAATTTGTTTATAAGTTGAACAAGTTTAAGGTCGCACACGCACACAGAGAATCCATGGATTCCGAATCTAATGAAACTCCATACAAAAAAATGACAACTTGCTCAGCTGTCTATTTTTATATGGAGTTTCTTTGGATTCGGAATCCATGGATTCTTCGTGTGTCCGTGTGTGTGTGCGGCATTAGAAATATAATCTCTGAAAATCGAAAGCATAAATTATGTATTTGCGCAATATGTACTTTTCATTTTTTTAGACAAGAAAGAAGCTTTTGATGCACTTATGTCACGAGCATGGACACGTTACATCGTTTAACCCTTGTGTCTACAACCAAAAATTTATACACAAACATACAATCAGCATAACCAGATATGCCGTACATTTTATTAGTTGTAGCTGCTTATTTATGTTTTTTCGTTATGAATGGACCGTAAAATGCTTTTAAATAGTAACAGTAGCCTCTTCTTAATCCACAATAATTCGAATGTCTCGATATCTCGCATACCTCGTTAATTCAAATTTCTTGATAAGTATAACTTTTTTATTATTTTGATGCCTGTTTTTTCAATGATGTTTTAGCACGCTCTCTGAACGCACCATGTTTCAAAAGGGGTTACGGTTCAGAGAAGAAGAAGAAGACCTCTTGCTAACTCGAAATGTTTTTCCAGTTCCATTCATGGCTTATACATAACCTTTAGCCGTAGGCGAAATATGTAAACTTTTTATTCAGTAATTTATTTAAAGGTTTTTTTTCCATTTCGAGATAATTCAAAGGATTACAAAACTTAAGTTTTTCCGCGATCCCTATTCTCTGTATTCGAATTATCAAGAGTCATGGTACATAGTACATCGCTTGTTGGCCGATAGCGTACTAAACGAGTTTTAAGTGTTAATACAGGGGGCAATGAGAAAGTTTGGACCAGATCGCAATCATTGACAACACGAAGTTATAATATCAATACGCTAAGACAATACCAGCATATCAACCTGATGATGGTAAGGAGTTAGAAGTAGTCCCCTGCCAATGCAATTATAGCTGTGGATGATGACATTTCGTCAACCGAAAAATTTGGTGTTTGATAAACTACAATGTTGTTTTTTTTTTGCTGCTGCGAATTATCTCTCTCTCTCTTTATTACCGTAACTCCTAGTGGAGCATGGTGCGTTGATGACTACCGTGTGTAGTCACCAACGTTACAAAGACAACTGAATTCGGAGTGTGATACGGTTGTCAGCCATACCACTTCCTAGTCGCATTGTTAGTTTATTATTCTACGATAAGAATATTTCTTATCATCTTCTTCTGAATAATAAGCTTGCGACGAGTCGTGCCGAGTTCGGAAACTCGTTTCTCTATGAGTGTCTATTTCACAGAGTGGCGACCGAACGATCACGGCCACAGAGCACGACACGAATTATCTATCATTCGCAAAACTAGAAACGACTTCAATTTTCTGTGTTCCTTGCTTTTATATGAATTAATACCGTTATTTGTTAAATTTGATAGGAAAACTTGCAAAAAAGAATATTAAACTCATTAAAGATAAGCGTAGGTACTCGCGCCTATGGTCGCTTTGTAGGGGCACGTCCCATCTTTAATATAATGGAGGTGGTCGTTTAACAAGGGTAAAATTTGTATGGACAAATGAGTATATGAAGTTGTATAGAAACCTATTCCAATCCCGAACAAATCACTCGTTATGAAAGGCGATCGTTTAATACAGGAGGTCTTATAGACAGGTTTCACTGTAGTTAAATAACGAGGTCGTATCAAAATAGTAGGGTAATCAAGATTGCAAAATTTGGTGGCGAAAAAAATATTTTTATTCCTTTTGTTTCTTAAGGGGTGCTGATAGTACCTCACCGCAGTGGCCGCTAGTAACTTCAGTTTTGTGAAGCCCAACCTGGGGGGGGGGGCCGTGATTGTAGGATCTCTCTTCGGACAAGATTAAATATCCAACGGAGTATGTGTTCAAGTGCATATTGAGCCGGCGCGAATCGAGATATCAAAATCACTGCATACACCAGATGTTCTCAGGTTCTGTAATCATACTGTCTCTAATGATGTTCATGGTGTTAGATATGCCTAAATCCCCGGGGTTTTAGGGGACCAGTGCCCATCGGGGGAAGGTGATCAGGGCGCAAATGATCATCACTAACCTTACCGAAGTAAAACAGGGTAATGCTTCGGCGGACTTTATTTTCCCTAGCTACTGGTAGGATTAAAACATGAAACCGATAAACAACAAAAGTAAAAAGCAACACAATATCCAAAACAAGCAGCACTCTCGAAGCAAAGGTGGCATCCACTGCTTTGAGTAGTTCCACTACGGAAAAAGGAAAGGCTAGCACTTGCGAACAGGAACAGCCAAGATATTGCAACGAACAAGCCACAACAACAAGCGTCCCAGAGGAGCTCCACCTCTCGGACATTGACGAGCCTAGACCAGGCCCATCGAGCTTTAGGAGAAAGAGTCCCAAGCTCTTCGAGCCAGGAGGCGTCAAGGATCCCCTCAGTGGCGCGGGATGTAGGCCCTACCTCAACTTCCTGGCACAGAGACAAGAACCAACAAAAGCAAGAGAGCTAGCTGCGGAACCCTCATTGAACTCCCAGCATGCATCTCAAGCAAAGCGACAACGCTCCACGGTCGAAGTCTCACCTGCCCTTACGCTCGACCGTAAGAGGCAACTGTTGGGCCAAGACCAAGGCAGCGCTATCCCGATAGTAGGCGGTGAGGAGGCGAGAGGAAAGACGCGATATCCTCTACGAGCAAGGTGACGTCAAGAACGACAGCCACTGGAGGCAAAGGAAAAGCGAAGGCCTCCTACGCCAAAGTGGCCTCAAACACCATAGTGTGGCCATAATCTCCACCTAAGCTGTTAAGCAGCTGAAGCCGAAATTCGTCGGGATAAGATTCAGACCAGGCCATATCCTATTTGAGTGCAGAATCGAGCTACAGTGGAGTGGCTCATTAAGCTAGCGGGTGGTATGAAACCATGGACGGGAGCATCGCTCAAGGCAGTATTGGACAGAGAAATTCCACGAAACCAAATCGTGAACGTCTTCTTTCCGCGCAACACGGAGTGTAGTGCGGACAAAGTGCTCAAATACCTGAACAACCAGAACGATAGGAGGAGGGGAGGAACACGCGAGGGCGAATGCGAAGGCATCTCAGCCACCCTCTCGATAGACCCGGTATCCTTCGGGGCAGTTATCTAAGCCGAATTCAGTAGGGTCACCCTCCACTTTGGACCGCGACACAGCTGACAAACCTCCAGTCGCTGCTAAGATTTCAGCCGCATCGCGGAGCAGGAGATTGTCGTAGCACCAGCAGACGAGGATCTCGATTGCACACAGGATTATGACGTCCAATTCCTATCTCAGAAGCCGTAATCCACAAGGAAGCTCAGGCAGGGGAATTCCAGCAAGCAACAGGAACACATCGAGCCCGTGGACGACTCCGATGAACTCGTCGACTAACTGCTGCAATCTAACCTGCATCACGCCATACAGCCTCGGATACGGTTGTGGCCAGGTTCGCCAGGTAGGGCCTGGGATTAACTCTCTTTCAGGAGCCCTGGCAAAAACGCGGAGAAATAAAAGGACTCAAGGTAAGCGGGTCCTCAGTCTTATATGATACTAGTTCGAGCAGACCTCAAGCGTGTATACTAATAAGAAGCAGCATAAACTTTACATATCTTACAGAGTTCAGCAACAGTGATTTGACTGCAGTCTGCATCACTCTTAATTATGACACCCACACTAAGCTCATTGTGATGTCAGCCTACTTCCCAGGTGACTGTGAGGGACCAGCAACACGACTTAAAAGTCTGGCGGACTTTTGCGGTTTCTTCTAGTCGGATGTGATGCTAATGCATATCACACGGTCTATGGAATGGAGGGGAGTACTTATTAGAGGTATTCTCCAGCTTAAATTTCAGCATTTTCAATACAGGTAGCAAACCTACCGTTGTAACTAGATTGCGGCGGGAAGTACTCGATCTAACCTTTGGCAGTCAACGAGCTAAAAAGTGAGTTAGAAACTGGCATGTATCTGTCGAAACAGGTCACCGTTACTTATTTAGCCCCTGACCACATATCATGTATGTACTTATGTAAGGTCCCGTGAAAAAAAAAACGTTAAGAAATTTCGCCTTTCTCAAGACTATCCATTTTCTCCCTGGTTTCGTCAACCTACACACTCTTCAGGAACTACCATATAAGCCTGTCAGAAAGTAAAAATGCCAATCAATGATGATGATTGATTTCATGCAAACATTGGTGTGTGTATGGTAACAACTTCCTGCTTGTAAAACACGAGTTTAATTACTTTCCTAATATCCTATCCGTGAAAATATTGGTTTAAGAGTTTCCCTAAAGATTCTACATCAGGACCAGCAGTTATGTATCTTTGTGCCGCCTATGTGAAGCTCTGATTCTGCAAATGAATAAGAAGGGAACGAGAAGACCATGTGGTAATGAGTCAACTTTGATAACCAGGCCAAGTATAGACTATTGAAAATAAAACAATGAATTAGCATACCCGCAACGATATGTTGTCATGCCAACAAAAAAGCACGAGGCAACGACTTTGAGAGTCTAACTAGAGCGATAAGTACAAGCTACAGATAAGAACATAGTCTCCTAGGTCAGAGATTTAACAAAATGACTAGCAATGTGCTAACGTTCTTAATAATTTACAAATGGGTAATTTTTTAAAAATTGATTTTATTCTTGTCAGTTATCAGTGGGGTATCGTATCCCAATTTTTTTGTGTTCGAAATCGAAATGGGGCTCCCTCACATTTGATTATTTTCACCAGGAAAAATTGACAGAACATAACCCACATTTAAAGCAATCCACATTATCAGCAAAAGCAACAAACATCATTTTCTAAAAGATTTTTTAATTTTTTTGAGATAAAATTGAAATTTTAATAATTACATTTACGGGAGAACCTGTATAAGATCATCACCTTATCACAAAATTCTAGAGACGCGGCGAAAAGACCACCGGAGCGCCCTTACATACCTATTTCGTAAGAGTCCTTGATCCTAGACTAAAACTGATTACCCTAGATCTGAGGATCACATCCATGTCCAAGGAAAACTAAAGAGACTGAAATAAAATTCACGGTAAGGATCCACCAAAGACAAATACTTTACTTATAGAGGAAACAAGTGTTATTTTATCTGCACTCACTAGCTTATCGGCAGGCATCTGTTTCTTCATTTCTTGAGTCCTAGTTAAAAAAAAAGGTTTTCTGTCTTAAACCTTATTGAACGATCTTAGTAACTGTCGTTAGCTATTTCAATTAATAGGTCATCCTTTATCCTTTTTTTCTAACATTGTGAACATATTTTTCCTAGCGTAGCCAAGTGGAAAGTTGCGCCTCTCCGGTGCAAACAGGGCTTAATACTAAGAGATTAAAGCTACCCGATAACAAAAATTGAATGTTTTGCTACTAAGTATCCTAGATTCTATAGCTTGCATATTTTTCTTGCAGATTAGTAAAAATGAATGTCTTTTAAAAGAGCAGTTACTCATGGATCTATCAAAGAAAATTTCTTTATAATTTCGGATTTGGGGGCCTCTTTGGCTTGGGGACCCGTGTTCCACTAAACACATGGAACACCGTACGTTACGCCACTGTCAGTTATTGTTATAATTATGTTTCTAAAGTAAATCATTTGGTTAAATGAGACAATGTGACATATTAGGCCCTTAAGCATTTCTTTATATTCCTCAAGAAGAAACTTATTTCTGAAATGACGTGACATTTTGGGGCGAAATTCTTACATTTAAAAAAAAATTATGGAATATTACCACATTACACTACGTACTTGCACTTCGAAATTGATGAGTTCAATGTGTTTTGTGGAATAGTTATACAATAATGTTTAGGAAGAATATAAGGATGCAAAAATTATTTTCTGCCCTTAAGTACGCTTAATTATATCAATGGAAGTTCATTTTGATGGACCCAAAGCCAGAGGCAGACCGTAGAACACCTGGATGTGTCAAATTAAAAAGCAACAACAACGCATTGGTCTCGGGGATGACACGAACCAAGATAGAGTTGCCTGTTGAAATAGGCTGAGACATTACCGCCAGAACGGGCGATGTTCCCTACACCGCAGGTCGACCGACGCGACGCCATGGTACGGCATAAGAACGGGGTAAGGAAGAATAAGAAGTACGCTTAGTTCTACTGACTAAAGTAGGTAGATACAAAAAGATTTAGCTCACTTACCGTACAACGGTGCAGTTTGTACACTATCAAGCGGATCGGGAGCGTGTTTCGTCGAATTCGACAAATATAGCATCGTTTGCAGCAACAATCCATTTTGCAGCAACATCGTCGTTGCCGTATCGTATCGTTCAAAATACGAAAATATTAATAGAAAATTTAAAAATATCTTCACTTTATGCATTTATAGTCACGTATCCGTTAACACCTTTTAAACAATCACTCGAATCACTTGGCTGTATACACCAATCAATCACTATGCAGTTGGAAAAGTCTTTAAACTAATCACGTTGTATTTTAAGTTTTATTTTATTTTGTTAGTTACAATTTGGTCCGACTTCTTCCTTATTCTCAAGACAATCTAGTAGCAACTGATCTGTCTTGAATCGCGTTCAACGGTTTTCTACTTGTCCGGTCGCAACTGATAACGAGGCCCACTTTATAAAAACGGCACTTGGTTGAAAAGATGCGCGATAAACATTTTTGTTTTATAAAATAAAAGCAGCACAATATCTCTGAAATTGCCGGACACTATAGAAGCTTGTGAAAGATGTTGTTCGCGTTCTCGCGAAATCAGAATCATTAACTCGTGGCGAAATCACGAAAGAGATCCACAAACGTGGAATGCTGGTATGGCAAATATGGTTTTCGTGGGTTCTCTCTGTTTGTATATGTCTATGGATGACCCCAAAGGGTCGCAATTCTTATCATTTCTCACGAAATATTTTTTTTTTTGGAGAGCATTTATATTGACAAACAAGAATATGGTAGGGGATCGTATTATGTACTATTGTTTCGGCGAAATTCGCGACGACAAGCTTGCACTCACCGGTTTTACAATACAATAAAAAGAAAATCAGGTTATTCCATTTTTACACAGAGTCCAACGGGCATTTTACTTAGTTATTCGGCTTAGAAGTTTGCAGTTCGAATTTCAATGTTCAAAGTACGTAAAGTGGGTGTGAACCATGGAGTCTGGCATTCTTTTTTGTCCATATACATATTTATTTGATTACAGCGATTTCATAAATAAATGTGTATGTAGAAATCTACCGATCTTGGCACTTGGCTTTACTGACCCTTTTTGACGTCAATACTTGAATATCAATATTCCACGAGTACCGCCACATACACGCGAATAAATTGTCTGCATGGAAAAAACGTTTTAATTTAAATAGGGAGGTGCAGAGTCCGTGTGTGATTACGAACCGACCGGTTAATACCGATTTGCCAAGAAAAGGGTAGAATCCGGCGGCTGTAAGATGAGAGGGGAACGTTTGTTTTTTCTTCCGTATTGGAATCGTGCGTAAATGGCGTACAGGCATAAAAAATTGTAATTTTTTAATATTATTTTCACGAAATTTTAGAGATTAGAAATACATATGTATGTGACCTTCTCTTCGTAAATTGGGCTGTATGTATTTTTTATTGAACAATTCTGATTGGTAAAATGTTAAGTGGGCCCGGCCCACCTTCGGAGCGAAGGGTCATTGGTTCCAGATCCAAGGGAGGGTTTTGAATTAGGGACCCATGTGAAAAACTGTGATCTGATTTATTTATGGGGATAATTAACTCGGCAAAAAGGATTGCCGATCTCATTATGTACCTCTACAAAATACCCAAATGAAATTATGAATGAGATGTTGCTAACAGGTCTGCGCCTGGATTTAGGTGGGGGTTGCATAGACGATTGGACGATGATTTGGAGTTCTATTTGTTTACTAATGCAGCTTATTCTGGCAACTCTAAAACTCATGTCTCAACAATAATTTTTAAAATAATTGCTACAGTTGAGAACTCAAAACTGCAAAACGCTTAAGTGCAAAAGACACATTTATGCAAGTTACGATTTTTGGTAAATTGCATTCTTATTGCACGTAGAAATAGGTTTTTGCTTTTTTTTTTATTCTAATGCTAAGCTGTGCGCTCCACCTGTGCGATACAGACCACTGTAACAAACAAATTCAAACCGAAAAGTGCAAATACTGGTGCACATCGTCTAGAATCTAGATAAGACATACACTGCGCGACAAATGCTTAGGTTCATGGATATTTTCCTTTAAAATTATATAATTTCTATGTACTCTGATCGGAAATACTTTTTAAATAATGCTCTCTCAACTAACGGTTATTTTAATAAATATTGCAATTCCATCAAGCAACTCGCATAGCTAACGGAATTTTTTAAAATGAAAATCGCAATTTCCACTGGGACAATTGTATAGGTTCACTTACTTTAAACAGTTATCTCGTCGTGGTGGGTAGTTTTTTGGAAACAGTTGTTTTTCGCGTTGTACTCTGTGAGTTATATAGTGGATAATGTCAAAAGGAAAGCAACTTCCATGCCCTGGAAAAGGCGACAATTTCCATACTAAAGCAAGAAGGATATTCAAACCGACAAATGGCAATACGGATTCTGCGGAGCTCGAACCTTGCTAATAATTCTTTACGAAATAGTCAAAATTATGGCCGGCGATACGCAGAAGGCAGAAAAAAGGCGATTTCCGGTGCATTACGGCGACGCCTCTTAAGATAAGCCTCGAATTCGCTCCTTACTGCGCGTGAGCATGGGGAGAATTTGGAGTTATCAACAAGTGTGAGGACCATCCAACGAGTTCTTAGATCTTCTTCTTGTTTGAAACGTTTACGGTTAAAGAGAAAACCAGCCTTAACCCCGCAACATCGCCTACAGGGCCTGGAATTCGCCTCAAGATTGATGAACAAACATCGCAATGAAGACAGGTAATATTTACGGATGAAAAACGGTTTCGTGTGGACGGTCCAGATGGGTTCTCTTACTATTATCATGATATTAGGAAGGAACCTATGTACCTGTCACTCCATCACTCCCGAATAGGTTCCGTTATAGTATGGGGAGCCATATCATATCATGGAACTATCGTCTTGGTCATCCTACGAGGTCGCCAAACGGGTTCATCTCATAAACAGCTCTTAGAAGAGGAAATCCCTAAAATAATTGTCATGGACGAAGGCAACCCTTGGATACTGCAACATGATCTTGCCCCAATTCATACAGCGAGGGTAGTTAAATAGTTTATTGAGGAAGAAAATGTGACTTGATTAGACTGGGTGCCCAACTCCCCTGACATTAACATATTAGAAAACATTTGGGGGTGGCTTTTTCGGGAGGTTTACAGTAGTGGTAAAGAGTACGACCCTAAAGAAAAGTTAATTCATGGAATTAAGACAGTTTGGTCTAAAATGCCGCTATCTCTGCTGCATTCTTTATACGATTCCCTGCCACGAAGGCTTTATGAAATTATAAATAACAATGGCGGAAATACACATTATTAAATAACAAAAAATGCTCTTGTTTTTTTGTATTTATCCTCTTTGATACTTTTCTGAAATATTTTTCAGCGAAAACATTATGTAAAACGGTAAAATCGTCCCTGAACCTAAGCAATTGTCGCACTGGAAATCGACTCTCTGAATGAAATCAATTACTGTAATTTAAGGAAAGTGTCCTGTGGGGACTCAGTCCATCCATTTTATTTGTGATATTTAATAGTTTCGAAAATAAGATTTGTTGAACCGATAAGCTTTTATTTTACCGTTTTCTGGAAGGAAATATGTGTGAACCTAAGCATTTGTCGCGCAGTGTATACTATGAGTGCCGAGTTTATTCTCACAATGCTAATAACTAAGTTCCAAGAGTGACAAAAAAAAAGTTCAATACAGATTGCCTATTTTTTGCTTATTTTATTATTATTATATATTATTATTCCCTAAAAATAAAAATAAAATAATGATCCAAAACATCAAATTCACAAACGTATTTTGGAACACCAAAAATCGACAATCAGTTATTGAGAAATGTGTAAATCATTGTGCCTAACTCGTTTTATAGTTGCGTGAAAATCTTAGGAGGAGTTTGAAGACTACAAACTGCAAATATTCAATTGTGTCGGAAAATTTACCACTTATAGTACGAGGGTGGTTCAAACATGATCGAGACAAACGCTGTAGATGGCGCGCATCTACAAGGTCGTAGCAGCGCCCGCTCTAAGGGGGGGGGCAAGCCGGGCGGTCGCCCGGGGCGCCAAATTTTAGGGGCGGCTTTTTGGCCAGCACTCGAATAAAAAAATACAAAAGCCAGAAGGAAAAATTCGATTTCAATTTTCAATAATCAAGTGGAAACGAAACCTACAGATGAAACAAAAACTTGAAAGTTGTGTTTTGAAGAAGCAAAGTCCTTGGAAGGCTTTGCAATTGATAGAAGGTGCTGCATTTAGAATCCAAAAATGCTGAGTGAGAGTTGCGTAATTCTACGTCTGTGATGCTAGCCCTGCCCTACTTCCAAAGTTATGCGCTATTCAAGTTCTACTTTAAAACAGAAATTGGAGATTTATGTGCTAATGTCGTCGGCCATTTAGTACCTCTTCTTTTGACCGGCATTAAGGACTATATTTAATATTTCTGTGGATGATGTGTTTTTACCAAAGAGGAGATCCACCTAATTTTTAAATAGAGGACGAAATTATAGAACGTTATCTTATTATTGAGTTTATATGCGGAACGTCGCACTTTAATTTCCGGAAGTAAAGTCGGAAACTTTATGTTAGTGTATTGAATCGGAAGAAAGCGCGTCCCTTGAAAAAATATTGAACCTCCGGAGAAATTCATATTAAATAAGTAATAATGAGTCGTATAAACTTCTTCTCAGTACCGTATAGCTCCATGTGGGGCCATGGTGCGTTAACACAGCCGTTTACAGGCAATTTCGAGTCAACGTTACATTGCATATCATTTCGGAGTGTACGAGTATTAAATGTTGCAAGCAATATATATTTCTTATCTGTACATGTACGGAAGTTTTGGACCACGCCGAGATTCGAACTCCGGACCTCTAGATTACTAGTAGAGTATGCGACTCAACCAAGTGAGCGACAGGGCGTGACATCGTATAAACATCTAACACATAAATAAAACACATTAAAACAAATTCTCCTGTGACAAATTTCATAGCCATACAGGAGTTTTGCAAAGTTATATAAGCCTTTGGCGGCAGTTTGATTAAAATTCGCTCGATCTCCTCGTGGATGGATCACCTCCATTGGTTCCAATTGCATTGATTCATCTAGCATTTAAATGGCAAATTTCGAACAAAGTTGTTTCGGTTTCAACAAGATGAGGAAACGAATCATAGCTGCAGTAGCAGTACTTGCTTTTTTCGGACATGCTAAATCAGGACTTGGCTTGATTCCCCCGATTTAGCTAACTCTGACCTTCTTCTTTACAAAAAATTCAGTATGGGCGTAGGCTGGCTTTCCTCCAGACATAAACATTTTTTCAATATCATGTCCCTAGGATTTTTTTTTTGTCGTCATTCTCATTAAACTATATGACAACAAACATATTTGAGAAAGGTAAGTTCAGAGCGACCTTTGTCCTTTAACGATAAATGGTGTCTATATGAGTTTTACTCTTGAATACATCGCATGACCTTTGTCACAAAATTATCCCTTTCAGACGAATTGATTTTAAATCCATTAACTTTCCCAAAGGAAACTTCGTGTGAGGAATCCTTTATTCTAACGGTAAAAAATTTGCGGACAGCAAAATTCTATAAAGTATACATTTAAGCCCAGAAGTCATGGAGTGATGAAACACGGACAATAAGGGCTTTTTGGCGGCGAAATATTTTATTTGTTCCTCACAAAGAGAACTTCGAATGTCATTTAGGGCATAATTTAAGTTTCGAAAGGCTAAGTCACGCAAACGCGGATAGGATATGGATATGATGATGTTGATGACACCTACATGTGGGTGTTGAAGTTTCAGATATCAAATGCCTAAAACTGCAGTCTCAATAGAATTGTGCGGATGATATACTTTTAGAATCCCTGCCTCGGAATAAGCGAGACCACCAGACTGAAATCTTTCTTAAAATTGCGATTGAGACCAGGCACAAACTGACACCACCAACACGCAGATTTGTAGTACCTACTGAAATTTCCATACGTAGAGGATCTATATTTTATGAGGTAATACAGCCGTAAGACAAGAAAGTATCCTTGATCGACCACTATCCAGAGGGAGGGACGGTCAAGCGCCACTCCTGACCTGCCTCCCCAACCGCCTGGACATACCCCTATGATTCTCAAGATTTCGCACGGACGTTCCACACTGAAGAAATCCGGCTAATTGAAGTTTATCGGCTGCGCCGTTTGCAAGAATACTATGGGAAACCATACTCATCTACTACAACGACGTACATATCAATCTATCCCTACTATCAATCTGCAGTGTAGAGATGTCACACAATCTCTCAGTGGTAGAGATGTCACACTATCTCTGAGTTGCCGGAGCGTGGATTCAAATCCCACTGTAACCATGGATGTTTGTGTTGCCCATAAAAATGCTTCTAGGGCTGCCGGTTCTTCGATGTAAATCGTCCCGGAGCTACCCAACAACTATCAATCTGCCTGGTATATCACCTAAAGGGGCGGCAATTTGACATCTTGCCCGGGGCGGCGTAAGTGCTAGAGCGGGCGCTGGATCGTAGCTTGAGTATATGTCCCTTACGAACAGAGTGGCATAGTTTTGGGTAACGAAACTTCATATAAAAAAAATGACAGGTGGGTCAGCTGGCATTTTTTTTATATGGAGTTTCGTTACCCAAACCTACACGGGATAACCAAAAAAACACACCTAGTATTAACGATTATTATTATCCTTCATCCCTCATCTTAAATAAGACATTTCAGTTCAGTTTAGCCCTTGAATTAGTTAAGATCAATGGATACTAAAACGAGACCTTTTTTGTTAAAATTATGTAACGGACCCTTCATTTAAGCGAATTCGCATAGCTTACCATATGGTTCAAATCTTCAAGGTTTGAAAAAAGTGGTTGTGTTGATGTGCTCCTCCCAAAACAGCAGATTAATGCGCTCTTACTCTTATTATCGGACTGCTTCATTTAATTGCTGGAAATGCGGATTCTTTCGATATTCCCTAGTTTTAGGTCCGAATACGAATAGTTCCTATTTATGGAGAGTATTTTCTCCCAAAAAAAACACGCACTAGCGTCATCAGATTTTGAAAAAGCCAAAGTCGCAGGAAGTAGCGATAATATAGTTTGACGGTCATAATAGGCTGGAGTTATTTCCATACTTATGTCCAGTATTTTAACGTTTATAAGGGACGTCAAAAACCGGTCCATAACCCGGTTTTCGGTTTCTTGCAAAGCCGGTCAGACCGTCCGGTTTTAGCCGGCCTCAAAGTACCGTTTTTCCGGTTAACCGATTCTTTTCATTGATTTGCTTAGAGTTTTGTGTTAAGCAGTATCGCTACAATTGATACAAATTTTTTGAGTTTTTTTGCGACTTTGAACCTGTTTCGTAACGAAATTTTAATGGGTAGTTACGGACTCGTACTCTGCACTCCAAAATACATGGAGAACAAGGAAAATGCAACTAAAAAACGAGACCGAGGCTAATTTCGGGCGCGGCCGAAATTTGAATACCCTTCACTCTCCTCGGGCTAAAAGTTTTTTTTTGGGCGAACATATGACTTGTGTTCAATCCTTCCCCATTCTTTTCCTTCTGTGGCGTCGATAAAACTATATTTGTGTGTTTTTGGTTAAGTGGGAAAATAAAAATATTTACTCAGAAAACTTTATTGGGGGGATGCGGGAGCATGGTCCCATAGTACGATTCCATTCGTTTTAATTTTTTTTTTGTTTTGACAAGGACGCATTAAGTTTTTTTTTGAAATTGGTGTGGAAAAATGTTTCTTAGAAGATCTAAAATGGGGGGTTGGGTTTGTATGGTAGCCCCATGACCCCATAGACCGATTCCATTCTTATGTCATCAATAGAGATGCACTTTTACGAGTTTTGGTTGAAAGTGATGCACAAATAAAAAAGTTTTTCGTAGAAGAACTCAATTTGGGTGGTTGGGTTTGTATGACAGCCCCATGACTCCATTGTCCGATTCCATTCATTTTTACATATGTTTTGTGGCATCAATTGAAATGCACTTTTATGAGGTTTGATTGAAAATGGTGCACAAATCAAAAAGTTTTTCTTAGAAAAACTCAATTTGGGGGGTTGGGTTTGTATGACAGCCCCATGACCCCACAGTCCGATACTAACCATTCTTACATATGTTTTGTGGCATCAATAGAAACACATTTGTATGAAATTTGGTTGAAATTGGTGCACAAATGAAAAAGTTTTTCTTAGAAGAACCTAATTTGGGGGGTTACGTTTGTATGGCAGCCCTATGACCCCATAGTCCGATTTGATCCATTCTTACGTATGTTTTGTCTTATCAATAGAAACACATTTGTGTGAAATTTGGTTGAAATTGGTGCGCGCATGAAAAAGTTTTTCTTAGAAAAACCAAATTGGGGGGGTTAGGTTTGTATGGTAGCCCCATGACCCCACGGTCCGATTTTAGCGATTCGAACATACAAACTGCCTGCAATAAAAAGAAGCAAGTGTGCAAAATTTCAGCTCGATAGCTTTTAAACTGGCCGAGTAAAACGCGTAGCAACAGACGGACAGACGGACAGACGGACAGACGGACAGACGGACAGACAGACAGACGGACATCGCCCAATCGACTCAGCTCGCCATGCTGATCATATATATACATATTTTATATGGTCGGAGATGCTTCCTTCAATGCGTTACAAACTTCATGACAAAGTTAATATACCCTTTACTCTACGAGTGAAGGGTATAATGACATTTTTAAATTATCAATTGTAGTAATACCGCTCAATGAATTAAAAATATTTATGCCTATGGACGCGCAATCATGTGTTCTCTAAGATACTAATGGAGAGTTTTTTCGAAAAAATTACCAGTTTCCACATGCTTACTACAAGTAGCCAAATAGGCTGGTTTTTCCCACAGCTAAAGCTCTTCGTCAACGGTGGCTTCCGAGGAGAGGTCTTTTTAACCTTCATCCAGGCGCGCCTTCTTTTGTAACATAATCGGGCGTACGGCGGTAATTTACCGCCCTCACTTTCCCCGTTATTTCTATCCAACGGTAGATAATGAATTTTCAAAATCACGATCAATCGAAAGAGAAACATGTTGTGATTAGGTAGCAATTATAAAAATTATCATCTGCTAAATAATAAAAGACATTCCGTATTAAGGAGACACGCCAACACAGTGATATTATACAGAACATAATACTTTGAACAAACTATCTTCTGGGATCTACGGTCCGCAAATATTTGACAACCGCTGGGAAGCAATATAGCATTGTATCCACCCAAAATATGGTTTCATCTTATGGAGGACTGAGAATAGTTATGCCCCTTAGCCCAATCCGTACTCCACGGGAAAAGTTATGTGGGCTATGATGATCAGTGCGGTAAAATATCGCCCGCGCGCCCAAAAGAAGGTTAAGATTGGCTGATTGTCGAAAGCTCAAAAGGGGCCAAGTTTCGACAGTTTTTGTAACTTCTTCTGTAGATTCATTCTTAATGATGTGCGATTGGGTCTTTTTTTTTAGGAAAAATAGAAGGGGTCCTAAAAAGGACAAAAAAAAACACAAGTTCGTTCCCTTAATTAGATAAATTGAAAAAAAAAAGCATTTTACAATTACCGTTACAATGAGTATTTTCTTTCAAAGGTCTTAAAACGAACGACCAACCAACCTTTTATCTCACATATGTTTTCTAAGATGATTACTGTGTCACTTGTGAATAGTGGGTTAACTGCAAATTATGACATTTTGGGAAATCGAAGGTGAATGTTTGCAGTGTTTTCCAAAATCGACAAATAGGTAAAGAGCCAATTCTTGGTAATGGAAACGTTGGAAATTTTGTGGGCTTCACGATGGCTAATTATTATTTTCAAACTATGATTTTCTACCCCTCACATTGGGCATTGAAGTGCAATTAACCTTGACCAAAAACGAGACCGAGGCTAATTTCGGTTCGGCCGAAATTTGAATACCCGTCACATTTGAATAAAATTGAAGCTTCTTTTGCGTTAAAATTTTTTACCGCTCCCCTACGACGTGTTCCGATTCCATGTCTTCCTGGATGCGTTAAAGTCTAATCCATGAACACACTTGGATGAATTTTGGTTAAGATTCAAAAAGCAAAAGTTTTTCTTACAAAAACCTAATATTTGGGGGTTGGTTTGTATGAGAGCCCTATTACATAATATTCCAATTCGATCCGTTCCTATCCCTCGGATGGTTCAGGTAAATTTTACATACGTAAATGGTTCAGTGGGGTCTGACAGACCCCAAGGCAAAAATCGCTCTAAAACTTAAATTTTTGCTTTTTTGCCACATTTGTTTGAGTTAGAAGAAACTTTGAAACCTTTGGATTAAGTGGTATATAAGAAAAGTGGAATTCGGACAGCAGCTTTTAGTGTGTGGAAGAAAAAATTAGGTGGTGTCAAATTTGAGGGTAATTTGAACTTATCACAAATAAATCAATATAAAAACTAAAATTTTAACACAATTGTATTTTTATTAGTCAAATACTAATTAACAAAGATAAGTACATCAACATTTTTTCGCTAAGGTTAATATTTTTTCTTAAATCGGGATCCAAAGTTAGTCAATATTTAGAGCATTCTTCTTCACAGCTTTTATATCGATGGTCTTCGCAAATTGGCTTCTTGCACTCGTTGCAATTGTATTTTGTCTTCCGATCATTTGGTCGTGGGCATAGAAAACATCTTTGCCTCTTTGGGGACCATCTGACCCCATTGGGGGACCTGGGGCATGAGCCCCATGGGGGGGGGGGGGGGGGTGCAAGCTGAATAATGCACAAAATGTCTTCAATATTTTGCGCTGTGCTTCGGCGAATATTGCCCGATGATTTCCTCCTTCTTAGAAGAGGTTCGACAAGTGTATAGCCAAGTTCGCTGAGGAAGCTTTATGATTATGTAAAATACCCACCTAATTCTTACGCTCACAAAAGTCATTAATTTATGTCTTGACTTAAAAAACATAAGGTAATGACACAATATTGAAAGGAGATCCTCATAAATGAAAACCAGTTAAAAAAAACGGCATAATTTTAAATGAATTGAGTAAAAAATGTAAAACCCCCTAATTCAAAACACCCTAAATTTTTCATTTCTTTCAAAATTAACATTTCTAATTTCGCAAATGTACTCTAATTACAAAGTTTCAACACTTCCCGACTATTATTTGTACATTTTTTCATTTTCCAAATAACATACTTTGCAAATTTCCCACAAAACGAAAAATGTACTTTTGTAAAAAAGACATACGTAAATGGTTCGTGGGGTTTGACAGACCCCAGAGCAATTTCAAAGTGCTATAACTTATTACCAAAATTACAAATTCAAACAAATGCATGCTTAAATGAACGCATGTGACACATACTTAAATTACATATGCATAAAAATACCATTCAACAAGTTTTTCTATAAAAATTTTAAGATTTAAATTTCTCTGGGGTCTGTCAGACCCCACTGAACCATCCGAGGACTATATATGTTTTGAGGCTTTACTAGGAATACATTTGGGTGAAGTTTGGTTAAGATTGATACATAAAGAAAAAAGTTTTTATGAGAAGAACCTAATTTTCAGGGGCAGCCCCAAGACCCCATGGTCCGATTCTATTCATTCAGACATATAAACAGCGTACACTAAAAAGAAACTTGTGTACAAAATTTCAGCCCGATAGCTTCAAAAGTGAGGGACTAGTTTGCGTTGCAACAGACGGACAGACAGACAGACAGAGAGACAGACAGACGGACAGACAGACAGACGAACATCGCTCAATCGATTTCTCTCGTCACACTGATCAATAATATATATACTTTATATAGTCGGAGGTCCTTCCTTCTGTGCGTTGCAAACTTCATAACAAAGTTAATATACCCTTTCACATAGCGGCGGGTATAAAAATCAATTGGTAGAAAAAATCATATATCAGACTATACAATGCATATATTTTTTATCAACGCTACAACTAAGGTGGATTGAGCGATATTAGGTCCTCTGTGAGGACATACATTAACCCTTAAAATGGTCTTTTGTCAAATATGAAACATATCGAAAAATGTCCTATAAATTGCTGTGCGGAATTAGTTTGAGCAAAATGGTGAATATATGCATTGCATTTGTGTAATTTCAGATGAAATGAAGAAAGAAAATTATTCAAAATAACGGTATATATCGTAAATTGTTTTAAGTGGTGTCATTTTGTTCATTTTCTAGACTGTAGTTTTTACGTAAATAGAGTTTTGGAATATGATTCAAATTTGATACATTGTGCATTTATTTCATGCATTTCACTATTCTTTGTGATAAAATGGTATTTGTGAAATTCAAGATAATGGGAAATTATGACTTTTGTTTAACGTCACGTAAATTTAAAAAAAAAACATTTTGAGAAGTTCCGGAAAATTATCAGAAATCTCTACAAAATATGATTTATTAAAAGATATAATTTTAGGTAAATTAGCAATGATTTTTTTTCAGAAGCTTGAAATCCCTTTTTTATAACTTAATTAAGCTGCTGCAATTAAATCTACAAAAGTAAACTGAATCTTTAAACAGTTTATTAATATTTATTTTATTTGTCCAAGAATAAGCCAATAAAAATATTTAAAATCAATACTAAAGTGTTATTTTCCAAAAGAAATCATCTACTCAATTTTGAATATATTTTTAAGTATCAACACATCAACAAAATATGTACAATTTTTTGCATTTAAAATAAAAAAGCGTTTAAGGGTTAATTTGCATCAGTTTCCAAGATTCCAACCTGAAATTCAGTCCGCAAGTCGTGCGGAAACATAGAAACCACATCCACACAACCACACAACTTTATGCATCCCTAGCAAGACGAAAACCCCTTTCTGTAAACATTTGAAATCAAAAGACTAGGTAATAGAATCGTTATAAAAGTCGGAAGTTTTTTTTTAAGTTAAATTTTTTAGGTTTTAAAATGTGGGTGGGCTCATTTGACAGTCGAATCCACGGATTTGATTCAAACATTGGGTTTTTTTAAATAAAATTATCATAATTTGCGTAAATATGTTTATACCAATAAACTTAACTAACGCTTGTAATTGGAAGACCATGCCATAGAATGAACTTTCACTTAAAAAAAATGCAAAATGAGGACTTTCTGTTGTAATGTCGTTTACCTGAGGACTTTCTGACGTAATGTTTTAATTTTATCTGTTCCGTACGGAATAAATAAATAATATAAAAATCAAGGTTTCCTTTGAGCTACTACTTTCGACGTGGTGGTTTCTATGGTAGTTCTATGCGAAATTATTTCGACGATTCAAATTGTAACACACGAGCTACACTGAAAAGGGCGTTTGCAAAATTACATCCTGGTAACTTTGTGACTTTGTGAATTGAAGAGTGATGGGATTCTGGTACAGCTAGATAATCTGACATACATCTAATGAACTCCCCTTGTAACAGTTCTCATAATAAAATTATAATTAAATATTTCCTCTGATAAATTGAAAATTTGTTTAACAAATTTAATACTTTCATTTTTTTTGCAAAATGTGAAGGGTATAATAAATAATTATACAAGCATATCATCTAATCACTTATTTTACTAAATCTTAAGCTCACTTTTAACAATCATAAGTTCATAATACTTCTGTGTTAAAAATTCGTACCAGTTAGCCCACTTTTCACAAGTAACAATCTCATTTGTTCACTTAATCATTCACAACGTTATAATTCCGTTTTTAATGGCCGTAGTGATTTTTTTAATATATATAATGAAAAAGGGACAATTTTTCTCTTCGACTATGCATATAACTCAAAATCGATAAAATCGGACTTAACTCACTTTTCACTAGTGACACAGAAGCGTGAGTTCCATAATTTTCCAATTTTAACTGATATTAAACAAATAACAGGCGCGACAGTCCAACATTGGACTAAGGCCGCAGATGTGTTAGTGACATCGAATTTCCAAGATCCTAACTGCTTTTTTGTTGGGGTATTGAAATCAACAGTACGCTCAGCAGTGTTATTTATCCCCATAAATGGGTACTCGTTTAACATCTGAGATCATAGCCCGTCACATAGGTTGTGAGTACGAAAAACACCACAAACTGAATTCGTTCACAGTGAGTCTCGAACCCATGATCCTGTGCATCGAAGATGAGCGCGCTAACGACTACACCAGCCAGACTACTGATGCTGAGGTAAATTTTATTTTAAATTCATTTTCATGAAAATCTAGTCGATTCGTAAAGTTAACATGGTAAATATTAGAATTTTGATACATTTTTTCATATTTACGAAAAATATTTGTTCGACGCTAACTGAAAACAAACAAGCATCTTCAGTTTCAGTAGATAAATGTAAATATTTTCCAATTAATTTCGTTTAACTATAGCTTGCTCAATGAGAAACGTGACTTTCGGCTTATCTTTCCAACACCAGCCGTTATTGAATCATCTCCCCCTCAATCGATGATTGAAAATAGTCTCAAACCCTTCAGACGATGACATCGAACGGAAACTTCTGGTAGTCAATCGATTTCTTGGAATTAGTGGCCTATTTCGAAGAAATCAAACGGCCTGCAACACACTTACACAATGCATTATGCTATCAATAATTTAAATATTATTTAAAATCGAATAAATATTTTCATTGAATGCATAAATACTGATTACGAAAATAGAAAACGTATACATACGAGTACGTATTTACTGACTTTTGTGATTGCATATTTCAGTCCATTTAAATCGGAAGCGATAGTGGCGGCATAATGTATTCATATACGAATAATGTTTTCAATTAGATGACGGATTAATTGCTAATAATATAATTACGAATGTCGAATTGACTGTTTTTTTACATACGAAAGTATTTCGCGTATTTTGTTGATTACACTCGAAATGCGTAAGCAAAAGGCTGATAAATTGCATAAACAGATACATATTTTGGAACTTTGTTGTGGTTAATTTCATGTAGTAATTAATATTTACTGTACCGTGACGAAGAGATTAGTTAGTTCGTATTGAGTGCCAATTTGCTTCTTGTATTACAAGATTATCAATTAATTGGTGGTCCATGCGAAAAGTTGCTGCGTTGTTTCAAACTCAAAGTCACGGCCATGTTCAAGGGATCAATTTGATGTTAGACAACAGACCCGGATTGTGGGTGCCCACCTTCCCGAAGTATTTGATATTAGAGAGTTTTAGCAAATCGTACAATTTTAAATTTGGTAGATAAATAATTCGCTTTTGTGCCGTACGACGGTTTTGAATTTCCTAAATCGGTGTAGGTAGGTGTATTTGATGTACATTCAACAGTAGAGATTGTCGGGTCGTTTTGTGTACGATACGCAAGCGAATTTATCTCCTTATTTCAAAGAAGTGAGTGATAGTTTGTGCGTTTTGCGAAATATATCAATAGCTTTTGCCGAGCTTTCAATGTGAGTTTTGCAACTGAAACATGAATATAAATTTTGCTAAAAATGCGAAGAAATGAAATTTCTGCACAATTTTTAAGACAGACCTTATACAAATTTAAATGTGGCAAGCGACAATAATTATTATCACTAGAGGTACGGAGATTTCGCAAATAAAAAACAGGAATTTCGCATAAACTAATTTTGAAAATTTGAAATTTCGCTTAAATTCGCATAAAAACATAATTTTGTACATTTTGTTGCTGTTAAAATTTATTAAACTAGAAATTCTAGAATCACAATGAAACGACTTGTGAATTCTCGATCACATTTCATTCAGAAATTTTTAATAGTAATAAGCGATAAAATCGACTAGGAAGTTGCCACCCTATACTGAATGATACTACGAGCTCAGATGTCAAGAAATGTTTTTGACAATACTTACGTCAAAGTCGACTACGCCCCTAAACAAGTTACGGTAAAAAGAGAAACAAACTTCTGAGGCAGAACCCGCAAGTACTGTTTCGCTTTTTAATGCACAGTTCATTTCAATTTGAGGGCTCATCGAACCACAAAAAAACGTTACCTTAAAAAAACCGATGCAGGAAACAAAGTTCATTCATCCAACCTCCGACTAAACACCTTGCTCGGTGTTTGGCAAGCTATTGAGCTCGTCTGCAACTCTTTAATTTTTGGAAATTTCTCTATTCTTATTAATGGGAACCTTTTGACAAAAAAATCAGTCTGAGAAGAAAAATTATCATCCACCATTGATTGTTTCTTGAAGAAAAATTAACATTTCGTGGAAAAAGTACACATTGGAATATTTCGCATCAATTCGCTAAAATCAGCAAATTTCGCCGAAATTCGCATCTAAACTCGGCGTCAATGAAACCGGGCCACACGGTAAGCGCGAACTGTAATCAAAACAGGCAAATCGTTTGTAATGTGAGTTAACGGTACTGCAGATGAAAATCATAGTCATTTGAATTGCCATTAAATGCACATTCTGTAGATATAACTTTCATAGTTGTAAGTTTCATCCTTTTTGAGAAAATTTAATTTGAGTCGAAAGTGGCGAGTGGCACGTTTTTTGTGAAGCCAAGTGTATTTCGTAAAAACGAAATTTCCGTACCTCTAATTATCACTAACAATAGTAAATTCGAATAGGTAGGTAAATATAAACCATTCTCCACGAATTTTTTTCTAAATAAATATTATTTATTATTCTTTTTGGTAATTTCCACTTCTTCATTACATAAATATATAATATGTATACATATACTTCCAATCTTTATAATTTTATATACTATTGTATAATTGTTTTAATTAACTATTGTCATAACTAACATAGTTGTAATTCTTGATTTTTGGAATATCCAGACGTATGCAAGTAAGTATGTATGTATTTGGTTTCCATATGTGTCTTTAATATTTACTGCAAGAATAAAGCGCACTATATAACTATTGAGCTAAATAAAATAAATGATTACATATTGCCACTGTAATGTTAAAAGATACAATGCAAATAATTTTGCATTTAATAATATCATATTCAAAAACTAAAGAAAAAACAACAAATGCAAACAAGTTCAGTCGTAGCCTATTCAATTATGAAGTGTGATTATGTATAATAAAATAAAGAAAATAATTCTTGTCGGATGGGCAGACTGTGTTACAAAAATATCAGTAAATTACGTTCACTTCGATTTATCTATTAGTAATTATTTATATCTAGTATTTTTCAAATTATTTTAATTTGGCAAAGATATTTGGTTCTTGTTTTTTTACTCATTGCCGGACACAACGCCAAAATTTGACACGATTTGTATGTCAAATGCTCAAAATTGGACGTCTATAGACGTTCTGTCCGGGAAAGGGTTAAATAAATTCAGTTTTTTTTTGCTAATTATTGGTAAACATCTGCTCAGAAAGTGGTCGATAGATTAAAGAGACTATTGTATCTTTGACTAAAGTATATTTTAACTCTATTAAAATGTTAACTTCTTTGGTTTGATTTCATTAACTAGAAACCTTTGGTTTATTTATCTTTTATTTTGAGAGTGGTCGCGGAGAGGCTCATTTTGTCGTTATTTAAACAAAAAATTCTTCGCTATTCCATTGTGCGTTGAATAACTAATTCCATCTTATCGCCAGCGGCTGCTATTAAAGGTACAGTAAGGCAACAATCGAAATCCTGGGTTTTTGTTCCGTTTACCTAAAAATATATAATAAAATTAAAGTAGGTTAAAAAATAATTTTATTAATTTATTTATACAGGGTAGCACAGTGAAATCTAACGGTTACCAAAACGCCTATGAATAAAAAATTGTTTCCTCTATGGAAACAATTGCGACTTGATTTGGTGGATTAGATAAAAAAGAATTGGGATTTCAGCAAGTACTCGTAATACTTTAGAGCCTTAACGGGGAGATTTTACCTTAATAATAATAAGCAAATTGGACTTAACCATAGAGGTGGGCACTGCTACCTAAAAGGTATATTGTACCATAGTCCTTTAATTTAGAAAGTCATTAGCCCGTTTGATTAAGGCTAGAAGATCCTTCAGAGAGGTGCACCTAATCATACTAGTGCTAAGTAAATCACGTGCAAGGAGTGATCTCCTGGACCTGGCGATCGCCGGGCATTCCAGTAATAAATGAATGGAGGTTTCGTCTTCAGGCAAAGGCGACATTGGGTCTCCCTTGATAGACCTATTTTATGAAGATTGTAGCGGAGCCCAAAGTGCCCCGTAAGAAAGCCTATATTAAAAGTCTGAGCTCGGTTCTGCGCAGACATTTGATATCGGAGAAACTGAAAGGGCGCACTAACTCTTTAGTGACTCTTAAGCCAGGGTGCGATTTCCAGTAGTTATGTCTCAGGTCCGAGGACCAGTTACCAATTACGCCTCTAGCAGCTTTCCAGCTAATTCCACAGAAGGCCTCAGGACCTATGAGTTTGGAGGATGAGCCCACTCTTGCTAATTCGTCCGCGTATTCGTTTCCTTCAACGCCTCTGTGACCCGGAACCAAATAGATCGAAACAGAGTTACGGGTGGAGAGGCTTTGAAGGAGGTCAAACCACTCGCTGACCATCTTCGAGGTAAACTTGTGCGAAGTTAGCGCCTTAATTGCTGCCTGGCTGTCGGTGCAAATGGCGATGTGTGCGCCACGGAGACCACGACCCAGGATCTCCCTGGCACATATTTCGATGGCATGAATTTCGGCTTGGAAAACGCTAGGCCATTTGCCCATTGCAACTGAGATCCTGGTATTGGGTCCAAAGACTCCAGTACCTACACCGTGATCGGTCTTAGAGCCATCGGTAAACCAAGTGATGCTTCTAGGATCCATACACGAGTTGCCATTAGCCCATTCCGCCCGATCTGGGATGTGAAGGGCGAATTTCCTGCCAAAGCACAGTTCCGTGATCATGTAATCTGAAACCCGGCAGATTGATAGGCCAGGAACTTGTTGCAGGATACGCATGTGTCCCCGATCACTGATACGAGTATCAGTTGATAGGTTGATTTTCAAAGCACTCAATGCTGCAGTTTCCTGTATGAAAATATGCGGTGGCGTCATTCCCCATATTGCCTCCATAGCTAGGGTAGATGTTGTGCTAAAAGCACCAGTGATGACAAGACAGGCAAGTCGTTGGAGCTTATTACAGCTCTTAATTGCGTTGCGTTGCAGTGTTTTAGGCCACCACACTAGAGAAGCATAAGTGATTACAGGTCGTACTAGAGTACTGTATAACCACTTTGTCATTTTGGGCGAAAGACCCCAAGTCTTACCGTAGTAGTTTCGGCAAGTCCACATGACACGCGTAGCCTTGCTAAGAACGTTTTCCAAGTGGCTATTCCAGTTTAATCTGTTATCGAGTGTAATGCCAAGACATTTAACCTCTTTGGAATAGGTAATGAGCACACCTCTTAAGTAAATTGGGTCAAGAGGAGGAGCAATTTTCCTCGTGAATGGTACTAGGACTGTTTTTTGTGGATTGATATTGAGCCCAGTTGCTGTGCACCATCTGTTAAAGATTTTACCTTGCAAAAATTGGGGACTTCTCAAATTTTCGACATGTTATAAAGACAGGTAGGGTAAGTTAAAATCCATGTTTGCGTAATTTTCCCCCCTGTGCTCCCGCCGCTTTCTTGATCTAAAATCGGCTCTTTTATCAGTTTGCGGTCTGTAACTGCTTCCCAGTCCATTTGAGCACGAAATGTGCCGAGACAATCTTGTAGAGCACAGAATCTATATATATATAAATGGACGTGTATTTCTGTCTGTTGCCAGTAAACTTCTAAACCACTGGACCGATTTGGATGATTCTTTTTTTGTTTTATCCGTCTTACATTGGAGAAGGTTTATGGACCAATTTTTTTTTGAAAATATCAAAGGAAGTGGTGGTAAATATCGAAATTCCATTTTGTATGAGAGTCACCTGTTGTAATCAAGTTTTCATTGACAACATTTAAATTCACTAAATATGTATTTAGTTGTCATTGGATCAACTACAGTGTCGCTCCGAAAAATCGTATTCAAGATGGCTGCGTTTTTACGTACATACATCCTGGATATTGGTTACAGGAATTTCAGAATCAATTTCCTACTACTGCGGAAATCCGTCGATATCTCCGCAATCCTTTGGCGGAGTGACACGATTGAGGTATCGCCAGACTCGCCACAAAATTGCCTATAGGATCATTGGACCCTCTTCTCCAATCAGTGCACAGGGTGGTTAGAGATAACCGTCAACTTGGATGTTGGCCATCTCCGCAATTCTTTGGCGGAGCGACATTATTGAGGTGTCGTCGGACTCACCACCAAATTGTCTAAACGTTAATTGGACCTTTTTTTTCAATTAGAGCACAGAGTGGTCGAAAATCCCTCGATATCTCCGATAAATTGCATTCAAGGTGACTACGTTTTTACGTACACACATCCTGGATGTTGTCACAGCAATTTCACAATCAACTTCGTACTACTTCGAAAATCCGTCGATATCTCCGCAATCCTTTGGCTGAGTGACACGATTGAGGTGTCGCCGGACTCGCCACAAAATTGTCTAAAGGGTCATCGGAACGTCTTCTCCGATCAGTGCACAGGGTGGTCCGAGATAACCGTCAACCTGGATGCTGAACATCTCCGCAATCCTTTTGCGACCGGCTTAAGGATACGATGTTTTCGAAACGGCTGGACCGATTTTTATGAAATTTTGTATATATCCGTGCTAGGTATGGTAATAGGTCGTAAACTATATTCCATGCCCCGAAGTGCCCTCCTCTTCTTTTTATTGTTATTTTACTATTTTGTACAGAAGTGATTAAACCTACTCGATTCATACGCTTTAAATTTTTATACATGTACTAAATGAAATCGAACCGGCTTAAGGATACGATCTTTTCGAAACGGCTGGACCGATTTTTATGAAATTTTGTATATATCCGTGCTAGGTATGGTAATAGGTCGTAAACTATATTCCATGCCCCGAAGTGCCCTCCTCTTCTTTTTATTGTTATTTTACTATTTTGTACAGAAGTGATTAAACCTACTCGATTCATACGCTTTAAATTTTTATACGTGTACTAAATGAAATCGAACCGGCTTAAGGATATGATTGAAATATGATGATATGACGTAGTATAATGGAGCCATAATCTTCTATCTATCTTCTATCTATATATATATAAGTGAATGTGTATTTGTGTCTGTTACCATAGTAAACGTCTAAACCACTGGACCGATTTGGATGATTCTTTTTTTGTTTTATCCGTTGGAGAAGGTTTATGGACCAACAATAAATATCGAAGTTCCGCAATCCTTTGGAGCGACACTATCGAGGTGTCGCCGGACTCGCCACAAAATTGTCTAAAGGATAATTGGACCCTCTTCCCCAATTAGAGCACAGGGTGGTCGGAAATCCGTCGATATCTCCGATAAATTGTATTCAAGGTGATAGGTGACTACGTTTTTATGTACATATGTACATACATCCTGGATATTGTCACAGCCATTTCACAATCAACTTCGTACTACTTCGGAAATCCGTCGATATCTTCGCAATCCTTTGGCGGAGTGACACGATTGAGGTGTCGCCGGACTCGCCACAAAATTGCCTATTGGGTCATCGGAACCTCTTCTCCGATAAGTGCACAGGGTGTTCAGAGATAACCTTCAACCTGGATGTTGGCCATCTCCGCAATCCTTTGGCGGAGCGACACTATTGAGGTGTCGCCGGACTCGCCACAAAATTGCCTAAAGAGTAATTGGACCCTCTTCCCCAATTAGAGCACAGGGTGGTCGGAAGTCCGTCGATATTTCCGATAAATTGCATTCAAGGTAACTACGTTTTTACGTACATACATCCTATATGTTGTCACAGCAATTTCACAATCAACTTCGTACTACTTCAGAAATCCGACGATATCTCCGCAATCCTTTGGCGGAGTGACACGATTGAGGTGTCGCCGGACTTGCCACAAAATTGTCTAAAGGGTTATCTGACCCTTTTCTCCGAACATTACAGAGGGTGGTCAACGATAACCGTCAACCTGGATGTATGATGGTTTCTGGGTTAGTATTAACAGTTTTCGATAGGTGGCGCGCGCACATTTTAGTAAGCTTGGTGAAAAGTGAGTAAATGAGCGTGCTTCGTGACTATAGCAATAAAAACGTGTGATGTGTGCTTAATTCTTCACATTAAACTGAAATATATAATCTAAATTTAGACGGCAATCTATCGGTCGATCAGCATCGAGTATTTCTTTCATTTACTATCTTGGAATCAGTAATACTAATTAATGATTTTCGAAATAACTCACGCTAATAATAACACTCCCAATATTTTTGAAGGGCAAGTGCAGTCTGATCAGTCAGTCAGGGGGTTGAGTATGATGTTGTTGCCTTGACCCCTAAAGAAGTAGTGGCGCGACGCAAATTATTTATCGCTTTGTTTACATATCCACTTTAGTTTCATCATCGATACGTTGATTACAATAAATTATAATTAACAGGTTGATTGGCATTCAAAATCACTCATAAGGTTAAATTAGTGTCAAGTTGTGAGCGAAGCGAACAACGCGAGCGTAGCGAGCACTAGTTCTATAAATTCTATAGTTCTATAGCTAGTTTCCTATAAATTTCAACTGACAAGTTTTACTCTACAATCAAAATTGGCAGAGTTATAGCGCAAAGAATATGTTAAAAATTCCAAAAATCATTACTAACAAATTTCAAAACATACTTCGAGAACTCTATACTAAAATGCAGAGGATATATATATGTACATATATATGATCAGCATAACATGGGGAGTCGATTGGGCGATGTCCGTCTGTCTGTCTGTCCGTCTGTCCGTTTGTTGCGACGCGTTTTACTCGACCAATTTAAAAGCTATGAAGCTGCAATTTTGCACAAATGCTTCTTTTGCTGCAGGCAGTTTGTATGTTTGAGTCGGTAAAATAGGACAATGGGGTCATGGAGCTGCCATACAAACCCGACTCCCCAAATTAGGTTCTTCTAAGAAAAACTTTTTATTTGTGCACCAATTTAACTAAATTTCACACAAATGTGTTTCTATTGATAACACAAAACATATGTAAGAATGGATCAAATCCGACTATGGGCTCATGGGGCTGCCATACAAACCTAGCCCCACAAATTAGGTTCTTCTAAGATAAACTTTTTATTTGTGCACCAATTTCAACAAAATTTCACACACATGTATTTCTATTGATAACACAAAACATATGTAAGAATGGATGAAATCGTACTATGGGGTCATGGGGCTGCCATACAAACCCGACTCCCCAAATTAGGTTCTTCTAAGAAAAACTTTTTCATTTGTGCACCAATTTCAACTAAATTTCACACAAATGTGTTTCTATTGATAAAACAAAACATATGTAAGAATAGATCAAATCGGATCATGGGATCATGGGGCTGCCATACAAACCCAACCCCCCATTTTCGTTCTTCTAAGAAACATTTTTTACACCAATTTCACAAAACCTTAAATTAATGTGTCTTTATCAAATCAACTAGTAAAAACAAATGGAACCGTACTATGGGGCCATGCTCTCGCATTCCCAATAAAATTTTCTGAGTAAATATATTTTTATTTGCCCACATATTCCAACCAAACCCCACACAAATATTGTTTTGTCGACACAACTTTTGTGAAGACAGAAGAAAAATAATGGGGGAGGGGATTAAATCAAGTCGTAGGTACACCCTAAAAAAAACTTTTAGCCCGAGGGGAGCGAAGGGTATCCAAATTTCGGCCGCGCCCGAAATTAGCCTCGGTCTCGTTTGAAAACGTTTTTGATAGTGTATTCCCCGCAATTGGGAAAAACAGGACGGGCGGCATGATAAGCATCTCGCAACTGCCGAGGTGGGGATGGCAGGTGTCACACTAGTGTCGCATGTTTGTTGAAACTGGACACCTTGTAAAGATCATCTACATGTCCTCTAACTATTAATTACTCAAGTTCAAGTAAAGCTACGAAAAAAACACTACTTCGAGGAGTGTTCCTACATGCCTGCTTCGTATAACAGTCATTGATCCTAGACTAGGAGTTTGTTCCCTAAATCTGAGGATCAAGTCAGCAGGCTCACATCTTTGACGACCCTGGCCAAGTGAAGTCGTTGGCGTATCCATGGCGAATTGCATCGATTGAAATGAAATTCATGGTAAAGTTCCTCCAAGCATAAATGCGTTCTGTAGGAGGAGTGATTGATCCGTTATCTGGATCGAAGGGATTAGACTAGGCATATATTTCTTGATTTATTTCATGGGTCCTAGATAAAAAAAAAGCTTTTTGACTTATTGAACAATTTTTCGAATAGTAGATCCACAACATTGTGAACATAATTTCCTTGATGTAGCAGTGCCTTTTCTTTCAACATTCAAACACTGAACGAACTGTATCACAATGGCCTAATTTTACGCAAGGGCTTCTAACATAAGCTCTCCTTTTTGCAAGTTGAACCTTTATATCTCTTCAATATTTTCGCGACAAAAACCCAGAAAAGCTGATATTCAGGCAGATTCCCACTCAATAGGCTTGTGAGACACTTTCTTAATAATTTATTGATTGATCTGATGATTGTTGTACATATTGCCAAATTATGTTAATTGTAAAAATGCGGCTCTCCAGTATTCAGTTAAATGCTAGGTAGTTCAAGCTTCCCCCTACATAATAATACATAGTAGTTTAGCTGGTTTGCCTATTGTTCTAGAGACTAATAAAAAATGTCTTTAAACGAACAATTTTCGACCTTGGGGCCCCTGCGGCTTTGGTCCCGTGTTCCACTGAACACACGGAACGCCGGCCGTACGTTACGCCACTGTTTTCACTCTACCTTTACTCTATTAAACGTTACAGTGCGAAATGTAAAGGTACGTTGTCCTCGACGCGGCCGCATCACAGCGACTCGCTCATTCCATATAAAAACTCGTTTTTCTCTCATTTTAAAAACGAATTTTTATATGAAATGAGCGAGTCGCTGTCGTTCAGTCGCGTCGAGGAAAATGTACCTTAAAAATGAAAAAATGTAAATTCTACATAATACTTTTAGGTCTAGGGTATAATTTTCCAAGAAAAGGTCTGAGGTATTATGTGTAATTGCCAAGGAAATTAAATGTAGTTTATTTCGTTACTTATACATTTTGCGATCGGATTAATAGTTTTCTAGATATTTTCGAAAAACAAAAATTTTCCCTCTTCGTCCTCTCCTCCTCCCTCAATGTGACGCTCAAATTAGTGTAACTTTTTAGTGTAGTCTGGCTGGTCTAGCGGTTAGTGCGCGCACCTTCGGTGCACAGGCTCATGAGTTCGAATCTCACCGTGTTCCATGGTGTTTTTCGAACTCACGAGCTTGTGACGGACTATGATCTCACTCAGATGTTAAATGAGTACCCATTTATGGGGATAAATAACACTGCTGAGCGTGATGCTGATCTCATTACCTCAACAAAAAAAGCAGATAAGATCTTGGAAATAGGATGTCACTAACACATCCTGCGGCCTTAGTCCAATGCTGGATTGTCGCGCCTGTTATTTTTTTTTTAGTGCATATAGATGGGAGAGAGTACAATAATTTGGCATCAAAACTTTCCTCTTTTTTTGGATCTTGACTACGGCGTCAAAAAGCAAATTAGTAACATTTTCATTGAGGCAACAGTAGACTATAGGATCTGCCTTGGCTGGTGTTGCTTTCAAGAATATTCAAAGCATAAGAGCAATTTGTAGCTGTGATTATGGATTTGTGCTTTGAACAGAATAAGGCACCTTCTCACTCCTTTCCTCTGCAGGTTACCAAGAAGCATTGCTTCAGGATCACCGGGTGATGGAGTCATATGTTTGAAACTAGCAGCTGAACAAACGCTTGGAGAATGCGACAAGGCCGTAACCTAACTTCAAACCACTGGTTCCACATAGACATGTCACAAATCTGTCTCTGCGTGCCATCCAGATGGACAGGCCGAACTGCAGAAACCTAAGTTTCACAATTGGGTTCATGGGCACGTTCATGTTGTAATACGTGTTGCTTGAGTTCCATGACCACTGACAGATTCATTTTAATCTGCGGATAATCCGGGTTGTATATCTAGATTACGCTGGTCTCTATCAACCAACTGTGACAACCA
Organism: Microchrysa polita; assembly: GCA_949715475.1. NCBI lineage: Eukaryota > Metazoa > Arthropoda > Insecta > Diptera > Stratiomyidae > Microchrysa > Microchrysa polita. The sequence continues at coordinate 15,748,823 of OX454417.1, read as the reverse complement.
ACAGATTGCAACGCCACATGGCCCGGGGTAAGTGCCCCTTTCACCTGCAATCAAGCATAAAATTGGATGTATGTACATGAAATGAAATTAACGATTTGTAAAAAAAAGTTGCATGTACGATTTAGTGTTTACAAAATTTTGGTTGATAATAATTGACCTTCAAATAACGCTATGTATCCGCAATCCGTGGGGGCACCTGTTCAAATATGATGATCAGACATCGCAAAACCTCACATTTGTAATGAATGTATTTCGTATTTCGTATGCATTAAGGGCGTTTCTTCGTGATTAATATTTGTATTTATAAAAACTAAAATTAATAATAAACATTTTAACAAGCAATCTCTAATTTATAAAAAGTTGGCTTAAGATTAGTCCATGAAACAAGTTCTACTATGAAGAACCTAATTTGGGGGACTAGAGGATTGTATGGCAGCCCCATGAACCAGTGAACTGATTTGATCATACAAATAGTCAAAGAAAAATGGGTTCTATACAAAATCCAAAAATACAAAATCCAAAAAGACAAAATCCACAAAGACAAAACTCACAAAGACACAATCCATAAAGTCATAATTCACAAAGTCAAAATCCAAAAAGACGAAATCCATAAATTCAAATTTACATCAGTTTGCTTATCACAATTGAATATTAAGAATATTTATGTGCGTTATTACGTTAACTAGACAATTACCAAATCCCGGAGCATATGCGCTTTACCTGAAGACACGGAAAAAGATTCATCCGTGGCATATACGATTTAGCCTATGACACTGAGAGGAATGCACCGGACCATAAGCGCTTCAGGTAAAGACAGAGACACCTAAGGCGCATATGCTCCGGGTGCATCCTTCTCCGTGTCTTCAGGTAAAGGGGGGTTTGGTAATTGTCTAGTGCCCACGCAATAAGCATTATGGCTCTCTTCATACAAAAATTTATGGATTTTGTCTTGATGGATTTTGACTTTGTTGATTTTGACTTAATGGATTTTGTCTTTATGGATTTTGTCTGTATGGATTATGACTTTTGGATTTTGACTTGTGGATTTTGACTTTGTTTGATTTTGTATAGAACCCAGAAATATATGTACGATATTTGGTCGCAAAAATTATACATCTCTGGATTTTGCAGGATCGGGGATGGCCCCCTGATTATGGGGAAAAAAGTCATGACCGATTGGGGGACGGCAACCTTGAAAGGAGGGGTATTTTTTTGAGTTGATTATTTCCAAAACGCCAAAAAAGATGCAGAAAAATAGTCCGAGAACGAAAAAAAATTCATCAATTTTCCTTTGCAATGATATAAGTCGAAAATATGTTTTTCCAAAAATTGAGTCGCTCCGCTTAAGAGCCTTCATTATCCTCATTTATATCTGGCAAAACGTCATGTCCATAACTCCCCCCCTCCCCCCAAGATAGAGTAACCTCCTGCTCTATCTTTGGGAAGGGTTATGGAAATTTTGGTTTATCGTCATTTGAGGGGACCATTAGACAAACTATGTGACCCAGGAGGGAGTCTGTTCTACGCGCTTCAAATTTTCGACGAGTATTGTAGAACAAAGTTGAGTTGTATTTTTCTGTATATTTTGCCGTTTTGTAAATAATTGCTAAAAACTCAAAAAATACCCCTTTCACCCTTTTTTTCAAGGCTGCGGAGCCTCAATCGGTCTGGATTTTTTACCTATAATCAGGGGGCCATCCCAATTCATCCTGAAAAAATTCATAGATATTTGATTTTTAGTAGTAATTTTAACCTGGTTTTTTGTAAAGAAGACTTTTTCTCTCATTCTCACCTGCATAATCCTATCAAACGGTTTCAACACCCCCACCATATCAGCCGGTCCACCAGTTCGTATACGATTTATATAAACTCCACGCTCATACAAGCCATCCGATACGGAAAATCCAAAATCATCATACACCTTATCCTTGTACAATGTAACGTGAAGCACGCGCTGTTTACTATCTTTACTGGCCGTGGACAATAGATCTGTAAATGATGGACTTCGAGGCCGTCGTTGTACTTTTGCATAAACAGCTTGTGGTTGTGGCACATTACTAGACGACGACTCATCGGCCAAATGTGGACTATCAGCATCTGTACGGTATCATAAAAAATGAAAAACAAAACAACAAAATTAATTATGGAGATTTAATTAACTCATCAGAAAGTAAAATATACTCGTACTTACCGCTACTGCGAATTATCTTCAGGTCAACGACATTGTCTAAATTTTGTAGAAGTTTTGTGGCATGTGAGAGAGGCATTCCCTGGACCGATTCGCCATTAATTGCGTATAGGCAGTCGCCAACTTGAATTTGTCCGGTGTTGTAGGCAACGCCACCTGAAATATGTAAAATTATTTATTTATTTAGTGCGGTGATTAACGCGCTCGACTCCGAAGCATAGCGTCGTGGATTTAAATTTCATTGTATGCGAATTCAGTTTTGATAGTTTTGGAATAAGCGACCCATGTCCCCATATGGGGACAAATTAGCGTGCTGTTTGCTCTCTAAAAAAAAAACTTTATTTTCCTCGGCACGACCCCAGCGGCTCTAGCGACAGCCACTCCCTCATTCCATATAAAAAGGTACATATAAGGTACATTTTCCTCGACACGTCTGCATCGGCTATAGCGATAGCGACTCGCTCATTTTATTTAGAAACTAATTTTTCTCTCATTCTAAAAACGAGTTTTTATATGGAATGAGCGAGTCGCTGTCGCTAGAGCCGCTGGGGTCGTGCCGAGCATAGGTCAACTACGAAGATTGTCGTCGATTGAATCGCGCGACTCATGTTGTAACTAATGCCCGCATGAGTGGTGAACATTGTGCACTCGCTTGTTTGTAGGCTTCGGGCAACGGCTGCTTAGGGTAGGGAAGTTGCTTAGCACAGGGGTCGTAACCATTCGGCCGATACACGAATGAACCTGTATATAGAAAACAGTCACGCGACTCTTTGTAAATAATGCCCGCATGAGTGGTGAACGTGGTGCACTTGCTTGCTTGTAGGCTTCGGGCTTCGGCTGCTTGGAGTAGGGAAGTTGCCGTGTACATAAGCCACGATCGCTGCAGCCTCATCGAAGAAAATGCCACTATGTGATAGTCAGCAGCTAGAGCCGCTGGAGTCGCTAGGGCCGCTGCGGTCTTGTCGAGGAAAATGTTCCTTAAATGGGATGTCGTTCGTTAAAACATCTTCGGCCTAGGTTTACGGTTGGACTGCTGCACCAGTGCTCTATTTTCTTTTCTTTATTCTAATAATATACATAATTGAATAAAATCAATAAGGCAAAGTTGTGAGAACGTATACGCTCTTGACGTAAATAAACTCAATAAACGAAATAAGGCTTTTCCGTCTAAGGAAATCCTTAAATAAGATAGTAATAAGAATTGTCCATAAATTCTGTCATAAAACCCCAAACACTAAATAACAACCTGTCCACATTGCGGGCGATGCGATAAGAAGCAAAAAGCTTCCCATGGTAAGAAATTAAATTTCCTAGCATTTAAATGGGAGCCAGCGCGAACTTGCTCGTACCATTCAGACTGCTTGCGTTGCGACGTCGGGTTGTGCGATGAAGATGAAGAGCTTTTCCATGACGAAAAAGCGTGCTTTTTCACCAGCTGGAATGCGTATTGCCGCCGATGAAATCGTCTACCAGCGACATGGGGGATATGATTTGTGTTTGAATTGGCTTCGTAGTTGTATGGTGTATTGTATGTTTGTATATATAAATGGAGAGGTTGGTTGCTTGCTGTTTGAAGCTTATAGGGAGATATCTACATGAGAGGTATAATTTGTGTTCCATTACCATGCCCAACCCAGTTCGTAGCGTACGCCTATCCCCAAAAAAAGGGTGGCATTCGGATTTAACAAGAATTGTTGCTATACACATCTATGAATGGGTCAAAGAAGTAACATTTGTGGAAACATGCAGTGCATCACAACCCGGTTTGTAGCGTACGCATACGTATAAGAAAATTTCGGACAGCGCATGTATTTGCAAGGAATTATTAAAGGTAGCGGTGACAGAAAAACTCAGTTGTGGGAACATGCAGTGTATCACAAACAAGGATTTTCCCGAGAAAACAGGGGTATGGGCAACCCCAAAAGTTTCTTTCTTGTTTTTGACCTCAAATTTGGAATCAGCGACCCAAAATTCTTTTGGTGTTTCTTGCCACGCCGATTGGACGACTATTTCCCTGAGAAGACAGGGGCACCATTCGGGAACATTTTTTTTTTTATGTTTTTGACTGAAAATTTGGAATCAGCAACCCAAATTTACCTTAGTGTTTCTGCCACGACAAATTTTTTTCTAGGTTTTTACCTCAAATTTGGAATCAGCGACACAAAATTACCTGTGTTACTGTTACGCCGACTGGGAAAGTATTTCCCTGAGAAAACAGGAGTGTCATTCCGGAATGGGCAACCACATAATTTTTTTCTTATTTTTGACCTCAAATTTGGAATCACCGACCCGAATTCACCTTAGTGTTTCTGCCACACCAATTGGACACGTTTTTCCCATAGAAAATAGGGATGCCATTTTAGGACCGGTAGCCTCAAAAAAGTGCGCATACGCTACAAACTGGATTTCACTGCACTACATGTCTCGGTAAATTACCTATTTCATCCATTTATAAACACATATTAACAATAATTTATACCAAATACAAATGCCCCCGAATATTGTTTTGAAACGCGTAAGCTCACACTGCAATCGCAAAAATGCGCTTACGAACGGCAGCAATCCAGCGTCCCAAGCGTACAAATATTTGCCCTCGATATAATGTGCAGAAGATCAAACTTCCATCAACCAAGCGTGCGTTCTCCACCGTTTTGCGCCAAAAAGCTAATGCACTACCAGCAAATGAGAATCCTTTAATTGAGGATAGGATGCAAAGTCGTAAAGGATTCATTTATTTCGTGTGGCGAAGAAATTGTAGGAGGATTGGATCGCGGTAGGAGACCATTTATTAGGGACTCCTCTTGATATCTTATCTCAGCACGCAAGAGAGTTAAGGAGCAGATTAACTCAGCTGCTGACGATCCAGCTAAGAAACGTTACAGAGCTGAATACCGTTCGCTCCAAAAAGGCGTTCAAATGAGTGTAAGACGTGATAAGCGATTATCAACGCGCTTGCGAAGGAGGCAGAGGATGCGGCTCTTCGCAGTGACAGTGGAACAGTCTTCAAACTTATCAAGCCATTAACTGGCAGAGCTTTATTAACGGAACATCCTGTGAAAAACAAGGAAGGTGTTCTGTTCGTTACCGAATAACAACAGCTGCGAAGATGAAGAGAACACTTTTTAGAGGTCCTTAATAACACCTTCGGGCCTGCAAGTGCATCTTCTTTGCCAGCAGAAGATGTCCCTCAAATAGACGGCATTAGTTCCGGTCCACCATCTAAAAGAATATTATGAATCCGAAGAAAGGTGACCTGAAGAATTGCAATAATTGGCGTGGGATCTGTCTACTTCCTGCTATTTCCAAGTTGAGGGCTAAGATTTATTTTAGGACGAATCAAGGAAAAAATCGATGACACATTGAACGATGAACAGGCTGGCTTTCGCGAAGGATTTTCCTGTAGCGACCACATTAACACCCTCCGTATTATCATCGAGCAATCGGCGGAGTGGAGATCCCCATTACATCTCATGTTCATCGATTTTGAAAAAGCCTTCGATAACGTTGATCGTCACTACATCTGGGATGCCTTACGGAGACGAAATATTCCAGATAAGATAATCTCCATCATCAAGGAATCCTACAATGGAGACCAATGTCACGTCCTGCATAAGGGCAAGCTTTCAGATCCTTTTGAGGTGCACAGTGGAGTGAGGCAAGGCTGCATTTTGTCACCTATTCTTTTCCTTATTGACACATTAGTGATGTACTCGGCTCCGCACTTCAATTACATCGCAACAAAGGTATCAGATGGAAACAGTTTGAGCACCGTCAACATCTTGACTACGCTGACGACATTTGCCTTCTCTCAACTAATACGGATGATGTCGCTCAAATGACAGAAGCTCTAAATTGCGCAAGTCGTAATGCGGGGCTGAAAAGCAATGCTGCCAAGACTAAGTTCTTGAGCACATGTCCAGGGGATCAAAGCGGAATTTGGATTTCGGGACAGGCAGTCGAAGAACTTGATGAATTTTACTACCTCGGAAGCGTAGTTACAGTAGATGGTGGAGCGGATGCTGATGTAAAATCACGGGTAAACAAGGCTATGGTGGCTTTCATCAATTTGACTCCTTTCTGACTAAACAATATTTCCAGACGCACCAAACTACGAGTCTTCAATTCCAATGTGAAATCCGTGCTGCTATATGGCTGTTCAACCTGGAAGGTGACTAAAGAGATTACTGATAAGTTGCAAACTTTTGTAAATCAGTGTCTACGACGCATCCTACATATTCGTTGGTCGGAGATCATTTGCAATGAGGATCTGCCTACTATAACTGGCCAGGAAAGGATAGGCACTTTGATCAAGAGATTTAAGTGGCAATGGATAGGTCACACCTTCCGAAGAGGGCCCAATAAAGTCGCAAAAAAAGGTCCTGGAATCCACAGGGTTCTGGAGCAATACGCCGTGTTGGACGGCCTAGGAACACATGGAGAAGATCGATAATTAGCGAAGCGAAAACGCTAAATCTTAGATGGTCGCAGCTAGCGCCGTTGGCGCAGAACAGAACGAGGTGGAGAGTAGGCGTAGTTAATGCCCTATGCCCCACAAGGGGTTGACATCTCCCGGCCAGGAAAAGCTCGGCGTCGCACTATATGTCTACCCGCCCTAAAAAGTTTCTAAATATTTGGCACAATATTTACCTTCAATTACACTGCTAATAAGAATCGGTTTCTGCATATCCTCACTTCCAGACAGTGTTATTCCCAGTGGTCCTCCATTCGGTTCCAGTCGAACTGTCGAGACATATTGATGGCTTGCGTAGTTTTTACTTTCCATGGGTGGGGGAAGATCGGGACTTTCCATGCTGGAAAAAAGAATAATTTTTAAATAACTTAAGAAATTTTAAGACACCTATCTTACCTCATAAATCTATTCGACGGATAGTCAATCTCATAAGGGCTCAAATCATGATACGATTCATCGGCAATTTCTGTTGTTAAACTCTGTGTTTGCTCGGCTCCTACAGTTCGTCCTATTGACGGTTTATCGGACATTTTCGACTGGGCATACGGTCTGGTACGTATCTGCACTATTGACTGTTTCATATCGTCCATCCGAAAGTAATCTGGTTGCGGTGTGGTCGATTTAAATGTTGAATTATCGCCGTATCGTGAACCGTACGAATAGATGTCTTGATCGTTATTCACGCCACAATTTCCATATATCGGATTCATCCGTTGTTGGGCATCAAATAAGAAGTCGGGCAAAGCATTTCGCTTAATTGTCAAAACGGTGAATTCATTCTTATTATCCTTTAGCAAGGCGTCAACATTAAAATGTTGCAAAGGATGCGAATCGACCGCCAACAAAATATCGCCAGCCCTCAAAGATCCTGTTCGATGTGCTGGGCTACCTTGTTTCACCTCCGAAATAATAAAAGCACCGTGACTCGATCCGTTGACAGTGATTCCCAATCCAGTCTTCCCCATTTTCGCAAGCTTCACATTAAACACTCCGCTGGACGGAATCACTGTTTCCGCCATATCGAACTCAATCTCCAACTCGACCCAATGTGCTGTCTGGAAGCCACGTGGATGATTATTGTCGCCCAGCAGTTGTCGTGCTGCATTCACGTCCAAATTGTACATTTTGTTGATGGCTATTATGCGATCTCCCTTCTGTATGCATCCGCATCGATCGGCATTGGATTCGGGGATTATCTGTGCTATACTGATGCCACGTCCGCAAATTGTCTGTGTGCCCAGAATGATGCCCGAGCCGTGGCTGCAATCCAATGTGATTTGGGCCGTTTCCGAGCGACACACTCCCAGATTTGAGTGCAACGTTCCCGATTCGAGTGGCAGTGAACTTTTGCGAACCATTTTGCGTTGTCGAATTTTGCGAGAGTCTAGTGTGCTGAAACCGTATTTGGGACTTCCGACGGGAATACCTAGGGAAATGAAGGGAAAAACTTGAATTTTTCAGATAGACAAATAAAGCAGCAATAGGTACTAGAATATTTTTGGAAAATTCTAAAAGTTTGTGTTAACAGTTAGTATTGGAAAGATGTCCCAGATCTTCACTTTATTGTATGATGCTGCGAGTTATTCAACAATCGATGTACCTTGGAAAGCTGTTCGATCTAAGAATTGTTTTCTACTCTACTTTTACTTCAAAGCGGTTGACGTTCAGATTCTGTTTCTCCGATTGCGGAAATTTGTTTGATTTCGATCTTATGCTCTGCTTAAACGATAAGTGATCCGGGCATGAGTTGCAGCTTCCACAAAAAGAATTCATATCAGATATCAAACAACATTAGGCGTGTGATCTATAGACATTTCAACATAAAGGACCGCTGCCACCACTTGCCACTACCTACACCTGAAACCAAAACAAACCATAGTTCGAATTGGTTCAGAAAGATCGCGCGTGATTGATTTAGATATAAAACAAATCACTAAATCAGTGCTCTTCGGCAACATCATCGCTGCCACTGTATGCTTCGGTGGAAATATTTCCAATTAACAAATACTCTCAGATATCCAAAAAAAACTTCATAAATTTCGGTACATTTCACAATAATGTATCGAACAACAAAACAGCGAAAAGCGACAACATCCGTATGGCAGACAGGAACTCGTGCCTTGTGCGCATTCTTGGCTCAATTCAATTTAAGATGAATTCCATTTGTGTCATACAACCAATACAACCACGACGGACGTCATCTGTTACCTAGCTAATGAAACGCAACACGAAAGAACGAAGCGCTCAGCCCCTCAGCAACAGAATATCTCCCAATTTTTAGATCCTCTTTCCCCAATTTATTTATTTACGAATCTTCAATTCTTTCCGTTTGTAACGTACGAGAAGTCTGATTTTGTCTTGTATATTTTTTATTCGGGCGTTAATTTTGTCTCCAAATGGAAATCATCACGTTTGCTTCTTCCTGGATCTTTTGACGTTTTGTAGATTCAGATTGCTATTAGCTTGAAGGCAGACTGAGACTGGGGCGACTATGGGATCTGAATTTTGTATCATCATTTATTTTTATTTACTGCATACTTTTTGCCTTGACTGATGCTCGTACATATGTGAAGAAAAGATACGAAGTCCTAAAATAAACTTTTCTAACAATGCCACGAAGGTTCTGTGGCGATACCTTTGAGAATCTATTATTTTAGGGGGGTGGAACAAGTAAGACATTAATCAAGAATTTTTATTAGTACTGGAGTATTGAGGAAAGTGGAATGGAGTTTCCCGAAAAGTCACTCCAAATGAGAGACGGAAAAACCATTTATGAATGGATTTATGACACGATTAATGGTAATGGTAATTACCTAGAAATATTAAAATTTTCCGAATGTGATAATGGAATTATGCACTTTAAAAGAGGGAAAAGAATATTTCTAGTCGTCTGTGCTGGAAAGTACTAAACTTAAACCATTAGCAGAACTTAGATAATGGAACAATGTTAAGGTCAAGATTAGCTTTAATTCAGAAGAAAGTGAAGGAATATCAGAGAATTTTTTATTTTTAAATTGAAAGTCTTAAGAATAAAGGATTTTACATATTTTTAAATGAAAAAAAAAACTTAGAACTTCATCCTAAACTTGAACAAAAAGGAAATTCAGGCTGAAGTTCAAACTTTTTTTAATTTGAAAATATGTCTTCCATTAAAACATTAAATTCTCGTTCAGAGTCAAATACTCAGGTCACTCAGCACCTGTATTCACAGTTACAAGTTCTTCATCAACTAGGACAATGGTGGTGCAAAATTCTCCCTTGCCTTGTGGTTTATACCGCTTCATGGCGGCGTTGCTCGTCTGCGGTGTATAGGCTCATCACTTGTTCTGGCGGTAATGTCTTAAGCCTTTTTCCACAGCAGCTGCCTGGAGAAATTTTGGATCGGGTCATAGCCGAGACCAAATCGTCGTTGTTCCTTTTTTATTTGACAAACCCACGTATTTTTCGGTCTACCTTTGGTTCATCAAGTGGAACTTCCCGTAATACCGCCTTCGTTGCGTATTTCCGTTCTTGCTTACAAGGGTTCTCACTGTACGGCAATTTCATCTACTGTACGCTGCACAACTGCATTCTGACTCGAATCTACAATAAAACCTCCTTATGTTGACCATCTACGGTTCCGATGTAAGACGGTCAACATAGACAGGTGGCAGAAAAAAGGATTTTTTTTTGCAATTGATTAAACATATATCTATAATTAATGAGAAATCATTGACTTTACGCGTGCTCTTTAGAATCTAAAGTATACTTTTGGTAAGAACTACAATTACAATACCTTGATTCCGTCGAGAGATCAATGAAATAATAATACGCCCCGGCAAGTGGAGCTATATCTATTTACTCTGATAGTTCAAAGATCAACGCAGGATTTGGTATTGGAATTTACTCGGAACAACTGGATATATGTTTGTCTCTTCGTCTTCCTGATTTCTGTAGTGTCCTCCAAGCGGAGGTCTCTGCGATTATGGAATCGCTAATTTGATTGGGTAATCACGTCGTAACTGAAAGGGATGTCACTCTGTATACTGACAGTCAGGCTGCAATTCGATCACTCGAGTCGGTACAGGGACGTAGCCAGGGGAGGGGTCCATGGGGTCCGGACCCCTCCCGAAATGTCTTCAATGGGCTTTGAAATTTCAGTGATGATAATAACATAAAAACTGTTATAATGAACATGTCGAAACGTTGGGTTAGCTGGAAATACGTTTTCTAAGGGATGTTGGCTATGAATCGCGTTAGAAGCGATAGCTGCAAAGAAGTCAACGTGTGCTAGAAATTAGGAATGAGTTTATTTGAGTCACCTCGCAGTTAACATTAGATTTTATTGTCCTAATTAGCTCTATCAATAAATTACCCCGCTTTGCAAAGTAACCTCTTCTCTGAGTTCTCTCACAGTTAATTTATTTTAGATATGCTAAAGTTGCTCCTTTGTTAGTGATAAATTTTGTCAAATTTCTACAATACCCGGAGGACAAACCCGAGAAAACCTACATTGAATCCGATTTTGCTGAAAGTATTGGTTTTCAAGAACAGCTTCATGTTTTATCACTCAAGGTGTTTGATCAACCGCTGTTCTTTCTAACCAACTGAAATGAAAATGTTAATTTTTCGCTGATATAATATTCCTCCAATTTGTTTAGTTCTCAAGTCTCCAAGTTTTCCCCTCTCATTAATTTAAAAAAGACCAAGACTAAGATTCTAAAAAAAATACATAAATTAATTTGACATCTTTAATGACACCAGCCCAGATGATTTTTCTCCGATTTGTTTAAAGAAATTTGCAGAAAAAAAATAAGGTATCCCCTTTCTTTGCTTATTTAACCAATCACTCTATTCTCAACATTGGAATTTAAGCCATGCCTTGCCTCGTGCCCACACTTAAAAACGGCGACAAAGCTGAGACTGAAAATAATCTACGAACTAGAATTCCCTCGTCAATCCTTCAATTATTTTACCTGGAGGATGACCAGGGTTACATCCTTTACACCTATAGTTCGACCACTAATAATTATGGTTTTTCAGAGGTAAATCTACTACTACAAATCTTATATTAAAATTACACCTTAAAGTCTCTCAAAAATTGGTCCCACTTTACCAAACCGATTCAGAAATTTTAATCTAACCTTTTACTATAGTTAAACTAAAAAACTTTCACTTCGGTGGCCCCTCAATAACAGAATAACTAGACAATACCGTTCCGTGATTGTAACCATAACTTTAACTAATTCAAATCAATTTCCACCAACATCAGGCATTCCTCAGGGATCAGATACGTTGATCCACTTTTGTTTTCTATTTTTTTTTAGATATTCAGAAACTACTTAAATCCCCTATGTAATTGGAGCGGATGAAATCGATCGGTATACATCGAATAAAAAGGCATGAATGTCAACAAATTTTTTTAGTGATGTATTTTTTCTGTATCATCAAAAACACAATAAAACAGTTCTTCACTAGCAACACAAAAAAAAAATGATTTAAAATTAAATTTCTGAAATCGAAATTTGGACCCCTCCCGAAATAAATTCCTGGCTACGTCCCTGGTCGGTACTGATCACATCACATCACTATGCTAGATACCGGGTCACTGTGGATTTGCAGTCAACTGCTGGGCAGACCATCTAGCTAGTGCTTTAGCTGGTAGAGTTAAAGTCGACCGCGGAAGTAATAAACCACCAATTATCAACTGCAAATTGGCAATTACAGTAGATTCTGAACGCAGAACCAACGCCAGATGGATCAATGGTAGCACTTGTACTACAACGAAGATGATCTGGACTAGATTAGATTATATTTTATCCGCGCTACCATGCTATTGTCATTGGACCGGATGCATATTCGCAGTGTGGTCGGGGGCTATAACGGCCATTGTCCTATCGGGGAGCTCGCCAAGGAGACTCAAAATTCCTCAGCACATTGCAGAAGCTGTGAGGATGAAGAGGAAGAGGAGAGTGTACATCATCTTCTATGTGATTGCTCGGCTTTATGGCTGAGAAACGATTAATAAAGGTTTCTTGGTTGTAGGTACGTTTACGATCTGGATGATCTCAGAGATGTGAGTCCAATACAGATCAATAAATATATTGCCAGCACACGTTGGTTCGAAACAAATATTTGAATTCTTAATGATCTCACTGGTATGGTACCACAATGGACCTATCACTGGTCTAAGTGCGCTGGTCTCACATCCGGCGGCTCCATTACCTAACCTAACCTAGAGTCTGAAGTAAGCTGACCAGACGTGCAGCATGTTGCTGTACAGTACAGCATTTCGACCTGTCGTACAGCATTGGGAAAGTAATAGGGTTATTTGGGATAATTTAACCAGGTCTCTAATTTGGTTGGTTCGTCTGTGTTGAACAATGTCTCCGGGTTTCGTCTAAATATTTCGAGGCTGTAGTGCGTTCGCTCCTCCATATTTTCTGTTGTTTATTTGCCATGAACTTCTTGATTATTTCGGTGTTGTATCCGTTCTACGTCGCTGTGTCACGGATATATTCTTTTTCCTTCTCGAAGCCGTTTTTAGATAGCGGGTAAGTATAAAACCTGTGAATCATAGTATTGTATGCCGCGAGCTTTTGCGATGTAGTTGTGAGCTCATGTCGCCATGATCGTCCTTTAAGTTGCTGTCGGTTTCCTATAGACTTCCAATTCGAGCTTACATGTATTGTTGATGATCCGTACGTCCAAAAATGGTAGTGAGTCTTGTTGTGTAATATGAGCACCTGTAAAAATGCCAATGTACCACTAGCTAACATTCTGAAAAAGGGAGGACAGTGCTACCGAAATACGTATACAGGGTGTCCAGCATTGGGTGGTCAATACTGTAAGGGTTGATAGCACAACTTGTTTCAGCAAGAAAATTACCAATACAATCGGATTTTTTTTATACCGTTACCTTGCTATCGCTCTTTTTGTGAAAGTCATCGAAAATCGTGACTTGTCACGCAAAATCGTAATTTGCAGCACTCTTGATGACTTAATCCAAGATTTGATTTCAGTTTCAGAAACTACATAAAATTTCACAAAAACTAAAGTTTTTTCTGTTGCCAACATTATCGGCACTTTCAAGATACAGTTACTCAAACTTAATAGAAATTTTAAAATAGATTTTTCATCGAAAATTCAAACAGTAATTTCATAACGGTGCTTTATACGTACAACTCTGCAAAGTTGATAAAAGTTGCTTCAACATGTTGGCTTTGCAACGGTATATCACTTTTCATATTTACATTACGGGATTTTGGAATTACACATATTGAATGTAAAAAAACGAGGTAATTATTTTGTTATCGGATTATTTAAACTGAAATTTTATTCATTTATTTTTTATATTTTACTATCGCAATTTTGAAAATTTGTTAAATAAAAATGAAAATAAAGTTTTGAATATGAGAAAGAACCAATAACCTAAAAGTATTAACTAATGATTAAATGGGTCTGTTTGATGGATTGGAATAATGCTGCTGGAATTGGCCTCCTCCATTTTGTATGCAGACTCGACACCTTCGGCGCATGGATGAAACGTTCCGAAGGATTTCAGGAGGGGTTTCCTTTATGTTGTCACAAGCGTCATTAATTCGCTGCAGCAGCTGTTCCCGGGAGGTAATCGGCTCGGAATAGATATTGTTTTTTTTAAGTTACCCCATAAATAAAAATATAGGCGAATAAAGTCGGGACTTCTCGCAAGCCACGCAACTGTCCCAAATCTGCCAATCCACTTTCCGGGAAATTCGTATTCCAAATATTATTTGATAGATCTCGCATTATGAGCGAGGCACCCGTCTATCTGCCATAAATAGCAAAGATTAAATTTTAACTGTTATAAGTACCGTTGCATTTGCCAAAACATGTAAAAAATTTCAAATATCTTACAGTTCTGGTAAAAATAATGTAGCGAGATTCTATCCCGAATTATGATAGCCTTTGTTTGTCTTCTTTCGAGTAAAGGGAAAATTGTTAGCGATTCCACCGAAGCCTTGTTTTTTACCATTCAATGCGTGTTTCCCTAAAATTCTGCAATGTAAATATAAAAAGTGATATACCGTTGGAAAGCCAACATATTGAAGCAACTTTTATCAACTTTGCAGAGTTGTACGTATAAAGCACCGTTATGAAATTACTGTTTAAATTTTCGATGAAAAATCTATTTTAAAATTTCTATTAAGTTTGAGTAACTGTATCTTGGAAGTCGCGATAATGTTGGCAACAGGAAAAACTTCAGTTTTTGTGAAATTTTATGTAGTTTCTGAAACTGAAATCAAATCTTGGATTAAGTCATCAGGAGGGCTGCAAATTTGATTTTGCATGACAAGTCACGATTTTCGATGACTTTCACAAAAAGAGCGATAGCAAGGTAACGGTAAAAAAATTTCCGATTGTATTGCTAATTTTCTTCCTGAAACAAATTGCGCTATCAACCCTTACAGTATTGATCACCCAATGCGGGACACCCTGTATGCGACAAAAATAAATTAAATAGTTAGGAGCAGCTTTTTAATTTTTCATTATAACATCAACTACACACATCATCATCATCACGCTGTTGGATGAAAGTTCGCAATGATTTTTTATACCCTTCGCTCATAGAGTGAAAGGGTATATTAACTTTGTCATGAAGTTTGTAACGCATTGAAGGAAGCATCTCCGACCATATAAAATATGTATATATATATGATCAGCGTGACGAGCTGAGTCGATTGGACGATGTCCGTCTGTCCGTATGTCCGTCTGTCTGTCTGTTGCGACGCGTTTTGCCCGGCCAGTTTAAAAGCTATGGAGCTGAAATTTTGCACACATGCTACTTTTTGTTGCAGGCAGTTTGTATGTTTGAATCGCTAAAATCCGACGAGGGGGTCGTGGGGCTGCCATACAAACCTACCCCCCAAATTTAGGTTCTTCTTTGAAAAACTTTTTTATTTATGCACCAATTTCAATAAAATTTCACACAAATGTGTTTCAATAGGCAACACATAACATATGTAAAAATCCACCAAATCCGACAATGGGGTCGTGGGGCTGCCATACACACCTAGTCCCCCACATTATGTTCTTCTAAGAAAAACTTTTTTAGTTTGTCATCGATTTCAATCAAATTTCGCACAAATGTGTTTCTAGTAATACCACAAAACATATGTAAAAATGGACCAAATCGGATCATGGGGTCATGGGGCTGTCATAGAAACCTAGCTCCCCAAATTAAGTTCTTCTGAGAATTTTTTTTTATTTATACACCAATTTCAACCAAACTTCACACAAATGTGTTTCTATTGATGACACAAAACATATGTATAAATAGATGGAGTCGGACCATGTGGTCATGGGGCTACCATACAAACCTAGCCCCCCAAATCAAATTTTTCTAAGAAAAACGTTTTTATTTGCACACCAATTTCAATCAAACCTCAGAAAATTATATTCCTATTGATGCCACATAACAAACGTGAAAATAAAGAAATCGGACTATGGGGTCGTGGGGCTGCCATACAAACTTGACCCCCAAAATTAGGTTCTTCTAAAAAATACTTTTTTATTTGGACACAAATTTCATAAAAAAAAAAAAAAATCATGGAAATGTATTTTTATTCATGGTACAAAACATATGAAAAAATGAATTATATCGGACCATGGGGTCAAGGGGCTGGCATATAAACCCAACCCCCAAATTAGGTTCTTCAAAGAAAACCGTTTTTATTTGTCCACCAATCTGAAGCAAATATGTTTTAATTGATGCCACAAACATACGTATAAATTGATGGGAAGGCCATAGGGCTGCCGTACAACCCCCTTCCCCCTCTTTTTGGTTCTTATAAGAAACCCACGTCCCCGTTTCGCCGAATAAATCTTCGCCAAGGCACTTATGAGAAAATTCAAAAGCACGGAAGCAGGGAGGACTGAACACTAGTCATAGGTACGCCCGAAAATACTTTTAGCCCGAGGGGAGCGAAGGGTATCCAAATTTCGGCCGCGCCCGAAATTCGCCTCGGTCTCGTTTCAATCTATGTAAGATGATGGCGTAAGCTAAATATGGCGTAAATATGCAAAATAAACAAAAATTCCATTCAATACTATGGGAAAAATTTCTTTGTGTGTGTCTTCTCTATGCGATAAGACTAACCAGCCGACCGACAGGTACTGAATAAGAGCCATCAGAAACCCGGCCATATCCCATGTTCCATAATCTGTTTGTTTGTTTTGGTAGAAGTTCGTAAAATCAAGAACTCACAAAGGCGCAGTTAAAGTTTTGCATCGGCATCAATAAGTACGATTTCAAAATATACAGGGTTTCCTATTGATGGTGAAGGATATTTTAATGGTAGGTAGGGTGCCTCATTTGGGGAAAATTAATGTACAACGGGACCCCTCTATTTTTAACCGTTACAATGTAATAGCATATTTTGTCAAAATGTCCAACTTGTCGAATTAAATCCAAATTTGACACACCATCCGAGATATGACTTCACTTTCTGTAACTGCATAAAATTTCCAATAAAACGACACCTAGCGCGTTACGAAGTTGCTCGTAATTTCCGTGATACACCCGTTCAAACTTTAAAAAAATTAAAAACTTTAAAAAATGATAAAAATTTGATGAAAACCCGATTTTTAGATTTCTTTTTGAACGGGTGTATCTCGGAAGATACGAGCAATCGTAAAGGGCGACGTGTCCTTTCAACAAGTCGGGCAATTCGACAAAAAATGCTATTACATTGTGACGGTTAAAAATAGAGGGGTTCCGTTTAATTTTAATTTTCCCCAAATGAGCCACACTACCTACCATTAAGATATCTTTCACCATGAATGGGACACGCTGTAGGTATATATATATAGGTATATATATATGTATATATGTACATATATGAATTTTAGCAGCTGCTTTTCGTGTTGTTTTATAAGGCCGTCCATTACAAATTATATTTTAAAACCGCGTGATCCAATTTTTTGTTGCTGTAGCGGCCCTATAGGATTTTTTTCTCTTGAATCGATCGAGTCTGGCAATTTATTAAAAAAAAAAACATGACCTTCCGCCAAACGTCCCCTATATCGACCGTTTCATCTCTGCTCTGGAGAAAAAATCGAAAAATATACCTCTATTGCCCTTGGTACCCCCTATAAAATGTTTTTGGTCTTGGGTCGCATCTTTGAACGGTTGTAACTTTCGAACCGAGACAGCTAGGAAATTTGTAGCAAAATATTCGTCCCAACGTCCCCTACATCATCCACTTCATCCCCGTCCTATACACAAATTTCAAAAAATAGACCCCCATTATCCTTGGTACCTCTTATGCAATTTTATTGGTATTGGTTCGCATCTTTGAACGGCTGTAACTTTCGAATTCATCACTCAAGTTCCATTAGGAATAAGTTTCTATTTTCCGTACGGCATAATGTAATTTCTCCTACTATGAAAACCGGTATGCTATAGGTATGTTTGCAGCAGCACATTTATGCGATCTGACCAGCGAATACGTCCTGTAAAAACAATTTAATATGCCCACCCATGACAGTTTGGCGTGTACTTTGTGATACTTGGTGGAACTTTGGTCAGGAAGGGTAGTGGTTTCAGTTAAAATATAAACTAAAAGATTCTGACCAAAAACCGATTTCAAATTATACAGCGCGAAAAATGTCCTAATTGTGTTCCTTTGGACTCTAGGAAATTACCATTTGAAATCAGATCAGATCAATGGTGCTTTAGAATTTCGATAATTAAAATTATCATATGCTAGAACTTACCGCTATATTTTATTGAGTCATACATTTTTCATAAGAAAATTGTGTCTCCTATGCACTGATGTATTTCGAAAAGTTCACCTTGAAGCACTAACAAAGTCCTAGTTCGTAAGCTTTCCTCGGATAATACGTACCGTTATGAAAAAAAAACTATTTCACTTTTTAAATGAATACTCGCTCTGTGGCTCACTTGGTTCAGTAACACTCTACGATGCTAGTAATCTAGAGGTCCGGAGATCGGATCTCGTCGTGATCCAAAATTTCCGTACATGTGCGGATAGGAAATATATATGCTCTTCTGGCAAAAATGTTTGTCAACCACAGCACTAACTACCTAATAAGCTGGTGAAGACTGTGATCAGATCACTGTTGTTTGCTTTTAGCCTGTAAGGCTTGACCCCCGTACTATCGATATTTAGCTAGATAACAGCAGTTTTATGTTTGACCATCGCTCATTTTCGATAAATCCGGAACCCTTTGACTGATTTTTTAAATTTGTCACGATTTTAGAGCTACTTGGCGCTCACTTTTTCTTATATTTCCAAGATCCTACGTAACAGGGTTCATAAGTTACAGCGGCCCAAACCGCAATTTTGTGTTTTCTAATTGAAAATTGTCCATAACTCGGAAATTCGTGAGCGCAGATTTGCAAAGCACCGTACTGTCCATATTTGGTGGAAATTTCAAGGGGTACATTCAGGGCCGGCCTTAGCACTCTGGTGGCCCTGGGCCAAATGGATGATGGTGGCCCCTACTCCCTTACTAATACACAAACAAAACGCATCTGATCTTGATTGGCTGAATGTTTCCCCTTACGTTAGATCTGCGACTGACGAGGGCTTAATCAAAACTCTTTAACGTTTTACACCAATATTGGGAGCTGCTGTCACTGGCAGTTAGCTGTTTTTTAATCACCTCAAATTCTAATCTTCTCTCATGATCATATTTCTGGCATTCATTAAAAAATCGCAGGCAATTTTTTTATTTAATTACCATTTCTTCCAATTGGAAACAAAACTGACATTTTGCAAATTTTTGTTAGTCGTGTAACTTTTCATTTGCAAAACATTCAAAATACCAAGCTTGAAATAGATTCGACGCGTCAGCATCGGCATCAGCAGAAACATTTCAATTTAGAACACACGCATTAGCCATTTTTTGTGCTTCTGCTGTCAATGTGGGTCATCAAAGGCAAATGCGTGTGTTCTAAATTGAAAAGTTTCTGCTGATGCTGACGCGTCAAATCCATCCACCATCCATCTGACTAAATAAATAAATAAATAAATAATGGCATTCACCGGAGTGCTTAGTTGGCAGCCTAAACCTTAGAATTTTAATACTATGTACAACATTTTGTGGAGTTTTTCTATTAATTCCTTGAATTTTTCGATCAAAAGTAATTTCTACATTACTCATTTCCTATATTTGAGAAGTTGTAGCGGAACCCTATAGTGTTCTATGAAACCCTGTTTGGGAAGCACTGTTAGACGATAATTTTGTACACGCAGTGCATCGTGTTCCTATAAATAATACATCCGCCTGTTTTCAATGCAGAAAACTCCAATCCTCATTTATGGGTCTGACGTCGATAACCAGGGCCGGATTTCCCATATGGGCAACCTGGGCTACTGCCCGGGGCGGCAAATTCTTAAATTTTTTTATTAGTCTAAAATTATGGGAAAGATGGATTTTGAAAACTCAAACATAATTGTAGAAAATAATTTGCTTTTTTAATTTATTCTAGTTAGATGTACATATTCGTCTTAATACAAAGCACCTAATCGCAACCTCAACTCAAATTTTAATGTGATTGCGCCTTGAAAAATTGGGACT
Organism: Microchrysa polita; assembly: GCA_949715475.1. Taxonomy (NCBI): domain Eukaryota; kingdom Metazoa; phylum Arthropoda; class Insecta; order Diptera; family Stratiomyidae; genus Microchrysa; species Microchrysa polita. The sequence continues at coordinate 15,728,598 of OX454417.1, read as the reverse complement.
ACCCAAAAATTTTGCTTGAAGCATACACTTATTCGCTGTGGCGTGCTGGCCTTTATTTCAATTAGAGCCGGAGTATAATCATCTTTGGCTTCACTTTAAACATTTGGTCTGAAGCCACATCAAGTGATATAAATACGCGAGTATTTGGCTACCAGCTCCTGTTTTCAAGCCTCTAAAATTGCCCAAGACTTGAAGGAAAAAACGAAAAATATTTTTGATGATAGCAATCCTTTGGAAAGTTCAAAACGCCTCCAAGCAAGTAACTCATCTAACCACACATTTTCGTGTGTTCAATTACTTCTTAAATTTGTCCCCACATCAAATTCGCTGCGAACCAAGGATTTGGTTTCGGGAGAGGTCCAAGTCTCGATATTAGAAATGCGGCATTGGCAATCAAATTTTTATGTTTCTATCGGGTGAATAGATTTAACTAAATTTGTAAGAATATTTACGCTTTAATTTTCAAATTTTCAATTTCAAAACGGGAAATTCCACCGAAAATAAAAAATAATTTAAAATAGTTGAAATTAGGAAAATCTAGAACTTTTTAGGCAACGAATGATTTTTGCTGAGTAACATCAATTTCCCAATTCGTTTTCGTTATCTTTATCACCGAAAACAAATTAGGTCAAGGTGTGTTAAATTTACCGAGAGCTTTCTTAATTTTGGGTTTTTTTTTTCGGTAAGGAATTTTTTTTTTTTTTAGTCCGCAAATTATTTTTAAAACGATCGACAAAGAAAAAATGTAGAAAACATGAACGCATTTCTAAAGAAAGTGAAAAGCCGAATGTAATAAGAATTGTACAGCTTTCGATGCTATCCTTGGAGTTTCAATCATTCCTGAAAAAAAATTTGGGAGGTGCACGGAACACCTGGATTCCTACCCTGGGAAGCAACATAAACAAATTTCAAGCAAACAAAATACGCTTACTGGTAAAACATATGAAATTTTCAACGTTTCACATACCCCCGCTAACGTTTTGCCTACATTTCCTTTGTGAGGTGACAAACTGCTACCTTCAAGCTTATCTAGTGGTGAAGGGCGGCAAATTCGTTACTGCCCAGGGGCGCCATAGAGGCTAAATCCGGCCCTGTCGATAACAGGCGTGTGGTTAAGTTATTCATGATAAACACCAATTCAAACTTCTTGTAACCTAATGGTGTCACGTCTTGTAAAGAAACAGTATGAGATTTCCAGTCACTAATCTCGATTTTAAGATTTTTGTATGGCAGCAATGCTCAGCTTTCGACGTGGTCTAAGAGAGCAAAAAATGAAGGATCCGAATATCGTAATTCGAAAATTTTGATGTAGGTTTATTTTTCCTCTTTCTTCCCTTATTATACCAATCCGTGAAGTAGTGGCCTCTTGTGTCATCACTACCGGCTTTTCATGGTATAATCTCAGGCTTATCCTGCACCTTATCGAGCTTCGATATTGGTAATTTTTTTCGATAAGTTCTAAAAATCAAACTTCTTTAAAACCATGCTACCGTCACTGGAATTTTTAACAAAAATCAAAGACATCAATGGTGACGTTGGAGAGCAGATATTGCAATATGTTTCAAAAGAGAGAGCTCTCTCTCTCTTTTGAAAGATGGATGTCTTATCCCTATGCATGTTATAACAGATTTTTTATCAGTAAAATTACATCATCGCTATTTCACTTTATATTAAATTTAGAACTAACTTTAGAACTACTTTAGTTCGAGTACATATCTTTCGCGTGGATGCCCCTTTTGAGTGATCCTTTTTCCGAGTGGTGGCCCTTGAAACTAAAGGTTTCTTGAGAGTGGTGGCCCCTTAAGTGTAGTGGCCCTGGGCGACCGCCCAGTTCGCCCACCCCTAGGGCCGGCCCTGGGTACATTAAAAACTCTATGAGGCAGGGACGTAGCCAGAATTTTGTTTCGGGAGAGGTCCGACATTCAGTTTCAGAAAGTTTGACATTATTAGAAATTAGAATTTGTTGTTAACTGTGGAAACTAGTTTCAACGTTGCTCCATTGCACTACATGCCTCCTCTCCTACTGTTCATGTACAATTATTATTGAAGTGCTCGTGGGGCATGGTATCAGTACGAAGCAGCAAGCCTAGGGTTACTTAAACAATCGCAATATACGACATTTACTTACTTTACTTTATATGGTTTAACGAAACTCTATTGCGCATAGGTATAAACTTACCTTACCTAAAAAATTGAAGCATGAGGTACTGGCTGTTGTTTATGTGAAGAAGTATGCAAAGCGTGCTTGGGCTCGCGTATTCGGTGCCCGCGTCGTGCCGCTTTTGCCTTCCCTTTGCACGGCTCTGAGAATAGCGACTTCATTGTTACAGGAAAATATTTTATTTCAAATTCTGGAGCCTGTATGCAGCCTAACGAAATTTGCCGAAGTATCTATTATTAAAGACTATTATATATTCACGGTTGATTCTTCCTTCGTCCAGATGGCACAATTTCTCGAACTGCAAGCTGGGTTGGGTACGATATTCCGCCCATAATATTCCCGTTTTTCAAAATCCCGACATTCAGTATCCCGCCAGTTTAAAATCCGGCTCAATTGAAATCCCGTCTAAGGAAAATGCCGCCAATTTAATATCCTGCCATTTCAATAACCCACTAATTCAAAATACCGCTTTTTAATACCCCGTCATAGAAGGTAAGTATTCTGAAATAAGGAAATATAGAATACTTATCTTTTATGAATACAAAAACCCCACCACATTTTCCGTTGAAATAATGGGTCTCCTCGCATGGGGATACTTCATTCTAACAGACCCACGGACCAGGTGATTTAATTTGAAAAATAGGTGGTCTGGTCTTTCGGTAGTCGAGACTGAAGTATTCCCTGTATAACAGTTTTGTTCTGTAGGGACTAAATTGCCATCTTTATCGAATAAATAAACAAATATTCCGACGGATTTATACTAAGAGAATCGCATTAACTACTGGGAATCACATTACATAACGTTTGATTTTTTTGCCAGGAATGGAAATAATTTTTGACGGGATTATTTCACTATCCACTGGCGGGGTTTTTAGTGGGCGGGATTTTGATGTGGCGGGATTTTGTAATGGCAGCATTTAAAAATGGCGGGATTTTAAAGTGGCGGGATTTAGTAATGTCGTGATAATGTTAAACGGAATTTTTTGTAAAAAGCGGGATTATAAACAGGCGGGATTTTGATTTTTCGGGATTAAGTAGGTATCTCCTGCAAGCTTAGATACCTACAATCTAGTTTCGACAGCATTCTAGGAATGAATAAATTGGATGCACTTTGATAAGTTAAGTTTCAAAGCCTATTGAAATAATTTCGGAAGGGGTCCAAACCCCTCGACTCCTCACCTGGCTCCGTCGCTGCTATGAGGTCGTATTATTTCATGCATCATAGTGGTAAAGCCTTGTGAAATATTGCAATAACAACGTGACCCATACAGGCTATGCTGTTATTTTTACCCCATGTAGTTACACTAAAAAAAGACGCCTAATATTCTAACGACGATATGTAAATCAAGTAAACAAATTTCGAAATTTCGTTCCCTATAAAATTACGCAAAAACCCATCTACAAACAAAAGTACCTTAAAGCAATAAACATTCCTTCTGTCTATAGAGCGAACACTATGCGCTAACGATACTTCTGTTAGGATTCATATCCAATTTGATATGTCATAAATTCAATATGCAATTTCCCCATAAAAGACTCTCAACAAAGTCCCTTTCATCGGGAATTGCTTTTCAGAAGAAAAAATATCACTCTAACTATTAGTACGCAATACTATGAAAACAAAATCTATATCACCCTATCCCGTGGATGATGCATCTTTCTTCTTTTCTTTTATGATCCTCCTCCAATAATATTTTTATGTCATTTTTGCCGTCATTTTTCATAGCATAGTAGGGAGAAAAGCTTGCTGGTGGCCTACATTGAGATGAAATGAAACGATTTTTTTTTTCGAAACCACAAAAAAAATATCCAAAAAGAAGAAACAACTCACAAGTGGAATTCCCAAATTTGAAGAGGTAGGTAGGCTTTGAGATGACACTATACGAACGTGTGTCCTCAATTTCTTATGATCCCGTCCGCTCCGATCGTGGACTTGGAAAAATTCAAGAAAATTCGCCTTAACATCCGTTTGTCTTCTTTTGAGCCTCTTCTGGCGTGACAAGATGTGCGTTGTTTATGTTTTATATAGATGGCAGGCGACAAAAGCGACATTTTGGAATGTGCACGTTTCTTTTTTATAATATTTGTGACATGACACGACGCTCGCTGCTCCCTTCATATACTTTTCGAATAATACAAATAAATTCAGAATTGCAGTAAGGGAGCGAATGCCGAAGCAGCTGTTGTGTGTATAGCTGTGATTTTCTAAAATTAGTTTGTTAGAATCTTTTCAGTTTTTTTATGTTCACTGAAGATACGTTCAGCATTCGTTTTTTTTATATTTTGGATTGGAGAAAAAAATTACATGAAAAAATGTTGTCAACTAAAGGGTTAAACATATTGGATATATTTGTTACATAATGAATCAGAAATATTTGTTTAAAATATGAATCTAGTGTCAATATAATGCCATAAGGTTACCCCCTATATGGCATTATAATTACCCCCTGTATCTTATTGCTCGTCTTTAATAGGCTCTTTCCTGCCATGGAGTCATCGCATGTTTTTGCCAGTTGTTCGGCGAGGTATAAGGCTCTGTGACCCGCTGATCCGTTAATTGGATCTACACATGCGACAGGGTTTCTATGAAAGATGCCTCCTCAAAACATCTTGCTGACCACCCTACGATTAGGGTAACTCGAGATGGTCTCTGTGCTTCCGTGAATAAAATTCCCTGGTGGTTGCTATTGATCTAAAGTTCGCTAACTTGCCACTCAGCACTTGGAACATCCATATCCTACTTTACATCTCCTAAAGGTATTAGCACTGTCTAACTATATCTATATCGTGATGTGAAAAAGCGGAAAAGAGCGTTTGCCCACGCTTATTTGTTCTGCGACTGCCCTATTCCCGAATCCACACGTTGAAGTCCCTGACATCACCTGTTTGCTGTTTATAGTTTTCCTAGTTGCTTGCTGCTGCACAATTACAGTCTCTCACCCTCACTAAGTGGCCGAATGACACTTAAAACATCGCTTCAGAGACAATTGCCATTTTAATCAACAGAATCCTAAGCTGTCTATTTCCATTACTTTGTTGGCTACGTCTGTAGGCAAGCCTGTGGGTATTACTTGGGTGCCACCGTACCCTCCGCCGCCGGCCGCTACCTGCCTCATTTCATGTTTGGCGTTCCAGTCCTGGTTTGGTCTTAATACTTTTCAGCCTGCCTGGTTACTTAAGTTAAAGTCGATCTATATAAAGTTTCAGGTTATTAGCTCCGTCCTTCGTAGAAGGCTTAGAAGAAAGTTAGCCAGGTTTACTTTGGGTGCGCCCATTCTGGTATAGTTTGAGCCCCAAAGAAATTTTGTCTCCAGCTCATAAGAACAGCGGGGCATTCGAAAATAACATGCAAGGCCGATTCCTCATCTTCGTTGCAGAGGCGGCATAGTGGGTGTTGTGTGTAGATTCCTATTGTATGCAGATGTTTCCGTAGGGTACAATAACCGGTTATAATGCCTGTCACTGCACTGAGGCTCGTTTGAGACTGAGGACTTCGGTGCAGCTGGTATGCCAGTTGGATCCCAGCATACGCTTGCTGTGCCTGAGCCCTTCAGCGAGTCTCCATCGATCTTGGAATTTATCCTCGGTCCATCGCCTGGCAACGGCTCTGGCAGTGGATTTACTATTTCGATTGCAGGTTCGGGACCAGTGAAGGGTAGTTCGGAACCCTCTCTTGCAAGGGCTTTCTCATTGTCTTGGATCCCCTGTGCACATCTGAATTTAACGTTAGGCCTAACCATTAGGGGGCCGAAGGTTGATCACACCTGCTAAAGAGAAGTCTTTAGCGAATAGTGTACCTCGGGGATGGGTGAGCCCAGGGGACCATGGTCCCTTCCCATCTTGGAGTTAGTCTCGAGGGGGCTGTCGGTTGTTAAGCAAGACATCGAGCTGGTGATGCAGCCCCGGGGTTGGGTTCCTGATGGTGAGTGCATTCACCGGATGGAGAAATCCCCATCTGGCAACAAGATCCGTGCCAGTAAAATAGCTGGAGGTCCAAACCGCTTACGCAAGGACCGGGGTATAAAGCCGTAAGGCTAGGTGACCCTTAGACGGTAAACCCCGTAGATGGTATACTTGTCTTCGATCCCCTTTCCCGCAGGGGGAGTGTGTTCAAGTGACACACATATTTGGTGCGTTGCGACACCACGGACCCGAGCAGCGCAGGGAGGCCCCTGGTATGGTTGATACGCCATGGCGTGGATCTGTACAAAGACCTTCGGGAGGTGACGATCCTGAGCTCCCGAGCTCGTCATGTATGGGTGACACAGCATGGCTTGACTTTTTCCCTATTCCTTCAAAAAGTCAGCCATACAAGCTTACACGACGCAGTGCTTCCTCGTAGGGGAGAAACCACATATAAGCCTACGTGTCCAGTCTCGGAGTTGGCGGCTTCGCATAACCCAAGCCTCGAAGGGGCCAGTTAGGGAGAATGGCCTTTGCGCCTATACCTAGCTGGTTTGTGGATTGATGACCAATGTGAACGGTAGCGCTACGAGTCTGCTTTAAGCCGACGAGTAGTAAACAGGCATAACGATCCTGCGGCTGGCAAGCCGAATTCGTTAGGTCTAACCGAAAGGGGCCAAAGGAGGATCACACCTGCTATTGAGAAATCTTTAGCGAATAGTGTACCTCGGGGATGGGCGTGCCCAAGGGACCATGGTCTCTACCCATCTAGGCGTTGGACTCGAGGGGGTTCGTGGTTGTTAGACAAGTCGGCCAGCTAGAGTCGCATCCCAAGGTGGGGTTCCAAAGGAAGGTATCCCGGCAGAGAGCACCCTTCCGGCTATTAGTCGGATAAATCTCGTCGTCCCGCAAGGGAGGGAGGTTATGGCCATTAGGCTCAGGTACTTCTAATGACGAATGCGAGGTAGACGCAGGATGAATGTCTTCGATCCCCTTATGCTCTTTCACCAATTACAGAGTTACATTGTTTCGGGTAGCTAGGTTTTTGAGGTTTTGTTGGCATTCCCAAACTAATTTTGAGGTTGTTTGCAATGGGCTTTATGGCAGCTTGACTGTTGGAGAGAATATAGATGGTCTTGTATGTATACCCCTTTCGAGTACTCTCCCCTGCTGCAAGGCTTATAGCTATAAGTTCTGGGAACATTACGCTATCGGCTCTCGCAAGAAGAATTTTCTTGTTCTTCTTATCGAGACTAGCGACACTTATCTTACCATCTGCCATATAGCGGACATATAGCGGAAAATATCGGAAACACAAAAGCTCCCCCTATAAGAACGGATAGCAGAACAAGCCAAGTTCTGCCTGGAAAACACTTGTGTATTGACCTACGGGTTTGGAGATACTAAAATTGATGGTTTTAGTATAAACTCCTGCCCCTTTTCCTTCGTCTGTCTTCGACCCATCCGTGTACCACACTATATGTTTTGATAGATGGTTGTCGTTCCATTTACTCCAGTCTTCCCTAACCGTTGAGGTTTGGATGTTGAAGTCGAAAGTGTACATGACGGGGGTATAATCGCTGCCCATATCTAGGAATGGGATTGTAATGATTTCTGTACAGTGTACAGTACAGTACAGTGTCCTTCCCTGTGTGGTGTCCACATGTTCGATGATTGTAGTCTGTACGCTGCGAGTCTTGCCTCTTCTGTGATTGCGAGGTGCATTGGTGGCAGGTCTAGTAGTTTCTCTAGAGTCAAAGTTGGTACACAGCGCATGGCGCCGGTTATGCTTGCGCATGTCATGTACTGTTTATAACTTCGCTGTATCTGTTTTTGATTGATTTTAGTCCAGCAGACTATCGAGCCATAGGTCAGACGGGGTTTGACCAGGGCTTTGTAGATCCAGTGTATCATTCGTGGTTTTAACCCCCACGTTTTCCCTATTGCTCTTTTAGTTGCATATAGGGTATGTTTACCTTTTGCAATTGTTGGTTGAATAAGGTTGGAGCACTGAGCCCTTCCTAGATGCGTTTGCGACTGAGGGCTATTAGTGTAGACTCTCGACTACAAGGTTCCACAGGAGAGGTGATAGGATACCCCCTGTGGGCATCCTTTGAGGGCAGCTGAATACATGGTTTCACCAAATAAATTGTACTTGTCATCCTTGAATCATTGGTTTTATCCACCAGACAGATGGTGTTTTGGACCCCACGATTCAAGGCACCGCGCCGTGTACAAGAGATTCAAAAGAAGTGTTGTCGAAGGCCCCCTCTATATCTAGGAAGTCCGCGAGCCCTACTTCTTTGCTTTCTAGTGTGGTCTCAATCTTCCCAACTAAATGCTGTAGCACTGAGGGAAAAGCGACAGGCACCTGTCCCTGATATGTTTATCGACGAGCTTTTCCAATGATTTGAGAGAGAAGAAGGTAGATTTATTGGTCTATACGATTCCGCTAGGGTTTTGTCGCGCCCCGGCTTTGCCAGAAATGCTACTTTTACCTACTTCCAAGTGATTGGAATATTACCCAAGGCCATGCTGGCTCTAAACAGTCTTAGTAAAAGCGGAGCCAGACTCGTAAGACCCTGCTGAAGCAGGGCTAGGTAGCCACCGTCTGGCCCTGGTGATTTATAAGGTTCGAAAGTGTTGACCGTCCATTCCACCCTATTGTAAGTTACTATTTGGTTCGCAAGCAGCCAGTCGTTTTTGTTCGCCCTGAAAAGCAGGGAGTCATCATCCAACTAGTCTGTGCGTGCCATTGTAATGGTGGATCCAGGAAAGAGAGACCCTAGAAAGATTTCCAGGGTCTCCTTACCTGTTTTTGTTTGGTTTCTATCGGAGTTTTTAAGTGTCCCAATGGGGTTTGTTGGATCCTTGGCTAGAATCTTCTGGAGTCTCACTCCTTCGGGCAGATTTTCGATCTCTTCGCAGTACTTCCTCCAGGATTCCCTCTTTACTTTCCTAATTTCTTTGTTGTACTGGGTTAGGTTGCAGCGGTATGTGGCCCAATCCCCAGTTCTTTTCGCTTCGTTGAAAAGCTTCCGTGTCTTTTTACGCAGGATGTTCATGTTTGAGTTCAACTATTTGCACTTCACATTGGTATGTCATCTCGTTAACCTGCAACTCTCTCCGAAGGATGTCTTTATTGCGGCTTGCAGTTTATCCGCTAGAGTCTCCACACAGAGTGTAGTTTTGATGTGTCTGGGAATTTAAAATTAAGTTTTCGAAAAAAAGAAATATTTTTAATTTATAAGGTAACATAAGATCCATTGAAATGCAACGCAAAATGTAGGTACTCATCGTCAAGACATATCATTCACGACAATTGCACGCAAAGTGCTATTTCCGTTCCCTATATGTCTGGAGAGTCGCGGATAGATGCGAACGGATAGATATAATTTTGACGGTTGTCATCACTCTTAACAAAATCCAGCCCCGTTCAGTCACTTAGTTTGTCTCACATATAGACATCATATCCTCATCTGCATTTTACGATATTATGGTCGTTATGGTTTCTCGCGGATGGCGAAGCGTGTCGCCAAAAGGTCATACACTCGACTCCTATGCTACTGCACACACATATGCAAATAAACTTAACATTTTAATGGCCTCCCATAATCCTTAATGAGTATGAAATGAGTGCGCCATACACTTGGGATTTATGGGCGTCAATTACTTTTCAAACATTGCTACATACGACACACCAGCCATATTGCAAAATAGTAAAATGTTCGCGTACATTACCTCTTCTGACAAGCGTGTGCGCTGGCATGATTTGTAATTGTGTATATCCACGACCAGAATTATTGTCCATAAGTGTCACAACATCCTCCGGATTGTACGCGGCATTTTCGATGATAGTTTCGTCAACGGAAAGGATTTGATCGCCAACGGATAGAGCACCGCACCTGTTTTAGGAAAAAAGAACAATTTAGATAGCAGGAATGATTATTATTCTAATTGTAAATTTTAAGTAATATTTGTTGAGTATTTCCTGTATTAGGCTGCGGTTGGCACCTTTTACGATTTGCTTAAACCAAAAGCCTTAAACGCAATTTCTAGCAGTTTAAACTAATGGCAATTCACAAAAGATCTTAACGTTAATTTTTGGGATGATTTCACAAATACAAAAAATCAATTAGACGTTAGCCTGCCAATGATGCAGAATATTAACGAAAGCCAATAAATTATAGTTCCGAATGAATCGCAAATTTCTTTATTTTTTATATCAAATAGACTTTCACTACATTCTTTCCACATTTTTCAAAAAACACCGACAATTCTCACGTTTTCATTCAAAAAGTAAACAACATTTCGCTAATAAACAAACATAAAACGACGATTAAATATGATTAGCTAATTACGCCACCCTGCGTAAAAAAAACCACCACCGCGAGACCACACGCCGACGACGACGGTTGCTGTTTATGATTCTTTTTAGGAGCATACTTAAAAATCCATAAATTTTATAGTGTAAACTCAATTTCTAATTTTCACCAACAGAAACACTGCGCACCCCTTTTCACTCACCTGTCCGCTATACTTGCCGGCAATATGCTCGCGATATACACTCCGGCCGCAGATACTTCATCTATTTTTGTATGATCGTTGTGCAAAACCGGCGAATAATTGCTCAAGATCAAGCCCAATTTATCATTGAACGGACGTTCAATTTCGATCAGTAGCGGTCCCATGGAGAATTCAACACTTTGCATTACCGAAACGTCGTATTCGATCATGAGATTGGTATAGCCGGATACGTGACCACATTTGAGAATTTGTTGAGCTTCCGATAGGGTTTTGTTGATCAGGGAGATCTGGATGAGAGAAAGTATGAGATTGAGAAAAATTGTAAGGAAGAAAAATGTTCATAGGGACATGAGGATATCTTGGAAAAGTTGCCATGAAATGGTGGTAAAAACAAAGTCACACAAATACATCGTAAACTGATGTAAGCGAATTAGAGATTCTATGGAGAAACATATTTTGAGAGAGTACTTGTAAAGTAAAGTAACTCTAAGTACTAAAACTATAAAAAAAATATTTATTTGTACCCTTGTAACATCAGTCTGTCGAAAATCTAATATGTATTTGGTAAAGACGCCATAAATTATACGTTTTAATATACGCTTCAGTGCTCTGAGATTAAGTAGCGCAGTGGCGGGTTCAGTGGAACAGGGGCCTCCAAGCCTAAAGGGCTCCCACAGGCCATATTTGTTTCAAATATGTATTAATGTTCATTAGTCAAAATATTTTTAAAATATTTACAAATCACGTTCTAAATTGAGGAATTTTCAAATCATGATGATAAATTTCTATTACAAATTCGGTAATTCCTAAGCTATTTGAGAAATTGGTTTGCGATAAGCTGACCGTTGTCGCTGAACCTCTTCTTAATGAACAGCAACATGATTTTCGAAAAGGCAGATCGACCACAACCAATCTAATAATCCTGGTATCAGAGGTGTTGTGTGAAATGGAAAAGGGGAATCAGATTGATGCAGTTTATACAGATTTCAGCAAAGCTTTTGATAGAGTGGATCACCTAATCCTAATTAAGAAATTACATAAATTCGGGGTAACTGGGTCTCTTCTTAGTTGGCTCCGCTCTTATCTTCTTAGTCGAACTCAATTTGTTAAATTTCAAGGTTATCTATCTAAAAATATATCTGTATCCTCTGGTGTACCACAAGGCAGTCATTTGGGTCCTCTACTCTTTTCTTTAATATCTTCATTTCAGACCTATCACATTTATTATCCGACATACCCCACCTACTCTATGCTGATGACCTAAAATTGTACCACATAATTCAATAACATTCTGACGCTGCATTTCTTCAACTCAATGTTAAGAAGTGCCAAGTAATAAGTTTTTCCCGTAAGAGCCTAATTATAACCAACTCCTATAATCTAAATAACGTTACACTTAACCGATTTGACCAAATAAAAGACCTTGGCATCGTTTTGGACAACAAACTACGTTTCAATTTGCAGTATGATATGGTACTGTTACTGTCTACTGCTAACAAGCAACTCGGCTTCATTAAAAGGCGAGCGAGAGAATTTAAGAATCTTTGGGTTACGAAATCTTTGTATACCACATTAGTCCGACCCCTTCTTGAATATGCTTGTGTTGCAACAGATTCGAGTCGATTCAAAAACAATTTCTCCTTTTTGCTCTAAGAAATCTATATGATCCTGCCGATTTCCGTAATCTTCCCTCATACGAATACAGATTAGGTATTTTAAATTTAATGTCACTCTCTTCAAGAAGAACGCTTCTTAGTGCATTTTTTACTTTCGATGTAATTAATGGTCCAGTTAATGTGGATTTTCTATCCAACAAAATAGTTTTCAACGATCAAATTAGACGTACTAGACATACATCTCTCCTGAAGGAGTATCAACACCTAACCGTTTATGGCTACAATGAACCCACAAACAGATGCTGTCGTAATTTTAACTCTGTTAGTGTCTATTATTCCCCAGGTATTTCCAAACTTACATTTAAGCAAAAATTGGTTAAGTCCCTCACTATATCCTAGTTTCCCTATTTTTATATAAAATGTAATTACTATTGTTAAGCCTTGATTTGATTAAATAAATAAATAAATAAATTGATTAGTTTCAAAATCATATTTTAATAATTTCCCACTTCTAACTAACGAAATTCCATGTCGAAATTCCATAATTTCAAAATATTCTTTCGAATAAAAAAAAATTTTGCTGACGAATTTCCATTACAAAATGATGAATGTGATAAGATAACCAATTTATCCATTAAAAATTGACGAGTTTCAAAACCACGTTTACGAATTTCCATTTCTAACTAACGAAAATCCAGATCCAGATCATCGAAATTCCAGAAAAAAATGGACGAATTTCAAAAATATTATTAAGAATTTCCATGTCCAATTGATGAATTTCCACATGAAATTCACGAATATAAAGGTCATGTTATCGAATTTCCAAATCACGTTGACGAAATTCTATCTCAAATTGACGAATTTTCATGTATAATTGACGAATTTATTACAAAACTGACGAATTTCCACGTCAAATTTATGAATTTCCGAACCAGCGACGAATTTACATTTTAAATAAATTTCCCAATCACGGTCACAAATTTCTATTTCAAACTGACGAAATTCCATAATTTATAATTAAGTTCCTATAACTGGAAAATTGTTGTAGCAGTGTAAATTCGAGATAATTTTTTTTTCAATGCGATGACGCTGGTAAACTCTTTTAATTGCACTGACAAACAAATAGAGCTGTGAGGATTGCTTATTAAAATTTGAAATTTGATTGCAGAACTAAAATTCAGCTTCGAAAGATATTTAAATCAAAGTAAAGATTAAGTAACAGAGAATACCAATTCCAGTCAGTGGACACTGTGCATGTAGCAAATCAAATAAATCGAAAATTCAACTGTATTGAGTTCCAAACACACATATGTATTTTGAAAACCCTGACGCCACTAAAGTAGCGGATCCAGATCTAAATTTTTTTAGAGTCTCAGCTTTTTGCATTAAAAAATGAGAGCCGTTCATGGATGCGACCCAACAACAAAAAAGTCACATGTTTATTTTAAAATCGTTTAAACGTATGTTAGTTGCGGGGAATGCTTTTTTAACAAGACTAAGCTGACCAGACGTACAGCATTTTGCTGTACAGTGCAGCATTTTGACCTGTCGTACAGCATTGGGAAATGTACAGCATTCCCTACACAACACAATTAAACGGAATTGACTATACATAATAAGTTAATTTCGATAGCTCGGGAACCGTTCCTGATCTTTCTGAAATTTGGCACACTTGCAGAGCCACTTGGCGCTCACATTACCTCCAAATTACAAGGTCCTAGTCTATCTGCGTCCGGAAGTCCATAACTTGGAAATTCTTGAGCAAAATTTTGAAATTTAACCTTCGGGCGGGCGCAATGCATCTGACAGATTAAGTGGTCAGTTTTTGTTGCGCCAATCAGCGATACGAAAAGGGAGAGATCTGAAACTCACAGTAGCTTCATCTTTATCAATCAACTATCCAAAGCAGTTTTCAGTTTCTATCTACCATATGTCTGAGGGGCGGGAGGGGATGAAATAATCTCTCAGATGTATTGCGCCCGATTGTGTTATTTTTTCCTTTTCTATGAAATTTCCACATGTTATACTCTTCACATTGCGTAATAACGTTGTGTTGACTTTTAGGTTCACCAAATCGATCAATAGTGTGTTTTTAGTAAAATAAGCTCACATTTTTTAAGCGGTCGAGTTGTTGGAGGTTTTTTAAATATTGAAGCGAATGAATGCGGAATATTCTTAGAAAATTGAAAATGTGAAGGGTATCAAACTTTGTGAGCCAGTTTTTGTTTCTAAAATTTCGTAGAACTGTTTCAAAAAGGCAATGCAACAATAAATAAGAGTCTAAAATATGCAGAAGCTTAGTTTCATCCTTTTTTCTGCACTTAATCTGTCAGATGCATTGCGCCCGATCGTGTTAGGATTAGTATTGCGCCCGCCGGAAGGTTAACTGACTTGTAGAGTATTGCACTATCTATATTTGGGGAACATTTTAAGGCTCTAGCTACCAAGGTTCTAAGGTAACAGCCGTCGAAAGATTTGATTTTATTTATTTTTCCTATCACAAAACGATGAAAAATCAGCCACTGTACTTCATCTGATTCCCTCTGCAAGGCTTTTCAAATCCGGGATCGGTTTGACATAACTAATGGGAGAGTATCCATTTTTCCATGGTTTCCTCCAGAAATATCGCAATCAGGATAAGCCACCGCTCTAAGATTCTCTTCGGATTTCACTCCATAGCTACAATGAAACCGTGCCTAGGAAACTACCACCAGCTTAAGTAGGGTCGGTTTTATGATTTTGGGAGCCCGAATCAAATAATATCAATTGGGCCCCAAAATTATAAGGCTGTTGAATATAATCTTTTGATGTAAGCTTTGAATAAGTCTATCTCCTGGAAAGAAATCGACGATCTTTGACAACTATCTATTTTTGACATTTTGTCATAGTAAAGGTAGTGGTCAACAGCAATATTTTTGGTATTATACCTTACAGCCTACATGCCTCTAAACTTTGATTAACGTTCAATTAGTGCAGAGGTTCATCGAAATTTGTTTGGTCCTCACCATTACCAATAATAATTTAATTGATATACCTGGCATGTTTTTCCGTAATAAGTAAACAAAAATAATGCGGAAAGAAAGTAACTTCGCAATCCAAAATGTTGCTGGGAAATCGAATAGGATAAGGTTTTAAAGTACGGCTAAATGCGAGCAATATAACTTCAATGATTAACAGCAATCAGAGAGAGAATTATGGGTTCTCTTACGGTTTCTGTAAAAATACTGCCCAAAAGGTCATATATGAGTTCATCATCAAACTTTCTCTAAAATCGCAAACTTAGTTTAATTTGAAGTTGAGAGTTAATGAAAAATTCTGTACTAAGCTGCAAGACATACGTAGATTTTCACCTTAACCTCCTTTCGAATGGAAACCAAAAGTGCCAGTAAGGGTAAATCATGAAATTACCGCATCATGGTATTATGGCTGAGGATTTGCCTGAAAGCCGAATTCCGCAAGTATGTGTACAGCATTGGGCCTTCGGGACTCTGTTCACCTTACTCTAGCAGGCAAGTGGTTATAGGTCAATTCACACTTTTCAGTCATCAGTCACAATCATTTTCCATACAAGTTGACAGATTGTCAGTCAATTGATTGACTGACAATCTGTCAACTTGGATGGAAAATGGGTGACTGTGACTGATGAGTGAAAAGTGTGGACCTTAAAACAAAAAAGTCACCGGTTCTGGATATGCGGAGTTTCCTCGCATGCAACGGTAAGTTTTGCAGGGCTTACTGCATAAATTATTCCAAATTTTCAAAACACTCTTATTTTAGACCAGTACTGGTAATCGTATAATATTAATCATTAGCGCCGTAGTTCCCTAATACTTTTCATCCAAGTGTTCACTCTAAAGGCCTGAATAGACCTCGGGCGGAATGAAAATGAAATTTTTGTCCGCTGCGATTTTCTCAATGAAAATGCATGCTTACTGTCGTGGAACATGTCGGTAATGATGGGGAATTCCATAAGCTACAATCCAAATATGGTTCCAAAATTTTTCTCGGCCATTTTATGTATTATTTTTCGATTCCCCCGTCATTAGATATTTTCCACGGTGAAATGACCGGGGAATCGAAAAATAATACATAAAATGGCCGAGAAAAATTTTGGGAACCATATTCGGATTGTAGCTTATGGAATTCCCCATCATTTCCGACATGTTCCACGACAGTAAGCATGCATTCTCATTGAAAAAATCGCAGCGGACAAACATTTCATTTTCATTCCGCCCGAGGTACTGCGCTTAAGACGGTACCCCAAATCTTGGCTGGGTTCATAAAAACGTAGCCAAGCACAGAATCAGAAGTAGCGGCAAAATAGTTATGCTATGAAAAATAGTGAAACAATCACACATTGGTTGACTGTTCGTTACCAACCTAAAAATTAGGGCTTCTCTGAGGTTTAAAGTCGATACACGTTAGATGGCGCAACATACGAAATTAAGTATGGGTATTATGTTTACAGTTAGCCCAGGGCGAACAGGGATTGTTCCATTGCAGCGGCGCGTGCTCTTAAAGTAAGGTGACCAGATGCCTGAATATGGTCAATACCATATTACCTAGGTAGGATATAGTTTAGAGACTAACACAAATCAACTATGGGGAAAATTGAGAAAAATCGTGGCAGTCGCTAGCACTTTCCAGGAGATGTTTAACAATAATTCAAGTAACTTCGTTGCTTTAAGATTTCATGAATAATGAATTATGACGATCTAATCGAAAACATCAATATCGAGTGTCGCTGCAGACTCATAAGAAAATTGACTCACTTTTGGCAAGCCGACAACGAGAGATCTCCAGTGAGCAACAACTTATGCAAGTTAATTCTTCACCTAGACAAAAATGAGACTGGAAACGACAAATAAATATTGTACATTATCCAAAGCATACAAACTCATTGAAACCCTGTTTCTGTATAGCTTGATTTACTGGTCTTGGGGAAGCTTCCAGTATGTGAGGTGCGTTAAGCTGTTGTTAACTTAATTACAAACAGGGTTTCCCTCATGGTTATGCATATTGTAATGGTAGGAAGTGTGGATCATTTGGGGAAAATTAAAGTCCCGTTGTACTTTAATTTTCCCCAAATGCCCCTCTATTATTAAGCATTACAATGTAATAGCATTTTTTTTTTAAATTGTGTCAAAATGGTCGACTTAATCAAAATTTGTCACACCCCCAAACATTTCATGCAAGATATGACTTCACTTTCTGGAACTACATAAAATTTCCAATAAAACGACACCTCGCCCGTTACGAAGTTGCTCGTATCTTCGAGATATACCCGTTCAAACTTGAAAGAAATTTTAAAATCGGTCACGTTTACGATTTTATCATTTGATTTTTTGATGAAATTTAAAAATTACTTTAAAGTTTGAACGGGTGTATCTCGGAAGATACGAGAAACTTCGTAACGGGCGAGGTGTTGTTTTATTGGAAATATTATGTAGTTTCAGAAAATGAAGTCATATCTCGGATAAAATGTTTGGTGGCGTGGCAAATTTCGATTTAGTCGGTCATTTAGACACAATTTACAAAAAAAAATCTATTACATTGTAACGGTTAAAAATAGAGGGTCCCCGTTGTACTTTAGTTTTCCCCAAATGAGCCACACTACCTGTACCATTAAAATCGCCTCCATCATGAATGGGACACCCTGTATATAGCTTCGGTCGAATAATAAATAATTTAGTAATATTTTCGCGCTAATAAATTTTAATGCTGCAGATTCCTGAACCTTCTTAACTTTGCCTTATTAATTCGACCATACACCGACTTTTTAGATGAATTAGATGAATGACGATGAATGCTGACATAAGGCATTTATAAAATAAGAAAAATTTATCTGACAAACACAAAAATTTGTTCTTCTCTGGAATTTTGTTGTCCCTTTAATTTGAAATCTGACTGAAAGGCGTTTTTTTAATTCTAGTCTAGATGCTTACAGGGAATGGCAGGTCTTGGAGAGAAGGAGAAGCGTAAACCTCGAATTAAAACCAAAAAACTCCAAAAAGTGATCGCACATAATTTAAGTGTCTGAAATCAGAATCAGCATTAAATGCAGTATTTCCTTGTCCTCTGTGTCTTTCTCAGTACTAAGAATGAAAAAAAAAACAAACTTCGAAAATTTTTTTATTTCAAAGTTTGACCGCCCTACCTTTAACTTTAAGGAGTACGCAACGTTGGGGACTTTTATCATTTTGCTGGAAACCACAGTAGCTATAATTCCATTATAGGAATGAACGTTACCGTTATAGAGATATTTACGAAAATGTCTTTATTATACCGTATGTTTGAAGCCTCCTGCTCCTTTGTTACGACTGACATTAATAATGATTTTTGGCATATAGCATTCATCAAAATGGGCGTAGCCATGATTTCGTTCAGGAGGGACAAGTACAACATTTTTTTTAACACGTATGTATCTAATTCAAATCTAGAAAATTGAGATTTTCTATCAGTTTAAAATGTCGATCCCAAACATATTTTTGAAAAATTGTTAAGCATTTTAAAACCATATTTTAATAAAGGATAATCGAGAATTACCTTCCTTTTGGAGGGCACAGATCGACATCATGGTGCCACACAACTTATCGTTATAGAGATAGTTGGATAAATCATCATCGGAAACCTAAAAGGTCATCCAAAGATGTCCATCGGGCGGAGCCAATGGCTCTCAAACCGTGAAGGTTAGGCAACGAAGAAGGGCTCCTTAACGAGCGAGCAGCGCCATGCGCTTCCTGTAGCTCCGTGCGGAAGTTATGGGTGTGCCACTTGTTGCCCCTGTCCATTTACAAGTTCAGGGATATTGCATGCCTGAGGCAGACGACACACACAAGGGACTTACAATCAGGGGCGGCGCATAAAGGGCCGCAGGGCCCGCATGGCGGGAAGGCCCACGATATTTAGGGGCCCATAAGCAAAAGATTTCTCGAACCATAAAAACAGCACGACCTAGAGATATTTTCTAGACAAGAACACTGAAAAAATCATTTGCTAAAAACAAGAAAAAATACAATAAAAAACAGCCAAGGAAGAATTTTCCTCTTAAATCAGAAAAACTTTTCTTGGAACAAGAAAAACATTTCATGGAATAAGAAAATACATCTTAAATCTTAAACTATTCCTTGGCTGTTTTTTTTTATTGTATTGTTTCTTGTTTTTAGAAAATGATTTCTTTCAGTGAAGAGATATGCACTTTCAAGTCAAAGCAAATGCTAAATTTATTATTCCTCTTTCAACAGGTCCCTTATATAAACAAATTTTAATATTGTCCATGAAACAATCCGGATCATCAAATTTTCACAAAAAAATGGTTTTGCATGGCTGCGCTATTTGCTGTAACCGTAGCCGCGGTTTGTAATCCGACCCACCCATTTCCTTGCCAAGTACCATATGGGCAAAAAGATTCTTTAGGTCCCTCTGCAAATAAACTATGTATCTTAAAACATTTTTGGTGATAGTACCTTTTCTAAACTTTCGGGCTAAATTTCAATCCAGTTTGTCATAAACTGTCAAACACAAACAAAATAGTTTGAGAGTGGTACTAAACTTAATTCAAACTTGTTGTATATATGTATATGTCGTCGAAGACTAAAATATTTTTTCTTATATACCATTAGGGCTGTGTTGTAGGGGCCAAATTTGGTTTGAAAGGAGTCTGCCAACATTGCTGTATTTAATTTAATATTAAGTACAAACGTTCTTAAAATTGAAGGATTTAAATTAGACCACACTTAATTTTAAAGCTACAACAAGGAATAGAGTTGAGTTTATAATGTGTCGCTTTTGCCAATTGTCCAGCAAGTTACAAACTTAGACCGTCCACACACGAAGCGTCCGAACTCATTTTTTGCATTCTCCGTTCTGACAAAGTCATACATTTTCTTCGATTTTGACAGAACGAAAATTAAAAACTAGGGGGCCGAGGCTAATTTCGGGCGCGGCCGAAATTTGGATACCCTTTGCTTGGGCTAAAAGTTTTTTCGGGCGTACCTATGACTTGTATTTAATCCCCCCCCCCCCTCCTCATTCTTTTTCTTCCGTCTTGACAAAAGTTTTGGGCTTGGTTGAAATAAGTGGGCAAATAAAAATATTTACTCGGAAAATTTTATTGGGGTTGCGGGAGCATGACCCCACAGTACGATTCCATTCGTTTTGAACTTTTTAGTTGCTTTGATAAAGACACATTAATTCAAGGTTTTGTGAAATTGGTGTAAAAAATGTTTCTTAGAAGAACCAATATGGGGAGTTTGGTTTGTATGGCAGCCCCATGACCCCATAGTCCAATTTGATTCAATCTTACATATGTTTTGTGTTATCAATAGAAATACATTTGTGTGAAATTTGGTTGAAATTGGTGCACAAATAAAAAAGTTTTTCTTAGAAGAACCTAATTTGTATGGCAGCCCCATGACCCCATAGTCCGATTTGATCCATTCTTGCATATATTTTGTGTTATCTATAGAAACACAATTGTGTGAAATTTGGTTGAAATTGGTACTCAAATAAAAAAGTTTTTCTTAGAAGAACTCAAATTGGGGAGCTAGGTTTGTATGGCAGCCCCATGACCCAGTGATCCAATTTGGGTGAATCAAACATACAAACAGCCTGCAACAATAAGAAGCACGTGTGCAAAATTTCAGCTCCGTAGCTTTTATAGTGGCCGAGAAAAACGCACTGCAACAGACGGACAGACGGACAGACAGACAGACAGACGGACATCGCCCAATCGATTCATCTCGTCATGCTGATCATATATGTATACTTTTTATATGGTCGGAGATGCTTCCTTCAATGCGTTACAAACTTCATGACAAAGTTAATATACCCTTTCACTCTATGAGCGAAGGGTATAAAAAAGAGAATTAGGATTGACCGGTGTGTTGCATTAGGGTAGATAGGGGGCTCGTGTTCAAATCATAGAGGTTCGCGGGATCCAATCCAATTGTAGGCACAGGTAATTTACTATGTTTAAATATCACCAACATTTATAGAGGTCAATGCTGCGCTGCGTAGGCGTTTTTATTAACCCTGGAAGGTCATGCTTCGTCGAATCGACTACGCATCATCAAATTTTTCCCATTTTTCGTGACAATTCTCATTATTTGGAGCTGAGTTTTCATACAGCACTTACCGTGCCGATGTACTTGCCGAGTACATTGCGACTAGAAGAAGTAAGCCGGGTAAGTTGGATTTTTGGAAATTGGCGTCGTCGAAACGACGAAGGATGAACTTTGTGTAACTTTTAGAACTCCAGTATTTCTTATGGCTGGTTGTCGATTCGACGATAAGTCTGTGTCCATACAACTAGCTCGTAACAAATATGTTTATTTTTAAAATGTGGGACCTATTCTTCCAAAAATTATGGAAAAAATATTTACTAGGACAAAAATAGGACAAATCAGGAAAATGGTTCAAAATTCTTCCTCATTTTAGGAAGATTGCATCTCGAACTCATAAAAATCGGCTCCAAGGCACTCAATGTCAAAATTAGACATCGTACATAGAATTAGAATTAACCAAGGGAACTCGGGGAGAAGATATTCCAAAATTTACTGTAAATAATTCTACAATCCACTGTAAAAACCGCAATAGGTGAAGTGAAAGAAAACCCGTGTTGGGACCCCAAAATGGATCGCTGTGCCTCATGTATATACATGAGCTCCTCATTCATTAAACCCAATTTCCTAGTACGTTTATAATATGTGTTTAATGATTCGAGCACATTTTTTTAATTACATCAACGTTTAGTTTTTATTTATCTCATTTTTAAATTTAATGTTATATATTTCGGGCCAAATAATATTGAATTAAGAAAATTTGATTTGTAAATTTGTAAATCCTTACAAAATTACTCAAAATCGAGGTTTTTTCATTCTAAATAAACTATCGGTTGAAAATCTGTCAAATTTTATAAATATTTGGAGAAATGTTGTTTTGTATGAGGCGTCGAAGTTGAGCGTCGTCGAATCGACGAAGCATGACCTTTCCGTACTAGAAATAAGCATGACCTTCCAGAGTTAAAAAAAAAAGGTTGACGAAATCATTTATTTAGTAAACGCTACAATATGAACGCTTTTCTCAATATAAGAATGCAAAGAGTCAAAGTAGCTCTTATTTTAAGTAAGACGTTCTCAATTTTAGTAAGAACACTGTAACTTCAAAATCATGTTTCAAAAGAGTTGGTTAAGGGTCGATTCACACTATTTAGTCATCAGTCACAGTCATTTCCCATACAAATTGACAGTCAATCAATTGTCAACTTGTATGGAAAATGACTATGATTGATGATTGAAAAAAGTGTGGATCGACCTTCAAGATTGCTTTCGATTGATTTCACTCTGCTTTTTTCTCCGTGTAGAGGGCCCACTCAATGAGTTGGAGGGAGGGCCCCAAGTGAAGTTGTTCCGCCACTGCTTACAATGGGAGAACTGTAAAAAGATATAACCGGCGCGCACATGTGTTATCTTATTTGCTCGAAGTTGGCCGCGCTTGCCCAATACGTCATTTCGAATTCAGGAGCAGTTCTAACTATTCGTCTTTTTTGACACATGTCTAATATTGTGTCTGGCGGGATTTGCACAAATATAAATTATTCAAATTCAAAAGCAGACACCTGCATATGTGCCGAAATCGATCCGTTATAAATTACTTAAAAATTTGGTCGACCATAGCTCCGTTTTGGCGACACGTATAGATGCGGACTTTTGGCACTATTTTGGGATCCATACAAGGTACAAATTTGCTACAGACTTACGTAAGAGGGGATTCACATTACTCACAAGATTTACTAAAACCACTAAATTAATCAAGTCAAAACCCGCCTACTAGATTAAATGTACATATGTCATTAAATTCGAAATGCATCGTAGAATGTACTTGTATTATTCAAAATGTAGTACAATATGATACAACTGTTCCAAATCTAGGATTATGTAAATCTTGTCGATAGTCTAAATCCCCTTTTACCGTTTTGAAGATTTTCACAAGAATCGCGAAAAAAAATGCATTGAATAGTTCGAAAGTTTCTGTCTCCTTTAAAATGGATTAATGGATCGTTATGGAAGTCGAAGCATTTTTTATCAAAAGATGCACGAGCTAAAATCGCGTCATACACTATTTTTTATCTGGAGTTACCGTTATCGATAATATTTTCAAAAAACCGTCTATTTAAACATTTAGGGCCATTTTTTCGTACATTTTATAGGCTGGTTAGTCTTATTGCCTAGAGAAGACACACACAATATTATGTTATCTTTTGCTTATTTACGCTGTTGCATAAAACCGTGCAATGATTTTTTTAATCTAAGATGATGGTGTAACCATCAAAATATGGCAGAACTATGCAAAATTAACAAAAATTTCATTCAATAAAATGGAAAAGCTTTCTAAATATTGTGTGTGTCTTCTCTAGGCAATAAGACTAACCAGCCTATAAGATGTACGAAAAAATGGCCCTTAATCTCCCAGATGTTAGCAACTCTCTGTAGCGCAGTTAGTGGCACACGTACAAATGGGCACACTTGGGTCATATGACGAAATTTTGCAATGAATTTTAAACGCAGTTCCAAACAAAGCCGAGTAAAATTCAGATGTCTCGTCAAAGATAAAAAAATCAAAAAATAATTCGTCAAAAAAGACTCTGATAATTCCGAACGAGGCTGTAAAGTACTGATCAGTGTAGAAATCAGTTGGGTGTATGCCAGTATGCCACACCACTGTGGCGATTCGCGAAGGGAAAATTACCCAAGATCCTTTAAGCAGAGAAAAATCGACCATTTGTTTATCATTTCTGGATGCCTAAGAGCAACACTAGTAAATGTCAAATGTAACGGTATTCAAATTTCCAACTCATGCAACTCTCAAAATCATATAGAAACCAGAACATTTTATAATTGCAGAATTAATTAAATATTTGGCATAAATTTGGCAACTTTTCGAAAATATCAAAAATAATAAAAATAAAATTGTCATCATAAAAATTCGATCATACATTATCGACACGTAACAGACGATCACCTGGTTTTATTCGACCCGTCTTGAATACCGGACCATGTGGTCGAACATGCGTCACAATTAGCGGATAATCACCACCGCCGCGTAATGTCAAACCCAAACAACCATTCTCACGTTCCACGGTGATTTGGGCCAATTTTGATGTTACGCACAAGCTGTTCTGTGAAACTGAAATGAGACGAAATCCAAACATAAATATAGAACATTCGAAAAAATGATGTTTAGATACGCGAATTCACGCTAAATTTTGCGCTGGTTCATTTTTATGAGTATGAATCAATATCTTCGACAAATTATTTTATGTACATATTTATTTACAGAGTGTGCAGTCATTAAAATTAATTTTTATTGACTTTGTTACTCATCGGGGATATACTTACTGTATTCGGGGAGGGAATATTCAATCTCGACGACAGCTGGTCCTTCGCCATGGCAGAGGAGGCTCATAATGTGTTGATTTGTCAGGCCAATTGTTGAGATGCCATCGATTTGATGTATACGATCGCCGGGTGATAGAAAATCTGCGGCTGGTCCGAGAGCGTTTAGTGATAGAATCATTGGAGGATATGATATGTCGGAGCGTTCTAAAAATGAGTTCGAAGGAAGTTAAGAAATTAATTTTCGGAAATAGTAAAAATGCTATCGAAATACATTAAAAAAAAAATCTTTTTGCCGAAGAACGATATCTAATAGACTTTGAATTAATTGCCCGTTAACAACTCATTTAAAAAGCGTAAATTTCAGAGTGGTGATTCGAATGACGGAGGCTTGACTATGAGTGGAGATACTTGATCAGGGCCGTGCGAAGAGGGGGGGCGAAGGGGGCACTCGCCCCGGGCGCCGTGTCCCAAGGGGGCGCAGCCGTAACGTAAATTTTTTGCTTTTTGTTGTTTTTTCTTTAGAGAAGTGAAGAAGTCTATGTTCTTTAAACTATTATATACAGTTATACATTTTTTAAGCCCATACTTTACTGTGAACATGAAAATTCTTCCGCCGTAAATTGTGAGGAATATTTCTGCCTTGAAAGTTATTTAATATATCTTCACACAATACATATTACAGCAAAACAGGTCAGCGTTTAAACATGTTGTTCAATTTCAGAAATCAGTTTTTCAGAGCGGAGTTTTCAATTTTTACACGCTAATTAAAATAAATAACAGGCGCGACAATCCAACATTGGACGCAGGATGTGTTAGTGACACCCTATTTCCAAGATCTCATCTGCTTTTTGTTGAGGTAATGAGATCAGCATCTCGTTCAGCAGGGTTATTTATCCCCATAAATGGGTACTCGTTTCACATCTGAGTGAGATCATAGTCCGTCACAAACTCGTGAGTTCGAAAAACACCATGATCGACGGTGAGATTCGAACTCATGACCCTGTGCACCGAAGGTGCGCGCACTAACCGCTAGACCAGCCAGACACGCTAATTACTTTACGTTTATTACCATTTCAATTTCAAATGTTATGCGCACTAATTTCGCAGCATTTGTAAATTCGTATTGCAACTTAAGACAGTCATCTACGTAGCGTATTCTCATAGCGTTTTGCATATCATGAGCATACTAGTCATGGTTCTTAATGAACTGAACTACTATTTTGATCCCGCTCCGTACAAGGAGTTGATCGCTCCCGTTCCGCAATTCTCAAAAGAACAGGTTCCTAGCATTGAATGAAACTAGTCTGATCGCTATCTTAAGTAAGTCACGTACAATCTTTCCAATGAACACATTCACATCAAGTTCCAAAATAATATCAATATATTCTACATACTAATAACATGCAAGCAAATTCAATAATACGCCCATAAATATGCACGCAATCAAATCAGTTCAATTCCGTCTACGTCTACTATCCAACCGCATCACAGCACGACTCAGATCAGTGAGACTCGTTTGAGACCTGAAGAGTCGATTAAACAGGTCGACCTGAAGAGTCGATTGAACAGGTCGACGTGAAGAGTCGATTGAACAGGTCGACCTGAAGAGTCGATTGAACAGGTCGACCAGACGAGTCGAATGATCAGGAATACCTGAACTGAAGAGTCGAACGAACAGGTAGACATGAAGACCAGTTGATTAGGTCAATATAATAGTCAAAGAAGAATACGATATTTGCATGATAGTTGGTTATGGCACCCTGATTATGGGAAAAGTGTTCTGACCTATTGGGAGTCCGCAACCTTGAATAATGGGAGGAAGGGGATATTTCTTTAGTTTTTAGTGAATATTTAAAAACGGCTAAAGATGATGATGCAATGAAAATTCGGCGGTAGACTAAACGATAAATTAGAATATTTTGGACCTTTTTAAAGAGCTCTATAATTCGTGAAAAACGCATGTTCAGCCGTGGAATTTTATGCGACTATTAACATTAAGCTGAATGTGATTTTTGCTGAAAATAGAGTCGCTCCAATCAAGGACCCCCAATTATTCCTCCCATTTAAATTTGTCAGAAAGGCATGTTCATAACTCCCCTCATTTAAAAAAAAACTACAGCTAATTTTCACGTGTGCCTCCCAAAACGGGATACGAGTTGAGGAGAATGAAATGTAGATAGCTAATAGGGAAAATACGAGAATTTCGTTTTTAGGGTTTTTTAGTTTTTTCAAAAAACCCTTATGAAATCGATTTTGTCAGTCAGTCCGTCTGTTCACTAAATAACTCGCGAACGGCTCAACCGATCGTCATGAAATTTGGTAGGAATGTGTAGAATGGTAACAGTCTTTGACACGAAATACTTAGAAGTTGATAAGGCAAAGATAACAGGGTGTCCCGCAGATTTTAGGATTTGTTCACTAAATAACTCGCGAACGGCTTAACCGATCGTCATGAAATTTGGTAAGAATGTGTAGAATCCTAACAGTCTTTACCACGAAATACTTAGAAATTGGTAGGGCAAAGTTAACAGGGTGTCCAGAAGATTTGAAAAAGTCTACTTTTTTAGTATTTATCGGACATGGACGTATGGGTACTCAAATCAAAGAACTCGATGGGTACATTTCATATCAGTTGCTTTCTTCCAGTTTGGAGTAACGGGAACGCAGTTATAGGCTGTTAAGTCTGCAAATGTGGAAATTATGATGACGGTTTTAAGAAAATTACATAAGTAATATGCCTGAAAATTTTCATTCGAATATCTTTATCTTAATCGGAAATATAGGGAATCAAATATTTAGCAAAGGCGTTTCACAATACTAGGGCAGCGTCTGAAGCATTTGTGCATATCTTGTGACTGTACCAAACAATGAACATGAACTTTGGTGGGAATACATAGAATGGTAATAGTGTTTGTCGCAAACACTTATGACGTTTGTAAAATTAAAAGGGTGTCTTTGAATAGCTTCAAAAGTATACTTTCCCACAACTCATAAGAAAGCTTTGGGTGAGCAACGGGCTCAGCGAAGCCACTTCATATAAGATCTTGTTTCTTGATTCGGAAAAAGGGTAACGGATTTACAGCTAATAAATTCAGTTAATATATGTAGCTATGGTACATTCCAGAATGAAAGGCTAACTCAGTTTCAGTTGCTGATTTTTTGACATAAACCGGGTGGTCTTTCTTCATGCTGTGGTTGTGGCGGTCATTCTCCATCGAAAGTGACCATGGATGTCAATGGATCTTTCATCGCCACCAAGCAAATCATTTTCGCTATGTCGTATTGTGTTGTGTGAACCGTGAGACTGTCATTTCAGATTGCGCGATAAATTGCCTAGTGTGTGCTGCACGGGCGTGATCAATTGACCAATAAATCGCTAGGTCTGTGGTGCTCTTTGGCTGCATAATAGGTCAGGAAACCTAGTTTTAGAGACCTGTTCCGATGCATAAGATCGACCTGTTCTCTCAAAAGAACAGGTTGTACCATGCCTAGAGCATACTGCCCTACAGACATGAGTTTAATATTGTAAATCAGTGGTTCTCAACCGGTGGGAAGCGCCGCTTAGGAGGCGCAGGATAAGCTCAAAGCTGGAAGGTATTCCGATCACAAAATGGTGACCAAGCAAACTCATGGGAAGAGGCTATTGGCTAGTTTGGAAGTCAACAAAGGGCGCCCACTGTATGGAAATCGGAATTGTAAAGAAAAATACGAGTACATCCACTTTTCAAGCCATCTCGCAAATCCATCACAACTGAAGAAAACGTCGTAGTCTAGTGAGCTACAATCAAGTTTTTAGTAAAATCAATCTTGAGATAGCTTGATTTCGCTGGGTTCAAACACTTCGACTCTCCGCGCTGATGTAGTCAAACTGATTTTGTGACCAATATCGGCTTGTGAATTATCGTTATTTACCACCTGGTGAATTAGGCAACCAACAAAAAAAAACATTTATCCAATTGTCAGAAGAATGAAACAATAAATTCACCATCTGTGAGTCATCTGTGCTCGTCCCTCCAACGTAGTTCTCATGTGAAAATAGAAAAGTTTCCACACCGTTTTTACGTTATTTGAGAGAAATCAAATGTAGATGGCTAATGCACAGGGTAAAAATACGGGATTTTTTTTAACCAAATGGGAGAATCTTTCTCGTGGTGGTTTCAGATTTTGCAAATAAATAATCATCTTTTTTTATGAAATCCACCAAATCTAAAAAACAAGCCGACCAGAGTGAGTTACAGATGCAATACAACTGTCAGGTGTCAGCTATTTGGTCTTAACCGGGATGTTAAACGCGATCGTTTTTTTTAGTCATATTTAACCTCGATAGGAATTAAACGCTACTATTATAGGGATGCCATCAGGTCCGGCCTGAATACTAACATCAAGACTATGTAGAGCATTTAATAGGTCATCCTCAGAAACCTTAAGAGCACTGCTAAGGTCTTCTGAGCTATCCGAGCGACCAATAACTTTCATTGATGTCAGGATGCATTTGATGTATTATTTAATACATAATTTTATTGAAGATAAGCAACAAATATTGAAATACAATTATATTTTTAAAATTTAATTCAAATTTTCGATGTGACCACCATTAGCGCGAACTATGGCTTTGAGTCGGTTGACAAACGAATCGCACGTTGCACGAATGTGAGCCTCTGGCATTTTTGCCCATTCACGGCGAAGAGCTGCCTTCAGCGCATCAATACTCTGGTATCTTTTAGTATTGACATGGGCCTGCAAAATCCCCCATATGGAGTAGTCCAGCGGGTTCGCATCCGGTGAATGAGGAGTCCACTGTTCGATCGAAATGAACTTTGGAACATTGTTTCTTAACGAGTCTTGGTTTGCGCGTGCTTTGTGTGACGGTGCAGAGTTTTGGTGAAATGTCCATTCTCTTTCAGTAAAATGTCTGCGTGCCCACGGCTTCAAAGCACCTTCCAAAACAATTTCTCGGTAAACGTTCGCATTCATCTTGATGCCCCATTCAAAAAACATTAGCGGATATCGACCATTCGCCGTCACGGCAGCTGTCCAAACCATCACAAACGGTGGGGATTGAGTTTTGGTGGCCATCCGGATATCTAAATTCTCGGACGACCTTTCTGTTAGGTAGACAGGATCGTTTTGTTTATTTATAAATTGCTCAATAGGGAAATTTTTCCCATCGAAGAAAATGATATTTCGTAACTGGCCACGTTCGTGCAATCGCAATAGCTCTTTCGCCCTATCGAATCTAACTTTTTTTTTTGGGCTTCGGCTAGATGTTGTCCTTTTTGTATTTTGTAAGGCTTAACTTTGAGCTCCTTTTTCAATATTCGCTGAATTGTGATTTCTGAATGTGCAGCTCAGCAGCCATTTTTCTGCCACTCCGTCGAGAATTTCGGCGAATTCGAACCTTGATGTTCCGTACTATTTCCGGGGTTGATACAGTTTTTTTCCGGCCACCACCATATCGTTTAGCAGCACTACCAGTTTCATTGTAACCAGTGTTGCCAACTGGGAATTCAGAAAACGGCTAAATTTAGCCGGAAAACGGGCTATATTTTTTTCAAAAACGGCTAAAAATCCGGCTAAATAAATTTCAGTCAGAAAAACGGCTAAAAAATCGGCTAAATCATACAAAACAGTCACATTACGAAAAAATATAGTAAAAAACTGATTTTAATAATTTTATTTCTTTTCTGTGGATGGATGGATGGATGGATATGGCGCTGAGATAGGTTGGGCTGGTTGTGCCCAATACTGCAGCCTGCTGGCTTATTGTATTTCCCATCTAAGCGAGAACGTTTCAGGTTAAGAGCTCTGTCCTTCGTATGAGGCTTAGAAGAAAACTAACCAGGTTTACTTTGGGTGCACCCATTGTGGTAGTTTGAGCCCCAAAGAAATTTTGTCTCTAGCTCATAAGAGCGGGGCATTCGAAAATAACGTGCGAGGCTGATTCCTCGTCCTCGTTGCAGAGGCGGCATAGTGGGTCTTGTGAGTAGATCCCAATTGTATGCAGATGTTTTCGTAGGGTACAATGACCGGTTATAAGGCCTGTCACTGCCCTGAGGTTCGTTTTACTTAGACTGAGGGCTTCGGTGCAGTTGGTTTGCCAGTTAGATTCCAGCATACGCTTGCTGTGCCTGAGCCCTTCAGCTAGTCTCCATCGATCTTGGAATTTATCCTCGGTCCAGCAACGGTTCTGGCAGTAGATTTACTGATTCCGATTGCAGGTTCAGGACCAGTTAAGGGTAGTTCGGAACCCTCTCTTGCAAGGGCGTCCGCTTTCTCATTTCCTTCGATCCCCTTATGTCCCTTCACCCATTTTAGAGTTACTTTGTTTCGGGTAGCTAGGTTTTTGAGATTTTGTTGACATTCCCAAACCAATTTAGAGGTTGTTTTGGGATTTGCAATGGCTTTTATAGCAGCTTGACTATCGGAAAGAATAAATATGGTCTTATTGGTATATCCCTTTCGAGTACTCTCCCCCGCTGCAAGGTTTATGGCTATAAGTTCTGCCTGGAACACAGTCGTATATTGACCTAGGGGTTTGGAGATACTATAGTTGTTGGTTTTAGTATAAACTCCTGCCCCTGTTCCTTCGTCTGTCTTCGACCCATCGGTTTACCACACGATGTGATTTGATAGATGGTTGTCGTTCCATTTACTCCATAGTCTTCCTTAACCGTTGAGGTTTGGATATTGGAGTCGAAGGTGTACATGGCCGGGGTATAGTCGCTGCCCATATCTTTTCTGGGGTACTACCCGTAAGCTATGCTTTAGGCAGATTTCTTAGTTTTATTACATATGTAATGCTCCAATCGCTGGCATTACAGTCAACATTTTCTTTTGTTCGGAGTTAGATAGCGCAACTAGTCAAAATTGTTGTATACAGGTACAATTTCTCGGTCAAGTCTATTACCACATTAGGTTCAAAATTGTGGAACATACAATTGGTAAAAGGAACGTCCAATGCGCAACTATGGGCAAGGGCAACTGCATTTACATATGTTTTCGTCATTAGAATTCGTCATTTACTTTTGACGTCCTAATGATGATAAATTTGCGTCACTCGAAAATATGTGTGTCAAGCTTGTTACTCATTTTCGAATTTGAGCCCTCCAAATTTTATTTTATTTTCCATAGTTACGAAAGGGATGTTCCATTGTTCCATTTGTTGATATTCCGCAATTACGAATTTTATGCTCCAAAGATACGAAATTAATGTTCCAAAATTATGAGCTTGGCCGGAAAATGGTATAGATTTTTGGTAAACTTGTTGCTATAAACCCCAGAACAAAATGTAATGCATCTACGAAAATGTGTAGTTTCTATGAATCGTCAGACGTTGTGCAAGTAGCTTGACCAGTAAACTACAAAAATTAGATTTAAGTGAGTATATATTTCTGGGGCAACTTACTTCCTTCTTCAGCAGTTAGCTTTTGTGTTGAAGAAGGGTTCCGGCGATATTATCAATATCTATGAGTCGTGCTAAGAGGTTTTCACCCTTGTACTTAATCTGGCATGATTACGTTATCTATGGTAAAGAATTGACACTTTGAAAAATTGAAAAATGTTGAGGTACCCCCCATGCTCCAATAATTGCTTAGTCAAGAATTTTATTTTATTTTATCTAAGAAACTGTCTTCTATTTTGCAATTTATTCAGCATATGTATGTATGGTGGTTAGTAAATTACATACATGCTTAGACTAGGTACTAATACCGTCAGTTTACGTGAAACCCATTACCCTAAATTTATTGAAAAAAGCAAGTATCCGCGGCAAATTTTTCCCAGGAGACATAAATGAAAGATTTCCTCTAGATGTCCACCAGTAGGTACTTACTCTAATGCCTTGGTTACACAGTGCGAGCTATCGTGCGAGTTGGCCTAGACAGCTACTGCAGAGTAGCTACTTGCACCATGTGACCGCATCACGTATGATGCACCATGTGACCACCTCATACGTGATGCGGTCACATGGTGCAAGTAGCTACTCTGCAGTAGCTGTCTAGGCCAACTCGCACGATAGCTCGCACTGTATAACCAAGGCATAATACACGACAATAAGTGTATGTAGAAATAATTTCACGGCGATTAATTATTTTGTTTGTGAATATTGAAAAATTGTATCTAGTTTAAAAAAAAAATTCATAAAATAATTTTAGCCGGAAAAACGGTCGAAGAAAATCAATTCCGGCTAAAAATCCGGCCGGCCGGAATTATAAATTTCTTCCGGCTAAACAGCACGGTTTCCGGCTAAATTTGGCCGGAAAACGGCTAAATTGGCAACACTGATTGTAACGAGCTATGGTTCGAGACACGAAAGATTTGTTGATATTTAGGTGTTGAAGAGCACGAACAATTTCCACTTACGGCTTTCCAGCCAAATATATCCCAATCACACTGTTACGTTTTATTTCCATCACGGATAAAGTGTTTTTTCACAACACTCAGGCGCAAACGCTTGCGGATGCGTAAACACAACAAGGTGAACTGTCGTGGAACAAAATATGAGGGCGCTGTCATTAGCGGTCACAGATTTACAGTTACCTACATTTGGTTGCAGTTCAATTGGGCCACCCTTTACATACTTAACTGGACAAATTTACAAAATCATCATCATATGGTTGTAAAAATTGCGCCTTATTTTTCGCTCTGTTGAGTGTTTTCCTGGAATACCTTTCTTCTACGAAAAAAAAAACTAGATACTATTTTAGTCCAGTGCCAAATTTTGTTGGATACAGGAAAAGGTGTCGTATTTGATTGTTATCTTGACAATAATATAACTTGGTGCAATGAATTACAAGTACAACTTTCAAATTATACGTATTGTTACATTGTTTATTGTTGCAATCATTTAGAATTTAGAATTCTTAGATTGCTTGGCTTGTTTTATTTGAAAACAAGTGATTGACTTAAAGCTGCGTGAAAATACTCAAATTTTAGTGGGCCTCCGCATCCGCTTTATCGCGTCCGTTGGTGCCCCAGTTGTATATGAACCTAATACATATATCTAATATAAACACAGTGTAAAACGAAGACTGAAAATTACAAGAGTATACAGATCATTGGGGCTGGGGGGCGCCTTGATCAAAATGTTGCCCGGGCGCCAAATTGTCTTCGCACGGCTCTGTACTTGATACCCTATGATTACATTTTTGATCATAGCTCCAATATTACACCTCCTGTCTTCGCACTTCAAAATAATTTTTTACGATCGTTTCGATTTTCGACACATCTTTCGACTGTACATAATAAAAAACCCCAAAAAACGTTTTAAGATAAATATTTTGCATGATCCTCACAAGTTTTCGCTCTAGTTATCATCAATTTCATCCACTTGAAATAAATTTATGACTACATCATCCGTTTCGTCTGTCTGTCCGTCTATGTCGTGCTTGTACCTTCATATTTCTCTATTTCATGTGTTTGTCAACGCGACGACTTTTGGCTAATCCCATGGCGGAAAATTGAATAATATTCACGGTTTAATTTGAAATGCAATGAAATTACCTGCAAAAACAATTCCCATTGCCTGAGCATTTTCGCGAGGCAACGAAATTGTGGCATAGGTGGTACCACGATCGGGCGCTAAGCCACTATCCTCCGACTGGGCTGGACTCATGGCACGATCACCTGAAAATAATAAGATGAAGAAAAATTTACAAAAATGTCATAAAATCACAATTTCAAAAGAAGAGCGAAGTAAGCTAAGAATAATTACGCATGAATTAATTAGAAGGGAAGTGTAGAGTGAAAAGGATAAATTGCTTGCATCCCATTAATTAAAAGGTCATGTGAATTAAGAAGTTTTATGTAAGAGAGCAGCGCCAATAAGAAAGGTAAAGTCAAACTCCATATCTGACCTAGTTATTTTCAAATTTAATCTTCTTGGCTTTTGAATCGTATGAAAAGACGAAATTTTTTCATTCATAGAAACTAACAATGAACGATTTGTAGATTTTTATGGATTGTTGACTTCTTTATAAGTTAAAAAAATAAAATAAGGTACCTCTTACGTAAGACAGATTCCTTTTTGTGGTTTGTGCCGCTTTAACGGATATTTAAGTTTTAAAATAAATCCCAAAAGGAATATGTATGTTTATAACTTATCTCATCAAATTCCGCGTATGGAACATTCTTTACAAAATGTTAATGATGTGAATTCCTGCGTGCACAAACCATAATGATCGATGATGGTACAATATTAATTCAGAATTCAAGTCATATGTCGCGCTGTTAGGCAGTTATCAGAATTAATGACGCGCAGCAATCATAGCCACGGGGCTCATGCTCATCTATGTATGTATGATGGCAATAACTCGTCATCCGTGCATCATCATCATCGTCATCATCCTCATCATCATCATCATTATAATTTTCTCTCTATTCAAAGTCAAAGGAATATGAATTTTATTTTTGGTCATTTTGGCCTTTGGAATGACTATACGCCTCCTTCGCACGGAATATACAATTCGATACAGAGCAGCATGCATATGCTTAAAGTGTCCACCAAAATTTTAGTTGATTTCTTAGTTTCATATTTTTACTACGGTGGATTTATGACGTGCCGTAGATGATTCGTTCAAAAACAATCCATAGCAAATCAACATGTCACCGATGCGAAGGAATATCATAGAATGCAATGCGCACGATAGTGTATCGGATAGATAAATAATGGACACGCGTTGCATTTTCATGGAGTTGCATCGCGATGAGGGAGATCAAAGTGAAGTTTATTTTTCAAGAGGGGAGGCACTAAATGAGGCATTCATTCTAGACGAAAGAGGCTGATTGAAGTATAAAGTACCAACTTATGTTTTTTTATTAAGATGAATTCGCATTTACTTTAAAAATAGACAATCCATACGTAACTTTTAACAATAAGAAAATCATTAAAAAAAACTGTTTTCTATATTCTGACCATTACTTTTTTTCTTTCTTAAATCCGATTATCGTATCACTAGGAGCAATATTCGCCGATTAATGGGTAATAATAAATCTCCCTTCATACGAAATGGGTAATAGCAACGCCATCTAGATACGTCAAGGCCGTAACTCAGCCGTTCCATGCCGTCATAGTTTGCCTACTAAGGTTTGGATTTACACGAACAATCAATAACAACAAGCATATGACGTCATTAAAAGTAACAAAAAAACAGTGCAAACAGTAGGCGAAAGATTTCTACATTGCGGCCTTAATATAGAGACGGCGGTGGTAATAGCAACGCCATCTAGATATATCATAGCCGCAGCTCAGCTGTACAATGCCGTCCCCGCAGGGGGGTCGGTGTCCTTGTGACACCAGCCAAGGAAGGCTGGATGTAGTGGGACAAAGATCTTTGGTGAGCTACGACACCACGGACCTAGTAGCGCAAGGGGGCCCCTGGTACAGTTGATACGCCATGGCGAGGATCTGTACAAAGACAATTCGGGCGGTAACGTTCCCGTGCTCCTGAGTTATGTACGGGTGGCTCTTGGCGTGACCTACCTCCTCCCATAGATTACGGGAGGGAAGTCACTAAAGGCCAAGCACGATTATGGTGTCCTCTGGTGGGGGAGTGCATCGTATGGAAATCGTGTGAGCTTCGGAGTTGACGGCTTCGCATGACCCGAGTCCTGAAGGGGCTAGTTAGGGAGAATGGCCTTGGTATGGTAAATGCCTACGCGCCTATATCTAACTAGTTTGTGGATTGATGACCACACTGCCCGAGTCGCATTGCTGACTAGTAAACTGAAGGGGCCACCTGGATGTGAAAAGCAGCGCTACGTGTCTACACAGGCTCGTAGTCACAGGTCCAACGAGCCTGGGATGTGCATGTCTGAATTCGACGTAAGGCTTAACCAATAGGGGGCCGAAGGAGGATCACACCTGCTATAGAGAAGTCTATAGTGAATAGTGAACTACGGGGATGGGTGTGCCCAGGGGACCATGGTCCTTACCCATCAAGGTGTTGGCTTCGTAGTGGCTGGAGGTTGTTACCCAAGTCATCCAGCTGCAACCCTGGGGTTGGGTTCCTGAAAGTGAGTGCATTCGCCGGATGGAGTCTGGCAACAACATCGTGTCAGTAAAAAGCCGAAGGTCCAAACATTTTAGCGGGACCGGGAGATAAAGACCGAAAGGTTAGGTGCTCCCCTGACGGTATACCTCGTAGATGGTTTGCTTGTACAATGCCGTCATAGTTTAGCACTTAAATGAATGGCAGATGCGAAAAATCAACAAAAACAAGCATATGACGTAATTAAAAGCAAAAAAAAAAAAACAGAACAACTTTGGCAAACATAACCAAAATTTATGAGCTGATTTTGACGTCTAAGATTCTGCATTGCGGCCTTGATATATAGACGGCGTTGGTAATAGCGCCTATTATCAACGGCGTCTAGATATTAAGGCTGCAATATAGCCACTTGAACGTCAAAAATTTACTACTGAAAAACGTTATTGTCACGAGATGGTGACGTGATTGCGAGTTTATCCAAGAAATCAGTGGCTTGTGACATGAAAATCTTTCCGCGCGGATCTGAGTTACCACCATTAAACACACTATTTGATTGGAAATATTACGTATTTTTGTTTACTTTGCACAACACTGATTCGCCATCGTCATATCAGCAAAACTGGTTGTTGCTCTGTCAATCGGGAAGATTTTTGATGCGTTCCATCGTTTGCAGTTGAACATAGTTGGTTAAAAGTTCCTTATATGAATTTAGTCGTAACCGCGTGTTACGTATTTTTACAGTTATGTATGTACCTATATACTTGAGTCGAAACGACTTAAATCGAATCAAACTGATCGTGATCTGCGTCAAACGTGAACATCCGTTTACGTAAACAATTCCATGTTAACCGGTGAACAAGCTCTGAAAGCCCTAAAACATCAACACAGAAATCTCTGAAAAAATAGCTTATACACTAGCTATTTAATGTAAGTTGCAATTTAAAATGTAAAAAAAAATGTTTCAATTGCCGTAACCCCTTGTGGAGAAAAGCGCATCTACTGCACTTACGCGCCATAACCTATAAGGTTTCTCGCAATGTCGCCTAAGCCAAAGTTTTTTCTTAAGTCGAAAACTATACATCCAGAGATAGGTATATGCTACATGATTTTATGGTGGCCTCTTTGTCCGCCACTGTCACTTTTTCTTGCGATATATTTCGCTAATTGGCATTTGACACGTTAGGATTAGATAAAGAAAGGAATAGACGAAAGCTTGCTGCTTTTCGATAACTGGTAATTTTGGTTTGCCTGATTTCGGTTAAACCACCGAAATCACTTGACTTGTTTGATGCAACGAGGGATGCTCTCGATAAATCATACAAATTCCACGGCGTCCCACGAATAAAGTCGAATCAGCAATGACTAAATAAAACTAGGATCGAAAACAGGATACAATCCTACCCAACTTCGTTATGAACTTTATAATCTCCCGACACTATGGACTAAGCAATAATTGGCACCAACGTAAGGTGCATTAATAATAGCTACTCCACTACTTTGTATGGGACATACCTAAGGTTCACATTTTCGGAAACCTTCTCGAAATTAAACTTCTTTGTCCAACGCTCCTTCTGTGATTGGATATTGTGGTTATACGATATGTGGCTTCTTTCTAGAACCAGAACCTATACAACCACAACATTGCATCGATCCCCGCAGACTTCAATTGGGGGAATCGTTGGTATAATATGGTAGGTTCGTATTGGACATCTAAGTTATTTATATGAGGAGAACTTTCCGCTTGCGAATGTCATAGACAACACAACGGGGAAGTGTTCTTTCCAACGCCTCAACTGGTGTTTGCGTTGTATAAGTAGCCTTCAATCACTATCTTTCACCTTTAATAGGAGCTCGTTGTTTTTTGTTAGTGAAACAGTTTTTCCCATTTCGTTAGATTTTCGAGAGGAACGCGTGTTTGTGAAACTTGGTTTTTCTCTTGGAGGGCCGGGAAAGCTACTGTAATGCTTAATACTGCTTATAGGTATGCTATGCATTAAGTAAAAGTAGCGTCTACGAGTAGTCCTCACGTTTTAATTATGTAGAAAAGTCAAATGAAGACCGACCCCGTTCATGACGCCCCTCAATGCTAAGAAGTGGCGTTTCCAACAAAATCAACTCTCTCGTTATCATCTAGTGGCAAATCTAGATGCATTTTTATTAGTTTTCTTTCGGGAATCCGCTGCCATGTTTCGTCCGAGATCAAGGGCTCTGGCCAAGATGTCCTGGCGCATTCGAAATAAGAATTTTTAAACTGGTAAAAACTGCAAACATATGGACCCCCGTTAAGGTGAAGAGTGAGAGAGAGTTTTACTGTATGAGAAAAATGTGCCAAAAGAAATTAATATTATGTACATACCTAAACACAATATTTACATGTGCAAAAGAATTGTAGATTTCAAAAATAAACATTTCTTTTTGACTCAGACTAAAGAAATCAATTGAACTCGTAAAAGAAGTCTTTTGTCCCGTTCGGAATAATAGAACACAATAAAATGCACGCACCAAACAAGAGTTTTTAGGTTTACCAAATCTTGGAAAAATAGCATTTTGCCTAGAGCTTTTCTAATACTCTAAATGCTGAAAGCGAAAAATATCTCGCATTTTCTATGCTATAAACCTCCCAATTCTTACTTATACTTTCTTATCTGAAAGATGGTATTTGGTATATCACAGTCATACAGTCAGTCACAGAATGCAGTCAACAACAAAAAAATCAATCTTCTTTGTTTGTTCGGTCGTGTGAAATTAATGAAACAAAAACCTTATCACCGTGAAAAAAATTCAAATTTTTCGTCAAGAAATATCACAAAATTTATTCAAAACATTAGCTATTAACGTCGAATAACCCCAAATAATTGCCCACTTCCCTGGGTTCTAACGGAGGAATTAAAAAAATTACACAAAACCATCTAAACCAGGGGTGTCAAACTCGAAATCTGGTTTGGGCCAAATCCTACTACTTTCAGGTTTGAGCGGGCCGCAGTATACAAATTTCGAAAACGACGAAAACTATATTTTCGAAACTTTATTACAGAATAACACTTCTAAAATGTGACTAGAAATCTGAATCACTAACAACCTCAGGATTATGTAAATATCGAATGCCATCTTTTGAAAAAGCACCTCAAAGAATTTAAGAAACTGTAGACAAGATGTTCAAAAGCTAAAATTAAATTAATTAAATTTAGTTTAAGGATCAGTAACCAATATTTTGTAAATTATTTGGACAGGTGAATACAACCAGTTGCCCAAAATAACCTCAGGGATCGAAATTGTTAGGCTGAAAACATAATTTAACTTCGGGCAAAAAAAATGCTAAAAAGACAACAAATTGTTAGTGAATGTGATTTGTGCAGTAGTTCGTGATAACCTAAAAGGCAAAAATAATAGGAAACTTGGCCTAAAGTTACCATTTTTACAAAATTTTAAAACCAGGTGAAAACAACGGATCTCCGGAGTCTTTAAAGGTTGACCTTCCTTTCAGAACTCAATCCAAGTCCCATAAGCAAAAGAAAAATTGTCTAAGGGCGAAAAAAAACTACATGAAACTACCTTTTATATAACACCAGTGGCGCAACCAGGATCTTGTCCTGGAGGGGGCTAAGCTAAGGCCATCCATAGTACTATAGACAAACTTATTTTCGATATATGCAATTTTTTCGTAGCTAATAGTCCTGACACACATAAACGAGTTTACGAACGAATGCAGTTTATATTATTTATACTCGATTGACGTTTATAACCCGCAATTGTGTAGTGTGTCAGGGCTTCGGGTTTAGAAAGCTCACATATTTTTGCATGAGTTTATGCCCTAGTGTGTCAGGATTATAAGCGTCGTGAAACGCTAGTGTAATGTCATACTCGCAATCGGCACGTTCTTTCTTTTATTTTCATATGAAAACTTAGTTTTGAGTTTTTGAAGGGACATTTTGTGAAAACAATTGAGATTCTGGGCGATTTTCGTCCGAAAAATGCACAAATTTTAGTGAGAGTTTCGAAGACAATTTTCCCAATATAAAACCTTCACATTTTCACAAATTTTTTATTTTTTCATTTTAAAATTATTCCTTTGCCAATTTCTGGGTCTGGGAGGGGCTTTAGCCCCCTTAGCCCCTCCCGTGGTTGCGCCACTGTATAACACATTAGAGTTTAATTGAATACTTCGGCGTTAGACAAGAAAAGAAATTAGAATATGTCTTTTCATTTTAGACCTTTTTTAAAAGCTCCATATATTTTGAAACAGTACTAGTTCAGCCATAAAATTTATAAGTATTCACAATAAGTTTAAGATCATTTTAAGGTAAACATTGAGTCGCTCCGGTCAAGGACCCCTATTATCCCCCCATTTAAATTTGTCTTAGACTATTAGTCAGCTATGAAGTTCTGCTGATGCGCGATATGTATTTCAAGCATAAGTTATACTTCTCACTCCAGTGGTCTCGTGTTCGAATCCCGTCTACGACGAAAATCTTGTTGGATGATTGTGTTGTGTTAATAGGTGACTATTGCCATACTAGAGTCCGTCTGTTTTGAAAACGCAACCACCTGACTCGTCTTGCTATATGGATTTTTACTCATCACGTCCCCCTCCAGGCTTTATAAAAAAAAATCAGCCGTTTAGCTTTCGGTTAAATAGAACCTACAAATTTGACAACTTAACGTCGAAAAATCTCAAGAACGCAACCGATTGGGACAGTTTAACCACCAAACGGACTATCGATTAAGAGTATCGCTAACCATTTAGTTTCCATTAACTAAAAGTGTTAATCATCTCCTAGACTACCAGTAGTTGTCATCGCATCTACACTGACTGCCATTTGGTTGGCCATCCAGTGTTTATATTGGATATGGCAATCATCATAATATCAGCTGACACTTTGACAACCGCTTGTCGAATTCAAAGTGACAATTTTGCAACTTTTATTCGTTTTTTGTGTGAAATTGTATATCATCGATTTTTAAAATTAAATAAAAAAATGATGAGTTGTCATTTGGAGTTAATGTGGATACAGTTGTAAGTTCCTGATTGATAAATTTCCCTTAAGTGATAGTCTACCTTTACTGACGATCCTTGTGAACTTTGTGTTTGAGAACCAGATGAAAAGTCTGCGATCATTTAACATACTTTGAAAACCTGTTATGATAAAAAAAACTTTGTAAACCAAGAAAAAAATAAAATAACAATGTCCATTAAATAACCTTTCCACAATGAAAAATATGCTCATTTGATACCGTCTTCATACGGACTTTCCGATTAATGAGTCTACG
Source organism: Microchrysa polita (assembly GCA_949715475.1). Taxonomy (NCBI): domain Eukaryota; kingdom Metazoa; phylum Arthropoda; class Insecta; order Diptera; family Stratiomyidae; genus Microchrysa; species Microchrysa polita. Next base: position 15,686,738 of record OX454417.1, on the reverse strand, counting down.
ACTTGCAGCGCAACCGAAACAAGCCTAACTTTTTTGATTCCATATATAGCCCCGGTTGACTAAACGACTTTCTGAATTTTAGTTGCCCAACAGGTACGTTTTTATCTAAAACAGATATCATTATTCGGGACAATTCAACCCTCTCCAATCTTCTCCTCAATGGCATCATCGCAAAGGTCCTTGAACTAAATTGTACGCCCTTGACACACAAGCTACGAAGAAATTGTACGATAAAGGTAAGTACATCGGCCTCTAACTTGGTAATATAAGCCAGATATATATGTAAATGATTTCACCCTCCTCCAGGATTGCGCCTGAATCCAGTGAAACAAAATAAAATGAAAGCCAAAAAGTGTATTAAGTTAATTTAAGACTCTTAAATGAGTGCTTGCTGTGGGTTTACATATTTAGATTAGGAACAAAATAAGAACGTATATAAGGTATATTTATGAAACTGAATGATTCCATTTGAACCTTTCTTCATACATAATTTTTCCACAAACAGAGATGAATCAAACCAGAATTTTATTAATTTTGAACTCAATAATTTTTATCTTTGATCTATCGAACGTGAAGAGAAGAACGCTTAATTTATTGACTTTCATTGCAATTCTATGATTTGATTATTATTCGACTCTAGTCCAGGCACGTAGCCAGGGGAGGGGTCCATGGGGTCCGGACCCCTCCCGAAATGTTTGCAGAAATAATCGGAGTCAGCGTTTTGATAACATAATTTTGGAAAAGATTGACGTCTTCACTCATTCACCTAAATAGCAGTCGATTTCAGAGTTTAATCAATATTTTCAAATTGTTAGCTTAGTTGAAAGTGCCGCTAGTAGTGATGCGGCTGAACACTACTAATTATGTGTAGAAAATTACTAATCGCATTCGGTACAGAATTCTCGTTATTATTTATCCTAATTTGCCTAAGAGTTTGGGGTTTTGAACTTTCCGCTGCTGAGGTCCTAAATGTTGTTAAGAAATAATTTCAGAACGCGATGAACAATAGTTTAGCCTGAGCATTGCTAGAAAATCGATATTTCCAGCTTACACCTATGGATAAATTAATATATTAGTCATTTAAAAATGTGCATGGGATATCTCTTTAGGTGGATATGTCCTGCTTTTACTCTCTGTGCTCCCCATTCCAGCCCAAATGCCACAAACTTAAGTTCGAATCCCAGATTTCTTTCCATGCACGCAAAAGAAAACACCGCAGATAGAAAAACATCCGTTGTAGCCTCGCCACATTCCGAAATATTCCAAATACAACTTTATAACTTTATTGGTGTCAGGGAAACTGGGCATTTAAATCATGCTGATGACCAAAATTGTGAAACATGAAGCCAAAATCAATAATTTACCCTATTATTAGTTGGAAACAGTGGCGCAACAACGGGAGGGGTAGACCGAGAAATTGTGAAAAGACAATTTGAAAATAAGAACTACACAAGTTTGAGTTCTGCCTACCAGTGATCCCAATGTCTTTTTTTTACCTGGGAAGATACTAGCGCAACACCAGCCCAGATTTTGTTTGTGCGTAAATTCCTTTTTTACATTTTCCATGCCTTTTTTCTAAAATCCGGCAGCGCGCCTTGATCTAACTTGTAGACCGTTGTGACATACATTTAAACCCTCCCTCGTCAACCACAATGCTGAAAAGAGTGATTCTCGACCCGTGTTCTTACGACGACGCTAAAATACGCAAAAATTTGCATCGAAAATTATTATGAATGCAACGGGAACTATATAGAAACACCACCGTATAGCATCATTACTGGAAAATAGCACCATCATCAACTTGCGACAGCAGCTTCAAATGTCCAGTAACATGGGTGGCCTTAGCCATTTCCAGGGATAAGATCCAAGTTGTGCCACTGGTTGGAGCTCTAATATAGAGGGTTATTGGTTAAGTCGACCTATTCCCTCCAACACGTTATAATAGGGTCAAAATGCAACAAAATGAGGCCATAAATGTTAGGCCGATTTTCAATGGTCACTGAGATATATTAATTTTTAGGTTTTTTTGAAATAACCTAGAATTTTGCCATTTAAAGTAAGAATTAAAAAAAACTACTAAGGTAATGGGCTTAAACTTATTTTTGGATTTTTGTCAACACTATAGCAGACATTTCTTAATCATTTAAAATGTCAAAAACCCATCACAATTTGAAATTTTTAATTTTAAATAAAAAAAAATTTTCTTAAATTTTTTTAAAGATATTTTTTAATGTAGGATTACTAAAAAAAATTGCATGACATGGAGTCTGCAGACCACTGAAGAAACATACGCGTGTTGTGAGCTTTCCAAAAAGGTGTCAATGTCAATAAAAATATTTGAAATAATTGAAACAGCTGGCCGCAACTTGTTCGGGGACCATCATTTCGTTTGAAAAAAAATGAAATAAATGTCATTAAATTCAAAATGCATCGTACGAGTACGTATAATGTACTGCTTTATTTCATTTTTTATCAGACGAAATGATGGTCCCCGAACAACTTGCGGCTAGCTGTTTCAATTATTTCAAATATTTGTATTGACATTGACACCTTTTTGGAAAGCTGACAACACGCGTAAGTTTTTCCCGTGATCTGCAGACTCCATGTCATATAATTTTTTTTAGTAATAGTACATTAAAAAATATCTCTAAAAAAATTTAAGAAATTTTTTTTTATTTAAAATTAAAAATTTCGAATTGTGATGGGTTTTTGAAATTTAAAATGATTAAGAAATGTTTGCTATAGTGTTGACTAAAATCCAAAAATAAGTTTAACCCCATTACCTTAGTAGTTTTTTTTAATTCTTACTTTAAATGGCAAAATTCTAGGTTATTTCAAAAAAACATAAAAATTCATATATCTCAGTGACCATTGAAAATCGGCCTAACATTTATGGCCTCATTTTGTTGCATTTTGACCCTATTATAACGTGTTGCAGGGAATAGGTCGACTTAACCAATAATCCTGTATATTTTTTCTAACTATGGACCCTAGTGAAATAACCATAAATTTAAATCTTCCTTTCGGTGCTCCTAACAAACCCCGAAAAAGCCTTTCCCTTCTTTTTAATTTAGAATCTTTGCTATTAAATACTGTACCGTTATAGCAAAAGATCTCCAGTAACACATATTTCACAAAATCACACTGTTCCTTTCGAAGAGGACTTCCCCTTTTTTTCTTTCGGGACACATGGAATCTTGTAGTAATTCTTAGTGTACTACCCTGTTAAAATTAACCTAATAACACACACCATAATTTCAATTTAAAGGTTGAAATCGTTTTCATCAAATTTATAGAAAACAAAAAAATAGTACGGGGGCAATATTTGGACCCCTCCCGAAACAAAATCCTGGCTACGTCCCTGCTCTAGTCAAGCAACTCAAAACTAAACTTATCTTTTTAAAATCCAAATAGAAAAACACTCTATCGTTAAGATACTCATAGACAACACAATACTCGTACATTCCATTATAGCAAAATCGTTGGATGGGCGCACATCATGTCCATACGAATTCTTGGTAGAATTGTTGGGCGGCTAATTGAATTGTTAATTGCCCTTAAATGTAATTAATTGAGTACTTTGTGAGCGTCTTGGGGTTGCGGGCGCGCAACCGCAAGCCCCTGTGTGTTTGCGGTTCTATACGGTTTTTTGGTCGACCACTATGCATTTTGCTTAGAAGTTAGAATTGTTTGTACATGTGGCACGGCTTCATTAAATTAATTAATAAAATTACTAAATGTTTTGATCCAGGAAAGGAATGTTTGATTAATTGTTGGGAAATGAGGGATAACTAGGCTGATGCTATGTAGAAGTTTCATATGCGAGTATGAGTATCAATGAGTGTGTGTAGGCAGACATGCTTTGTATTCGTATGAAATTGAAATGGGTTTTATCATGAATCTGACTTGGGTAATTTTCTGTGATGAGCTCCGACCGCCATCCATTCAGTGCATCAAAAAACAATACCAAACATTTACACGCGACTTATCAAAATCACGATCATCGTTGAGGAAGAGGGTGTATTTTTAACAGCCCGAACTTATCCAGTTTCAAATTTGATTTTATAAGATGTTTTACTGCTTTATTTCATACACATTTTAATCAAATCATTAAATTAATTACGAAATTGCATTAACAAAGTACTCGTAATTCACTTGCGATTGCGACCCTGAGCGCAAAAATGAAATATCGAGAAGAAAAATGTTTTTAGTCTGTTTCCACTTGACACTCGATTTTGCCTTTTTTTGCATGACATATCCCAAAGAATATGCAAGCTTGTGTAGTATGTCGCGCGCCCCATTAAAGGTTTGTGTTGCACGTGCCGACTAATGCGAAGATCGCTGCTGGTATAAGGTCTAGTGCAGAATTTTCATACATATTGTGTATGGTGCCGTCGCATTCCTCTCTGCTGGATGCCCAAGAACTTAGAAAACCACATTAATTGCTTAGCAATACTATACATATAGGAATAAAGCAATTTATACCAACCAATCGTTCAGCGATTGTCGCGTGAATCGCTTCTAGCAACACAAATCTTAAGACGGTCACAAAAATTTATTGCCAATTCAAATTTCGAGGACATTCTTCCATATACATATTGCCATAAATCTTAGCCTAATTAGGAGTGTAATTCTCATAAATTCTCACCATCTTGAACGTGTGCGATTCATTTCGCGCACATTCCGAAGAACAAGCAACACTTTAAGGAAGATAATTGAATTCCAAGAAACTGATCATAATGTGAATGAATATGTATGTATCAGATCGCAATGATGTGATGTCCATTTTATTGGACTTATTGTGTAATACACACAAAAGTGTACCAGAGCTACACTCGGATTCACAAAAATCGGGCCATTCGCCACTTTCGAACTCAAATTCAATTTTCTCTAAAACTATGAAACTTACAACTATGAAAGTTATATCTACAGAAAGTGCATTTAATGGCAATTCAAATGAATAAGCACTATGGTTTTTATCTGAAGTACCGTTAACTCACGCAACAAACACAATGCCTGTTTTGATTAGAGTTCGCGCTTACCGTGTTGGCCCGGTTTCATTGAAGCTCAGTGTAGTTGTACACTTGTACCCGTATAGGCGCACACATGACGAGGACATCATTAAATGCAAGCGAATTTATTATGTATGTATTAATTTTTCTCTGGGACCCGTAGATAGGAAGACACATATATACTGCTCAAAACAAAATAAGGGCCACTAATATTATATTAAATCATAGTTTTGTTGGTCTAATTTAATAAAACAATATGTTTTTCGTTAAATATAATTAATTTTATTGAATTTTGACCAAAAGTTACACTTTTTTTTAGCATTTTTTCGGATTACTTACTTTTTGCGGTCATGTAATCGAAACAATAACAATTAATTTGTATGACTAATCTGTAAAAAAATTTGATTCTTAGTTTTTTTTGTATCGACTATGGCCTGCACTTTTTGATACGCACTCTCGAAGCCTGGACGGAACGCTTTCAATAAGCCGATCGACGCTTTCTTTTGATATTTCGTCCCAACACATTTTTAGCAATTGAATCAGCTGTTGTTGATTGTGTATGTCCTCTTCAGCGATCCGCATCCGGTGTTTTAATTGATCCCAAAGATGTTATATCAGATTTAGGTCCAGACTGTTGGCAGATCACTCCATGACCTCAATATTGGCCTCCTCGAAAACAGACATTGTTGGCCGAGCAGTATGTGGTCGTGCATTATCCTGCATGAGGATAAAACCATTCACCGCCTGTTGTGAAAAAGGAATGATATGTGGCCTAACAATCCTTTCAGTATAACTTTCGGGCGTAATTGTTCCGTTATTTAGGATAACAAGGCCAGTTTTGCCTTGCAAGCTAATTCCGGCCCAGACCATCACACTGGGACCGCCTCTCAGTTTGATTAATGCAAGGACAAGGATCCAAAAATGCTTCTCCGGTTCTCCGCCAGACTCTTATGCATCGGTTGTCACTAAAAAAAATTACTTTGCACTCATCCGAGAAGAGCACCTTGCGCCATTGTTGCATGTCCCATTGGATATGTCGACGAGCAAATCTTAAACGATGCGTACGATGCGTCCTGGTCAGTTTGTTCTGGTAACACGTCTCTTTCTCTTTGACTGTTGTTGGTCTTCGTGCAAACGATTTCTGATTGTTTGAGGACTAACAATGGTCCCAGTCGTCCTTAATAGCCTACTTTGTAGCCCACGAGCACTAATGGTACGATCCCGTCGCGGACAAAGTCTCACAAATCGGTCTTCTGCGGGGGTGGTTATTCGAACTCGGCCTGAACCATGACGATGGGAGACACTTCCTGTCTCCTGGTAACGGTTCCAAAGATTTTAAATGACTCTTCGCAAATACCCTAATTGCAGGGCCACAGGAAGCATTTAAATTTAAATGGCGCCGAATTGCTGGCATTTTGTATTTTACAGATTCTCCTTATCTTTAAAAGTGCAACAACTAATGTTCCAGTTAAAGAACTTGGCGAAAACTAATTCTAAATCAAAAAGAGAATTAAACAAAACTACCAAATGCATGACTCGTGACCCCAAAAGAAGGGTTTAAGCCAGTTCCGTTAAAGCTAATGTTGACGAATCATACTTGATAGCTCACATCACATTCAGGTACAAAATGGCAGTTTTGAAATTAATTATCACACAAAAAATTTGCTAAAAGACGTTGTTAAAGTCAACGGACATAGTGGTCCTTATTTTGTTTTAAGCAGTATACATTGCGCCCTTCAAAGAGAACCCGGCAATTCAAAATGAATTTTTGCGTTCTGATCGTGTTGGACTGGGATTTGCTTTTCGGGAGGATCATCTTTCCTCGTTGACATACCAAGTGTGTATAATTGTATAATTCAAATTCATCTACATACGAAAATCGGAAAATGCATATATGTACGATCATTCAGCCATATGGTAGATTTTCCTTGATTTTTTCTTCTTTTCGTGAGATTTTGTTTTTGTTTATTTAACTTAAGTGAACATATGAGACGACTGCGACGACGTTGTAGACGATAGTCGACGACTTGCCGCTACCAGCGGACGATATGATTTGTTCAAGTGCGTTTATGACAGATACTTAGTGACTTATGGGAGAAAATTGTTGAAATTGAATTACTGGTCGTAAAGATAATATTTATTTATATAACTGCAGAAAATACCGTCTGGCAGGATTAAACGATGCATATCGCCTTATTTTGATCTAATGTAAATAATATTGGGGGTGTGAAACTCACAATGTGAATCAATGGCGCCGGAACAGGGAGGGCAGCGGGGGCAACTGCCCCCTCAATATTTTGGCTAAAGGGGCAATTAATACTACATATATTGCACTATATTAAAAATGAAGAATAATTTATTTTACATTTTTACATATTCAATTTATTATTCTAGTAGTGGATATTTTTTTCCATGATGTATACTACGAGTATGTACATGATCATTCCATTTTCATTTCTTCCTCAATAACAAGAGTACCTCAAATTAACGACAAGGCCAACCATAGCGAAACTATTGACCGTTGATTAACGAACACGAGGAAGTTTTTCATTCTCCTTGTCAGAAAACCGTGCCGATGGTAGAGAATCTCACAGTAAGATTGGGCTGCTATGCTCGATTTCGATATTGTTGATCTTCGCTCACAGTTAACTCTTTTGAAGGGTATGCCGGGAGCTTCACCTACATGTTGCGCCGAAATTGCTGATCATTTTCGAAGCATATAGAGCACAGCAAGTTAACGGCTAGTAACATTACTTCTGACGGTTCCAGCATCAGCGGCATCTTCAGAAAGGTCGCTCAGTGCTTTACGACGTCTTTAACATGGCTACATTCAACAATGACACAAAAACGTCTGACACATTTAATCCTTCTCCATGTTCACACGGATCGAACAGGGAATTTAGATTCCTCAAAATCATGGAAGAATTCGTTTCCCGATCGTTTGGTCTTTAATTTTATAAAGCTATATAAAATAAAGAATATAATCTTCAACACTTCGGAAATACAATGGGATTAAAATGGGTAACAAAAAGAAACTTAAAGGTTAGTCTCATATTGAAGACTATTCTAGGTGGTTTCTGATCGCTGTTGTTCTCTAATATTTTTCATAATTACTTTTTGGTATCGTTTCACAGGATATTAAAGTGCTAGAGGCAGCGACGGTCCTAGGTATTATGGCCGCTTTTTTATCTGTCTGTCATACTCCATTTCTCTTCAATGTTAGATATATCCGTAGTTACAGTTAAAGTGAGCCACCCCTCACCTCAGTATGAGCTATTCTTTTAACATACATAATTCCTCTAATGAATTCGAGAGATATTCATTTTTAGATTGTCGTCATTTAAGAAAAAACGGTTTTTTGGTGTTTTTTATACAATTTTGACCCTGTTTCGCAACGAAATTTTTGTCCTGAGCACCCCAAAACACCATAGGAAACAAAAAAACAAATTTTCCTCAGATTTTGCAATCTACTAGGTTTATCACGTGATAACTACACTATCAGCGCAATATATCTAATGAAGAGCTTATACTGAGCCGCTCACTTTCACTGGGGCTTGGCTTGTGGTAAGTATATACAGGACCCTCACCTTTGTAAAGAAATTTGCGATTGAATATTCTCTAAATAAGGTTTCAAACCCCAAACTTTCCATTTGAGAACTTAAGAATCAAAATTTGCACATTTTGTAGTTTCGCATTTTTATATTTTCAAATCCAATTTTTCAATAATTTCGAATTTTAAATTTTTTTAAACCGACACTTTCGAAAATTTGAGTTTGAGACCTAATGTAGAGGTTATTATAGCGGAAGTCCTAACTATCACAATTTAAAAATTAAAACCGCCCAAAAATTCCACAAAAAGTGCAAATTTTTGCCTAATTTTTTTATAATCGCGATTTTTAAAATTTTTGAAAATGTTAATTTAAAATATATAAAAGGCAACGTTTTCAAAACTTCCGATTAAAGAGCATAAAAAATTACAAAATTTTGATTTAAAATTAATCAAAAATTGAAATTGTTTGTTTGCCCCACTTAATGAGGCGCCCTGTTTAAATGCACATTCTGCAAATATAGTAGAGCCGGTCCTGGATAGAGGTCCGGCATATAACCGCTTAATTTAATATGAATTTGAGAAAACAAATCTTGCCCCCCAATAAAAAATTCGTTCCGGCGCCACTGTGTGAATGAAATGCGCAATTCGAGAATTGTAATCGAAACCATTTTTTTCAACTGCAGAAAATGTTCGAATATTGCTTTTATGTGCAAACGTTTCTTAAGAGATCTTATAGGAGTATATTCAGATACTCTATCAATGCATGTACGTATATCATACACAAGTGTGTCCCCGCCAAAGTAAAAAACACGGAGCGAGCAAGCTATGTTACCCCCTATATTTTTGCAGTCCTTAATCTGCTCTTGGAGACTAGGGTCTCCTCATGTAATGTAAGAGTACTACTATCTACTAAGAGTACTACTATCTACTATCGACATATCCCGTGAAATCCTTACAAATACCACCAAAATGTTTATGTTCTTTAAATCCCAAAAGGGGGAAGGAGGGTATTTTTTTGCGTTTTTAGCGATTAACTCCAAAACGACAAAAGGTACAGAAAAATAATTTAAGAACGAACTAATTGTATAAATCGAGTACTGTCAGAACAAAGTTGTGTTGGGTCACTTTCTATGGGAGATTAAGAAATCATTGCAGCCTATGCTTAACCGTTTAATTTTATTATCGCTACTTCCTGACTTTGCACCAATACATAAAGGGCTTTGACTGCTCAGCGCACTCTTGAGTTTTTACCCTGATGGTCCTAATATGCTGTTTTTGCGGTAAATAATGAATTGGAACTCCATAATATTCCCATAATATAGGGAAAAGGACCCACATTTCCAGCCATTAAAATAAAGCAGTCCGCTTATACATAAGAGCACATTAATCTTTTATATTTTAGCAACAGGTTGGAAGAAGGCCCTGGTTAATTTGAAATACCATAGCAGCCTTAATGGCGAGGGTAGTTCGTCGATAACCTTAGCCTTCAGAAATTAGAAGAAATTGAAATAAAATCGAAACCATCACTTTTTGGCAGTACAGAATTCAACTGCATTCACCGTAGGACAACCTTGTACATTTGAACCGTATATGATGCGCAAATTCCTATAAATCAAGAGTCCGTTCCATGATCTGAATAAAGATAAGCCTTGATTTCGGCATGGGGTTGATCGTCATTAAAGGTTCGGTTCTATTCGGTATATCTCCGAAAAACTTTTTAAATTGTTCAACCACTGCAATGTCCCACAGTGGCTAAATTTCATTGCTGGTATGATTCAGCTACAAAATGAGTCTTAATAACATAACTTGAAAGACCCCAGTGGCGTGACGTACGGTGTTCCATGTATGTTCGGTGGAACTATACTAGGGGCCCCCTCCGGAGCCTCCGGAGGTATGGCAAAGTATATATATAGATGATCAGGGTCGGTCCCTGATTCGAATAAGCAATTATTATGTCCGTGTGTCTGTTTGTTCGCACGATAACTCCCGAAATAATTAAGCTAGCGGTTTGAAATTTTGGTCAGATGTTTTTTTTTTTTATAAAATCTTAGACAATCTTGGACGGTAATGAAAATGGGTCAAATCGGACCAAGGGTTCCCCTACCTCCCATACAAATTACCCTCCTTGATATTTTAATTCGGTCATAGCTTTCGATACAATATCGCTATCGACTTGAAATTTCGATCAATGCCTAATTCGGATACATACATATATACTTTAAGTTGATGGAAAGTGGAGTAGGTCCGGCTACCCCTACCTCCCCTACAAAGTTATGTTCAGCCATATCTTTTAATAGATAATGTCGCAAAGAACTTCAAATTCAATTAAAATTTTGGGTTTTGCATGTCTTCTAGGTCTGTACATGGGTATAGGACAGTGGCGCAACCACAGAAGGGGCTAAGGGGGCTAAAGCCCCTCCCAGACCCATATATTGGGAAAGAAAAAACTGCAAAATGAAATATGAAGTAATACATTTCGATGCAAATTGTACGTATAAAAAATATGATAAGCGTGGTTTTGGAGCATAGGTTCCTCGCCAGTGTCGGTATGCAGGCTGCAATATCCTTACCAGAATTTTAGAAACATCGTTGTGCAAAAAAAGAAGACACACTGGTCTGAAGTAACATTTGAAAAGGAAAAAAAATCTTTAACTGGATTCAAATTGTTGCATCCTTCGATCTTATATCGCCATCGTATCAATTCACATCCGAAATCAATTGGCTCTTTGTAAAATACACTCCTATAAGAGCTTCCATTGCTATTTTGCCTGAGAAGATAAGGTTGCTTGCAGCCATTAGCCCAACTTCGATCCGGTTTTGGTTTGTCACAAAATTTTTTTTTTTTTGGTTATACATTTTTACTAAAGTTGCTCTGATTGCGGTCAATGAATCCGTAATTTGACAAAGTGTTATTGCTTTAACATGTGACGCAGCGAAACATTTTACATCGCAAAAAAACCCGAATGCAACGGCACTACTGCATAATTCTATATGAAAAAAAGCACCGTCCCCTAACTTGCGGCAGCAACATCAAATATACAGTAATGTGGGTAAACTAAGCCCCCTCCAGGACCAAACCCTAGTTGCGCCACTGGTATAGGATATACACTCATCGTGCTATTCGCACGATTAGAACTCGGTCTCGTTTTTTTGCATTTCTGGATTATTGGAAGATAGAAGAAGTTAGAAGTGCTCTTCTTTGCTACGACGACTTTAAGCAAGAGTTTCAAGGAACATTTTAGTGCTATGGTGAGGCAAGTGTGATGTCCTGGATAATTGCCCTGCCCGGCATACCCTAAAGCTGCTATTGCCTGATAAATTTGTCTGCCCTGATTAACTTCGCTATATTTTAAGCGGAACTTCTGCCACGGGGAAATATTGAAATGCAAATTTTTTAAATTTAAACACTCAGCGTAAAAAATACACTCGGTCTAAATCCATCAATTTTAGTAGTTGAAAAGATGGATTTTGATTAGCTTGACCCTAGGTATTATAAAAGGCGATTCACAATAATGAGTTCTCGCTACATTAGCGAAACCTCGAATCATCAAAAAAGTAATAGAAAAAAAAACACACTGTCGTGCCTATTATTAAATAGGGCCATTATCAAATTCTTGAAAAATTCATCCAGCTGCGAATAATATAAAAGCACTGGGGATACGACTTACTTATTTCTCTTAAAAACTGTTATTGGATATTTTCACGGCTGATAACTATAGCGCATAATGTAAAAATTGTTTACTTTCAGGAAATGACATAATTGTTGTTGGTAGGTTAGGTTAACGGTACTCTCCTATCCAGTGGCGTAGATAAGAGGTGAATCAAAAGAATCAATTCCCCCGCATTTGGTGGCATATCTTGCCCTTGCGATCGTGTACCTGTTTGACAAAAAAAAAGGTATTAATTTAATTTCAGCAGGAATCAAGAAAAACCCAGACCGAGGCTAATTTCGGGCGCGGCCAAAATTGGGGTACCCTTCGCTCTTCTCGGGCGAAAAGTTTTTTCGGTCGTACCTACGACTTGTATTTAACACCCCCCCCCCCCCCATTATTTTCCTTCCGTCTTCACAAAATTTCCGTTGCGTCGACAAAACAATATTTTAGTCGGGTTTGGTTGAAATAAGAGGGCGAATAAAAATATTTGCTTAGGAAATTTTATTGGGGGATAGTTCGACACCATTTTTTTTACCTTTTTTGTTGCTTTGATAAAGACACATCAATTCAAGGTTTTGTGAAATGGGTGTAAACATTTGGGGGGCTGGGTTTGTATGGCAGCCCCATGACCCCATGGTCCGATTTTACCGATTCCAACATACAAACTGCCTACAGCAAAAAGAAGCATTTGTGCAAAATTTCAGCTTCATAGCTTTTAAATTGGCCGAGTAAAACGCGTCGCAACAGAAGGACAGACGGACATCGCCCAATCAACTCCTCAAGTCATGCTGATCATATATGTATACTTTTTATATGGTCGGAGATGCTTCAGGTTATTCACGATCACCCAGTCATTTAAATTAAATTTCCCTTGTAATAAAAAAATCTGGTCACAGATCCTGTTCGCCCTTCTAAAAGTTATCTACGCCGCTGCTCCTATCAAGGAAGAGGATACGAAACGCTGCAATAAAACCAGTGGCGGAGCAACTTCATTCGGGGCCCTCCCGTGGGCCCCCTACACTGAAAGAAAAGTTGAGAGCCATCAATCGAAAACTCGCTTAAATCAAATCTTTTTAAACATGATTTTGACGTTAGAGTGTTTCTTCTAAAGTTAAACCGTACTTAAAATTACTGCTGCTGACTCTTTGCATTCTTATATTGATAATGGCGTCCTTGTTGTAATGTGTATTCTATTCTTTCAGTTTTTTCTTCTATTTTCTTTATTGCGGTTTTACGTGAACAATTTTGTGTGCGAATTTAATTCGTATCTAAGAAGGTTTTTCTACAGTTAAGTGGAATTGGTGGATTACAAAATTGTGTGTTCACTGACACCTGAACACACAACTGACTTGTCGAGCTACCTCCCCGAATGGTTAATGGTAACTGCTGAAAGGTAGGCCATTTGGTGGACGAAACAAGCGGAGAAATGGATTGCCCTTATGGTGTACATTTTTTTGTGTCGTTTTCAAAAAATAAAAATAAAAAGAAACAAGAAAAAAAAATATATTTTCTTTATTGTTTTTACGTGAACAATTTTGTGTGCGCTTATTCAGCTCACGCAGCCCAGCATTGAATTCTATAGGTGTAGGCGACATTTAATTTACCTCATTACGCTCCTAAGAGCATAATAAATTACCTATATAGGGGCTCGATCCCGGGAACCTACACTGAGAAAAAAAATCCTGTAAATTCAAAAAATACGCATATGATTCAAAGAGATTCAAATATGATTTTGCTTCATATTTGTTTCCCTTTGAATCATTATATAGTCCCCTTTATTTCAAACGGATCTCCCTTTGAACTAATAAGATATTCCTTTTGAAAGTCTATCTATAATCACTTTAAATTAAAGTGATGTAGTGTCAATTTAATCAGGTCACAACCATAAATCGAAAGGATTTCCTTTTAATTTAAAAGGATGGACTCTTTGTTTTAAATGCATGAACTCAAAAGAATACTTTAAATTACACCAAAAGGAGTAATTTTCACAGGGTGTTCTTTCCCTGTGCAAAATTACTCATAAATGAGTTTTGTATTACTGACCTCGCTACAGGTGTTGGCGACATTTCATTTACCTCTTTACGCTCTAAAATGCATAATAAATTACCTGCCTACAGTGGGATTCGATCCCGCGACCCTATGATTTGAAGACTAACGCCCCTACCTACTACACCACACAGACTATACGGGACGACGTTTATAATTTACACCATACATTGTGACATAGCTCTACCACACTGCCGACCAACTGCGAGTGTAAACAAAAAAAAATCCTATTGAAAATTTGGATTTGAAGGATTTCCCATTAATTTAAAAAGATTTCCTATTGAAAATTTAAATTTAAAGGATTTCCCATTAATTTAAAATTATTTCCTATTGAAAATTTGAATTTAAAGGATTTCCTATTAATTTAAAAAGACTGAATTTGAATTAAAGCGATATATATTTAAAAGGAAAGGATTATATTTAATAAGAATGTAACTCGATTTCAAAAGGATATCGAGTTAATTTTAAGGGACGTTATTTTTCTCGGTGTATCACTTGGCCTCAGCACCGCAGAACTAATGATCGTGTATAGACCTCAAGCAAGATAAAATATTTTAGTTTTCAACGACATATACAAGCCGTTTTTACTAGTTTGAACTAAGTTTAGTACTACCCTATTTTGTTCGTCCAGATCCATTATTTTGTTCGTGTTTGACAGTTCACGACAAAGTGGATTGGAATTTAGTCCCTATAGAAAAGGTACTCCAAAAATGTTCCAAGTAAATTTATTTGTAGAGAGACCTAAAGGATCGTTTTGGCCATATTGTACATGCAAGAAAAAGGGTGGGCCGTATTACAAACCGCGGCTACAGTTACAGCAAATAGCACAGCCATACCAGAAGCAAATTTAATCCACAATAGAGGCTTATAAGGTATTCGTAGAGAGGCAAAAGACTTTTTATTTAAGACAAATTTTGAGTAAATTAAGCAGAACAATTTTAAAAGCTTAACTCATCTTTTCAAAAAAAAAAACAACAACACAAAATTATGTGTTTTCATTGTATACAATTAGTTATGGAAAATACACTGATTTCGATCTATTTTCATGAGAATTGTGAAAAAAAGCCAAAGTTTCCTTGCACTATGATTATAAAAGTATAGAGAAACTTTTTTCAACCATAAAAGAATTTTTTGGAAACATTTGAGGATCCGGATTGTCTGAAGAACTTTTAAAAATTGTAGGACAATATGAAATTTTGCAGCGTAGGCTTATCTAAGGGACCTGATAAAAGAGGAACAATAAATTAAGCATTTGTTTTGACTTCGAAAAGCGTATATCTCTGTGTACAAAAAATATCAACGTCGGAGTATTGTTTTTCGCAGTCGTGCTGTTTTTTTTTTGTTCGAGAAATCTTCCATGTGGCTTTTGGGCCCCTAAATCTCGTGGGCCCCCCCCGCAAAGCGGGCCCTGCGGGCCCTTATGCGCCGCCCCTGAATAAAACTAATACCTAATTTGTTAAGTTTAGCTTCAGAGGTTCTCTAAAAATTTAACTTTTTCAGAATTTAGCTTTAACATGTTAATAGTAATTTATTGCATTGGTTGGTTTTCGAAAACAATGGGCCATTTTTTCGTACATTTTATAGGCTGGTTAGTCTTATTGCCTAGAGAAGACACAAACAATATTTAGAAAGCTTTTCCATTGTACTGAATGACATTTTTGTTTATTTTGCATAGTTATGTTATCTTTTGCTTATTTACGCTGTTGCATGAAACCGTGCAATGATTTTTTTAATCTAAGATGATGGTGTAACCATCAAAATATGGCAGAACTATGCAAAATAAACAAAAATTTCATTCAATAAAATGGAAAAGCTTTCTAAATATTGTGTGTGTCTTCTCTAGGCAATAAGACTAACCAGCCTATAAGATGTACGAAAAAATGGCCCAATATATTTTTAAAACGTTACGCCTCTGCCCCAACTATACCATTTGTCACTAAAATCCCTTTCAGATGGAATGAAGTTAAGTTCCAATACCTTCCCGGAGAGACCTTCATGTGACGGTTAAAATTGTGTTCTGCAGCTCAAAAGCCACGAAATGAAACGCATGAAAATATGGGATTCTCGGAAAAGAAAAAAAGAGTCTCCGAAAGGGAAAAATTTCTCTGATCTAATTATGTTATCGATTCATGATGCTCACACGTAGGTATCCCAGTTCCGCATATCAAGGGCCAGAAAACTACAAATATTTTACATTTCCAGACTTCAGTCTCTGCACCAGAATTTTGCGTAGTGACTGATATCAAACTCGCATTGTAAGGTGCAGCGATTTTTTTACTACATCGGAAAGAATTTTTTTTACCATAGTCATCGACCCGCTCTTGCTACGCCCATGTTTATTTATTTATTTATTTATTTAATTCATTTTAATCAAACAGGCTTTTAAACCCAATTATAATATTGTATAATGCTAATTGTAGTGAAGCTTTCATAAATTATGTAATTTTGTTGTTTATTTTATAATACACTAAGATTATTACTTAAATGTCTAAGAAAAGTTTTGAAGGAATATATTTTTTGCATGTCGTTTAAAAACGGGTACCGAAGTTGTAAAAATATTAGGGTCAAGGAGATTTCCCAAAGTAGACAATCTTGTCACTGGTGTATTTTGACCGTATGAGGTTCGGTGAAAAGGTATTACAAACATGCCTCTTGGTCTTAGGAAATAGCTTATATCTTGACATACGAATTCTGATTTAAGTTCAGGACAATTTACTTTATTCGTGAACAAACCATGCAAAAAGCATACATCCATATACTTCCTAAACGATTCCAATGAACTAATTTTACATATACGAGCTATTTCTTCATAATTATGAGTCCAGGTCGGATTTTGTAAGCCTAGTTTATATGCTGCGTACGATAAAAATTTATGTTGTACTCTTTCTAATCTTTTTATATGTACATCAAAGAATGGTGTCCACACAGACGAAGCATACATCAATGTCGGTTTCACTAATGCTGTATAGAGTGTTATTAAACTACTTATATTTTCAAAGTCTTTGCTCTGCCTTACGCCTGCCGTCCATTACCTGCTTCGAGCGGCGCGGCGCTCCCGCGTTTAAAGCTTTTCCGAATTTTAATGGCGTAACCAAGCAAAATATGGCGTAACTATGCAAAATAAACAAAAATGCCATTCAATACAATGGAAAAGCTTTCTGAATATTGTGTGTGCTTATACCTTTTACTAGTAAAAGCTTTTTTTCGCACATTTTGAGAAAGCTTTGCCGCTGGAGCGCCGCGCCGCTCAAGTTTACGCTTGCAGTGGAAGAGAGCCCTTAATATAAATCCAAGCATACTTCTTGATTTGTTTACAATGTAGTCAATGTGTTTATTGAAAGTAAGTTGCTCATCTAGTACTACACCGAGATCACGTATGGTATTTACTTTTTCAATTGGCAATCCATTTATTTGGTAAGAATAATCAATATTATTCAACTTAGATTTAGAGAAACTTATAATCTTACATTTATTTAAATTTAGTTCCATGCCGTTATCATTACACCAACAATAAACATTTAGTAAATCCTGTTGTAAGCTTTCAGCATCATCATGGTTTTTAATAATTCTATAAAACTTACAATCATCCGCGAAAAATGACGGAGTAGAGTATTTTATTCATTCACGCATATCGTTAATGTATATATTAAATAATAATGGACCAATATGAGATCCTTGGGGGATACCAGATGATACTGAAATTTCTCTAGAAACAAATCTTTTATATTTTACAAATTGTTTTCGATCACTCAAATAATCTGACAAGAATTTCAATACGTTGTCGTGGAGACCTACTTTCTCTAATTTATTTATAAGGCGATTTATAGGTACTTTATCGAAAGCTTTGCAAAAATCCGTATATATTGCATCTACTTGGAACCCTTGTTCAACAGTTTCAAGTATTTTTTGCGTATAAATTAGTAAGTTGGACACCGTTGATTTACCACTAATGAAGCCATGTCGTTCACGGCATATAAATTTGCTTAAGGCTGGGGTTAGCTTTTCAATAATGATGGATTCAAAGAGCTTTGGAATTGCATTAATAATACAAATAGGTCTATAGTTCTTTGCATCTGTTTTGCTACCTGATTTATATATAGGCGTAACGTAACTTTCTTTCCATTCAGCAGGAAACACACCATCTTTGATTGATTTATTAAACAACTGAAAAAGTGGAATTGCAATGGACTCTGAACAGTTTTTAAGCAATATGTTAGGAATATTATCCGGACCCGAACTCTTAGTACATTTTAACTTGTTTATCTTTGATTTAATTTCATCTATAGTAATATTTAAGTCTATTTCTAAGTATTGTGTAAATTGTAAATTCTGATTAGTTACGATATTAATTCCAGGTGTATATACAGATTCAAAATACGAAGCTAATTTGTCAACTACTTCTTGTCCTCCAATTCCAATTTCATTATTATACTCGATTTCCATCGGTAATCCTACATTCTTCCTTTTTGAATTCACATAATCCCAAAAACATTTAATATTATTTTGTATATTATTTTCAATAGATAATAAATAATTTTTATAATTTTCATTTTGTCTTATTTTGCAAGTTTTTCTTGCTTTCGAGAAAATAGTATAATCTGCTTCTAGTAAAGTTTTCTTATATTTATTATGTGATTTTTTCTTTCTCATGAGAGCTCTTATTAATTCTTTTGAAAACCATATCGGATATTTGCTATTTCTTACATTGACCTTGTTAGGAAGATATTAAAAAATGCAACATTGATACTAGACTCAATTTCAACCTAACCGTGGAGGCTGCAGAAAGTGCCGCACTCGACATTTATATTAAGCTCCTGTCATAGTGGCATTAGGAAAAAGGTTGTTGCCTTTAAGGCTAATTTATATTTCGTAGAGTGTTATTGTCACTGGTGCAGTATAATTAATTGGTTAAAGTAAATTATCCACAATATCCAGCTTTTTTGATAGATTAGTTTATTGGACGACGTTTCGCCTATATATATTCACGATTTTGTAATTAGTTCTCAATTAATAAATTATCTTAAGAACTACTATCACAGCTGAATAAATAAATAAAATGAAATCAAAACAAAACATTGTTGTTGGACGGTGGATACATAGAGCTCGAACAACTTATTTGAGCAATCCACGAGTCCTATACTCGTATAAGAGGATCGAACACACTGCCTGGTTGAGTCCGGTCATGCCTCTCGCAATTGTGCATGACGCGCCGCATTAGAAGAAGCAGCTGAAGAGAAATGCAGAGCGCCATGTACTGTTGGTCGAAACCGGCTCGATATACACATTGTGATCGTTCGGTCGCCACTCTGTGAAATAGAGACTCATAGAGAAACGAGTTTCCAAACTCGGCACGACTCGTCGCAAGTTTATTATTCAGAAGAAGATGATAAGAAATATTCTTATCGTAGAATAATAAACTAACAATGCGACTAGGAAGTGGTATGGCTGACAACAACGCCATCTAGATATATCAAGGCCGCAACTCAGCTGTACGATGACGTCATGGATCCTCCTTAAATGGTTCGTCGAACACGGGCAAACAACAACAATGTCATGAGAAGCAACAACAATGCAATGCAATTTAATCTGCGGATTTGACGTTTACGAGTCTACATTGCGGCCTTAATATATAGACGGCGGTGCTGACAACCGTATCACACTCCGAATTCAGTTGTGTTCGTAACGTTGACAACTACACACGATATTCGTCAACGCACCATGCTCCACTAGGAGTTGCGGTAATCAAGAGAGAGTGCCGCAATAATGCGAACTTTGTATACAAATGTGTAAGTTAAATGAAATGTTAAATAAATTAGTTTGAAAAAATATCACAGATGTTAGTTTTGATATTTAAAATATATCATATCAATTTCAAAACTAACAACGTGCTACCACCATGCGAATTCCAATTTTTCGAATATAAAAGTTTTGACAGTACAAATTTGTATGGATTTCACTTGAAACTTGAAATACATAGCTATGTTATTAGATACACTGCGTTTCACTTGAATAGCACACTCTATACATTAAATTTATTTTCTTAATATCTTTAAAAAAATGAAGACAACAGATATTTTGTATTTTTTATTTGTCATTTGATTAATTACCTTTAATTTGAAATAAAAAGAATTTGAATTTTTCCAACATGTAATCTTAGAGAAAAAAAAAATGTAAAACACCAATGAAAAAACACATAAATTCTGTTTCACTTGAATAGCACACTTTTTTTAAAACTTATTTTAATTAACTTATTATGCAGTGAGGATAACTTATTATTGTTCAGAATACAAGTTAAGATCAATTTGAATTAAAATCAGCAATTTTAGTAATGGGTTGAGCCTCCCCCGTTTGAAATAACCTCCTAGGTCCTATTAGGCAAAGAATCGTACAAAATTTTGATGTAAGCAAGGGATATTGTAGCCCATGATTGCTGAATGGCTTCAATTAGTTCAGTCTTTGTTGAAAACTGTTTACCAGACTTATAAACTTTTCTGACGAGCCATCCCCAAACATTTTCTATTATGTTTAGATCCGGCGAGTATGGTGGCCAGTTCAACAGAGTAACATTTTTGGACTCGATAAACGACTTTACGGTATTGGTTCATTGTCTGGTTGGAAAGTCCACGGCAATGGTCCAAAGAGACTTTCGAATGTCGGAAAAGCCTTTTCTAAAACACCTTGATACGACTTAGCATTCATAGTGGTGTCTAAGAATTGGAGTTCACAAGTGCCGTAGTAGGATTTGGCTCCCCAAACCATAACGCCGCCGCCAATTCGACTGTGCAAAAGATCCAACTGGTGAGTCTCCTTCCTTAAATCATAAAAATAACAGTTATATCCGTCGGGCCCTTCCAAATTAAAATTCTTCTCATCAGAAAAAACAACGCCATACCACTCTTTGGTCCATGACATGTTGGTACGACAAAAAGTCAACCGAGCTTGTTTATGAGCGGGGTTAAGTGGTGTTTTTTTTTTAATTTTAGACGCTTAAGGTGTTTAGTTTTTGAATTAGCACGCGATACAGTTATTTTACTCGCACTGAGACAACATTTTAACCGAATTTTGTCCACAGAATCATGTGAATTCGATGCTTCACGCAAAATAGATCGCTTATCTGTATTAGAGAGTACACTGCTTACTCGACCTTTCATATTTTTTCATAGTTTTCATCACTTTTAATAAAATTTGAAATCAAGTTTCTGTTTTTTTTTTAATTTTTTTCGATATTTTAGTCACTGAAAAGTCACAATCCCTGTAGGTTTTTATTTTCACTTGTTCTTCGCTTGTTAAGGCTTTACCACTACCCAAATTTTTTTAAAATCAACGAATCGTATTTAAAATACTCAAAATGACTTTAGATTGTGATATTGTAACTACGTGCACCCCGTATGTCAAGCTTAAACCCAAATGTGCTATTCTAGTGAAACAAAAAATCTGCTCTCTTTTGAATCAAATTGGTGAAAAAAGGTAACGGTAAATTTCGAGAGGACAATTTTTCTTTCGGGGAGCCCACACAAACAAGACAAAAAAAAGCTACTAGCAAAGTCATAAGAATATTGATATGTAAGCAAATTACAATGAAAAAACGGAATGTGCTATTCAAGTGAAACGCAGTGTACATACTCTAATCTAAGATGTAACGCCATAATAATGATTTATTACTCGAACGGCATAACGAAAAATGTGCTAATTTAATTGGCCCAATTTATTATCGTAGGAGATCAATTGGAACAACATAATGACTGCACCTTTTATGCATCATTAAACGTTCGTGCTACCGATTTATGCTATTCATTGGTAAAAGATGCACATTGCACATATGGTTTTATGCTCTAATGCGTCATTAAAGAGACGCACATAGCAAACACGATAGTTTTGTATATAGCTTTGCGGAAAACTATGTATTTCTCGTCCTCATTTCTCATCTCATCTACACATTGGAAATGCTCACTTTCATTTATAGAGACATTATTCTTACGTTTTCATTATTTATTTCTTCTTGAGAATCATCACTGTCAAAAAGCAATATGCATACACATTCAGTATAGGAAAAAATATAAAATTTCTAGTTTTTGTTTTTATTTTCTTAGTAAGTTACACTTAACAATTTTGGTCCAATTCATAAATATTATAGAAATTATTTTGCTTTTTTTTTCTTAGATCCCAGATTGCGTATTATGGGTAGTTTGCCTTCAATTTCATTCTGTGTTTTTGTTCAATGAGATGACTACAAGACGCACGCGACGACGCTTTTGGCCATTGCGCCTAGGAATAACCGAATTTTGACGTCAATAACGATTTGACGATAAATTATGATAATCCATTAAATCCCATTAAATAATCGTGAAAACTCAAGAGGAAATGTCTGCAAATCAATGAAATGGTTTTGTAAAAAAAATGTAAAAATCTATATTAAGAAGCAGACGAAACCTTTGTTTTGGCGAAGCTAAAAAAATTATAATTTCGTGGCAAGTTATTCTATTTTTATTCTCAGAGTGGACGGACAAATTGAGATAATAAATTTTCTGGTACGTTTACAGGGTGGAGGTGGAGACTTGCCTTAATTCGCTAACGTACGTCATCCATTGTGTCTTATGATGATATTGAAAATCTGTGGATACTAATCGATCCAATTTGTTTGTATATTTACAAAATACAAAAACAAGAACCAATTCGGCATCAGATTTCATGTTTCCAATTTCATCAGCTGCGCAATAGCCTTAACGCCGCGTGGACAGCCCATCAAAAGTACTTACTAAAAATTGGCTCTTCATCAAACCGTATATTCAGAAGGCCAAAAGAAAAATAAGCAACCTGTCATCGAGAGTGGCCAATCAATCGAAGAAAAAACATTACTCGCAGAACTTTCATGTCGATTCGACATCTTCATAATTTTCCAACTTTTCATTTGAGTTAGAATGCTTCACATGTTCAGTTAAAATCAGTTGGGGCTTCTCAAAAAGAAAAATCGTTGATTGCATTGCATGATGTTTTTTTTTCTTCAGCATGTCAAAGAACCGCTTCGTCTACAAGCAGAATAAAAATAACAAGACCGAGGCTAATTTCGGGCGCGGCCGAAATTTGGATACCCTTCGCTCTCCTCCGGGCTGAAAGTTTTTTCGGGCGTATCACGACTTGTGTTTAATCCCCCCCCCCCATTATTTTCCTTCCGTCTTTACAAAAGTTCCGTTGCGTCGACAAAACAATATTAGTGTGGGGTTTTGTTGGAATAGGTGCGCAAATAAAAATATTTACTCCGAAAATGTTATTGGGAGATGCGGGAGCATGGCCACATAGTATGATTCCATTTGTTTTGACCTTTTTTGTTGCTTTGATTAAGACACATTAATTCAGTGGCGGCCCGTGCCTCCTTGCACAGGATGGGCACCTTCACGAAATAAAAATCTTTTGGAAACACCTAAAATTAACGACTTTCCACGTAAAGTTCGCTTCAATTTCACGGTTGAGCAACCATTTTTTAGATCAAGATATTTTTTAATTTATGATCATTTTGTTTTTAAATGCAGTGTCCTAGTATATAATTATTAGACGGGAACATGCGAATGAATGTTGAGCGCCTTTAGTATTTTCAATGTAAATGTACATAGTCTCAACTAAAACAAATCAAAAATGCTAAAAGTGCACGACAATAATGTTCATGTTCCCGAAAGTTTATTTTACATTCTAATACATATTACAATAAACACTTCAAATTCATTAATCTAATAATCATCATTACACAAGAAATCCCAAATCATCCCGTGAAACATGTTTTCCTACATAGCATTGAGCCATCGTTGGTTTTTTATTAATTTTGATCAGCTCATGGTAACCCCAAAAATTGTACTTTTAAATTGTCTACGTCATCATCTTTCTCATTCTTATTAGACTGATTCCATTCGAGCTGCTATAGGCCTGCCTACCTTGTCGGTATTGAATTCGATGCCACCACTTCCAAATGTTTCATAAATTTCAAATGATTTGTTGTTGTAAGTTGGTCACCGGCGCAAGTGGCCCATCTTTGGACCATTTGTTTCGTCTTTATGTCGATGGTAAGTAGATTTTCAACAATACCTAAAGGTTTGAGTATGCGAGTTGAATATTGCATACGCATAGGCAGTTTCGATTTTGATCGAAAAAAAATAGCCTAAAAAAAGCCTAATTTGTTGATTAATACAAACACCGGAAATGTTTTTGTGCAGTGGCTCCCAAACAGTAATTGATAGATTCGCGAGAGACTTGGTAGTACATACTGGGAAAAAACTATTAATATGAATGATGTTCACCTAAAAGTCAAAGGAAAAATTTTGTTGTACATTTCTACTGATGTTAAAAGATGTGAATGTACAATAACTGTATATATTTGTAGGGTAGGCCGTGCCCACCTTGCCCACTATGACGAGCCGCCACTGCATTAATTCAAGGTTTTGTGAAATTGGTGTAAAACATTTTTCTTAGAAAAACTAAAAAGGGGGTTTGGGTTTGTATGGCAGCCCCATTACCCCATTGTCCAATTTGATACATTCTTACATATGTTTTGTGCCATCAATAGAAATACAATTAAGTGAAACGTGGTTCAAATTCATCATCATCATCAATGTGGCACGATAGCCCGACGTCGGGCCTTGGCCGCCTGAATCGTTGACCTCCAATTGTCGCGGTTACGTGACCTTGTCCTCCAGTTTCGGAAGCCCAGCAGCTGGTGGGCGTCTTCACCTACGGAGTTCTCCCAGCGAGCTCTCGGTCGTCCACGCAACCTCGCTCCGTCAATTCCTTGTGCGTTCATAACTTTCTTTGGCATGCGATTGTCGTCCATCCGTTGTACATGCCCCGCCCATTGCAGACGTTGAAGCTTCACGATTTTCGATACTTCCAGCTATCGTAGAATTGATACAACTCATGGTTGTATCGGATACGCCATTGGTCTTGCTCGCGAACGGCCCCGAAAATTCGCCGAAGGACCTTACGTTCGAATCGGTCTAGTAAAATTTCGGAGGCTTGGGTAAGGGTCCATGTTTCGCAGCCATAACATAGCACGGGTCGGATGATCGTTTTGCGGAGCTTCGTGTTCCTGTGCGCAAGTTTCGAATTAATTATAGGGAGGACCGAGAAATATGTCTTATTGGCTAGTTGTATCCGTCGCTTAATTTCGTCGGTTTCGTTGGCGTCCTTTGATAAGTCCTTTGATAAGTTACAACCCAGATAGTTGAAGTTGTCTACATACTCGATATTAAGGTCCCCCACTGTGATGCTTGAATTTGCTGGCGTCCTTGTTTTCGATTGCATCATGGCCTTTGTTTTGCTTTCGTTGATATGTAGTCCAACTTCCTTTGCGGCGTTATTGAGGTTATGCAGGAGGCTTTCTGCATCACCCAACCTTCGAGACATGATGTTGATATCGTCGGCGTACGCTACTAATTGAGTCTACTTGATGAGTAGCGTTCCACTGCTGTCCATATTCATGGCTGGAATTACATACTCCAAGGCCAGGCTGAAGAGCGTCGCCGCCAGCCCGTCGCCCTGCTTGAGTCCAGTACGAGTTTCAAATAGGTCAGTGAGTCGGTTCTGCACTTTGACCTGCGAGACGGTATTAGTCATCGTCATCCTTGTGAGTCGCACTAACTTTGCCGGTATACCAAAATTCAGCATAATGTTGTACAGTACACTTCGGTCGATACTGTCGTATGCCTGCTTGAAGTCGACAAAGATTTGGTATACGTCGATGTTGTATTCCCAGCACTTTTGGAGTAGTAGCTTCACTGTGTAAAGCTGATCGGTCGTTGAACGACCAGGTCTGAAGCCGCCTTGATACTCGCCAATGATTTGTTCTGCGTACGGATTGATTCTCTTTTCAAGAATTTTTGATAAAATCTTATAGGCCGTACAAACTAATGATATGCCTCTGTAATTCTCACACTTCAGCTTGTCACCCTTTTTGTGGATTGGGAAGATTATGCTTTTGCGCCAATCTTCGGGGATTACCTCGTCGTTCCATATTTTCAGCAGTAGCACATGTACAGCGTTGGTCAGGCACGTTCCACTATGCTTCAGCAGTTCTGCTGGGATCTCGTCAGCGCCGGGCGCTTTATTATTTTGGAGCGACTGTATGGCAAGACTCACCTCCTCTACTGTTGGGGGTAGAACGGGAGGGCCTGGTTCGGCTAACTGCTCAAGAGCTAGCTCAGCGGGGGATGTTGATGATGTATTGATGAGCTCTTCAAAATGCGAGGCCCATCGTTTGTTGACGCTTTCGATGTCGCTGATGATGTTACCATCCTTGTCCTTACATAGGCTTGTCCTGGGTTGATATCCGTTCTTGATATTATTTATAAGTTTGTACGCCTGTCTAATGTTCTTACTGGCTAATCTTTGGTTTATTTGCTGCAACTGCTCGTCAAAATGTTTGCGTTTCTTACGTCTAATTAACCTATTAGATACTCGCCGAAGTTCGTTGTATCTTTCTTTCTTGGCTCGGGATGCGCGTTGTGTGTATTGGCGATAGGCTTCATTTTTCGCCTCAATCGAGGCCCTGCATTCGTCGTCGAACCCGTCTGCTCGTCTGCGCCGGCCTTTATAGCCCACGACCTCTTCTGCGACCCCCTTGATGCTGTCTTTGAGCTCCTCCCAGAACTCATTGATGCCTAGATTATTGATGTTATCAAGCATGGCCGACAGTTTTTCCTCAAGTGCTGTAGTATACGCAGCCGCCGTGGCATCATCAATCAAATTGTCAACCTCGAAGATCTTGGCAGGGTTGATTCTCGTTAGGTGCACCGAAGAGATTCTGCACCTGTAGGTCGTCTTCACCAAATAGTGATCGGTGTCGCAGCTGGCTCCTCGATAGGATCGAACATCTAGGACATTAGAAGCCCATCTTGCTGATCAGTACGTGGTCGATCTGATTCACGGTGTATTCATCTGGAGGTGGAGACTTCCAGGTCTGCTTATGGATTCGTCGATGAGGGAAGCATGTAGAGCTTATGACCAACTTTCTGCCGCTCGCGAAGTCGATAAGTCGCTGACCGTTATTGTTGTTTTCGTCGTGGAGGCTATGACCACCAGTAGTTCCCCTATGCCAGCTTTCGTTTCCGACTTTGGCGTTAAAGTCTCCTAGCAGCAGCTTGACGTCGTTTGATGGAAGTGAGTCGAAGAGTGTTTCTAGGTCGTTGTAGAACTCGTCCTTAATCGCGTCTTCTTTTACTTCTGTAGGGGCATCCGCATTAATGAGCCAGAGATTAGCGAAACGGGTCTTAATGCGGATCGCACATAGCCGCTCGTTGATGGGTTTGAAGCCGATGACGTGGTCCTTGAGCTGCTTAGTCACGATGAAAGCTACTCCAAACTCCTTGTTGCCCTCCTCTTTACCACTCGTAAAAATAGTGTGCGAATTGAGGTCGTTAATCTCGTTTTTGAGCCATTTGGTTTCCTGGATTGCAACTATGCTCAGCTTGTATTGTTCTACCTGATCCAGGAGGGCCCTTAAGGCCCCCGGTCTATTCAGGGAGCGTACATTCCAGGATCCGAAAGAGTAATCAGTTGTTCGTTTGCGGGGTCGTCGTTGTTTTGTATCCGTCAAATCCGAGGCTTTCGTTTCAGGTTTCTGGACTTGAAGTTTTTCTTAGGATGAGTTGTCGGCACATCGCTAAACCATGATAGCGTTTAATCGTTTAGTAAAGGCCATCATGGGCATGCCTCGAAGATGCTGCTTTAGTGGTTGAGTTAGACGTTTTCTGTCACCTATCACGTTAAGTAACCTGAGACGCTGCAGATGTAAATACAGCACTCAGGCGCAGCGGTGCTTCTTCCAAATGTCGCATCAGATGATTTGACTTAGCCGTTAGAGGTTTTACCCACTACCGTTACCCAGGGGGCGCCCGCGCGGAGGACACATGTAGAAGTCTTTTGCCCCCCCCCCCCCCCGGTTCAAATTGGTGCACAAATAAAAAAGTTTTTTTAGAAGAACCTAATTTGGGAGGTTAGGTTTGTATGGCAGTTCCATGACCCCCTTGTCCGATTTTACCGATTTGAACATACAAACTGCCGGCAGCAAAAAGAAACATTTGTGCAAAATTTCAGCTTCATGGCTTTTAAATTGGCCGAGTAAATCGCGTCGCAACAGACGGACAGACGGACATTGCCCAATCGACTCTTTCACTCTATGAGCGAAGGGTATAAAAACGCAACGAAAAAGTTAAGAAAACGAAGAAAAAATCTGTCATATGGCCAAAACGCAAAGATACGCATCGAATTTACTTCATCTGTACCAAAAATATTATACAGCAATTTAGCAATCCAGCAGATGAGTAAAAAAGCAAAAGAAACAACAAGTCAATGCCACCACAAAGTAATAATTAAGAGTGGAAAATGGACTTTTTGTCGGACGACGACGATGTCGATTTTATGTTTGCTTTTCTTGAATTTCGAGTCCAATCCAATGCTATAGCGGCATCTTGAAAGGCTACAAAATGTTCCGTCTTATGCGAACATCCTTTTATGCATTTGCAGTAGGTGGTGAAATTCGAAATGTGTGTGCCGGCTATTACATAAGATTATTCTCTCTCAGATACATCACAGGAAATGCTTTTCTTCGAGCATTTAATTTGATCGAAAGGATAAATTAAATTTATTAACGGTAGCACAGCCTTTAATGGGGATCATACAGTATTAATGGGAAACCCACAAATTATCTTAAGTATAGCAGAGATTCATTGACAAATATTTAGGAGAAAACCGGTAAAGCTATACATCAGTAGCGTAACTTTTCCCAAATTTATTGTGTTTGAAATTGCAATGGGGGCCCCTTATCTTTGATTGTTTCACCAGTAAATATTTTCAGAA
This sequence comes from Microchrysa polita, assembly GCA_949715475.1. Classification (NCBI taxonomy): domain Eukaryota; kingdom Metazoa; phylum Arthropoda; class Insecta; order Diptera; family Stratiomyidae; genus Microchrysa; species Microchrysa polita. Next base: position 15,657,639 of record OX454417.1, on the reverse strand, counting down.
ATCAGAACCCGCTTATAAAGTAGACCACCAATAAGCAAGCGCAACGAAAAATTTTCGGTTTGAGCAACATGTTTCATTTTTTTTTTTTGATTTTGTACAAATTAAAATTGAAATTTAAATAATTTAACCCTTTCATGCCCAAATTATGGATTTTAAGCGGAGAATTATGTCGTTCAATAGGGATCTTTTATGATATTTTCTTGAAAATTTTTTTTAAGGGCTATTGTTAACAAATTAGAGCATGATGCCATATGGCATCATTGGGACTGAAAGGGCACTTAGCAAGTTCCGTGTGAAAATTGAGATATTTGGTCGGCAGAAATCCTACAATTTTTTCCAGAATGGTTGGTGATGACCCCCAGATTATGGGAAAAAAAAGTCCCAACCGATTGGGGGTCCGCAACCTTAAAAAAGGGGGAAAGGGGAAAATGGGGGTAATTTTTCGTTTTTTTTTTTGCGGGTATTTCAAAAACGGCAAAAAAATATAGAAAAATATTTTGAGAACGAACAAAATCACATAAAATTATCTTTGCAATGGTATATAACACATTAGAGTTCTATTCAACGATTCGGCGCTAGCTTAAAAATAAATTAGAACTTTTTCATTTTATACCTTTTTGAAAAGCCGCATAACTCTTGAAAGAATGTTAGTTCAGCCGTAAAATTTCGTACAAGTATTCACAATAAGTTCAATATTATTTTGGGAGAAACATTGAGTCGCTCCGATCAACGACCCCATTTGAATTTAGCGATAGGACATGTCCATAACTCCCCCCAAAATTAGAGCAGAGTGCTAAATTTTGGTTTATTGCGATTGGAGCTCATAATCACCCCACCCACTAAAAATTAGCTCATTCGGATTAAAACTAAGGGTATCTCCCATACAAAGTGACCCATCAGCAGTTTGTTCTACGCTTAGAAAAAGCATAGTAACCCATGCCATGCGTTAGTCCAGAATGGCCATCAGAAAATAAAAATAGCACCGTTCTCACACTATTGCAGTTCATAGTATGCGTGAAAATTTTATTCAAACGTCAATTTTTTGTTTACAATTGAGAATATAAAATCCGCGTAATATTTATTACTCTCTTGAAATGCCAACGTGATATTTAACCCTTCTGTTGGCGTACATATCCAGACAGACCATTGGTACTAAATATATCTTGATGAAAAATATCGTTCAACAATATTTTCCACCCCTTTACATATATATTTCAATGGAACCGACGGCCACAAATGCGATCAAACGTTCGGCGAAATGTAAACTACTCTGTCTAAAGAAACGAAAAAACGGCGCATCATCGTAAGACATAGTATGTAAACTGTTTCAAGATCCAAAATTAAACCTCTTCAAAAATTAAGATTGATTTCACAGAAAATTCAGCTACACCTTAGGCATAATAGCTCGTAGGCGACGACAGAAGGGTTAATAATTGCATCGACAATATTTTGACGTTTGAATTATTTCGTGGAGTGTAGTGTAATAAATTTGGAGTCAAACTCATATGGGTTGTGTGATCACATAGCCATTCTGGACTAACGCATGGCATGGGTTACTATGCTTTTTCTAAGGTTCTACGTACGTACTACTCATTTTATAAACTGTAGAGCAAAGTTGTATTGGGTCACTTTGTATGGGAGATACCCTTAGTTTTTATCCGAATGAGCTGATTTTTGATGGGTGGGGTGACTATGAACTCCAATCGCAATAAACCAAAATTTAGCCCTCTGCTTTAATTTCAGGGGGAGTTATAGATATGTCATTTTGACAAATTGAAATGGGGGGATAATGGGGGTCCCTGACCGGAGCGACTCAACGTTTACCTTAAACTGGTCTGGAACTTATTGTGAATACTTATACAAAATTTTACGGCTGAACTAGCATCCTTTCAAAAGCTATGGAGCTTTTAAAAAAGGTCTAAAATGAAAATATTCTAATTTATTTTCTAGCCTAACACCGAAATATTCAATTAAACTCTAATGTGTTATATTTCATTGCAAAGATAATTTTATGTAGTTTTTTTCGTCATCGGACCATTTTTCTGTATCTCTTGTCGTTTTTAAAATATGTAATCGCAAAAAAAAACAAAAAATGTCCCCCTTTTTTTAAGGTTGCGGACCCCCAATCGGTTGGGACTTTAAATGCCATAATCTAGGGATCATTCCCAACCATAATCCAAAAAATTTCCGATGTAGGATTTTTGCCGTTCGATGGCCATATTTTGGTCCAATTTTCTTAGACTACATTGGGAGCGAAAGGGTTAATGGGAAAACATTTAAAATCATCTACTTCAACAACTTAGCTGTTTATTAGTTCAAGAGAAGCGGCAACAAACACCATCCCTTGAGTAACTCCTCTACATGCCAGCCGAAAAAATAGCTTTGAATTGCCTTAGGAAGGGGCGAATTATGTAGTTTATTAAAACACAAATTAAAATTTCCCCTTATTTTAAATTACCGACCGACATTGTTCTTAGAAAAATTCTTAAAATTTTTAAAGCCAATTTTAAGCATGGAAAATCGTAATCACCTTTATCATTCTTTAACGATAAATAATGCTGATTGCAGCCAACTTGCCTGGTATTTCTGTTTTAAAACTTAGCTACTACTCAGTGCTTTTTATGTCCCTTGGACGTCATATTAAACTTCTGATTTGAAAGAAATATATAAAGATCTGTTTTACATGTCACATATAACCAACATAACGACTAGTATGATGACTAAAATCTTTCTCTTTGGGAGACCTTCTTACGGAAGCTTTTAAGAAAATATTTAACAAAGTAGATACTACTTTGCGAAAATAAAACCTTAGGTAGGGTCTCCCAAAGAGAATGATCTCAGTCCTCATACTAATCGTTATGTTGGTTACATGTGATGTGTGTAAAACATACAAAAGGCCTGAAAACGACGATTATGATTAGTATTCGAGTCTGCGGCGTCCACAGAAATGTGCGAATGGTAGTCTCTTAGTTTCCCTGTCTCGGAATATCTAAAGCCCCCGATATTGAAATTTTCCGATTTAAGCAAATCCTGAAATTGCGGATTAAGACAAGCCGTCACTGATCAAGGGAGTCTACGCCCATGGTAGCAGTCACTTTTTCTCCAAGAGCCAAACACTCAAATAGCTAAATCGTAATGGCTCAATCGTACGCAAAAACCTTCAAGAGAGGCACTCCTCTTATAAGTTGAACCTATCAGTTCAAGATTCTTGTTAACAAAAAATCAGTAGAAACTGATATTCAGACGTGTACAAATCTCCCCTCAACCAGCTTGGAATACGGTATTCGGTATCCTTGTAATCTATTGATTGCTCGGAAGGTTTTTTTATTGCAAGATTTAGCTTGAAAAGTTGTCGCTCCACGATATACTATGCAATACTACGAAGTTAAAGCTTCTATTCCGTACACAAAGTTTGTATTTTCGGAATGTTTTGTCAACATCTTAAAATCCTCAGCTGGAAAGAAGCAAGAAAAACCCTCTACAGCCATTTTGATCGTCAGTAGCGGCAGTCATCAGTGGACACGCAAGTTTTTTTTCGGACTAATAAAAATAAATGTCTTTAAAACAACACTTGCCCAAAGTATGTATCAAAGAAAAAATATTTTCGGCTTTGGGGGCCCCTTCGGCTTGGGGCCCGTGTGCCACTGAACACATGGAACACCGTATGTTTCGCCACTGCTATACATATACTCGACTGCCCTAGTGTCGTGATCTTGGCGTCGAAAAAGATTAGTAAATAAATTGCACCAATCGTTTAGAACAGCGCGTAGAACATATATTTTGTTAGGTTAATTGATAGCATTGTACATTTTCATAGACAAGGTAATATCAGAGAAAAAGACTATTTTCTTATTTTTAAAACATAACTTTTTCAACTTAATTTACGAGTACAAATTTTCGCGACGTTAATAAAAGAGTACCTTTCACAAAAACATAAATTCGTATAACTTGTTTCCTATTAAAACTATCGTCACAAAAAAATCCTCTTCACTCATATTTTAATATAAGACTTCTTCTAATAAATATTCAACATGACATTACCAAAATACCGAAAATTACGTCACATCGTCTAGACAATATTATAAACCACTCATTCATAAATTAAATTTATTTTTGACATTAATGCGGCAGATCCGCAAGTGTCATAAAGAAAACAAAAACGAAAATAAAAATATGTATTACAAAATTCACAGTTAATTTTGTAAAATTCAAATGATATCTTTGAAATATGTATGTGTTTCGACAAGTCAAAAAAGAGAGGGATCATATTTAAAAAAAAACGTTCTTTCGGCGGATAATATAATCTTTAGACTTGGACAAATGAAAATTGAAAATTTGGTCAGTTTTTAAAGTTTGGCCGCGGCTAAGCAATGCCTCTGCTTGAAGTCGCCTTCAGAAGTATTTTCAGATTTTTGAAGCTAATAGCATAAATCACATTTTTATAAACACGAAGCATTTTTAATGTTTCATATTTCCGCTGTCAAGATTTATATCCTTGGACTAAATTTGCCGGCAAATTTGCAAGCAAATATGTACATGTACATTAATAATATAATATATATACATACATTAATAATATAGATTAGTAGTCTGGTTCAAAACCATCCAAAAACTTCCAGCCAGGAACTAGAAAAAGCCAATATAGCATCTCTTTCTAACTAATGCAACATAATAGGAATAGCCATAACAAACAATTGCCGCTATATTCTCGCTAATTCAAAGCATTGTAGCACGAGAGTCCTCTAATACATAGACAATGTACTCTTCTCAATTCCACTCTTCGTACTCATGCAAAATTATATGTCACGAGAGGCCTACTAGCAGAAAAAGAAATTCTAGTTTCGGGCTGTGAGTGACGATGGTTTTGGGTCTGGTTGATGTAGATACACAGGGTCGTGGGTTCGAGTCTCATCGTGACCGAATTCAGTTTATGGTGTTTTTAGAATCATGTGACGGACTATGATCTCACTCAGATGTAAAACGAGTACCCGTTAAGATTTTTAAATAAGGCTCCATGTATTCGAACCAATTAGTAAAAAGTAAAGGGCTGATGAAAACGACCTAAGAAAAAAACTACGTAACCAATTTAATTGAAATTCCGTATGTGTGTAAGATCCTTGATATTGCGAGATAGTTTTAGATCATCAGATGCGTATATGGAACGTATTGCAGGTTTTGAAGTCTGTCATAGAAAACAAACTTGCAAAAGTAAGCTCTTCTATGAATAACTTTTTTCTTGATGGACCAATCCTATAGCTAAGGGGTACTCAACTCCTTTTGCCCTTACTCTTTGGCTAGCATGGTGCGTTGACGAGTACCGTGTGTAGCCAACGTTCCAACGTCGAACGAAATTTGGAGTTTGGATACGATTGTCAGACATACCACTTCCTAACTTCCAAACTATCATGGCCATAGAGCACGGCAAAGACGTTTCCAACTCACAAAATGCGAAACGAAATTTGATTTCAGGTTTCTAGACTAAACCAGCTTCGTAAAATGCGACTCCGTCGGCGCAACAGAGCGTGATAGAATAGAACAGGGTTCTCTGTAAAGAAAAAAGCGCAGTGTTTCCTTATTTTTCGCAGTAAATCAAAAAAAAAGTAATTGTGTCTGCTATGGAGTTTTTTTGCGCAAAAAGTCATGAACTATGGCTCAGGTACTGACGGAAACGTTATAATTTACGACAAACCTTATAACGTAGTCCAACTGGCGACCATTTCCGATGGCAGCCCCGCTTCCATACGGGAGTTTCAAGCCTCTTCGGGGCGGACCACACCCGTTTTTCAACGAGAAACGGCCAAGAGTTGCCACAAAACCTCTCCATGGCAAGAGCTGTGAAGGTTCGATGCAGTAGGGTTGTGTATGTCTGTGTATGTATGTGGAAGTGTTCTATGTGTTTTTTCGTCAAATTGGGAGCATTTCATCTCAGCGCGGTTGCTCTCAATTCTATTAATCCGCGCCGGCATCGGAACTAATCCAGGTCCTGCAATTTACATCTGTTGTGTGTGCAACCGACGTATCTTCGGCAATGCCAGGTCTTTGAGATATACCTGCTGTGGTGTCATTTTCATTGCTCTGGCTTAAAAAAAATGAGCCAATATAACAAGTTGTCCTTTGTTGCTCCTGGGTGTCTGAATGCGGGTCGGCCCCAGCTCACAAGCTAATGGTTTACCACCATCTCCGGCCATTCTCCACCACCGCCAACCGTAGTCAACAAAACAACAATGCATACATACTCGCTCAAGTTTAACACTTGCACCCCCCGCAGCAGTGTAGACTCCACTCACCATATTGCAGTTTATCTGCAATGGCATCCGCAAGAAGATCAGCGAAATCGTCCGTTTCATGAGTACACGCAGAATTCTGATAGCGGCATTTCATTAGACAAAGCTCTAACCTTCAACTCCCGAATTTAATATCCGCGGCGATTACATACTTTTGAGGCGCGATAGAGTCGGCAGGCAGGGTCCTAATCCAGGATGAGGGCTTGCATTCCTAATACTCAGAACCGTGCAATACAGTGTGTTCGTTTTAACGACGGCACGGCGGAAATGAAAGCTATTGCCGTTAAATCCGGCAATACCAATATCGAACTTATAAGCATTTATGTTCCACCAGCATCCAGCTGTGGCTCTGGGTATAAGTTCGATATTGGTCCACTCCTTACAGGACAGCATAGGATCCTACTTGGCGACTTTAACAACCATCACGAAGTCTGGCACTCTCTCCTCGGTAATGATGCCAGAGGTATAGATATCGCGACCAAATTAGACCCATCAGACTTCTGCGCACTCAATGAAATTTCGTCTACACGCGTCGCTGGAGCCTGCCATAGTTCTCCTGACATAACTATTGTAAGCGCCAGTTTGATAAGTGAAACCCGCTGGGAAACAACTATCTCCCTCCAATCCGATCACCTCCCCATACTCATTAATATTGATAAACCAGCTGAACTGACAACGTCAGAACGGCGTACGTTTATCAATCACAAAAGGCAAATTTGGAGGGTTTCACTACGTTCACTACGACGAAGTTCGCCGCGCTACCTATTCCAACAAACACCAGGGAAGCCGAACCAGATGACATTTCAAAGGCCATGCTGAAACAACTAGATCTTCCGGCCATCGAATACCTTACGATGGCTTTCAACTTGTCGATATCCACGCTTGTCATCCCTGAATTTTGGAAAAAGGGTCAAATTACCCCCCTTCTAAAACCCGGTAAAAGCGCAAAACTCGCCGATTCCTACCGTTCAATCACGATTTTATCACCCATTGCAAAGACGCTCGAAGCACTCATCCACCCCAGCCTTGTATCACATGCTGAGCTAGCTTCTCACCAGCATGGCTTCAGGAAGATGCATAGTACTACAACAGCTCTGGATCTGATCACCCATCACATCCATAATGGCCTCAACCAGAAACAGCCCTGTGACAGAACTGTCCTAGTGGCGCTTGACCTGTCGAAAGCCTTCGACACGATTATCCACTCTGCGCTGTTGGCAGACCTCCTTAATATGCATGTTCCTGCACAAGAGGTTAGATGGATTGCCAACTATCTAGCTGGGAGGCAATCCTACCCCGAGTTTCGTCGCAGCTGTTCAAAGCATAGGAAAATTAAGCAGGGAGTTCCACAGGGTAGCGTACTCTCTCCTATATTGTTCAACATCTACCTGTCGAGCCTCCCAACGCCCCCGAAAGGTATCGAACTAATTTCCTATGCGGACGATTGCACCGTACTCACCACGGGGAATGATTTAAATGGTATGTGTACTCGATTAAATGACTATATTGAGAAACTGGTGGAGTTTTTCAGTACTCGCAACCTCGTCATTTCACCGTCTAAATGCACTGCAACACTTCTCACCACCTGGACGCAGGAATTTTCAGAGGAGCTCAGGATCCGTACGGGTAGGCATGCTGATGACGTTGTTCCTACTGTTACCAACCCCAAAACCCTTGGTATCTATCTAGACACCATGATGAAGTCGAAAAACCAGGTCGAAGACGCAGTCGATAAAATGCACAGTAGAAACAACGTACTAAAGGACAAGGAAACTAAGTTGGTCACCTACAAAGCGATAGGTAGAGCAATTCCTAGCTACGCAGCACCGGTGTGGTCACAAACCGTTAGTGAAACAAACTGGAACAAGATCCAGACATGCCAAAACGCTGCTCTACGTATCGCTACAGGTTGTCACCTAATGTTGTCCCAGGATCATCTTCATCAAGATACCAGCATATTACCAATACGTGATCACAATCTTCTCCTCCTTCAATATCTGGTCGGTTGCTATCGAGAGAATCACCCAAACCATCATCTCATGGACAATACTCCCCCTCCACGACATGTCAGGAGTGGAATCAGAGATCTCGAGAGAGACGTTGCAGGGATACAAACGGGTACCTCCCGATATATTTGATGACACAGCATACCATGCGGCCATCGCAGATATTCACACGACCGTTGTGAATCAGTCAATAGGGAGATTTAGTGTGAATAGAGTCCTCTCAGCGGCCCCACCACCTATATCACCTGAGGAGACTAGGCTCCCGAGAGCCACAAGAGCGATACTAGCCCAGCTTAGGTCGGGTTTTTGTTCGCACCTCAATTCATACTTATCTCGAATAGACCCGGACATTCAGAACATTTGCCCGAGCTGCGGTGGCGCGCCCCATGATGTGGACCACCTGTTCCGATGCCCCGCTGCACTCACTGACCTCACTCCGAGGGCGTTATGGGACAACCCTATTGCATCAGCTGCTACGTTCTTGTCGCTTGAGACAATAGGCGAGAACGACGACGAAACATATAATACTTCCACAGACATGCACAGCGGTTCACGCCTTTCTGCACTGCTACTACAACAACAACAAACCTTATAACAGGTTTACTCCTTCGGTTATTGGAATGCTAGGCTTCTACGCCGACTAGGTTTTGTTTTGAATTCCTGTCGACTCATTTCCATTAATAAATAAAAAATAAATAATAAATTTGGTGATAAACATTACAAGATTTTGAATTACCAAAAGGTGTAAAGCCTAAATATTCGCGTTAAAGAATATACTTAGTTCATCTATATATCGATCATGTAAAAACGCTATACCACACAAACTCAATTAAGGTTCAATGTTGACTAGACATATGTTACTACAATATATCAAATTCACCATTAAAGGGTTTCGCCCACAAAAAAAAGATTGCACTCATCAGAATCGAAGAAGGTACCTTAATCTAAGGTGACCAGTTGCTTGAGAGACCAATCTTGTACACTCGAAAATCTCGTCGGTTTCAGTACAAAATGTGGAGATCCGGATCTTTATATGCATTCTTAACATATTCGGTTGGTTAATTAAAATTTGAGCTCTTTTTACCCTCGAATAAGGCGTTCACATTCATTATGTCAAAAATACTTGAATTTGGCGCTACTGGCTCAGAATTCAAAAGCATTAAAAAACGAGACCGAGGCTAATTTAGGGCCCGCGGCCGAAATTTGAATACCCGTCACATTTTAATGAAAGTTAGACTTCTTTTGTGTTAACAATTTCTACCGCAGCCCTATGACCTATGTTCCAATTCCATCTGTTCCTGGATGCGTTCAGGCTAATTTAGGAACACACTTGGATGAATTTTGGTTAAGATTCAAAAGAAAAAAGTTTTTCTTACAAGAACCTAATATTTGGGGGTTGGTTTGTATGACAGCACCATGACGTAGTGTTCCGATTTCATCCGTTCCTAGATTTGTCTTGAGACTTTACTAGGAACACACTTGGGTGAAGTTGGGTTAAGATTGGTTCATAAAGAAAAAAAAATCCTTATAACAACCTAATTTCCAGGGGTTAGTTTGTATGACAGCCCTATGACGTCTTCTTCTTCTTCTCTGTACCGTAACCCCTTGTGGGGCATGGTGCGTTAACTCAGCCGTTTATAGGCTACTTTGAGTCAACGTTACATTGCATGTAATTTCGGAGTGTATATAATGTTGCAGGCACTATACATATATTTCCTATCCGCACATGTACGGAAATTTTTGGACCACGCCGAGATTCGATCTCCGGACCTCCAGATCAGTGCTTCCCGAACGGGTTCCGCGAGACCAGCCCAGGGGTTCCGCGAAAAAAATGTGAAAATATGATTTTCTGAAATTTTCAATAGTATACTGTAAACACAAACAAATTCTGGAATTATTGCTATCAGTTTTCACATTAACTGTATTTGGCAGTTTTAAGGAATTTGTGTATAAATACATTAGAGACATAATAGTACACTGACACACTATAGAAAAACCGTTGTACATAGTTTACTTGCTCGTTCTGTTAGAGAGTTTCATTGCAAACCTTCAGGATTAAAGTTGGCGCTGCATTTTGGCATATTTGGCAGACATTTTTGATTTTTCCACGTCTGTAAATTCAAGGTAAACTAAGTGATAAAATAAGTGCCATGAAAGGCAAAATATTACAAGAGGCATGTTGCAGAGGGAAACCTGGAAATGTTTTCATCCCTCAATACCGCAAGTGATAAAATCAAAAATCTAATAGTCCAGCATTTGCAAACCTAAAACGGTTGAAAAATATTTCCCACATTGTTAAACACACTGCAGTTTGATTGGATAAGAAATATCTTTGTGGCACGCAATATTTCAAATTTCACATTGCCGGAAGAAGAAGAATTAACGTCGGTTTCCTCTGATCGAGTTTTAAGATTAAAATTTGCAGAATGTTCGACTGTAGAATTTTTGATATCCGTCAAGGAAAAATTCCCTGTTTTGTCAAAAAAAACTGTATATATCCTGCTATGGTTTTCAACTTCATACATATTTATGTGATATCGGATTTTCAACTATGCTCAATATAAAAACAAGAAAACGTGACAGCCTCAGGAACTTGGAGGAGGATATGCGAGTGGTTCTGTCATATATTCGGCCTAATATCACTGAAATATGTAAAAATCACCAGGCACATGTTTCTCATTAAATTGCTCCATTTTTTTTAATAACAGCATACTTCAACTAAATATTGATACTTTTTTCTTGTATATGGGTACAAAGACGTTTTGTCTTCTCTATCAACGCTCGTCTTGTATAAACGACCCATTTTTTGGGGTCCCGCGAAAGAATTCGACGATTTCAGGGGTTCCACGTATTCAAAAAGTTTGGGAACCACTGCTCTAGATTACAAGCATCTTAGAGTGCGACTCAACCAAGTGAGCCACAGAGCGATTTCATTCGTTCCTAGATATTTTTTAAGGCTTTACTAGGTACACATTTGGGTAAAGTTTGGTCAAGATTGATCTATAAATAAAAAAAAAATTGTCTAAGATGAACCCAATTTTCAGAGGCAGCTCCATGACCCCATGGTAAAATGACCATGACCCGTGTACAGCGTACATTAAAAAGAAACTTTCATACAAAATTTCAGACCGAAAGCTCCAAAACTGAGGGAGTAGTTTGTGTTGCAACAGACGGGCAGACGGACATCACTCAATCGATTTCTCTCGTCACACTGATACTTTATATAGCCGGAGGTGCTTCCTTCTGTGCGTTGCAAACTTCATGACAAAGTTAATATACATTTTCACATAGTGACGGGCATAACGAGACAGAGGCTATTTTCGAGTGCGGCTGAAATTTGGGCGTTCCTATGACTTGTGTTCCAATTGCATCCGTTCCTATATATGTACAAAATTTTTTTTTAATGTGGTTTCAATTTCAGGTCTATTCTTTTCGTTCTATTTTTACATAAATTGATTGGGATAAGTGGACAAATTAAATAGTTTTTTTTTAGAAAACTTACTTTATGCCCCCAAAGTAGGACTTTTGTTTTGAAATAATTTTTGTGGTTTCGGTTTGTTGGAATTTTTGGCAAAAAAAATTCTTAGATGTACGAACATATTGGGGAATTGGGTTTTTTGGCAGCCCCATGTCCCCACGGTCCGATTTCATTCATTTTTACATCAATAGAAAAAGATATGTGCTAGGTTTAGTTGGAATAGGTGCACGAATATGTACCTAAAAAAGTTTTTCTTAGAAGAATTTAATTTTGGGGATTGGGTTTGTATGGCAGTCCCATGAGCCATGACCCCACGGACCAATCTCGTTTTGTGGATTCGATAAAAACACATTCGTGATTTAGCAGTTTATCTTAGTTTTATCAAGTGTACTTAATTTGATCCAAAAACTGACTTTCGTTTTATTTAAGAGGGACAGGCAAAATACTTTGTACTATCAAAAAATTCCAGTTATGGGAGTTCTGACTACCAAAACCGTGCGTGTTTACATTTACCTGCTAATTTTTTAGCGTATCTGAAGAATTTATTTTAGAAGTTCGTTTTCAAGAACCTATGGAAATCGGAAAATTCGACATTACCGGAAATGTGATAAAAAATGTGGGACATTACTTTTTATAGCAAAAGCCTTGGCAAAAGAGATATTGTAGTCTGAGCGGCAATATTGTTTTCCGAAGTAATCGAATGTTTTATTCCAATTTCTTATCCTAAGACATGAGTCATAATTCTCTAAGATTCACTTCTAAAAAGGTCTTAAGGCAGATTAGCGTTGTCTCTATAATCTCCAAATGTGAAAGATTACATTGAAGGCGACATGTATGAAGGGATTAGATTTTAACCAGACACCATCCCTCATCAGCTGAACTTCATTTAAACTTATTGCTTTGATTCTAATCTTAAAATGGACTAGCTAGTTGCGACATTAGGGCAAAACATAAAAAAGGTCCAACGGAAATTTTATTGCAAACAGTCTGAGGACGCGGTCTAATAATACGCATTGGCTATGCATTTAGCGTCTATGCATCTTAAAGTGCACATAATGGGCTTTTGCTTGCTTGACTATGGGGACGCACTACAAGAACAAGAAGCACTATGACTACATACTAAGATAGTCATTGCCGAATGGGTGACATCCATCCCCATATAAATTTTGTAATGATAGTTGGCGGACGCATATGCAACAACATTGGCTCCACCGCCGCACTCTCTACAATCTACATACTATATTGCCGTGTGTTGCAGCACTTTTCCCTTGAAGAAACCACAAACATGTCAGCTGGCGTGTACAACACAAAGGCATGATGAAATTACGCGTTTAATTAATTCGAACATCAGATAAAGCGGATTTTGTGTCACTCAAAAAAGTATGGCAATAATCACAAACCCTCCGCGTCCTTGTGGCCTTCGCTTGCCTATACAACTAGAGTTACGTTGCAGGCCCATCCTCACAGTTCTTCAACCATTTTGGTCCAAGCATCGCGACGAACGGGATGATGCGTTGGACATCATCACCATCAGGATCTCATAATACTGTGCAGCAACGTATGTTTGCCAACGGTCATTTTTAAATACGACTCGCCGCACGCACAAAACTTACATACATATATCGTGTGTCGTCGTCGACAAAGTAATGGCAGGAAAATCACATCGAAGCACATAATTAATGTCATTCCGTGTACGCAAATATCTTTAACTGCCGCCTAATTAAGAGCTAAAGTTAATCAAATTCAATTATGTCGGTCGGTCTATGTGAGATTTTGTTTTATGGATTTTTAATGTTAGAATGACCGCTACGGTGGGGCTTATGTAGCGCAGCTTTCATTTGCAAAAGAGGCCGCGGTCCATTGCAGGTGTTCGGCGTCGACCAATATAAAATCCTTTCATTTTCCGTAGTAAATTTTCTTTAATGTATTATTTGACGATGGATGAACCTGGTCGTTTGGAATAGATATGGCATCAAAATACGTCGACGCATCCTCGTTGATGGTCTTTAAAATTAATTGGACGATTTTCATACAATGTAAAAGATCAAGTGATTTAGAGGGTAAATGAAGCATAATGAAGTCTTGGAAGCTGAAGTGTGTTTAGAATGTTTGAAACAAAAGAGAAGTGGATGAAGATGATACTTATAGATGTAACAAGTTCTAATTTGTGTTCGTTCTTAAGTCTAGTTCAAGATATTTTCAGAAGGGTTTGTGTACCCACGGTACATTCATACATATTTGGGAACTGATCAATCAAAAGTGTAGGTATATTAAGTATGAAAAAATCATTAATTTAAAGTATCAAAATGAGTTCCTATTTTTTATCTAGGTGTACTTTTTTCAGGAGATACAAAATACTACATACACGATAATCATATTACTGGAGAGGGGAGCTCCCAATTTCCCCTCCAAATATAATGCTAATCACAGGCTAATCGAAAATGCACGTACTCCTTCACACTTCATTAACCGCAAACTCATACTCGTAAAAGGAGTCGTGTACTTATGCATCACTTTAAAAGACACGCCATTGAAAAACTAAAGATATTCTTGCATTGTAACTATGTAATTAGCCGTGATACTGTTAAATTATTGTTTTCTTAAGAACCCTGGAAAATGGTGCTTTCATTCAGACCCTATTATGGAACATATATAGAACCGAAGAACATTTCAAGTATGTAGCTGTCTCCGGAAATTTGTCGGTTCGGTGATTGTCTCAATGCTTCTGTATCTTCTGTAAAATGTGTTTTGAAAATTCCGGAGGAGGCGTAATATGCGCAATAAAATTTCTTAAGTACAATGCTCTTGAAGTCGTTTTCCATGTTGTCATGCAACACATAAAGTTGTAATTATAATGTGTTCCAGCATTATTATAGTGAAATGGAAAGGGCTGGAACAAGGCATTTAGATACTTTGTATGGGGATCATTTGTCGACTACTGTCGTAGTAGATGGTAATTATTTTATTTTCCATAAATTAAATACATTGTTGTATCTTTGAACATTTTTGGAGTGTTTATTGTTTTGGTTATTTTATTTTATTTTTATTTTTTTTAAACGTTATCAGGCATATGAAAATATAAATTCTCTGCAATCAGCATCTATATTTTCGTTAAAAATCTTTAATCCAATCAAACTAGCTAGACCGATTCAAAGGTCCAAGAAGGAATAATGACGAGACCGAGTTCTAATCGTGCGAATAGCACGATGAGTGTATACCCTATACCCATGGACAGACCTAGAATGTGCGTAAAACCGAAAATATTCAATTTAATATTTTTTAAAGGGGGGAGGGGTAGATGGGCTGAATCTCGCACATCTTTAATATCTTATAACGGCATCCAGCAGCTATCATTTGCGATAAATTTAAAGTTTTTCGGGACATTCTATCAAAAGATATGGCGGAATATTGCTTTGTAGGGGATGTAGTGGTAGGGGAAGGCAGACCTTCTCCACTTTCCACTTCAAGCATATGTCACAATTAGGCATTGATGAAAATTTCAGGTCCCTAGCGACATTCTGTCGAAAAATATGGCCGAATTACACTATCACGGAGGGTTCATATGTATGGGAGGTAGGGGAACCCTTGGTCCGATTTGGCCCATTATCAATACCATCCAAGCTTTCATCAAAGCAATCATCTGACCGAAATTTCAAAACGCTAGCGCCATTATTTCGGGAGTTATCGTGCGAACTGACAGACACACGGACGGACAGACAGACAGACAGACAGACGGACATGGCTTATTCGAATCAGGGACCGACCCTGATCATTTATATATATACTTTGCCATACCTCAGGTGGCTCCTTTGAGGTGTTACATAAATCGTCGTAACAAAAACAATATACCCTATACCATCTTATGGGTATAGGGTATAAATATAACCGGAAGTATGGAAGTATGTATAAATTATCAGTTTCAGTCCCTGATTCGAATAAGCCATGTCTGTCTGTCCGTGTGTCTGTCTGTTCGCACTATAAGTCCCATAATAATGAAGCTAGCGGTTTGAAATTTGGGTCAGATGAAATCTTGGACAGCATTGAAAATGGGTAAATCGAACCAAGGGTTCCCCTACCTCCCATACAAATTACCCTCTATGATATTTTAATTCGGCCATAACTTTCGACAAAATATTGTCAGTGGCATATACTTTAAGTTGATGGAAAGTGGAGTTGATCTTACTACCCCTACCCCTACCTCCCCTACAAAACTATATTTACCTATATCTTTTGATATAATGTCGCAAAAAACTTCAAACTTGTGTCAAATATTATAAAATATTAAAAGTGAGCCAGATTCGAGTCATACATCCCTTCCTCCCCTACCAGCAACTTGAAATTGAGTATTTTAGGTTTTGCGTGGATTCTAGGTCTGCAGGTATTCAATAATCGTGCTATTTGCACGATTAGAACTCGGTCTCGTTTTTATTTTGTAATCAGTAGAGCCCCAGAAATGTAATACACATTTTGCTAAACAAAAAATGTTGGTCGTAAACGTCTCAGAAAGGACATACATTTATCCTTGAGCACTGAAACGGGAATTCGGGGTAGCCATATCAATTTTGTTATTTTTCGGTACCCTGGACGGCATAGATAGATCGTGTTTTTAGGGTACTTTAAAAGTGATTTACGCCGTCCCCAATTACTGAAATAGAATTGGATTTGATATGGTTGGGGTATCATGATTATCTTTTGGAAAAAAAATAATAAATAGGACGTTTATCTTTTTTCGTGCCGTAAAGGAGAAGATAAAAATTAAAAAGCTCCGGTCGATTCCTGCATCCTCCTCAATTGTGGTAAAACTTCAGACCCTTAGCCATGCAGGAGGAGCTTCATAGTTTGAACAGCTTCGGCCAATTCCAATGTGCTCCACGTGGGACGTTACTTTTCCGCATTATCTGAGTATCACCTGTGGTGTGGGGAAAGAATAATAAATTACAGCGAACCTGGCTTGTCGTATATGGAAGCTAAAGGGAACTCTATGGAGGCGTCGTCTTCCAATTTCATAGTTTTTCTCTATACAGAGATATTCAAGTCTCCACGCCCAACGGCTAGGTGATTTAAATGTCTTCGTATAGGAAAGAACTTGGACGAGCATTCGAGTAAACTGTGCTCCACCTAGTACACATTCGATCATACTATATGCGTGAACGCATCTCCTATCCTTACCCCTCGTTCACATATATGATCACAAAAAATCGTTCTAAATCCTCGGGGTGTAATGCGACCCATGCCCATTGAGGGAAAGTGTCCAAGGACGTAAATGGACATCACTAACGGAGCCACCAGGCGACCTCTATGGTCAAGTTAAGCCTTGCTGCAACATGCAGACTTGGATGTAGGTGTAGATGAAAAAGAAAAAACTGTCACCTAAAAGCGGACAGTGGATCAACAGTAGGGGGTGATTCAAACTGGAAGAAAACCCGGGACCCTGGACAAGGGTAGAAAAAAGCGAGAGAAGAGGAAGACGTTAATTTTAAGAATCTAAGGACACGACCCGATGTGACGATAATTTCTGAGTCAAGAGATGATCTAAGCCGACACTCTAAAGAGAGTGAACCACGAGTGAAAGAGATGGGCGATAACGCTTCTGGGATTCGCCGAACAAAAAATGGGAAACTATAGGACTGAATCCATCCGGTATAAGACCATTGCGGCAGGGGAGGTTCTAAATTTCGACGAGGTCATAACGAGGGAGGATGTCTGGGCGGCGTTCGTAGAAAAATTGAAAGTTGAAATTCCTCTGGACGCCGTGAAGTCGTTGAGGAACTCAATGAAAACCATAAGCGTGCCTACAGACGTAGAAAATAAGTTGATGAAAATAGGCAAAGTCAAGGTGGACGAACAACATAAAGGAAAGCTCTCCTGAAATCCTTCGGACCGTTTTTTCCATGAGCCGAAGGTGTCGAGTCTGCATACAAAATGGAGGAGCCGAATTCCAGCAGCATTATTCCAATTCGTCAAACAGACCTATTTAATCATTAGTTAATATTTTTAGTTTATTGGTGCTTTCTCGTTTTTAAAACTTTATTTCCATTTTTATTTAACAAATTTTCAAAATTGCGATACTAAAATAAAAAAAAATAAATGAATAAAATTTCAGTTTAAATAATCCGATAAGAAAATAATTACCTTGATTTTTACCATTAAATGCGTGTTTCTCTAAAATTCTGCAATGTAAATATGAAAAGTGAAATACCGTTGGAAAGCCAACATGTTGCAGCAACTATCAACTTTGCAGAGTTGTACGTATAAAGCACCGTTATGAAATTACTGTTTGAATTTTCGATGAAAAATCTATTTTAAAATTTCTATTAAGTTTGAGTAACTGTATCTTGAAAGTGGCGATAATGTTGGCAACAGGAAAAACTTCAGTTTTTGTAAAATTTTATGTAGTTTCTGAAACTGAAATCAAATCTTGGATTAAGCCATCAGGAGGGCTGCAAATCATGATTTTGTATGACAAGTCACGATTTTCGATGACTTTCATAAAAAGAGCGATAACAAGGTAACGGTAAAAAAAATTCCGATTGCATTGGTAATTTTCTTGCTGAAACAAGTTGCGCTATTAACCCTTACAGTATTGACCACCCAATGCGGGACACCCTGTATATTTCCTTCCGCACATGTACGGAAATGTTGGACCACACCGAGATTCGATCTCCGGACCTCTAGACTACTATAGCATCGTAGAGTGCGGCTAAACCAAGTGAGCCATAGAGCGTGCAGATGCTGTCCCTGCATGTGTGGAAATTGGTATGATAAATCTGCGTTCTTATACACCCGTATGGTTTCCCTGATATAAAAAAATAAAACATCAAAACTATCTTCCGGAAACCCTCTGCAACCCATCTATTTGGCCCACTTCTAGCATTATGGTTCATCAATTCCACAGGACCACCAAAAACATCAGGATGTGCATATATTGATCGCTTAATACCGTACTCAAAACTCTCCCACATTCATTGATAAATCCTATAGGAATTATTCAATGTACGAGTACCTACCTAAATACGAATATCATGCATTTTCCATGAATCAAACTGAAATGGCGCCTTCTTCTCTGTGACCGTTTTTATTAGCTTCCTTGTTCATATATACAACCGTAGTGAGCGCATCGATTCCGCCTATCAATTTATTTACACAATATGAAAAATGATTTATTGGTTTGCTCTTCCTGCAAGAGTAGCGGCACGCTTATACTCGTGGTATGTATCCATCTTTCCCATATGACGTATCCACAAAATCCAAAATTATTTCTTTCATATTGTGTTTACTATACTATACTCGTACACAAGTTGCAATAAGCAAGCATATAGAGAAAGTACTCCATCCAACTACAACAGTGTGTACACATTTTACTGCGACTGATAAAATGAGGAGGGGGCGATGGGGATGGAAAAGCAAGAAAATGCATTGAGACATGAGATATGATGATAAGATGAAAAATTCAGATGGCACAATCTGTGCTCGGTATAGTAAGCTGGAGACGAAAAAAAAAGTAAAATGAAAAGATTGGGGCGAAAAATATTGTTTGTTTGTTTGTGTATTGAATCTTTTCCATCATGCTAAGATTTTTATGATAGTTTTCCATCAGATGATGAATGGATGTCGCTGTCAGTACTCCTTTGTAGTGTATGTACGCACACTTAATTTTATTAGCCTATACAAAATTCCTCGCAAGGATGTACATAGTTGGTGGGAAACGTGTGTGCACTTCAGGAATAGGCTACGCACATAACAATAACGCTGAATTGCTGTTTATTTTAGCTATTGATCATGATCATGCATCATGTAAAAGAATGAAGGGGTATTATGTGAGTCAAATTTATATGATTTGCATTTTCGTCAATTTCGAATAAGGGAACATACGGAAGCAACTATATTTGAGGAAGTATTAGCTGCCTGTGCATACTCTGCATACACTTGCGATAAAAATAATGAGTACCGCAGAATGCCACCTATACTAATAGCATGAAAATTTGACGAATACATAATAAGATTTACAAAACATTGACCTACAGGAGAAACTAAACGACTTCAAAAGTTTAGTTTCCAAAACGGGACGGATACCAAATTTTTAGCAAGTTATCTTTCACAGTGGAGTTTTCTAGAATCCTCTATTGCATGCTGAATGTTTCAGTAGCAAATGAATGAATTGGTTGAATTGATCGAAAAAAACAAGTAATATTGTATTGTAGTCGCTGAGTACCCGGGCACTCAAATAGGTACTTGCATTTTTAAGTACAGGACAGAACAACACAACTCCCATAGAAATTTGAACATGAGTTGTTCTATGTAGAGCAGCAACTGTGAAATTTGTATAGGTGTTGCGCTGTTCTGTACTGTACCTACTGGATAGTTGATCCTAGAAAACGGTTGTGCCGATGTGAAGTAATGAATAAACAAGGGACGCTTTGTCCAGTTTGACTCCTTTCTGGCAAACAAACAATATTTGTTGTATTATCCAGACGCACGAATCCGATGTAAAATCCGTGCAGCTATCATCCCGGTAGAATATGATACTTACGAGATTACTGTAAACTTTCGTGAATTAGAGTTAGCGACGTATCCTACAAATAAGCAACTATGCAATTTTACTCAGTTGCGAAATTAAGATTCAAAGTTAACGAATTTGATATTCCACAATTACGAATTTGATGTTCCATAAACACGAACTTGAGCTATTAACTACTGCCATTTAGATAGACACGCCGAACAGCAGAAACCTAAGTTCCACTCGAGTCCACAATTTCGTCCATGGGCACCTGTTGTTGTTGCTCTTGCTATTGTGGTAATACGTGTTGCTTGAGTTCATGATCATTCACAGATTCGTTTTAATCAGCTGATTATCTGGCTTGCATATCTAGATGGCGTTGTATTAACCCATTGAACTCGGACAATGATCCCGTTACCCTGATACGAAAATTTAAATTCTAATTACTATTGGTCTAAAAATGTGGACAGTCAAAATTGCCCATTTTCGACATCCTTTAAAACCAATTAAAATAAAAGAACTGGTAATCTTGCAAAAATAGGTCGATTATATAATTTCGATAAATTTTAGAATTGCTATAACAATTGAATCCGAGTTCTTCACATTGTGAGGTCTGGGTCGCAAGGGTCAGTCTTAATGGGTTAAATTTAGGAACGAGTATCAAACATCGATGTTTCCGAAACATCCGATGTTTTTTACCATCGATGTTTTGTATCCATCGTTGTTTTTGTTTTTTTCTTTAAGAAACCGATGTTTTTTTTTGTAATTGGTGATGTAAAATTAAATCTCAATATTTTTTAAATTTTTAAGTGACCGAAAAATTTGACATATGCCAGTCATTGATAAAAAAGTCAGCAACCGAAATAAATTTCTCAAAGGGCTTTCCTCTGCACTCCTCTATATTCAGATAGCGATGTTATTTTTTTTGTGTTTTGTTTTGTTTTTTGTGTCTTGTCACAAATTTCTGTGTACTAACGCAAAACACCGGTGAAATTTTAGTATTCGTTTAAATTTCTGGAGAATAGTTTCTACATGCTTAGACGCATATCTGCTAAATCATTCTCGGTTCTTTTTTGCGGAGACATCCCTTTTACGTATTTGTGTTTAGTCGACGTTTGAGGCAAGGTGCTATCCAATCCACACATTGATAGGAAGAGTTCATCAATAATCAAAATACATCGGCCATGCAACATCGATGGTAAAATCATCGATCATTGAAACAAAACATTCGATAACTGATCTATCTCCATCTTTTTCTTCATGAATCGTCCTATTTTTTCATATTCTTATTGCGATTAAAAAATTAAGGGCGGAATTCATAGTCGTCACTTAAGGAATAAGGATTTCCTTAACGAATAAGAATAAGAGAATGATTATTCGAGAAAAACGTCACTTGTAAAGGCATTGCCACATTCAATAAAATAATTTAATTCAGGAGCCCAATTATACTGACAAATAAAATTTTATTAAAATTGTTTTTTATACTAGCTGAGAGAGCTCGCTTCGCTCACAATTTGACACAACTTTAGATTTATGAGCGATTTTGACTCTCAACTCCTAACTATACCTATAACGCCTCGCCCAAATTCAATGCCTTCAGATAGTTCAATTTTCAGTGTGATTTATTTGAATGGAATCAAAATCGGTAGATAGCGATATTATAAACAATGTTTTTCGTTTTGTTTTCTGGCGAAAAAAAAAAACAAACAACGAAGACGGTTTGCCAACACGCGAACAGGCAACATACAGCCAACGATTGGCCTTGCGATTTGTTGATTGTCATTGCAAAAGCCAATCGAACGGGGAACTGAATCCGCTTGAATTGGAATGGAAGATCAGTTGGAATAATCGGAATTCGTGGGATAAGTTCTTGCTCTCCTTTGAATTTTCCCTTGATGATCGTCGCTTGAATCACATTGTACATCAGTTTCTTGACGGACAACCGCGAACCGTTGCACAATTTCGGATGATTCAGATTCCGTAACATGTTTATGATCGATCCCACCTTCAGCTGTAAATTATGCGGCGGGGCTCCTGGCACATCAAGTGAGTTCAAAAACTCCGTCAAATAGTTGGTCGCTTCATCCTCGTCGATCACGGTGTCAACGGATTTTTACGAATTTTTGAAAATTCAGCAGCCGATGGGTCGTTCTGCAATGCGACTTTTATGTTCGTAGTCAATTTCAACTTCTTGACATGCCGCCACAAAGATGACAATATCAGGCATGCATTAAGTTCATCCACAGCAGTAGATTTCGGGATGACGGAAGCGTTTGACGAAAATCTCCGGAGAGTAATATCAGAGCCCTACTAAATCGTCTCGAATCACCTCGTAAGTCCTTCATCGTTTGGTCAACTGCCTCCAAAGCTCGCTTATGGGCCATCGTACATTCATCCCAAATGGTGATTTTGCATTATCGCATAAATTTCGCTGTTGCCGAACTATTGGTGATTGATTGTACACGTTGGATTCTCAACCAAGAGTAGATTTAGCGGCAGCTTTGAAGCGGAATGTGCAGTTCGACCCCCTTACAACAATGTAGCAGCAATGCCAGAGGATGCAAAAGCCATCGCAATTTGACATCTTGGCCGAATTGTTGCCAGAATCAACGACATGACGAATGTCTTGCCTGTCCCACCAGGAGCATGGAGAAAGTAAATGCCTCCTGTTCCATCGTCAACAACCTTCAAAAGCGAATCGTATACGTTCTTCTGCTCGGCATTCAAAAGCGGCACATTTATTCGAACTTGTTCGGCCAGCTCTTCTCGATCATAATCTAGCTCCAGCTGCAAGTCGCGATTAATTGCATCGTCCATCAAACGATTTGGCGCTGGCATTCCCAATTTCGATAGCAGACTGCCGCACATGAGCACGGTCATGTCTTTGATAAGACCTAATGCTTCGTTGCGCATCTCGTCGTTAATTTGAAGATCGAAATTCGAAGTTGTTATGCGAACTCTATGCTAAATGTCTCATAATTTTGCACGTGCTTGATAGTTATTCACAGCACAGCAATTATTTATCTCGTTAGCTTCTTCACCCAAAATTGAACGCAAAACGTCTTTTATCACAATGAATTCCACAATTATTCTAAATTACCAAAAGCTTCATAACGAATTTTCCACCTTTGCATCGTCTAAAATCATCAAATCATTCGATAAAATGCAAAACTTTCTTCCTGAATTTTCCGAGTTTACTACTAAGAATTTTATATTTCTTCATTGGAAAAGCTATTGTGGAAAAATAAAAAAAAAATAATTTTCATGTTTTCCAATTTTCCGACTTTTCCGGCGGGTTTTTCCAAAATGTTCTTTCGTTAAAACCTTCTCCTGGTAATTGCAAACAACTGAACAAAAATTGAACCAAATCGGTCCAGCCGTTCTCAACTGATGAATTACTTGGATTTTTCCAATTTTCCGACATTTCCGGTGGGTTTTTCCAAAATTGTCTTTCGTAAAAACCTTCTCCTGGCAATTGCAAACAACTGAAATTTTTTTTTTAACTAAAGCGGCCCAGCCGTTCTCTATTGATGAATTTTTAGATTTTTCCAATTTTCCCACTTTTCTGGAGAGTTTTCCCAACATTTTCTTTCTTAAAAACCTTCTCCTGGCAATTGGAAACAACTGAAAAAAATTTGAACTAAATCGGCCCAGCCCAGTTCTCATTTGATGATTTTTTTCGATTTTCCAATTTTCCGACTTTTCCGGAGGGTTTTTCTAAAATTTTCTTCCGTAAAAAACTTCTCCTGGTAATTGCACACAACTGAAACAAAATTTGAACCAAATTGGTCCAGCCGTTCTCAATTGATGAATTACTATACATTTTTTTCGCTCCATTTTTATAAATATAGATTATCTAGTGGTAGCAAAATTCAAATTTAGTTTTAGTTTTTTGATTTAGTATGAGCGACTATGAATCGCAAAATTAATAAGGATTCCCTTAAGGATTCTCTTAAGTATACTTAAGGGAACCCTTAAAAGACGGACGCTATTCATAGTCACTCAATAAGCAAACGCTTAAGGGTTTCCTAAAGGGTTCCCTTATTCGTTAAGGTACATATCTAGTAACCTTATATGAATTCATATATTTGTTGACATATCCTGATTGAAACACTTTGAACTTTTTTTTTTTAATTTCTAATTTTTGACTACTTGATATTTTTTTGTATTTTATTTGTCACTTTCAATAGATATGGCAAATAAGTGAATCGTTTATTTAATTAGGCAACGCCCTAATAAGTGATGTTTATGAATACGAAGCTCCCTTAAGGGCTCACTTATATAGAGAAACCCCTTATTCCTTAAGGGAATCCTTATTATTTAAGTGGGGACTATGAATTCTGAAGTCTGGCTGGTCTAGCGGTTAGTGCGCGCACCTTCGGTGCACAGGGTCATAAGTTCGAATCTCACCGTGTTCCATGGTGTTTTTCGAACTCACGAGCTTGTGACGGACTATGATCTCACTCAGATGTTAAACGAGTACCCATTTATGGGGATAAATAACACTGCTGAGCGTGATGCTGATCTCATTACCTCAACAAAAAGCAGATAAGATCTTGGAAATAGGATGTCACTAACACATCCTGCGGCCTTAGTCCAAATTCTTACTGAGTACTCATACTGCCGAAAGCATCAATGTTTTATGACCGTCGAGGGTTTAAAATAATAATAATAATAATATTAAAAAATTTGATTGAAGTATGAATGAGAACATAGTAATTACAAGTGATTAGTACAGTGATTAGGTGAAACCTTTGCATCTGTAATATGATTGAAATATAATTATTAAATAGTCCGTAATCAATTCATTTTAGAGCGTTAAAGATTATGTTAGGAAAAACAAAACTAACTTAACTAAAACATGAGTAAAAGCCTTAGCTATATAAGGTACAGCACACACATATCAGTCGTGAATATGTTATACAACGTCGGGCCGAGCCTTGCGGCACACCGGCTGGCATACGATGTTTAGTAGACTTAGCTTGAATTTTGACACAAAATGTTCTGTCAGACAAAAAGGATTGCATCATTTTACATATGTACATAAGTCGGAAACG
The DNA here is from genome assembly GCA_949715475.1 of Microchrysa polita. Taxonomy (NCBI): domain Eukaryota; kingdom Metazoa; phylum Arthropoda; class Insecta; order Diptera; family Stratiomyidae; genus Microchrysa; species Microchrysa polita. Next base: position 15,632,317 of record OX454417.1, on the reverse strand, counting down.
AAAGGCGAGAGAGCTTGTAAATGAGAGCTTAGTGCCATACCGAATCGAAAGCCTTTTCGATATCTAGAGCTATTATGCCTGCCAATTCTTTAGCAGCGATACCTTGGGTTGGGATATATGGTTGACTACTCTTATCAACTGGTGGTTGGTTGAGAATCCTGGACGAAACCCAAATTATAAGCTGGGAATTATGCGATTGGATTCCAGTTTATTCTTAATGTGTTCTAAATTAATTCGCTAAAAGACTTTACCTACCGACGGCAGCAGACTGATCGGCCGGTAGTTGAGAGGCATGGCATAGGATTTTTACTAGCCTTAGGTATAGGAATTACGATTGCATTTTTCCATGCCTTAGGGAAATAGCCTAGTTTTAAACAGCAGTTGGGGATATTATCATCACCAGCAACTTTTTTAGTTTCCAATTTTTTGAGAATGCGTTAAATTTGAGATGAAGTGCAGATATGAACTTAAAGTGGAGAGTAAACTGTTTTCGTTAATCACTTCGTCCATCGTTTCAGGGTCCCTTACATTATTGGTAAGTGTATGCGACTCGTGGAAAGTTTCGACCAATGACTCTACTTTTTCAGCGTTGGTGTACATAGTCGATCCATCTGATTTACGAAGTGGTGGTATAAAGCGAGACTTATTTTTCAGACACTTTCGTAGCCTCCAAAGCTTTTGAGAGCCGGTTTCAAGTGTTGATATCATTCTGTTCCATTGGGAATTTCTCATGGTCTGAAGTGAGAGTCTAATTTGCGAGGTTAAATCGTTGACTGTTTTCCTAAGGTATGAGATGCGAGTACGCTGCTACTGACGTCTCACTGTGTTGCGTAATTTAATTAGCGCCAAAGTTGATGGATCAATTGATTGCTTCTGTAGTTTATGAGGCTGGTACGACATGATAGTATTTTCTTCAATTGAGAAGAAAACCGGGAGCAAATGGAGTTGAGCCGTTGGTTTTAATCAGATCTAGAATAAACGGGTTACCTATAGGAGGGAAACAAGTGGGTGAGTGAGGTGGATGGATGCAAATATTATAACTATTGTGGCAAGTTCAAAAAGTACGTTTCCGGCTTTGTTCGCTCTGACACAGTTCCAGTGTCGATGGCGGGCCGCATGGGCGTAGCCAGAGGGGGGGCGACCACCCCTCCCTCCCCCCCTGGAATGCGGTCGCCCCCCCCCCCCCCCTGGCCGATGAATATGGTAACAAAAATCATTACCAATATAGTAAAAAAATTACTGCACTTTACAATGCTTGAAGGCATAAAAATGCGAGTTTGAATCTAGGCACCTCGTAAAATTTTCTGCTGCTAAGACTGTAGTCTGGAAAACTAACCAGATGCCTTCTTTGCCGCTCCATATACTGCCGCGGAATGCATGCCCGTGATAGTTTCCAGCCAGGTGACACGGACAAATGGACGGCAGCAAGTGGCCACTGGTAACTGACGGAGGTGCAGAGGCTGCATCCCAATACATACGTTTCACTTGTGGAAAACTAAAATATTTGTAGTTTTGAGGCCCTTGATATCCTATCCTATAACTTCAGTATATCAAAAATGTTTCCCTTTAGGGAGACTCTTGCGAGGATCCCATATTTTCATACGTTTCATTGCATGGCTTCTGAGCTGCAGAATACAATTTTAACTATCACATGAAGTCCCTCCGGGAAGGTAGTACAATTTATCAACATTCCATCTGAAAGGGATTTTAGTGAGAAATTGTATACAGCTTTGCCTAGTTTGGGACCTTGTAAAGAACGAATCTCACATTTCCTTGGCTTTCAAGTTATTTAATCAAGATTCATTTTGTAGGTAAATCATACCAGCAATGAAATTTAGATCTCGCAAATTGAATATGCAGTCCGAGAGACAAAAATAGCACGGAATATAGACGAACTACAGTCTAAAACGCAAAAATTGGAAGCCATTTGAATGTAATCAGAATCACCAGTGAATGTTTAAACACGTGCCGGGTCATTTTTCGTTAAATGGTGTAGAAAGCAGGGATTTCGAGCGACACTTTTTTTCGCTTTTTGAAACCGCTTTTTGAAACCGCTCCGCTCCAGCGCTCCGACTACAAATTTTTCGTTCCGCTGCGCTTCATTACAAAAATACAACAAAACTTCATTGTTCTGAGTAAATATTTATTATTTGCCGCGAATTCATCAATTCAACTCATATCTACTCGCGTATTATAGAATATGACTTAATAGGTGCGTTTTATTCGATCAAGTACAGAACAGGATAGCACTAATTTCGTACAAATTTTAACATAAAATTGAGTTGTTCGAGATAGGGTGTTCGGAAACTAAACTATCGCATAAGCGCACCGAAATATGACTATTAATGTAATTTCCAGCAAAATAGGTGTACCGGGAGTATCCCGAATTCTTGACTGCTTAGCTACCAAAAGCATTTAAAGATTTTACAAAAATGCTACCACTAAAACCTCTGTCGGAAAAAAATGTATATGAAGTGAGATGACAAAATTTTGTCTTTGAAGCTTTTTTACACAGCTTAAACTGCTTATCCGGTTTTTTGCTGGAAATATCACCAGGAATCATATTTGGGTGCCCTTATCCAATAGTTTCCGGACATCCCGTATAGAAAGAGATCTGTAAAATTTTTATCAAAGCTTCGCTGTCCTGTATTCCATTCAATAAAACGCACCTAATCACTAATTTAAATTAAAAAGGGCGTTTTATTTATCGAGTATAGGACAGGACTTTTCTGTCATGGATGATCTTGAATTTCTTAATAATGAAGAGTGATGATTATGACTAAACGCAAAACCTCTTTTATCACAATGAATTTCACAATAATCCGAAATTTTCCAAGTCTCTCAACGAATTCTTCGCTTTTAAATCGTCCAAAATCATTAAATTTAAAAAAAATAACAGTCATGACCAACGTCACAGATGTGTAGGTGACATCCAATTTCCAAGATCTTAACTGCTTTTTTGTTGATTGGTTGAGATCAGCAGCACGCTCAGCAATGTTATTTATCCCCATCATAGTCCGTCACATGGGTCGTGACCCTGTGCACCCACTACTCTAAAATTTGCCTAACAATATTTTTGTGACCGACAATTTCAATTTCTAAGAAAATCATGATGTTGAAAAAATTTCGGGCTTGCCCCCCCCCCTGACCGAAATCCTGGCTACGCCCATGGGCGGGCGTTAAAATCTCCGCATATGACAAACTTTTCGTTTAATGCAAACAGCAGCTTGAGATCGTCTGTGAAATGGCTAAGTATAGCTGCGTTTAGCTTGGTGCCACTAAAATCAATAGTGTTGATGGACTAATACAGCCACTGTTTCAATTTTTTTAGTTTGGATTTTTTTAAATGGGTTAAGCCTATCCCCTTTCGCACGTCATCAAAACAAAACAAAATTTCAATTCTATATAATGTAAAAGCTTTCCGAAAAATTGTGTGCAGCTTAACTATACGATAAGATGTTCGAGAAACTGACCCATAAAGTGTTAAAGTTTACTATGGAATAAATTTTTCTTTGCTATTTTTTCACAGTATTGTGTTCATATAATAAATAGAAATAAATTTAAAAATTGACAGTGCCTTATAAGGTAATCTTACGATTTATTTGACCATGATAATCCAATGTTATTACTTGTTTTGACTTTAACCCTAGTTGTTCGATTAGCAGACGAGCTTTTATAGTTAATTAAACTAGTATGTAATGTATACATATTAAATTGTATATGGTTCCATATCCCACATAAAATGATCGTGGGTAAAACAATGGGAGAGGTCATAATAATTTTTGTTCTGGCTGAATAGAGCGGAACCGAAAGCAAACGAATTGTTAATACGTCAACAGAAAAAAACAAGTAAGTAATTTAGTTAGTATGTATTTTTCAAGAAATGGAAAACAATTTTCAAGAAACTATACAAACAAAAATTGTGTAATATGTAAATCTAAAATATTGTGGACGAGAAACATATAGCAGCAACAAATAAATATATGTCCACATGGTAAGGGCCTAAAGGTAGTCTATGTGTGGCAGTTGTAGTTAACCCACTCTTGAAGCACTAGGTCGCGTGTTCGAATCCCACTGTTGGTGGATTCAGTTTATGATACGTATAACAAAAAATTGTGAAGTTGTAACACATGTTAAAATAAGGTCACCAGACTCCCGAAGGCCGAATACTGTACACATACTTGTGGAATTCGGTTCTCAAGCAAATCCTCAGCCATACTTCCAGGTTCCAGGTCCGAGGTCTATGTCGCAAACATGTTGGCTTATTCTTTAATACACGACAGACAGAGAGAGGTCTGAGCGCAGCGAAGGGCGAATTGCAGGATCTAAGTAGGAGTCATAGGTCTAAATTTCACACCGATCGCTACGCTTGAACCTCGCCTTAGCATTCTTCGCTCCAGCGTCGAAAAAAATGTTGGCTTATTCTGAAAAGCGCGACAGACACGGTAAGGTGTGGAGGAAGCGAAGGGCGAGCCACAGGATCTGAGTAAATGTATGGACGAGCCAGAGATCTAAATCTTACGAATTACCGCTCGCTACGCTTACACTTCGCTTTATTCTATTTCGCAACAGCACTTAGTCGCAAAAATGTTAGCGAATACTCAAATGCAAATTAAAGTAAACCTAAGGACTAGCCAGAGGTGTAAATCTTATATAAACCTAGTTGCAATATTTCTGGAGGAGAGTATGCATTTCTCCATGGTTAAATTAGTGATGCCATCCCGGTCACCTGGGCCACGAGTCACACCGTGAACGCATTCAGTTTATGGCGTTTTTCGAACTCACGATCCAGGTGACGGACTATGATCTCACTCAGATGTTAAACGAGTATCCATTTATGGGGATAAATAACACTGCTGAGCATGCTGTTGATCTCAACACCTAAAAAAAGCAGTTACATCTTGGAAATTGGATGTAACTAACACACATTCGCGGCCTTAGTCGAATGTTGGATTGTCGCGCCAGTTATTTATTATTATAAGGGAATGTTTATTTGGCGCTAAACGTCCCTCATAAAGGCATTTCCTCATTTAATAAAATAATTTAATTCAGGAGCCTAATTAAAGTAACTGATAAATAAAATATTAAATATTATCTAGTAGCAGTAAAATTCTATTTTATTTCTAAAATACGAGTGATTATGAATCGCAAAATTAATAATTTTCTTAAGGAATCCGTTAAGTATAAGTGAGGACTATAAATTTCACCCTTCAATTTTTATATAGATATATACACATATGGCCAAAGAAATAAGTACACCCATACTAATTTTTCTTATCACCCTGTAGCAAAGTCGTTATTTGAGGAAATAAAATCATATGGAAATATTTAATTACTTAATTGGTGAGGAATCAAATAATATGTAAATTAGCATATTATAATAAATAACAGCTTTCATTTAACTTGAAAATGTACGAACTGGCTAAAATAGGCAGGACAAAATAATAAGTAGGTACATGTCAGTTAATTTGATTAAAACTTGTTTTAATTAAAATATTAAGTTCTGATTCGACCAGAATTTAATTTATTTTATTATTTAAAAGTAAATGGTTCATTATTTTGAAAGAAAAAAAAGTTTTTGTTGGCTTTTTGGAGATAATTCTTATGGTATGTTCCCATACATCCATATATCCAGTTACTTCCAGGAAATTCCGTAATTGGTCCGTTTTATGAAAACTGTGTTTCTGTTTCATTGATTCAACTCCCCCTAAACATTCCAGATTCAATTTAACTCTAGTAACAACGTGAAAAGCCACCCGACTTGGTTGAAGCGGATCCTTGACCAGTTTCTGAGGTACAGTTAGGGTTAATATCCTGCTGAAATCCCCATTTAAAGTGTGTGTGTTCATCAGTGAAATATTCTAGGACTCTAAACTAAAATTTCTTATTTGGAAATTGCCTCATTGTAACGGTTATTAGGTATATTTGAACGAAACCAAACTATGAAAATTATACCATAGACCACATTTTTCGCCTCCATGGGAAATAGCATATATTATATTATTTTTTTTTTTCCTGAATGAAGAATATTACGACATGAGCAGTTTCCAATCACATTTATTACGATCTCATAAATAAAATAGACTTTTCTGTGAGTTTTCATTGTTCGGTCTGGAGCAAGAAAAACTATCCCTCCCAAATTTTCTTGAACCGTCAACACTTTTTGACGTCGCCATGGAAACTTCCAAACTTTTTCTCAAAACTGCTTTACTTCTTGTATTCTTCGATTAACTTTTCAAAGGGATTCTATATTTTAAATATTTGCCGCGAAAATCACCAAGAGAACTTTTCTCGCCATAGTGATAATGAGACCGACAGTTGTCCTTAAGGTCATTACATGGACTTAACTGTATTTGAGACTGCTTATATTTACTTTTTAATGAATTACACAGTAAATACAATGTTTAGCTGGTTTATTTCGTTATTGAGAGAATGATTTTTCCGCTATTTCAAAGTTTCGAACTTAAACTTTTTTTTTCGTACCTACCATGCGTTTTTCGCCCCCTTAAGTGTTTTTGTTTGTTTTTAATTTAACGCTTCTGGCATACACCAATTAATAAAAAAACAAATCCTTACGGAAAATAGCAACTTGTTGTCAAAAGATTAAAAAAAACCGATGGTGGTGAAAGCTCCGTTCGCGGACAGCTCCCGCAGGCGGACATCTCCCGTGGACGGACAGTTTTCGTAGTCCCAAAATTTTTTTAAACAATTTAGAACAAATTCCATTCCACTAGCCGGACGCTCCACTGGCCGGACACGAACACTACAGCTGCATATATTTTTTCATAAATCATCTCCCGTTAACGGACTCAAATTCAATTCAAACTCGATTCCCAGAAATCGCCACATAAATGCATTTGTGCGCAACAGGTTTTGCTCTTGTATTTTTTTGCTTGATAATCGAGTAGCAGTCATTACTTCGCATTTGTGTATAGACACTAGTGTTGTGCTACCTGTTTTTTTATGAAAGTTTCAAACAATTTATTGTTAAAGGGACGTTTGTGCTTTCTACATTGTGAAGGTTCGGTTTTCATTGCATTTTTTTTTAAAATGGCTCCACGAAACTTATTGTCGTTGAAAGAAAGAATGGAAATAATCAACGTGCAAGAGAAAGAAAAACTCTCAGTGCGTGAACTGGCAAAGAGGTAAGATTTTTGATGCTTTCGAAATTGGATTATCGCGTGTAACAATATTTAATCCTGCCCAGGTTTAATATCGGCAAAACTCAGGCTGCGGATATAAATAAAAACAAAGATTCGATCAAAGCCGAATGGCATTCCGGTTCGAACATACATCAAAGAAAAACTTGCCTTACTCCGCTAGGTACGCGAATTGACAAGCTTTGTTACGATTGGTTCGTAGAAGCAAGGAATAAGAATATCCCTCTGTTCATATCGGGTGAAGCTGCGGATGTGGTTCCTGAGGACGTAAATCAGTTCAAGGAAAAACTGCCGTCATTGTTGCGTGGCTTCAAACCAGAGGATATTTTCAACGCAGACGAAAGCGGTCTATACTTTCGAGCCTTGCCTGAAAAGCCTGGATGACGCGTGAAATTATGATCGAATGGCTTGAGCAATTAAACAGAAGGATGGTAAAACAAAATCGAAAAATCCTTTTTTTTAGACAACGCTGCGTCCCATCCAAGGAATTTAAACCTTACCAACGTTACAATTAATTTTTTTGCCAGCAAATACCACATCGGTCTGTCAACCATTGGACCAAGGTTGACCTCATTTCGAAAATGGATTCATCTAAATCTGCGGCAGAATTAGCGAAAGACCTTAACGTGCTTGACGCTCTATGTTATATAAGTGCATCCTGCAATAAGTTTGAGGCCGAAACAATCCGTAATTGTTTTCGGAAGGCAGCATTCAGCGATTCTTGTATGGACATGGAAGGTTCTGATGAGTTTGATGCTGAAGATGATTTGCCATTATCCACGCTTTTGAATTTATGTTTAGTGGTCGATTCGAATGTTGAAGATTTCTTAAACATCGATGGTATGGTTTATACTGAAGACGATTGCATCGGTATTGAGTCTGATGATAATGAATGTGAGACTGAGGACGTTGAAAATAATTCTGGTGATGAGTCAAAATTATTTACTCATCCGATAGGTTCATATACAGAGGCTTTAGAGCAAGTTGCCTGTTTAAAACAATTTGCTAAAAGTGAATTTGTAGCATTTCAACAGCTTACTAACGTACAAGCTCGTTTTGAGGAAATGCATCTAAAACGGAAGCAGGTCAATTCTAAGCAGTTGTCAATTCGAGACTTTTTTCATGACAAGTAGATACAATGGACAAACAAAGTCAAATATAAAGTTTAAGTTTATTTTTGTGTAATTGCATGTGAAGCTTTATTTTATTTTTCATTTAGAAAAGTTGTGATATGAAGAGAAATCTGTGCTGTGAAATACGAATATGTTTTGTTAAATTAATGGCATGAAGAGTGTCTTTTTTTAGTTGTATTTTTTATTTTTTTATTATAAAAATCGAATTATTTATTAATTTTGGAAAATGTTTTTTTAAGTTTATACGCTAAGGTGAAGTATAATATTATACCAAAAATGAATTAAAGAATATACATATAGAAAATACACCCTTATGGTTTTATTGTTCCTCAAGTCAGTGTGTATATTCATTCACACATAGAAGCATTTTTTTAAATCATCTCCCGCAGGCGGACATCTCCCGTGGCCGGACAAAAATACTGGAACCATCAGTGTCCGTCCACGGGAGCTTTTACTGTACTTATTATTTTGACCAAGCTGAAAGCCCACTTCAAAGTTAATATCGAGAGGGACTAAGAAAATAGGGGGATGCCATTTAGTTTTTCGATTCCGTTGGCATTGTTGTATCCTAATTGTTGTAATGACTATCTATTTGGAGTAATTCAATTTTAAAAAGGGTATGAAAATTTGGCATAAAAAGGTACATAGGGGTGTACTTATTTTTTTGTCCATATGTGTATATAAGATGGTATAGGGCATATTGTTTTTGTTACGACGATTTATGTAACACCTCAAAGGAGCCACCGGAGGTATGGCAAAGTATATATATAAATGATCAGGGTCGGTCCCTGATTCGAATAAGCCATGTCCGTCTGTCTGTCTGTCCGTCCGTGTGTCTGTCAGTTCGCACGATAACTCCCGAAATAATAAAGCTAGCGTTTTGAAATTTTGATCAGATGATTGTTTTGATAAAAGCTTGGATGGTTTTAAAAAGGGACCAAATTGGACCAAGGATTCCCCTACCTCCCATACGAATGACCCCTCCGTGATTTAGTTTAGTTTAATTTAGTTTAATCGTCATATTTTTCGACAGAATATCGCTTGCGACCTGCAATTTTCATCAATACCTAATTGTGGCATATGCTTGAAGTTGGTGGAAAGTGGGGAAGGTCTGACTACCCCTACCCCTGAATCCCCTACAAAGCAATATTCCGCCATATCTTTTGATAGAATGTTCCAAAAACCTTCAAATTTATGGCAAATAATAGCTGCTGAATGCCGTTATAAGATATTAAAGATTTTCAATATTTGTTGTACTATGCACCATTTTATTCTAAAAATCAAATACCTATAGTTTGCACTATAGGTTTTTTCTCTAAACAAATATACCTACCGGTAACAGTTGAATTGGTCGGTTGTAGTCCAATGGAGTCGACCTTATCCTCATTCTTTGAAAGGCTCGACCGGCCGGGAACGCAGCTCATGGGCTTCTTTGCTTTCCACAACTTCATTTTACTCGGTCACCACAAAATCACTTAGCACCAAAATCAAAACAATTTTCTTTCAATTTGATATTATATGTATTATAAAATTAACTTTTTGTCACGTGGTTCAAAAATCGCACACCGTCGGCAATCCAAAAATCTCATCATCAAATCCACTTCTATTTTCCACTTAGAATTTTGCCGTTCGGCTTAACTCACGCAAATTGACTCAAGGCACAAATATGATTTTTTTTAATCACTCTCGAGATCATTGAAAACAATTTTAATTATTTTTAAATTATTCTTAAATTCACTGTATTTATGACGGACCAAGATCGCGCTTCGCGGCACCACAATCATAATAATAACAACAACAAAAACAGCACCAACAAATCTTTTTTTCAAAAGTAAAAACGCACCAAAATGAAAATTTTCACATTCCGCAGACGCGCCGCTGTGAGTGGATGTCGCGCGATGCAATTATTCATCAGGGGAGAAAAATCTATTTCGGGCCACTTTCTTGCCAAACATTCAGTGTAGTCAGCCTCAGCCTTGAGCATCAGGCAGGCTGCCTAGAGCCAGAGCCTGAGCAGCAAGCGCGAAGTGTTCCATCCATCCAACATATTGCCGAAAAAAAGATAAAGCTGATTCCGGAAAAATGTAAGAAGTACCGCGCGAGTATCTATACTACGGCAAAAACATCCTCAAGGGAAGAGATCGAAAAACCGAATGACCGGAGACGTTTCATCGCATCTCGAGTCTAGATTTCGAATTGTCTTCGCGCGATTCAAGAAATACGACGCGGCCGGCACCACGATTTTCTCTAGGATTAGGGAAATCGTTGTGTGTGTCGTTATACATGCTCGCGAAATGTTCAGAAGATTCAAAAATCTTTTCCTCTCGTTTTCATTGCACACCACACTTATCCACTCCACGGTGTCGTCTGTTTAGGTTTACCCGAATCGCACAAATGTCGGATACTATCTGGTGGAAACGAAGAGTCAATTCATATACTCGAAGAACTTGGGAAGAACAAAAAAGATTCAAAAACTATACTACACACACATATAGTGACGACACACGACTCGCAGTTCTTATGGGAGTCCAAAGATACAATCTCCCCAACGATAATAAATTTTCAAACTGCTTCTTTGCTTTATTATGTTTTCCCCAAAAATCATCTAGAAAATCAAAAAGTGAGTGGAAAGAGAGAAATGTGCGTGTAGAAATGGGAAAGTTGTGGCGATTGGGAAAACATCCAAATTTTATCTGCGAAAATGTATCGGGCAAAAACCAACATCGATGGGAGAGACAGTGGGATGCTCTATCGTTCGTAACAGTCGTCTTGGGAAGTTGGCTAAGTTTCTAGTCGCTGTGTCGGCACCATCAAGAGTTTATTCTATATAGGAGAAAATGGGAGAAAACTATCAACAGAATGGCTTGCTCAATGAGATGTGTTGCGCACACTTTCATTCTGGAGATTTTTTTTGCTAATCCTTATACAGGGTGTTCCAAACCCCAACGATAACCCGGTAACCGGTGATAGCGCACTTAGTGCTCGTTACGGGAAAAATTAATCAGTCACGTTTTTTTACAGTTATTTTTTATTAAAGAAAAATCGAGAAAAAAAACGCAGATCATAATATTTCTCAAATTTTCTTTTGGCGCTGCAACAGCAACAAAATGCTCTATTACCTACACCCCAACCCGACTGTTTTGTTTCGAGAGAAATGTGACCTTCTTTGGGGAACCGAGAGATCAAATTCATCGTTTCGTCTAAGTTCAAAAAACTGTACTGTAAAAAAATTGCACGGGGACCTTCCGGCAAGTAATTTTAAAAGTTGGCGCATTGTCTCTAGTTTTCATAACGGTATGATCAGGGCCGGCTTTAGGGTGGGACGACCGGGGCGGTCGCCCGGGCGCCAGGGGTGGAATTATGTATCTCGAATCACGAAACTTTTTCGAATTTCTAGCAAAATTGGTAGCATTAATATCAATATCGAGCTCGAAGAATAGGAATGTACTAGTTTCGTCATAACCCCGTACTACGTATCTCGATATCATCACATTTTGACAGTCGAAAAAAGTGACTAGTCGTCGAAAGCAATTAAGTATTCGAGTAGGATATTTGCGGCGTGTTTCCCAGGAAAAGTAAGTATTATTGTATTATTTAAAGTATATTTACATAGCATCTTTTTATAAACTCTCTCAAATTAAATACAGAAAATATTCTGAAATTATTTACTAGCGGCTCGACGAAATGTGAGTATAAAAAATAAAACACATAAGTTATTATTCTATTATCCAAATGTTTTGACGTTTGGTTAGCATGATTAGCCGTCTGAACAATGGAAAAATCATGAAAGTTAGTTCAAATTTAGTAAATTCTATTGGGAATAATTTCACTTAGCCCTTACGCAAAATTGTTCTTATTCAAATATTATTCAAACTATCCTTTGTAACTAAAATTCTGTTAATTAGGGCAACGGAAGATTCAAAAATAAGTCAAGGCAAGTCGAAATATTAACGAATTTCATGGCACTGCATTAGGGCTTGGCAAAAGGACATTTGAAGGCTGATAACGCAAAGAAAACATCATCAAATTTATGGACGTCCTTGAAAACTTCACTTAACGAAAATGGGCCGCCATGTCTGTATTCGAATGGAAAAAAGTATACACATAACTTTTGAATGGTGTTAATGTTGAAGTAACTTTTCGTAATTAGGTGTGGGCAGACTACAAATACAAAGTTAAAACGTCCTTTCCAAATCCCAATTGTTCGCTCCACAATACTCCTTCCAATGGAGTGCACTTTATTAAATATTTCCTCTCCAGTGTTCGAATCCGCTGTACGGTACGGCGTCAGCATCCAAGGGGCTAAGGGATAACCACTATCGCCTACAAAATGTCAAGATTAGAAGATTTTTTTTCAAAACTTTAATATATTACCTAAAAGCTACGAAGTTCTGTCTCCATGTTCGAAATTCCTTTCAAAAAAGATTTTTTCCTCGCTTAATCCCCAGATGAACGAGTCGTGAGCTGTTCCTCCGTAACTTTACATAAATAACATTTTTATGTTCACAAATTAAGACAAAACCTAGCAAATTTTTGTTCGGTGACGTTTGGCAGGAATGCAATCGACACAGAAAATCTAGTATATTTTTACTTTCATCTAGTATTCGTAAATTTTAAACTCCATCGAGATTGGTGATATCGGGACAAACTCGAATCGAGTTCAAATTAAGTCGAAACGAGTGACTCGATTCGAGATACGTAATTCCACTCCAGGTTTTAGGGGCGCCGAATTTTATTAGGTGGGGTTTGCTATCGTCTTCCCATTCAACATTATGAAAGTTTGTCAGCTAAAATGTATGGTTCCTTATGTTTCTGCGAAGTGAGATTGCCTGTTTGAATTTTTAACGATTAGTAAACTGGCTAATTTTATTGTTTGATTTCACAATTGAAAAATGAACACTAGTATTGCAGGACCTACTCCTGCTTACATAAAACACCTCACTTTTTCATAAAATATTAATGAAATAATAATTTCCCAACCTCTCGCTTTGATCTAAGCCGTGGCCTACCTAAATCATGAACAATCAATGCAATTAATGACAGGGGAAAATGACGGTTGAAGAGTTGAGTACATGGTCATTGATTTATTTAAGCATGCTTATTCATAAAAAGTACGCCTTTGCAGGTTGTAATTACGAATAAAAGCTATTGACATGAAAGTCACGACCAAGCTTTTAGGAGCTACTAATACTAATTAGAAAAGAAAAGCTGCTGTTGAGTTCGATTAAAAAAAAGTCGTGAAGTACGGAGAAATTCCATTCAATTAATAAAAAAATAGACTCAAATTTAAGCCAGACAGTTCAAGGGGATAGTTTCAACGGCGGGCCAATGGAGAAAAATATTTCCGAAAAACGTTCAAGTTGCGTCAATGAGACTGGAGGCGATTAAATTAGTACAGTTCTAGCCGCCCTACTGATTTCGTCATCTCGTTTCTCGTAACTTGAACGATCTTATCATACCGACCTTGAATCGTTGGCTGATGCAGCACAATGGCCGAAAATTCTAGCCCTTCAGTTTTAAGAAGCTGTCGCGAAAACTAAACCAACTGAAATAGAAAAAATGTCAGTTCCACTTGACAGTCAGAACAGACACTTTTCCCTAAAATTAGCTAAGAGAAATCAAAAGGAGGTGGCTAGTTTGCTAAAAAAGCACAAATAAGGCGTTTTGCTTTCGGCGGAAGCGAAGTCCGCATTTTCAGCAACGATCTACCAGGACTGGAAGCATACATTTATTATGTAATTACTTATGTCAATAAATTTCGCTTTTTTCTAATTTTCGTTACTTCTATTCTATTACAATTTTTTCGTGTAGGTATAGAAACTATAAGGGGCCCTTGCTTCAAGTTCGCCCCGGGCGCCATTTCACCTAAAGCCGGCCCTGGGTATGATGTTTACTTCAGTATTCCTGATTGGGGTCCGAATATTTTTTCAAAGACCTGAAACCATGGCCCCATGACATTTTCCTTCTATATATAAAAACGTTAAATGGGTGGGCGGGGGTCGAAAAAAACTTTAAAAAACAAATAAAAATTAAAATTTTGCGAGCTCGCAGCGCGAGTGGGTGGTGGGTTGGTGAGCGTGGCGAGCAGGGGGCGAAGCCCCCTAGTATACCCAAAAATTGCAACACTCAAAATATCAAAAGACTCTGGGGGCCTGTAAAGTTAAATGTTTAATGGGAATGGACGGTATTTGACTCATTGTTAACTTTACAGGCCTCCAGAGGTCATTTGATATTTTGAGTGTTGCAATTTTTGGGTAAACAATGCCATGGCTTCAGGCCTTGCCGGTCTGCGTTTTTTCGATTTTTCTTTAATTACAAATAACTGTAAGAAAATCGACTGATTTTTTATATTTTTCCCGTAACGGACTACGGACACTAAATATGCGTTTAAGTTTGGGACACCCTTTATATTAGGAGACGGCTCAATAGACAAAATGATTTTGAGGAAGTATTAAGAACACATATACAATTTGATTATAACTTAAAACTGAACGATGAGTGGTGACCTGAAAAAAAACTTGCTCCTAGAATTATGCAATTTACTGTAACTGTCCCCCTCCTGAACTACGAAAACACACTTATACACTTCGAGGATGGGTCCAAATATCCATACACAATTTCAGTCGCTAAGAATATTTTTTTTTTTTTAAAGAAAAAATGTGCGTCCTTGGTTTAACCTTCTTCAGATGTTTTCTCGCGATCGTCATGAGTATTTTTTAACGATATGGGGAAACTTTCAGTAGATACTGCTAATGCAGTTATGCTGGATTTCCACCGACAAAAACCAGACCACCTTCTCCGCCCCGTTCCCTGTAGGGCCAACTCTCGGAATTACTTCACAAGGGCGGCTTCGACTAATTAGCCCTCATGCTAATTTACTGACTTCTGTCTAGCTTATTTTCTGTACAGTTCTGTCTCCTAATTACACTAGCACTACCACAACAACATACGGTTCAAATATTCTCTAGGGTTAGCGTTTCTCCTGATTCCTCGTTCGGTTGCATGCGCCGCGTGGTAATTCTGGGGCAGTCCAAAAATACCTGCTTTCCGTCTTCTGCAACTTATTTGCAGCTGTGACACTCTGGCAACTCGCCACACTGAAAAAAAATATGTTCACCTCGCCGTGTTTCCGTTTAACCAATTTTTCAATATCAGGGATGAGAGAATAAGTCCATCTAACCAATGCAGCTTCATCCCATCCTAGTTGTCATATTGTTTCATGCTTTCCTGCCTTTCCAAAATTTACCGAGTTTCCAAATCCGCCGTGTCGTTACGTCGACCACAGTACAGTCTGCGTGTCTCCTTAACCAGAAATTTTATTGGAATCATTCCAGCAACGGCAAAGGCAGCTTCGTGTGAAGTTGTTCGGTACGCAGAGCACACTCTCAATGTGCACCTATACGGAAAAACCGAGCTTGATTTCCGGGCGTTCTCAGAGAAATATAGTGAGATATCCTGAGCCGGTGGATACCTCCAGTTTGGGCCGCCTATATTCGGCATAATTCTAGCAAAAGCCACGGAGGCGACCGCAACCTTTTCGCATACATACTTCATATGCTTTTCAATGTTCAATCTCGAATCAATGATAACCCCAAAATGCCTAATGGTTTTTTTAGAGTTTATGACATTGCTTCCTACTCTGATTTATGAAAGCATCATATTCTGCGATTGATGATAAAAACTGCCTCTGGGTTTTTGCTCCGCGATTTCAAGGCCAATCGTCAATAGCCAAAACTGCTGTATAGTATAATCGCTTTGTTGTCACAAGTATCTCTGTTTTTTTTTTTGCTACAACTGCAATTGCAGTGGCGTCTGCAACCCCATAGGCATGGGAAGTTCCAAAATACCGTTTTACATTATAATATCATCCATAGCAGCGGACCAAAAACTGAACCTTGTGGAACTCCCGCTGTAATCCTGTATGTACTCCGTGGGTTAATCAGTATCGTATTGGAGGACCCGATTTGAGAGACAACTCCACGCTATGGCTGACATGAGCCGCACTCTACGATGTTAGTAATAGAAGTCCCGGAGATCGAATCTCGGCGTGCTCCAAAATTTCCGTACATGTGCGGATAGGAAATATATAGTGCTTGCAACATTATATACATACATTCCGACGTTGACTCGAAATAGCCTATAAATTAAACGCCTGAGTGAATGCACCACGCCCCACAACGGGTTACGGTACGGTACAGATAGCTGAAACGTAGTCTGGAACATCCATTCTTTCTATAACGGAATAGAACAGCATGTGCCATTACAAAGTGTTTCCCTTGCCCAATGGGTAACTAACTCAATTGCATCTACCGGAGACCATACAGCAGTACCCCAACTTTTTGAGTTTCCATGTTATTGGAAAGGTGCCTTCGGCCAGCAAGTTTCGAATACTTCAATGAACTTCTGAGGGACAGCACGGATTGCGGGCTTCAACACCTTATTAGGTCCTGAAGCTTTGCCCTCCGCTAATCTTGGAGCGGCTTGCCAAAGTTCCCCGTCTGCCCTAGGAGGAATGTGACCCATCTGCTCGGACAAGCCTTGTTCCATGAGCATTAGCTCATGTCGAGGGAACAGGACCGAGACAATATTTTGGAACAGCATCGGACACCTTTTGTTGTGCTTTTTGTCCTATCTTCTTCATCAGAACCTTATAAGCCATTCCCCACGGGCTCGTGTCCGCGTTGTCGCAGAGTTTTCTGAAACAGTTTTACTTGTTTTTTTTTCTAAAAGCGAGCTTCAGTAATCGGCAAGCGTTTAAATAAGACTCTAGTATGGCATCATGGGCGCTTCTTGCCCGCTGACACAGACGTCATACGATTGCGCCTGAGCCCCAGAATTTTCTCAGACCACTATACTCCAATCAACGGGGAGATTTTACCTTGCAAAAATTGGGGACTTCTCATATTTTTGATATGTTATAAAGACAGGTAGGGTAAGTTAAAATCCAAGTTTGCGTCACTTTCCCCCCTGTACCCCCGCCGCTATCTTGAAAATACCTTCTAAAATCGGCTCTTTTATCAGTTTGCGGTCTATAACTCCTTCCCAGTCCATTTGAGCACAAAATGTGCCGAGACAATCTTGTAAAGCACAGAATTTCCTATAAATTTCATCTAACAAGTTTTACTCTACAATCAAAATAGGCAGAGTTATAGCGCAAAGAATATGCTAAAAATTCCAAAAATCATTACTAACAAATTTCAAAACATACATCGAGAACTCTATACTAAAATGCAGAGGAGGCTAAGGCTATGAGTTATTGGTATACAATGCGTTTTTGTGAACTTGAAATTGGCATGATTTTTGATATTTTCTCCATTTTCTTGGCGCTATAACTCTGTTAATTTTTAATGGAAAATACAACATCTTAGATTAAATTTGTAGGAAATTTTGTCCTCTACAAAATTGTCTTGGCAGATTTTGTGCTCAAATGGACTATAAAGAAGTTACAGGCCAAAAACTGATGAAAGGGCCGATTTTAGATGGTTTTTTGAAGATAGCGGCGGGAGCACAGGGGGGAAAGTGACGCAAACTTGGATTTTAACTTACCCCACCTGTCTTTATAACATATCAAAAATTTGAGAAGTCCCCAATTTTTGCACGCTAACCCCTACTATTTCGTCTCTATTGATTGGAGTAAGTGTAGGAAGCCTAGAGGAGCTTTTGGGTGTATCACTCAAGGAACTTCTGCATCTACGTAAAATGTAGGACATGTTTTTAATACACAAACACTTGGCCACGAGCTCTTGATTTAAGGACTACTTGCATCTTAATACCCCCGATTGGAAGAAAATGTTTGGTCATGTCGATACTTCGGAAAGTCAAGTCAAGTGCAATACACACATTGTATGAGCAAAAGTTTTCGAGTTTTTGTTTGAACATATGTTTTTCACCAAAAAAAGCGGGTTAATTGCATTATACAACGGAAACTGCAAAAAAAAGTCAAAGTGTCGTGTCGCCTTCAAAAATCCGCGTGAGTTCTAGTAAAATTGAAGTTTCTTACGAAAAACAGAATGGAGGAAATAGTAAACTAACAAATTTTATTTGTTGGGTAATTGGTAATTCATTCATTTTTTCAAAAAACGATCGAAAATGCAAAACAACCTCAGAAATTAACGAGTTATTTAAAAAACATTTTGAACGCATTCACAATGTTTAATCGAATGTATAATTAGAGTACATCGTTTCAGTTTTCAAGTCCTCATTGGAATTTTAATGCTTTTTGAAACAATTTGGGTGGGTATCCAGGCCTGGACTGACTGGAATTTTCATTTGACAGAGGGTCGCCAGCATTTTTCTTTCTCTGTGCATACTACATACAACTACTTCGAAGATTAAGCAGTGGCGAAGTGCGGCTACAGCCCAGGAGCGCCATACAGGCTAAATACGGCCCTTAGTCCTTCATAATGGAAACTTTGGCAAATTTCGTAAGTCCCCAAAATTTGAAATAAAATATTTTCCCTGTAAGAATGAATTCGCTACGCGAGCCCAAGCATACTTCCCATAGTTCTTGACTGTTGTTTGTAATGCTTTAATTTTTAGATAAGGTAAATTTATACATTTATGCGCAATAGAGTTTCGTTAAACCTTATAAAGTGAAAAATGTCGTATATCACGAATTCTTTAAGCAACCCTATACTGATACAAGAGAGGCCTTTGGTTGTAAACGTGGGACTGTTTGCTTCTGATGATAGCGGGGCAATTAAGTACCTACTCATGCTTGCTATCGTGCTCCTTCAAGCTCGTCAAGCAATAAAATTGGATTCGACACAGGAACAGTCGGACAGGAGGCATGTGCTGCAACGGGACAACGCCGAAACTAGTTTCCACAGTTAAACAAAAATGTATTTCTAATATTGTCAGAATTTTTGAAACCGAGCGTCGGACCTCTCCCGAAACAAAATCCTGGCTACGTCCCTGGTAACGCACCGGTCGCATATGTTCCCACAACATGTTGTCCATTCTGATCCTATAACTGCGGTTTTGCGGATCAGCAATAACTTTCCGTGTTTTCCGTATGTCTGCCTATGTGGAATATGTAAACGAAAAGTTCCGGAGATCATTTCCTTCCTTCCTTCCTTCCCTTCGTTAAATCGCAGTTAGAGGATCAGAATGGACAACATGTTGTGGGAACATATGCGAACGATGCGTTTCAGAACGGCACCCAATGACAATGGGTTGAGCGGCCCTTAGCAAGCGTCGAACCAGTGTTTTTACAAATATTGTCAAGGGGCTTCTAATTCGTTTTTAGGGTTTTTTAGAATTTTGTCAAAAAACCCTTATGAAATCGATTTTGTCCATCCATACTAAGAAGTTGGTATTGGTAGGGCAAAGGTAACAGGGTGCCCCGAAGATTTAATTTCACTAAATAACTCGCGAACGGCTCAACTAATCGTCATGAAATTTGGTAGGAATATGTAGAATGGTAACAGTCTTTGGCACCAGTCAATACTTAGAAGACAGGGTGTCCCGAAGATTTGAAAAAAAGTCTACTTTTTTAGTTTTGATCGGAGATGGATATATGGATACTGAAATCAAGGAACTCGACGAGTACATTTTGTATCAGTTACTTTTTTCTAGTTTTGAGTAACGGTAACGGAGTTATGGGCGTTTGAAGTTAAGCTTGCATTTTCACCTCGGTTTTTCTAAACAGTTATAGGTACAGACAAGCAACTTTCCATAAAGATTGGCAGAAGTTTGTAGGACCACGTTAACAGGGTGTCCCTGAATAGTTGCAAAAGTGTCTACTTTTTCAATACGCAAAAGCAAGGAAATCATTTCATATAAGTTCCTTTGGTGGTCAGTTCGTGAGATGGCAGGACGAAGGTGCTATCATCACGGGAAGTGCTCACAGTGCCTCTACGCGGTGGCCACTAGTAACTTACACCTCGGTGAAGGCCAAACTGTGAGGGCCGGTTGCTCTGGGGTTTCTCATTCAGACAAGGCACATTCCAGAGCCGGCGAATCTGTAACCTCAGAACTACTGCCATACATTCGTGCCAATGACTAGCTACATCTATTATAATATGTTTTTAGACTTGGCTCCAGAATGTTATAGATTTGTCCTAAATCCCCGGGGTGTTAAGCAACCCGTGCCCATCGGGGAAAGATGTCCAGGGACGCAAATGGACATCTCTAACGGAACAGCCGGATACCGGGCGAACTCCGGTGATATCTAGCCTTATCACATCAAGCGGGGCTCTGATGTGGTGGACTCTTTATTCCCGAGCTACTCGTGGGAATCACATGAATCCAAACAAAAAACAAAACAAACAAGCCAACTCCGATCCGACTGAGGCAGCCTCAGACTCGGATCAAGAAGCCCTCGACTGAGATTTTGTTCCAGCGGAACTCTATTTGTCGGATGTGGACGAACCACACCGATATACAAGGAAAACGTAGCGAAACGAAGTCGTAGCGGGCTTTAGCGAGCGTACCGCAAATGAGCAGAAAGCTGGGCTTCCACCCAAATATTTTCTAATTCTCAAAGGGGGGTCAAGCGCGAAAGAAATCGATTTTCCCAAAAAAAGGGGGATCAGGGGGCTGATATAGGGCATGTTGTGGTGGACCTTTTGGTGAAATTTCGGAACCCCAGCTGTAACGATCAAAAGTTCCAGCCGTTCAAAGATGCGACCCAAAACGACAAATAAAGTCGTCCAGAAGACTCGATAATTTTCTTCGACTTGTCAAAATTATTCCCCTCAAACATTTCAAATTAATATTGCGCATGGGCGTGCCCTGAAAAATATGGGGGGAGGGGGTATGAAAGATTTTGATGTAAGGGGTCCAGGGCTAGTAGATATCCAATAGTTCGTAGGAAAGCAGGGCAAAACATGGTCTTTTTTTCCCTCAAATTATGTTAAAGATCCGAACCCGAAGGGGTTGATTACAAATTTGTTTGAAATATAAATGCGTTCAAAAGGTTCGTCAGTGTATTGCAAGAGATAGCAAATAACTATTACAATTTAAATATACGAGTATTAAGAAAATCATTTGAAAAAAAAAACAAAAAAAAAATGTATAGAAGATTTTTTTTTGTAATAGTAAGCCTTTGGCATTCATAAAGTAATGAAGTACCGCCTGTAGGCAACCATTACACGTCCATTTAGATACATACATAGATAGATCTTGCATTAGAAGATACCTAAAAAAATCCTGTCACCTGTCGATTATCGCCTTACAGAATGCCAGCTCTGGTCTCGTGTGGTAGGAAAATATTTGAAATAGGAACTCATTGGATTGCTCATGAGGTTTTATTTTGGGAAAACGAAAATGCTGTAAATTTTGCTGTACGCTTCTTGATGCTGTACGGTAGGTCAAAATTCTTTACAGTACAGCAGAATGCTATACGTCTGATGACCTTACCTCAGACTCATTAATGTTGCACAGGGAACGACAAGGAATATCGGAAAAGCCGTTTGAATATGCCGAATAATCGTTGGATCGTAGGAATTAAACCCGATTCAATATAGGCCTTTTAAATTATTTTTTCCATAAAAAATACAAAGAGCCTTGGTTTTCATTTCCCGGTCATATGCGCTGGCAACAAAAGTGCAAGCGGATTTCTTTCAACACAGCTGTGATCTTTGTTTAGTATTTAATTTAAGTCTCCTTACATGAAGTGCTTTTGACATAACCGGTTTAACTTTTTATTCTGGATCGAAAGGCTTTTCGCCTTTATATTGGACGCAGGCTTGTCCAAATTCTTTAATTTTTTTCCATAATTCGAGTCATAGGAAAGGCAAATCTTATGGCATGGTGACTTCTTCCACTTTTTAGTACATTTTGACTAACATTTATTTCTCCATCCGTAGATGCTCGGCCTTTTCTACTTGACTACATCTAACTAAAAGAAACCTGGTGTCCTTTCAAGTGTCGCACTTTTTTTTATAAACTCAGCTTCAATGAAACCACATATATTTTATAGGTAATAAATAAGAATTATGCAGAATATTAATGAAATGCTTCTCGTAAATCTATTTTTGGATTGGTCTAAATAAACGCGTTCCAGAATGAAAGGCGTTAGTAGTTATTTAATTAGACCAACCCAAAAATAGATTTACTATGTATCATGGTTACATATGTAC
Source organism: Microchrysa polita (assembly GCA_949715475.1). Lineage (NCBI taxonomy): Eukaryota > Metazoa > Arthropoda > Insecta > Diptera > Stratiomyidae > Microchrysa > Microchrysa polita. The sequence goes on along the minus strand of OX454417.1, from coordinate 15,609,940 downwards.
ATATATTAACTGCATTTATTAGCTGTAACTCCGTTACCATTACTCCAAACTGGAAAAAAGCGACTGATATGAAATGTACCCATCGAGTTCTTTGATTTGAGTACCCATACGTCCATGATCGATAAAAACTAAAAAAGTCGACTTTTTAAAATCTCCGGGACACCCTGTTAGCTTTGTCCTACCAACGTCTAAGTATTTCGTGCTAAAGACTCTTACGATTCTACACATTCCTACCAAATTTCATAACGATCAGTTAGTGAACAAATTTTTAAATCTCCGTGACACCCTGTTATCTTTGCCCTACTAACTTCTAAGTATTTCGTGCCAAAGACTGTTACTATTCTACACATTCCTACTAAAATACATGACGATTGGTTAAGCCGTTCGCGAGGTATTTAGTGAACAAATTTGTAAATGTCCGGGACACCCTGTTATATTTGCCATACCAGTTTTTAAGTATTTCATGCCAAAGACTGTTACCATTCTACACATTCCTACCAAATTTCATGACGATCTGTTAAGCCGTTCGCGAGTTATTTAGTGAACAAATTTTTAAATGTCCGGGGCACCCTGTTATTTTTGTCCTACCAACTTTTAAGTATTTCGTGCCAAAGACTGTTACCATTCTACAAATTCCTACCAAATTTCATGACGATCGGTTAAGCCGTTCGCGAGTTATTTAGTGAACAGACGGACGGACAGACGGACGGACAAAATCGATTTCATAAGGGTTTTTTGAAAAAAAAAAACCCTAAAAAGAAGACAGTTTGCATTTATATAAATGTATGTGGACAATACAAGGACTTGAAGATTTTGCGCAACCTATTCAAGTGTCGCGGAGTGAACAATAAAAACGTGGACAATTAATTCGAAAGAGAAAGCTAGAAAGCAATTTTCCGAATGATGCCTTTGTCGTCACCGTCGGCGGCGCGCGTACACTAGAGAAGTGGTAAATTATCAACTTGCGTAAATGTCTTCATGTGACGTGAGCACTATTGACGACAGCGTGTTTCCTCGATAGGATCGATTTGAGATGGATATTTTCAGTCTAAAGAAGCCTACACACACCCACTTACCATACTACATCCGCACCCACTCTGGATTTCTCACATCGCACTTTCGCCAAAGAAAATGAAAATTGTCTCAGCATCTTAACTATTCGTATGTATCTTCATCTTCATCTCTACACTAAATTCTATATGTTTTGAGGGCAGCTGGACCCCTTTCCGTTTTGTCGCTCACCCGCCTGTGTATCTATAGATAGTGCACATAGTTTTAGCGTTTCAGTATCACATTTTTATCACTCCCAGGGATATTTAGTGACATTGAGATTTATTGGAGAATTAGTTTCAGCTGATAGTTATCGCGCCGTATCCCAGATAGGAGATGTACATACATATGTATGTAATTGGTAGTTCGTGTGGTATCGGTATGCACTTTTTCCTAAGTGAATGTGCTTTCCTATACTCTTGTTGAATCGTATCTCCTCCAGCACGGAAGGATTTACGGATTTAAATGGGGATTCGGTTGATTGCAACGAGGGAAATTGAAAACATAAAAGCCGAGATAGTTACAGTCCGTTTTGGATTACTTCAAAAATGGATAATTGGGAATGTCATGAGAAGAAGTGAAAAACAGATACGTATGGTATGAGAATATGGGCATCGAAGAAGTAGTATGTACATAGTTAAAAAACTATTGAATTATGGCGCACGTAATCGGTTAATTTGTGGATTTATCATGCATGAATGAAGTTATCCTCTCTTCTTCTTAATGTCAAAAACCGGAGCTAATACTTATAGAGCGGAGATACCTCTATAAGGATAGCTTCATTTTCATTGGCATTTAATGAGAAGTTTTTCTGTATAGGATTGTCCGAGACAAGATTTGTTTGCTTATCCTGTACTGAAATTAAAGAAACATAAATCCACTGATACGTATGCAATGCGAGCTTTTGTTAATAAAAAAAAAACAGTACATAAACAAATTTAAATTGTAAATACTCTTTCTATATTCTGCGATGTCCATATCGTTCCGCGCCATTAAAAGCATACTCATCTTAAGTTGCTCTGATTGAAACCACAGGATTTTTTGCTGTTTCGATTAATGACCTACACCAAGAAAAAGTACCTATTAAACTGATTTAAGACCTTGACAATAGTTTTTCCACAAAATTGAATCCCAAACGGTCTGACATCCCTCGACGCATCGTATTGTTTCAGACTGAAGACATTCATGCATTTTTGTATGTGTGTATCTATTTTCCATATGTAAAATTCATGGATGCGATATGGATATGATAGTGAAGTGAGAGAATATCCTGCATGGTGAATGCTTATTGTTTCATGATGTTTGTATTGTGTATGTTTTTTGAGTATAATCTTATTACTTTGCTTTGGTTTTTCTTTCTGTTCAATGTACTGGAACAGACATTATCGTTATAGCGCTATTGTAGTCACATAAGTACGTTAGTACTTATGCTTTAGCGGTTTATCTAAAGGTCCCGCTGAGCTTAACATTTTTAAATGAAAAATAACTTCACATTTTCGGAAATCGGGAAATCATTCAACCGTGCTATATCTCCTCATTTGAGTACATGTTTGTGAACCCTATGAATGAAAATATGCTCTCTCTGGGAAAACCAAAGGTTTTTGTTCGTAGAGACGACTCATGTGATGATTGCTCAGCGATCGGTATGTAGCATCCAAATCCGAGCCCTATTTGCCGATTTTTTGAATGTATTAGCAATTAGCTACATTCTTTGTCTCGACCATGACCTAAAGAAGCAAAGCAGCATAGGGTGCACCATCTTTTACGTCGGCATGTGAAAATTGAATAACTTAAAAAAAAACAAAAAAACAACCAATTTCTATATTTGTCCCTTTACAATTTAGTTGGGACTATTTTTTGAATACTACATCAATCAACTGGCCGCCATTATTGGCCACTGCAAAATTAGCTATTTGCTGCGTTTTGCATCACTCTTTCGAGCACCTCAGGCGGTGTAGCGTTGATTTCGGCACGAATGTTTGCCTTGAGCTCGTCAATGGTCCAAGGATTGCTGACGTATATTTTGTTTTTAAAATAACCCCACGAAAAGAAGTCGGGGGGAGTCAAATCTGGAGATCTGGGTGGCCAGTCAACCTCTTTTTGGCATCACACGTCCAGGGAATTTTCGTTGCAGAAACTCGATAGTTTGAGTTGCAGTGTGACATGGGGTGCCGCTGTTGAAACCAATAGTCGACCTTTTTCACGCATTTGCGGGCAGACATAATGAGCCACGGTAATCACATTGAGTTAACAAAACTGAACGACTATTTTCAATGTAAAGCGTCACTATTTCGGTGTGAAGCAATTCATGGTTAAAACTGTACTGAATTGACGTTTACAAAATATGTCTAACCAAATGTCATACATACCGGCAAAAAAACATGGCGCACCCTGTATTGAAAATATGTAGACACATATAGTGCTCAGAACCAGTAGTTTAATTTCGATCGCTGAGCGATCATTACATGAGTCGTCTCTACGTACACAAACCTTCAGTGTCGTAAAAAAATGAAGATAAGTTACGAGAGGTTACAGATTCATCCATCGAATCTGGGCTTGTTTTCAAGACAAGACTCCAGCTAGATCCAAGAGCCGACACACAGATTTATCTGACGATCTGTCACATAGAAAATGGAATCGAAAATTGCAAACGATATTTCCATACACTCTGACATACAGCCGCTCACAGATGGGAACCAGCCACAACAAATAATCGCAAAGAGGACCAAGGGTAAACTGGGTTAATTTTGCATGCGACCCAATAACAAGAGCAATCGAAAAGAGGAGACCAAGGAGCAAGGGCAAACCGAGTAAATTTTACGAACATTTTTCATAAACGAAGGATCAATTTATGAAAAAAAAAAGTTCTGGCCAGGGACGTAGCTAAGGGGGGGTATGGGGGGTGTCTCACCCCCCTAACATTTTCAATTTTCATCTGCAGTCGGGAAATTTGACCTCAGTGGGAATAGGATTGCGATTTTCGGCATTAATAAATTTACAAAAGAATACCTCGATGTTTAAGGATATAAACATTGTAAAGTTACAATACTAAAAGTATGTAATCGGATGTGCATACTTATTAACAGAGGTATTCGGCATGAAAAACATAAAACTCATGTTTAAATTGAAAAATTTGACTGAAAATTTGGAAGCTCAGGACCTTGACATTATTGACGCCGTGAAACTCATTTGCAGTACAATAAAGTCTTTTAAAGACATTAACAACGACAGCGAAATCAAGGGGTTAGTTCAAACTCCATGATTTTCGTAAAAAAAATAGATATTGGCCCTGAATCTGGCTACAAAAAACAACACCGAACTCGTCGTGCTCCGAAAAAAATGGAGACGAATCATCTGAAACTACAGCCGAAATAGACTTTGCAACATTTTACCGAAAAGAGTCCAAAATCCTTCTTGACGTTTTTATCTCGAATTCCACAGAAGAATTGGAAAAAACAGATAAACTGCTCCAACCATTTCAAGACGTATTTCCAATTTCGGCCGACAGGAATGCTTTCATGCTGAAATTCAAATTCTTATTGATAATTGCTTCGAGTGTCAAAATTTTAGGATGATAGCGAGAGAGGCTTTCAAACTAAGGACTGATAGCTTACAAGGTTATTCAGCTTATTTTGACATGTCCAGTGACCTTAGCTTCGAGTGAGCGATCATTTAGTAAATTAAGACTAATAATCAACAATTCGATGCTAATGTTTTCTGCAAAGGATATTGTCGATAAAATGGATTTACATCGAATTGTGGAGCGTTTGTCCAAAATTAAGTTATGGCGGGTCACAACTTAACTGGTTGAATCAAATTACGTGTTTTTGTCTTTGTATTTTTCGATGTTTACATGAACGCTCAGAAAATATATCACAATTAGAGGTACGGAAATTTCGCAAATAAAAAACAGGAATTTCACATGAACTAATTTTGGATATTAGAAATTTCGCTGAAATTTACATAAGCACATAGTTTTGTAAATTTTCTTGTATATTTTAATTTTCTATAACTTTATAGAAATTATGTAGATTCACAGTTAAACAACTTTTCAAGAGTCAGTAGATACTAGTCGACAAGACCACTCCTCAAGGAGTTACAGTAACGGCAAAACTAGAAACTGCGGCATATGCCGCTAACATCGTTACGCCTTTATCTTTATGTAAAGTTCATTGCGATTTCGGGGCCCGCCGAACCAAGAGAATAACTCTCTCTGAAAAAAAAAACGCATTGCAGAAAACACAGGTCATTCATCAAACCTACAACTAAAAAGGTTTTTTGGTGTTCGGCAAGCCATCTTGCTCATGATTCAGCGAACTCTCTGCATTTAACAATGGGTACGGTTCCCATATGTTCCCGCAACATGTTGTCCATTCTGATCCTCTAACTTCGATTTTACGAATAAGAAATGATCTCCGGAACAATTTTTGCCGAATTTCGCATCTCGTTATTTCGTAAAAACGAATTTTCCGTACCTCTAATTATAATTGGTGAATTTTCAAATGTAGTCGGCAAATTTTACTTTTCACCCCCCTAACAAATGTGTGCTCGGTACGTCCCTGGTTCTGGCTTCAAAGTTGTACAATCGAAGGATCTGCTGAAAACAGGTCAGTGCAGATCACAAGGCAACTGACGATGACCTGCGACGCATCTATACCTCGAAACAAGGAATTAAGTCAAAGAGATGAGAACTATCCACTGAAAATGCGGTAATTTTACACTTTTTCTCGCTATGACATCACATCAAGAGTGCATTTTTCAACAATTTCTGTGTAAAATAAGAAAATTACACCAATATCGGTGTGAAATGTATTTTTACACTTGTGTATAATTCAGATTTTCAGGTGCATTTCTACAACGTTTATGTGTTTAATTCTGATTTTTGGTGTATTTTTACGTGTAGTTGAAGTTTTACTCATTTTTTGTAGCGTGCTCTCCAGTTGTCATACTTCAATCGGCTGCACTTAGCACAGTGTAACACATTTTTTCAAAAATTCTCTGTGGCTTACCTGGTTGAGTCTAAAGTGCGATGCTAGTAATCTAGAGGGCCGGAGATCGAATCTCGGCGTGGTGCAAAATTTGCGTACATCTGCGGATAGGAAATATGTATATAGTGCTTGCAACATTATATACACTCTGAAATGATATGCAATGTAACAATGTTGACTTGAAATTGCCTATAAACGGCCCCCATGTAGATGAAAAACTGATCAACAAAACTCGACCTATACTTGTTTATATTTTATATGTTTTTAAATAGTTTTATTGATAAGTGTATTATTTTAAAAGGTTCGCCACTTCTTCTTCTTTTAGCGGTTCGCCACTTAAATCTTTACAACGAAAAAAGGAGTGAAAAAATATGTGATATTACAAATTCCAGTTAGAAACCGCTTTATATTCCTATTAATAAAATAAAATAAAGTTTCCTTTTATTATAAGAGTAAAAATTTCTTAGAGTGTATATAAAAATAGACACTTAGTATATGCCCTTGTTTAAAGTGGAGTCAATGCGTCACAAAGTTGTGTTCTATTCCTAGCCTAACCGCGAGCTACCTGCCACCAGTCTTCTTCTTCTTCTTCCTTGCCTCGTTCTTTATACCGCTCCACGGTTTCGCATTGCTCGACCTGCGGTGTAGGCACATCGCCCGTTTTGGCGATAATTTCTCAGCATATTTCTACAGGCAGCTCTATCTTGGATCGTGTCATCGCCGAGACCAATGCGTTGTTGTTGCTTTTTCATTTGACATATCCAGGTGTTCTTCGGTCTGCCTCTGGCCTTGGGTCCATCAAGTGGAACTTCCATTGATATCGCTTTCTTTGCGGGGTTCTCAGGCGGACGCCTTTGAACATGGCAATACCAATCCATTTGTCGGTCTTCGAGCTTTTCGGTGATTGGTTGGTCTATGGACAAGCTGCCTCGGATGTAGCTACTCTTGATGTGGTCCCTTTTGGTTACACCAACTGACATGCTTAACATTTTCATTTCAGTCGCTGTCATTTCTTTCGCGTAACTTTCATACATGGTCCAACATTCTGATCCATACATGAGTGCGGGACGTACAACCGTTTTGTACAACTTGCCCTTTAGCTTCAGTGGCATTTTCTTATCGCAGAAAACTCCCTGAGTTTTCTCGCCACCAGTATTCCAGTGAATGGTTCTAGCTCGTTTTAAATTTTGAAGGCCGAGTCACATCACAATTTGGGTTGAGTGTGCAATTATTCACCCTGGATCGAGACGAGTACTCTTAGCTACAGTAAATTAAAGGGAAGAAATTAAATTTTTTTATGTCAGAATTTGAAACCAACGAAATGGTGGAAAAATTTGCTGCCCGGGCAGTTGCCCAGGTTGCCCATATGGGAAATCCGGTCCTGACTATCCCAATCTTGGGCCACTTTTTTACGCTTTTCAAATTGGTTGTGTCATCTAGATGGCACAATTTCTCTGACTGCAAGCTTACATACCTACAATCTAATTCCAACAACATTCTAGGAATGAATAAATTGGAAGCACTTTGGAAAGTTAAGATTAAAAGCCTATTAAAATAATTTCGGGAGGGGTCCGGACCCCCTGGACCCCTGGCTACGTCCCTGTGCATTACAGAACCGCACCCATTAAGAGCTGCTTCTCCTTGTTGTTCTTCTCTGTACCGTAACCCCTTGTGGGGCATGGTGCGTTCACTCAGCCGTTTATAGGCTACTTCTAGTCAACGTTACAGTGCATATAGAGGAGTGTATACGAGTATAATGTTGAAAGGACTATATATTTCCAGCTGCTTAGAGCCATGATATTAAAATACAATTCAACTTACACTGCTAGGTCCAATCATATGAAAATTGTGGAATGAACAATCAGGTTTGCGATGGTCTTCTTAGAAAGGTGGGTTCGCCCAATCCTTTTCGAATTCCAAATGAACCTATATGATCCATCAAGCTGAAATAAATGGTAAAATTAAGAGACGATAAAATCGTACATAAGTTTCTGAGTTTTTACGATCAAAAAAATATTACATCTTCAAAGCCTTCTTCTTCGGGGCCAGGCAAGAAGTAAACGTTTTTCTTCTCAACTCGTAAATTTAACCATTTTTTTTTTGCCTCCTCACAGAATCTAAAAAATATTCACTTAAACACAGCATTGTACTATACAATTTATAAAAAATATACTCACGATCGACATTTTAGACGTCAAATAATAAAATTGAAATTTATCATATCGCTTGCAACTACGCACTTTTCTCAACTTGATGCGTTTCTGCGTTTCAAATCGAGTCGGGATTGACTGCAAAGTTTCACGGAACCAATAGATGGCGCATAAACTGTGGTGAATTTTCAAAACATGGCAAATATCGAATTTCCGTTTCAGATATCCACTGTACCTTCATCTGTTGAAGAACGGTCATGGTCCGAGTCCGAGCTCGATTCTTTCAATTGACAGTTGGCGGGCAAGTGGAGAGCATGTTCTTGAAGAGTGAAGAATTTTCTATTTCCATTATAAAAAATGTAAGAATAGGTGAAATTTTAATACAAACTGTAAGTATAAGGGCATAGAACAACATCTTACTAATATATGCATTTCAATTTCGTTCGGAATCCGTTTTATCTTACTTATGTCTGTCTTATATCCATAGTGCATAGATCTGACGTGACTTCGGTTTACAACATGTGGCTTTGCAGTTGATCAATTTTACGATTTTTTCAATGTAAATCCAACCATGGACTGCAAAAATTCACGAAAATGGAAATTGAAGCTTGAAATGCTTCTTGATGTACCTAAATACATTCATATTTGGTTGTAGACGATTGCTATCGGTATCTGGAAAAAAAGGTAAGAATAATTCTTCCAACTGGCACTTTATGCCCTAATTTACGACAATGATGAAAAAATCATGACGGTCTTCATAAACATAATTGCTGATAACGTCATATCTAACCCAAAAAAATCTGAGAATATTTCCTCATTGTATTAACCATTATTCCTTCCGACGTCCTTTTTTAACAGTTTTTTTTTCTTCTTTTTCATAGCTTTTAAAGAAATGCGCTCAAAATTCAGCCGAAACGAGAAGAAAAACCTGTAATTAAAAATGTGAATAATAAATAAAAATGTTCAAAATATTTTTTGGCTTACTAAATTGAAATGTGTCTGTACAAACCATGTTAAGCAAAAACCACGGCAAAATGGATTTTATGGTTGGAAACGCGTAACGCGGAATCATCTCTAGGAAGGGCACTGATAGAAAGATTCCTTTCATTGGTTCTGTTCAGCAGTTGCTTTTGTGGAAAATTCACTTTAGTAGTGAGCTTGAGGAACGGAGGGTGTGTTCTTACGGCAACTGCCTCTACGGGGCGGACCACTCCCGTTTTGTTATTTCAAAACGGTCAAAAGCTGTCAATATGCCTTCCTGGCAAGAGCATCGGCAGGAGCCCTGAAGGTTCGATGCAGGAAGGTTGTGTTTGTCTGTGTATATGTGTTTTTTCGTCATATTGGGAGCATTACATCTCGGCGCGGCTGCTCTCAATTTTACTAGTTCGCGCCGGTGTTGAAACAAATCCAGGCCCAGAGGTATGGATTTGTAGTGTCTGCAACCAACGAATCGGTTCGAATGCCAGATCAGTGCAGTGTAATTGCTGCAGGGAATGGGTTCACTTTAGGTGTTCGGGGTAACGAAGACAAGGTCAACACTCCTCAGCATATGTTGCGGCAGGTTGTCTAAATTCCCGGCAACCCAGGGCTGCTCCCAGCCCACCTTCTCCACCACTGCCCCCTACACCGCCAAACAATATGATAAGGAATGCCAGACCCAGTCTTACGCCTGGCCCTCCTCCAGCAGTTTTCACTGCACTATCTATATTACAGTTTAACTGTAATGGCATCCACCGAAAAATCGCTGAGATCACACACTTCTTGAGTTCCAACAGAATTCTCATCGCCGCCATCCAAGAGACGTTGCTTCACGCAAACTCGTCTCTAAGCGTCCATAGCGAATATGTTATACTGCGGAAAGATCGACCGGCCGCCACGGATGATTCTCACCCTGGAGGTGGACTTGCCTTCCTAATACACAAGTCCGTACATTACTGTGTATTAGATGTAGTTGCTGACGGTACGGCGGAAATTCAAGCCATCTCAGTTCCATCAGAGAGTACTAATATCGAAATTTTTAATATATTTGTACCACCTCATTCTAGTTGACCTTCAGGCTATCGTTTCGATATTAGTCCTCTCCTTTCCGGAGAGCACAGGGTCATCCTTGGCGACTTTAATGCGCACCATGAGCTCTGGCATTCCGACCTCAACAACAATGCCAGGGTTATAACTATCGCCGAATCACTTGACGCCTCAGAATTCTGTTCACTTAATGAAAACTCGCCGACTGGAGTCGTGGGCACTTGCAGTAGTTCTCCTGACATAACTATTGTCAGTGCCAGCCTAATTGCTGCTTCCCGATGGGAGTACGTACCACCCTTAGATCAGATCACCTCCCAATCATTATAAAAATTGACAAACCAGCGAACATGACTAAGTCTGTGAAGCGAACGCTTGTCAATCACAAGAAAGCCGATTGGGATGGTTTCAAAGCTTACTTGTCGGCGAAGTTCATCGAGCTAATATCACCTACCAACATTCATGAGGCCGAGAAAAATATTAGGAACGTCATTACCACAGCCGCGGCACGTTTTATTCCGGCAGGACGTATCCCGAAAGTTCGGGTACAGCGGACCAGGTTAAAAAAAGGCATCGAGAATGCTAAAAACTCCAAGGCCCTCGGACCAGATAGCATTTCGATGACCATGTTGAAACATCTCGACCTTCCAGCCATTGAGTATCTCACGGCCGCCTTTAACTTGTCGATGTCCACGCTTGCCATCCCTGAAATCTGGAAAACAGGTCGAATTGTTCCCTGTCTCAAGCCAGGGAAGAGCGCAAATCTCGGGGAATCCTACCGCCCCATTACGATACTTTCTCCTGTCGCAAAGACGCTGGAGGCCCTTATTCACCCCACTCTTGTTGCACATGCGAAGCTAGAACCTCACCAGCATGGCTTCAGGAAGATGCATAGTACCACCACTGCCCTCGATGCGATCACTACACGCATTCGTGATGGGCTAAATCAACGCAGTCGTTGTCACAGAACTATTCTCGTGGCAATAGACCTATCTAGTGCATTCGATAAGGTCAATCATTTAATGCTCTTAGCAAACTTGTTGAATATGCATCTTCCTGCACAAGAGATCCGTTGGATTGCCAACTATCTAGCTGGTCGGCACTCCTTCACCGAGTTTCGAGGCAAACGTTCTAAGCTTAGGAAAATCCACAGGGAGGGGTACTCTCCCCCACTCTGTTCAACATCTACATGTCCGCCCTTCCCACACCACCTGAAGGAATCGAGGTGATTTCCTATGCTGACGATTGCACCGTACTCGCCACAGGGAATGCTAAGGATGAAATGCGCCTCCGAATTAATCGCTATCTAGGACAATTACAGGCATTTTTCCAAAGCCGAAACCTCACCATCTCTGCGTCCAAATCCTCTGCGACTTTTCTAACTACTTGGTGGGAGGACATCAGATGGGAGATGGATATACGTATTGGCAACAATTCTGTTCCTACTGTTAAAAACCCCAAAATTCTCGGGCTTCACCTAGAGAACATGATGACGTCTGCGAATCATGCAGCTTCAGTCTGTGAAAAAAATGCGCAGTAGGAGCAACATCCTAAAAGCTCTAGCTGGTAGCACCTGGGGCAAAGATAAAGAAACCATGCTAGCTACTTATAAAGCGGTGGGTCGAGCGGCCGCTGATTATGCAGCCCCAGTTTGGACACATAGTCTATGTGACACAAACTGGTCCAAAGTTCAGGTCTGCCAAAATGCCGCTCTACGTATCGCGACAGGTTGCCTTCTGATGTCTGCCCAGGATCACTTACATCAGGAGACAAAATTGATGCCAATACGTGACCACAATCTCCTACTCTCAAAACAGTATCTTGTTGGTTGCTACCGTGAGGATCATTCCAATAATCATCTCATGGACCGAATTCCTCCACCACGACATGTCAGGCGTGGTCTACGAGACCTTGAGAGAGAGGTTCAGGGATACAAACGGGACCCTTACGACGAAGTTACATACCGAGCCGCCATTGCAGCGATCCACACTGAAGAAGTGAATCGGTCTATCGCGAGTTTAGGTGCGAATAGAGTCCTCTCAGAGCGCCCACCACCAATTTCGCCTGAGGAGATTAGGCTCCCGAGAGCCACTAGAGTAACACTAGCTCAACTTCGGTCGGGCTTTTGTTCACGCCTTAATTCGCCTAATTTCTCGCATAAACCCGGACATCCAAAACATCTGTCCAAACTGCAATGGTACTCCTCATGATATGGGTCACTTGTTTCAATGCCCCGCTGCGCCCACTGATCTTACACCTATATCGCTGTGGGAAAACCCTATCGCAGCAGCTATGTTTTTGTCCTTAGACCTCACGGACACAAACATTGACGAACCATAAATCGTACCCACATAGATGCACAGAGGTTTCACACCTTTCTGCACCGCTACAAGAAGAAGAAGTGTACTGTACAACATTTTTAAGCATTTTGGTATACGGGCAAAGTCAGTGCGACTCACAAGGATGACGATGACTAATACCTTCTCGCAGGTCAGAGTGCAGGACCGACTCACTGGCCTATTTGAAACTCGTTCTGGACTCAAGCAGGGCGATTGGCTCGCGTCGACGCTCTTCAACCTTGCTTTGGAGTCTGTAATTTGAGCCATGAATATGGACAGCAACGGAACGTTACTCATCAAGTCGACTCAATTAATAGCGTACGCCGACGACATCAGCATCATGTCTTGAAGATTGGGTGATGCAGAAGCCCTTCTACATAACCTCAATAACGCTGCAAAGGAAGTTGGACTACATATCAACGAAAGCAAAACAAAGGCCATGATGCAATCGGAAACAAGGACGCCAGCAAATTCAAGCATCACAGTATGTAGACAACTTCAATTATCTGGGTTGTAACTTATCAAAGAACGCCAACGAAACCGACGAAATTAAGCGACGGATAAAACTAGCCAATAAGACATATTTCTCGGCCCTCCCTATAGTTAATTTGAAACTTGCGCACAGGAACACCCTCTCCGCGTGTACAAAACGATCATCCGACCCGTGCTATGTTATGGCTGCGAAACATGGACCCTCACCCAAACCTTCGAAATTTTACTAGATAGATTCGAATGAAAGGTCCCTCGGCGAATTTTCGGGGCCGTTTGCAAGCGAGATCAATGGCGTATCCGGTACATGAGTTGTATCAATTGTACGATGAGCTCGAAGTATCGAAAATCGTGAAGCTCCAACGTGGACGATAATCGCATGCCAAAGAAGGTGATGAAGGCACAACGAATTGACGTAGCGAGATTGCGTGGACGACCGACAGCTCCTTCTAACGATATGGAATCTACTATGTTGCCAATCGTCAACCCTTATCGAATTCAGAAATAGGGAATCTAAACTGAGAAGAATTAAAAATGAGCGACACAAGTTGTTCACTAATATATCAGAACATCTCGCTCCACCAGAAAGGGATCGGGATAATCTATGTCCTTTATCAGGACACAAAACTGATTAAAAATCAAAACGAACTTCTTGCATCTGAATAGTCATATTATGAAGAACCACGTTGCGCAAGATCCTCACTAAGGGAGAAGCAGAGATATAAAAAGAGTTGCTTCGATAACTCCGACAATAAGGTGACAATTACACAAATGGCAAAGCCACTAAAAGCCTGTCAGCAAAACAACCAGTCGTCTCTCAAGGAAAGTCAATATTAAAGGAAAGGCTGAACAAGGTGGACTCTAACAGCAGCGGAAAGGTTTAATGAGCGAGAAAATTTTGAAAATCTCTAAGGAAGTGGCACACAGCTTGTTCAAAATAAAAGACAAAACTTTTAAAAACAATCAAAACATTTACTAACTGTCATCATCATTTCGTACACTCGTAATTGTGCTTGTATCAAACACACTTTTCCGACTGATTTTACTCGGTTTTTCATAGGCGAAATTCTGTGCCGTTCGCTTGCGCAACTCCTCAACATTATCATCTTCCACCGTTGCCCACTCGAGAGCTAAACGACGACCGTACAAATGGGTACTTTGCGACAACGTTTCGAATGCCTTCTTTGCATCGCTTTTTGTGACGAAATCCACAAAACCGAAACCACGATGCGAATCCTCGCCCGGTGTCATTTTCTTTGGCAATCGCACGGATTTCAGTTCACCAAAAGCCCTGAAAAAAAAAAAACAAAATTTAAAATAAGAGGGAGAAAATCGCAATCGATATCGTGTCGCATACTTGAAAATATCTCGAACTTCATTGACTTTTGCCTGAAATGGTACGTTTCGTACCAAAATTTTGGTACCCGTCTGTTTTGTAGAAGCGGCAGATTTGCGCTGATCTTTCTTTACGTCAGACCTATAAAAGCATCATTTTTTTAGTATTTGCAGTTATTGTCCCTGCGGATATTACACTTACTTTAGAGTTCGATCGCTTCGTTTCAGCTCGACTTGATTGCCCTCGATTTGTGTAAATTGCATTGTCTTCAACGCCTTTTCGGTTGTTGCCTTCTTCTTGAACTGAATAAAACCGTAGCCCAGCGACACCTTATTTCTGGGATTTTCCGGATCTTTTCGCATCGCCACCTGAATCATATGAATCGCGCCCAAACGCTTGAAATGTGCCCGAATGGCTTCTTCGCGTGTTTTGAAATTTAAATTGCGCAAGAAGAGAGTAGTCTCGGGTTCGGCATCTTCATCGTCTTCCTGCTCGCGGGCATTGGTAGTGGATTCTTCTTCATTTTTAACCTCCGAGGTGGAATCCTGTTGTGGTGAGCCATTAAATGGATTCTTACTGTCACCATCAACACTTTTGGTGTTTTCCTCTTCCAATTTGATTTTCTCACCGTCGACGGTAGTTTTAAAAGTATTCTCCGGCGCCCATTCCAAGTAGAGTGGCAAATTCTTGAACTTACTATACGCGAGCTTTTTGAAAGCTTGTCGTGCTTCGGACGAATCGAGAAATTCAATGAGTGCCGTCACGCCACTCGGCGGGAGGACGATTCGACCGATCAGACCGAATTTCGAGAACAACGGCTTCAAGTCGGCGACTGTAGTCTCGGCGGGTAAATTTTTCGCCAGAATGACCGTTTTTGAACGTTTCGACGGTGCTGTTTCGAAAATGTCCAGTCGTACGTCGTTTTCTTCAAGGAATTTTTTCATTTCCATTACAATTTGCGTTTCGCCCAAGGCGAGACGTACAGCTGCGCTGGATCCGCCCGAATTTGAGTCTAATATCTGAAAAAGAGATAAAATGTGGAAATATGGATATCTGGTAGGTGTTGAAAGCGACTTGCAGCCTCGTCCAAGCTAGGTTAATGTATTGCACCAGATCGCCTGGATCTCGTGCAATACATTGAATTACCTTGCGGAAGTCGCAGATCGCTTTCTCCGCGCACAAACATTTTAATGCAATTTCTTACATTTTCTTTCGATGTTTCAAACCGCTTGGCCAAAATATTCGCCACGGCATTTGCACCCAAAAATAGTGTGTTCCAATTATACGACTGTCCGGCCGATTGTTTGAGCTTCAGCGCCTTTTTCTGTTTATAGTTCAGCCCGTCTTCATTCACGGCATCGTCGGGGACATCCTTACTTTTCCCCGGTATCAAATGAAACAGTCTACCGTGAAACATGGAACCATCCAGTTCGCTAAATGCTCGCACGGCATGTTCGGGCATCACAAACGTGACCGTTCCAAATCCCTTGATTTGTCGCGTGAGCGGATCTATCGGCAAATTCACCTCCGTGACGGGACCATATTTTTCGAAAACCTGTTGCAAATCATCCTCCGTGACAGTATAGGCCAGATTTCGGAAAAATATTCGTCCCGATTCGGATATGTCTTCCTCGTTTTTCAGACTCTCTTCCTGTTTCGCCCATTTGGGATTTTGCGATTTGTCTGACGACGAATTGGCCTCCTCACCTTCTAGCTTCTCTTTGGAGACCTTGTTCTTTTCCGTGAAATCGGAAAAGAAAATTTGCTTGCCTTTGATGAAACTCTTATCCTTTAGCATGGCCTTGTCGAATTCTTTTTGTGTCTTGAAGCCAACATAGCAGAAACCGTGAATTTTCGTGGGCAGACGAACCGAGTAAGGTTTGACGGGTTTGAAGAATTTCATGATTTCCTGGCGTTTTAATTTGTACGGGATGTTGTGCATTTTGATGGTGAACAAATCGATGCCTTTCTTGGATTTTGCGGATGCAGCTGCTTCTGTGGGTGGCTTTTTGGGGGACGTGTCTGGAGCAGTTTCGGCAGATGATGATGCGGTTGATTTCATGAGTGATTTCATGTACTCCATGTCGCTTATTTCTTTTTCAGCTGGTTTTGCTTCCTCCTCTTCGGCGGTGTCGTTTTCGGAATCATCTCCTTCGGCTGAACTTGCACTGCTGTCGTCGTCCGATGCATCGGATTGAGAAGGAGGTACTGCAGAGGGTTTCTTGGCGATTTTTGGAGTAGCTTTAGGTTTTTCAGCTGAAATTTTTAAATTGTTGAGTGTTATTTATGGGAAATGAATTAAATAGTTAATGAGAGCATCTAAAGAAGGCAGCCCAGGACTAGATCACTTCTTGGTGAGAGGACCAAAGTGTTGGCGCAAGGATAGCCCCCCAACGGTCCTCAATTCGGAAGAGATACCACAATATTCCACAGTTGTAGGCTAGCCGTTCTGGATTACAGGAAACGGTTTTTAACATTGTATGACGAATTGTCGTCTTAATGGGGTGCCGGAGCCCCAGAATGAAAGAGGTTTAAAAAAGTGACTCGCATCTAATAGGCATGGTATAAGGAATCTTTTTATGGATTGGTGCCCAGTGTCTTCCTACCAACCTATCATCTGCATATTGGTCCCCTCTTGTCCGGGGAACGGCGCAGCCTTATCCGAATGATTTCGATGCATACCTCGGCATTCGGACCTTCTTAGCGATGCCCCGGCAATGGCAAAATCACTAGACGTTTCTGGTTTCCTTGCGGCAGGAAACGAGAATAGAAGTACTCGATCTCGACGAGGTCACAACGAAGGAGGATGTCGACGATCTCCAGCTAGGTGCTGTAAAGTTGAGAAAGGCTTACGGTGGCACTCAAATGGCAGCCATAGGCTTGCCTACAGACGAAGCAAACGAAGTGAAGGAAATCGGTAAAATTAAAGTGGGATGGACGGTTTATCGAATAAAGTTGCAATTGTCCCCAAGAGGTGCTTAAAATGTGTCGCATTCGGCCACTTTGCCCGGGAGTGCAGCAGTAAGCACGATAGATCGAATTATAGTTGCAGGGGACTTTAGCGCGTGGGTTAGTGAGTGGGGCAATCGTTAAACAAATAAGCGCGGAAGAACGCTGCTGGATGCGTTCTTTCGGCTCGATATCGTTCTGATGAACTCAGGGGGTGTTAGTACCTTTAGGAGAGGTGGTGCGACGTCTATTATAGACGTTACATTTGTGAGCAGTTTGCTGGCCTTAATTATGGAGTGGTGTGTCAGCGAACACTACACTTATGGCGACCATCAGGCGATGTTAGAGAGACCGTCGCGAGCGTTAGCAAGGGCTCCAACAGTGGGGTGGTCTTAGGCTTCATGCACACGACGCGAAAACGGCTCGCAAGCTCGACACATCGAAATGCATTGGCTCTTATGGGAAGCTCATGACGAGCGACAGCAAGCAAGAGCCGTGCACAGTCAAAACACGGCTCGCGAGCCGTGAATTTGCGGATTGTGGTGCACGCTATGTGAAAACACGTCTCGCTAGTTGTGATTTGACAGCGGCACGGTTCTCGCTGTCGTGAGCTTCCCATAAGAGCCAATGCATTTCGATGTGTCGAGCTTGCGAGCCGTTTTCGCGTCGTGTGCATGAAGCCTAAGAGTAGTTTCGATGAGGCATCGTTCATCGAGAACCTGTCGCATCTATGCCCAATTAACGGACCAGCGGAACAGAGGGCTTTTCAGATTGCTAATCAGCTGAAAAAAGGAGAGAGAGAGAGCCACTGGTGGACTGAGGAGATCGCGAATAGGCGACGCGAGTGCCGTAAGGCTCGAGGCCTCTGTCAACGTTCGGCACAATCGAAGGCATGTTCTGCTCTTCTTCAGGCCTGCAAAGCAGCTCGTAGATCCTTGAAGCTTTCGACCAAAAGTAGTAATCAAACCTACTTCAAACATCTTTGCGAGGACGCGAGTATAAACCCGTGGGGAGGAGTCGTCATGAAGAAAATTTGACAGAGGGCTCCACAGCTCAAGTGTCCTGTGCTGCTTAAAAATATCGTTTCTACGTTGTCTCCGCAACATTAGAGCCAGCGAGACAAAGCCCAATGCCGATTGGAGGCAGTGTACGATTACGTAGCCTGAACTTGTGAAGGCTACATCTAGATTAGAGTATGACAAAGTCCCCGGCCCAGATGGTGTTCCTCATAGGGCGATGAAGGCCGTAGCTGTAGCGATTCCCGGAAAGCTGATCGATGTCTTTGAGACTTGCCTGCATGAACGAACCTTTCCGCAACCATGGAAGAGGCAAAAAGTAGTGCTCATTCCAAAGCCAAGTAAGCCTAACTCTTACCGCCCCATCTGCCTGCTCGACACTACGATGAAAATGTTCGAAAGAATAAAATATATGTCGGAGGTCGTTGAAGAACAGAACTGCTTATCAGACCATCTGTATGGTTTTAGACAGGCACGACCAACGATAGACACAGTCACGATGGTAACCACATTGGCGACGGAGTCACTTCGTAAGAGTATGTGTTGCGCCGTGGTGACCCTAGATATTAAAAACGCTTTTATCTCTGCGCAATGGACGTGCATTCATGCCGCTTTAGAATCAATGAACGTGCCCGAATACTTAGCCGCAATAATTAAGAGTCATCTCTCACATCGCGTCCTCAACTATGATACTGGCGATGAGCACCAGGAGTACATGGTAATGGCTGGTGTTCCGCAGGGTTCCGTTCTCAGCCCGCTTCTGTGGAATATCATGTTCAGGTATAACGCCGAGCTCGCTATGCCATAGCTGTCGTAGTTGTTGCACAGGACTACTATTAAGCTATGGTTGGAATCAGGAGCAGAAAACCGAATTGGTTCAATTCAGTAAGCGCAGAAAAAGTGTTTTCTCAAAATCAGAGTTGGAGAGTGTGTTATATCCTCTAAGCATGCCGTTAGGTACTTGGGGGTTATGATCTAGACTAAGTTTTGGAGAGAACTTGATGTACGTATGCGATACGGCGGCAACCGACACCGCGGCTCTTGCTACGATGATGCCAAAGATAGGTGGTTCAAAAACGAGTAGAAGACTATTGCTGTCAAGAGTGGTAACACCCACAATCTTATATGCTTCGCCAGTTTGGTCTGGAGCACTAAAATTCGCCTGTAACTCAAAATCCTTAAACGCTATCGCAGGTGTGCTTTGAGAGCGTGTTGTGCGTACCGAGCATCACATGAAGCCACCTATGTCGTAGCTGGGATAATGTCTTTGGAAATCCTGGTAGATGAAATAACGGTCGTCATGGCCTAACTCCGGAAAGGCTGCCGTGGCAGAGAGAGATAGAACGAACTGAGTAGCAGGTCCGATGAGGCCCTAACTGGCCGAGATATTACCACTAACGATGATGGAAGAGGTGCTTAGGTTAAGTTGGTAAAAATCAGACATAACTGTCTACGATCGTAACGATGCACACAGTATCTAGGAAGATTCCCCACATCTCTGAAAAAAGACGCGCCTGGTTTCTGTACACTCAAATTTAATTGACCAAAATGACTCACGGCGTCACGGATACTTGCGACAATGGTTTTTTTGTGATCTTATTCATTAGACCGATTGAAGCGCAACTCCACGCGCTGTTATGAAATCAGGCCCCCAGGTTGCTTCCATTTAGGGTCTTACCTCAATTGTCGGGCACATCCTGGCCTTTTATCAAGAGACTCGTGCTCTCGTGCAGAGGTCGTACTCGTCAAACAACTGCTCCCAAGTAAGAGTAATTTGCCGAAGATCCTACTGGAATTCACACAACGTGTTTGAGGGTGCATATCGACTTGACGCCGGGGTTTTTTTCGGTTGGACCGGGGCTGTGAAATCTTCCATTCCATGCGGTTGCTTCCCAGCACGATTCCCCCGACTAGAACATGCATATGTACTAAAACACAGGCCAAGGCCACGCCCGAACTACTAGGAAGACCACGCGGTACGGGCACTCAGGCCACTAACTCGACCCATTGTACTCTTCCGTTGCACTTATGCGCTTATGCGCGCTGCGATTGATTTTGCGAAACGCGATTGAAAAGGCACGACATCTGCATATGAAATGCAATGCTGTTTCTTCTTCTTCCTCACACTGGCCACTTTTAGCCGATAGTACCATCTTAATTTTGGTTAGGTGGTAATTTAGAGAGCAATGACCTGTCACTAGATCTGTGATGTCTCTTTCCTGAGATTGAGCAGGAGGGCCGCATATCGCCTAGTTGTGGCGATGAAGGCTTTAGTCTATCGGCAAGAATCTATGTTCTCCCAGATTTCGGTGGATGGATGGTATGCCGAAAACTGGCTCCGGACCTAGCATGTGTGAGCTAGAGCCTTGTCAGGTGAGTTCATCTGCCATTTTGTTCCTAGTAATGTTTGAGTGTCCGGGCACCCACACCAGCTGTAGCCCGTTTAATCTCCCCAGCCTTAGATGTCTTTGATGACAATTCTATTCCAGCTTGCTTCACATTTCTGCAGAGTCCAGCGCCTTTAAGGCAGCTTGGTTGTCAGAGCAGATTCGAATGTTGCGGCCGCGCCAGTTGTACCGCATACATTCATGGGATGCCACTGTAATGCTGTAAATTTCTGCTTGAAAGAACGATGTGATGGTCCCAATCCCAAGACAGCTCAATTCTTGGTTGAGCCTGGACCAGCCCTGCCATCCATCACTGATATATCAGTGTAGATAGTTATGTCATCTCCAACGAAGTCAGTCAAAAGCCCATTCTTCTCTGTCAATGGGGATTACTTGGCATGACTTATCGAAGACGTATTTTGAAATTATCCTGTCTGAAGGCATCATGTGGATGTTTTTGAAGTGTTTTCATTCTTGACACATGACCGTCGAATGTTGCTATCTTCCAGGTGCCCATGTTTACAAGACGGTAAGCGTCGACCATTGTTCTCCTCTTCACTTCCACATCAAGTGGTCGTAAGTTTAGAAGGGCCTCCAGTGCCGCGGACGGCGCGGTTTTCATTGCCCCAATGAGGTTTAGGTAGTCCAGTCTCTGCACATGCGTCAGCCGCTTCTAGCTGACGCCTACGCTGACTCTAGGCCACCAAACAATGCAAGCGAGGTGTGAGCATGTTATCAATCCACCCTATCAGCAAAGGCTCGATTCCATGCTCGTTTGCCGCATCAAAGATGCTGGTAAATGAGGCGTTGTCTAACGCCTCTTGGATGTCGACGAATGCATCCAGTGCAAACTCTTTTTGAGACAAACTCTTCTCGAGCTCACTTACGAGTTCATGAAGGGCAGTTTCTGTCGAATTACCTTCCTGGTAAGGTATGTTGCCTGCTGTTCAGCGTCCGTCTGAGAAGGCATACATCCCTTATGTACCTATCTACCAGTCTTCCGAACCCCTTTAGGAGAAATGTGTAATATAATATACTTTCCATCCGTAGTCATTTTACACTGTGTCGTCGTCAACGACACAACCGAAAATGACTCAGCCCATTTGCACTTGCACTCGCAGCAAACTAATCAGTGCATCCTCTCGTATCATTACTCTTATACAAGGTCTTATACAGCATCGAAATGCTGTGCGATTCGTTATCAGAATTTTCTATTGCTGATCTTATCGCACGCATAGATCTATAACACGCAATGCGATCTGTTGTTGCCATAAGAGTAATGATATGAGAAGATGCATTCAGAGAAAGTACTATTCGGGCTGATACAAATAGCATGATATGCAATTTGCACGTAGAATATGCCAATTGTATGCATTTGCAAAATTGGTAACTTATTTCGTGGTGGGTGTGGTATCACTGCCATCTAGATAGACAGGCCGGATTATCAGCTGATCTGTCAGTGGTCATGCAACACTAGTAGTGCCATTGTTGGTCATGGTCCGCGCTTAGTACTGCCAAAGTACCGCTCAGTACAATTCACAAATTGTCCACAATCCAAATATCAGTGGCTGTCAGCCTGTCATTTCGTGTGACTTGCTATGATATACACATGCCAGTGCGTTGATTTTTGAGATAAATATGGTAAGTACGATGTTGATGTATACTATTTTACCACTTGCACATCAAAAACACATTAAAGCAAACCATAACCTTTGTTTCGTAATAAACGCTCGGCATATTTAAACTTTTGGGTTCAGAAGCACTGGAGGTTGTGGGCTTTACAAATGTCAACTGTCACTGGTCACGAACGCACTTTGTCCACTTGTAGACGAACAAATTTCTGCAGTTCGGCCTGTCTATCTAGATGGCAGTGGTGGTATGCATATGCACATGCAAATTTTTGATTTTTGGAGGAGTGGACTCCTATGTGAAAATGGGCAATGACCCTTTCACGTGCAACTTGCCTAGTCCATTTTTTTATATGGAATTAATATGAAAATACGGATTTCATTTTTGTCCTATATGACATTGAAATGGAATTTACGTATTCTTTTTTTTTTTCATATAGGATTTAAATGAACTTTACGGATTTAGTTTTTTTTCATATAGAATTTAAATGGACTGCAAAATTTCGGTTTTTATTGGATTCCGTTGAATTGATTTTTGCCGTGGAAAAATGGGACTAGAGACAAAAAAGGGATTCAGTTTTTGTTCACCGAGAAGTCCGGACGTGAAGTTGCCGGCAATTTAAATTTTTGAATTTTCATTTTTTTTTGTTTAAAATTGCTAAGTTAAACTTAAAAAAAAAGGAGTTTTGTTAAAATAGTTTATACTTAGATTCCTTATTAAATCTCGGTGTGTTAACAAATTAAGTGCTCGTGTGTGTGCTTCTTGGTTTTTTTTTTTTGGTTGTGAAAAGGGGGCCTTTTTTTAAGTGAGCGCTCCGCCACCAACCCAATCCACAATCGATTTTGGAGCTTGCTCATTGCTGTAGCAGTGCTCTGCAGTCCTTTGGCGACCGGGTGATCCGCCACCGTTCAAAGCGGCCTGTCCAGTGCCAGTGCGATTCAACAACGAGTGTGCTGTTAGCCAGTAGTGCTCCGCCACCGTAAATTTTGGTTGTCGACACATTCTTGGCGAGCGTAAGCCGACGGCAGAGGCTTTAATCACACTTAGTGCTCCGCCACCGTACATTTTGGTTGTCGACACATTCTTGGCGAGCGTAAGCCGACGGCAGGGGCTTTAATCACACTTGGTGCTCCGCCACCGCAAAACTTGATTGACGACAGATTCTTGGCCAGCGTAAGCCGACGGCAAGGGCTTTATTAACACATAGTGCTCTGCATTCAAGTCGTGGTGCGCGGCTTTATAGTGGATGGCCCGCATTGGTTATTGTCGGTCTGTGAATTGGCTGTTGACGACCAGCTGTGACGGATTTGTTAAAAAGGCGTGTGCATCGGCAAGCGACCTTATCCCCAACGTAATTTGTCAAGCGACTGCGGATTTCAACGGACTGATTCAAATAGCATGATATGCAATTTGCACGTAGAATATGCCAATTGTATGCATTTGCAAAATTGGTAACTTATTTCGTGGTGGGTGTGGTATGCATATGCACATGCAAATTTTTGATTTTTGGAGGAGTGGACTCCTATGTGAAAATGGGCAATGACCCTTTCACGTGCAACAGTGGCCAGAAGATCTATAGGTTGCGGTGGGACATGGCCCGAATCCCAACATCTGGATTCCGTGCTTGGATGCTTCGATGGTGTTTCAGTTCGCTCGTTTTTTCCCCAATTTTAGCTCCTAATGTTTGTCCGAAAAATGGCATACGATATTTTGTTACTGTGATGGCGAAGACACATTGGACCGGCAAGGACCCACCCTCACTACCGAACAGAGCTGCCTGCACGCGTATGCCGCCGCCGTGTCCGTTGTCCAACTTAAGGATTTTTTTCAGCTTGCCTCATTACAAATGATGTTAAATTGATAGGCCGAAAACTCTTGGCTTCAGCATAGTAGGGTTTACCTGCCTTAGGGATAAACACCACCTTCACGTTCCGCCAGGTTGTTGGAATGAATTTCCATTCCTTCTTTGAGGAGAGCAGGAAAAATCCCGTCAGGCCCATAACATTTGTAGCTGTCGAAAGAGTTTAGTGCCCACTTAACTCGTTCTAACGTAACTATTCTGCAAACCAGTGACCAGTTTCTTGGGTGTGGACTGTTTATGGTTTCCCTTAGAGTTTCGCCCTGTCTGCTTCCTGGAAAGTGTACTTCAACTAGAAGATGATGGTTTCCTCTTAACTCTCCGTAAACGTTCCGTCCGGTAGCCTTAGATTGCCCAGCATTTGGCTACTATCTTTAACGAGGATTCGCTTAAGTTTGGCCGTAGCCTGTGTGGAGTTGGTTTCTTCACAGAAGCGTCTCCCCGGTGATCTTTTTGTGGATTTTATGTTCTTTTTGAGGATTCTTTGGGCCTGTTGGTAATTAGTACAATCCGCGGACATATTTGTCTTCAGAGCCCTATTAAGGAAGTTTCCTTGTAGCCCTTCTCTTCTGCGCCAAGTCCGGATTCCAGCAAGGTGCATTTTATTTCTTTGGCAGGCGCATTGGGCAGCTTTGCTCGTAGGCGTCTACTCTCCGATTGGTTAGCAAAAGTGTCGCAGGGACTAAAACCGGACAGTGAGTCTGACGCTATACGACGACAGCACCAAGGAAAATCAATGAAAGACAGACCATAACTGATCCGTTATACGATGGTTAAATGCCTCCTTTGCGGAGACAATTAGAGCCACAAAATATTCATGTCTAAAGCGGCAGCGTAGTCCTAATATCTCCAAGTCAAGACGGGATGCACCCATCAAGACTTGCATCGCGTTGGTAGACACCGTCTTACATGCTCGGAGACAACTTTCAGCCTCTCTGTTTTCAGTGCTTTGGGTTCTTTGATCCCTGCAATGTGTATTTTTTCAACCCTTTCCTTGACAGTCACAGAATGTTCGTCTTAAACTCCATGTAGCAGTTTAGGTCTACCGTCAGCTCACCTAATTTTAAATTAGTAGTAGTAAAGGCGAACGGCGCACCACAGCAACTTGGTAAAATTTTTTGGAATGTTCTCTATTACAGAGGTGAACCCCTGGCCCACGTTGAGCCAGCAACGTTCTAGTGACTCTCGCGAGTACTAATAGAAGCCACTCAGCCTATAGCCTTGCTAGTTTCTCTACATTATGTATTTTGCAAGTTATAGACC
The DNA here is from genome assembly GCA_949715475.1 of Microchrysa polita. NCBI lineage: Eukaryota > Metazoa > Arthropoda > Insecta > Diptera > Stratiomyidae > Microchrysa > Microchrysa polita. The sequence goes on along the minus strand of OX454417.1, from coordinate 15,584,464 downwards.
TTGAACCTGCTTGACACTGCTGCTTCGATATGTATGCGAGAGAACTTGACATAAAGATCGCAGTGATCGCTGAACAGATGATGATGATGATGAGTTACGCAACTTGGGGCAACTCGGGTCAGCTCTCATGCGGAGCGCGTGGACATTCCGATAGCAGCTGTCAGAAGAAAAATCTCCTCTCGAATGCGAATGTCCAGGTTTCGCCAGATCCCGCTACCAAACGTTGGGATGTGCATTTTTAGGCTGCCTAGATGATGCGTCGGAGACGAAAATTGGGGAGCTGCTTAACTTCCTAAATCTCTCTAAATGGCTTTAGGTTCGTCTCCACACTCGAAATCATATTTCCAGTAACCTCCATCCTTCTCGGCGTTTTTCGTGCTAATTGGGCTCTTAGCCTATCTCGTCTTTAGCCACCACTTTTACCAACCATAGCTCTGAAAATTTTCTTATAGATCCATGGGATTATATGGGGTTCGCAATTCTCGCATAACTTATGCCCATCCATGACCCCTCCATGTTTTCCAGGGTTCTAACTTAGTTGTTGCTTATCGCGAGTGATATGTAATGAAGAATGTTGGTCATCCGAAGATATTCAGTGCACGGAATCAATGTCTCTACAACCATGCAGGTTAGGCAAGAAGATAGGGCTCCTCAAAGAGCTTGATGTAGCTCAGTGCGGAAATGAAACAGCAAGCTAATTCTGTAGATATGCTCGGTTGATAGGCGACTTGTCTGACATCAAAAGTGAGCCAGTACACTCCCAGACAAAAACCGAACACTTGTTGTCACGAGCTCAATGAACGGATCTGTAACCCTTTTCCTGTGTTCATCCCCCCATTTTCCCCGGTCCAGTCCCTCTACCCGGAAATGATAATTTCGCTTGAGTTTCAGTTTGAGAGGGCTGTAGCAAGAGAACGTAGGTCACTCCGTGAAAAAGCGCTTCAGATATGTTCATTGCGGCTTAGAATTTTCGTTATAATAGAAAATTGTTGCGTCTAGGAGCCTACAAGATTTTAATGACTGTCGCCTTACAGAATGCCTGCTTTGTTGTTTGGGCAGAACGCTACAGCTTAGGATATGTGAGTTTCCAGGAGCAGCCTGCGCTTTTCGAGTTACTAGCAATTGTTACTCCTCGTCCTTTTGAGACATGGTCGAAATGCATCCTTTTTTGTCAGTACATACTCTGTGCAACCTGGGTTAATGGTACTGTCACAAAAAAATGATAAGCTGCGCCTTTTCCAATCTCTAATGCTTTTCCGTGGGAGTGATTAGGTCGATTGAATTACAGCCTCACGTTTTTCTAGAGGCGAACGAGGTTTTTGTTCCACCAGAAAACACTCTGTCATCAGGAACAGTAGTTTTCCTGTGGTCTTACGGCAACTGCCTCTACGGGGCGGACCACACCCGTTTTGTTTTGCAAAACGGCCAAAAGCTGCCAATATGCCTTCCTGGCAAGAGCCCCGGCAGGAGCCCTGAAGGTTCGATGCAGGAAGGTTGTGTTTGTCTGTGTATATGTGTGGGTACGATGTATGTGTTTTTTCGTCATATTGGGAGCATTACATCTCGGCGCGGCTGCTCTCAATTTTACTAATTCGCGCCGGTATTGAAACAAATCCAGGCCCAGAGGTATGGATTTGTAGTGTCTGCAACCAACGTATCGGTTCGAATGCCAGATCAGTGCAGTGTAATTGCTGCAGGGAATGGGTTCACTTTAGGTGTTCAGGGTTACGTAGACAAGGTCAACACTCCTTAGCATATGTTGCGCCAGGTTGTATAAATTCCGGGCAACCCAGGGCTGCTCCCAGCCCACCTTCCCCACCACTGCCCCCTACACCGCCAAACAATATGATAAGGAATGCCAGACCCAGTCTTACGCCTGGCCCTCCCCCTCCAGCAGTTTTCACTGCACTATCTATATTACAGTTTAACTGTAATGGCATTCACCGAAAAATCGCTGAGATCACACACTTCTTGAGTTCCAACAGAATTCTCATCGCCGCCATCCAAGAGACGTTGCTTCACGCAAACTCGTCTCTAAGCGTCCATAGCGAATATGTTATACTGCGGAAAGATCGACCGGCCGCCACGGATGATCCTCACCCTGGAGGTGGACTTGCCTTCTTAATACACAAGTCCGTACATTACTGTGTATTAGATGTAGCTGACGGTACGGCGGAAATTCAAGCCATCTCAGTTCCATCAGGGAGTACCAATATCGAAATTTTTAATATATATGTACCACCTCACTCTAGTTGCCCTTCTGGCTATCGTTTCGATATTGGTCCTCTCCTTTCCGGAGAGCACAGGGTCATCCTTGGCGACTTTAATGCGCACCATGAGCTCTGGCATTCGGACCTCAACAACAATGCCAGGGGTATAGCTATCGCCGAATCACTTGACGCCTCAGAATTCTGTTCACTTAATGAAGACTCGCCGACTAGAGTCGTGGGCACTTGCAGTAGTTCTCCTGACATAACTATTGTCAGTGCCAGTCTAATTGCTGCTTCCCGATGGGAAGTACGTACCACCCTTAAATCAGATCACCTCCCAATCATTATAAAGATTGACAAACCAGCGAACATGACTAAGTCAGAGAAGCGAACGTTTGTCAATCACAAGAAAGCCGATTGGGATGGTTTTAAAGCTTACTCGTCGGCGAAGTTCACCGAGCTAACATCACCTATCACCATTCATGAGGCCGAGAAAAATATTAGGAACGTCATTACCACAGCCGCGGCACGTTTTATTCCGGCAGGACGTATCCCGAAAGTTCGGCCTAACTTTCCCACTAGTGCCGCCAGATTAGCCGATGAACGTGATCAGATCAGAAGCGCTCACCCTGATGATCCCAGAATTCAGGAGCTTAACTCCGAAATTGACCGACAAGTTAAAGACTATAGGAGGGCGAAATGGAATCAGCACCTCGATGAATGTAACCTCAATGAAGGTGTCAGCAAACTATGGTCTACCGTCCGCGCCCTTTCCAATCCTCGGAAAGAAAAGGGCAACAACGCCATTGAATTTGGCAACACTAAAACCTGTGATCCTCTTCAGTGTGCTAGCCTGTTCAATAAACAATTTATTGAACATCCCAAGTCTGACGGCCTCAAGCGCAAAATTAGAAGACGGATTCGCAGCCGGAATGTTGACACCATACCATCTTTTACAGCGGACCAGGTTAAAAAGTCATCGAGAATGCTAAAAACTCCAAAGCCCTCGGACCAGATGGCATTTCGATGACCATGTTGAAACATCTCGACCTTCCAGCCATTGAGTATCTCACGGCCGCCTTTAACTTGTCGATGTCCACGCTTGCCATCCCTGAAATCTGGAAAACAGGAATTGTTCCCTGTCTCAAGCCAGGGAAGAGCGCAAATCTCGGGGAATCCTACCGCCCCATTACGATACTTTCTCCTTTCGCAAAGACGCTGGAGGCCCTTATTCACCTCACCTTGTTGCACATGCGAAGCTAGAACCTCACCAGCATGGCTTCAGGAAGATGCATAGTACCACCACTGCCCTCGATGCGATCACTACACGCATTCGTGATGGGCTAAATCAACGCAGTCGTTGTCACAGAACTATTCTGGTGGCAATAGACCTATCAAGTGCATTCGATAAGGTCAATCATTCAATGCTCCTAGCAAACCTGTTGAATATGCATCTTCCTGCACAAGAGATCCGTTGGATTGCCAATTATCTAGCTGGTCGGCACTCCTTCACCGAGTTTCGAGGCAAACGTTCTAAGCTTAGGAAAATCAAATTAGGTGTTCCACAGGGAGGGGTACTCTCTCCCACTCTGTTCAACATCTACATGTCCGGCCTTCCCACACCACCTGAAGGAATCGAGGTGATTTCCTATGCTGACGATTGCACCGTACTCGCCACAGGGAATGATAAGGATGAAATGCGCCTCCGAATTAATCGCTATCTAGGACGATTACAGGCATTTTTCCAAAGCCGAAACCTCACCATCTCTGCGTCCAAATCTTCTGCGACTTTTCTAACCACTTGGTGGGAGGACATCAGATGGGAGATGGATATACGTATTGGCAACAATTCTGTTCCTACTGTTAAAAACCCCAAAATTCTCGGGCTTCACCTAGAGAACATGATGACGTCTGCGAATCATGCAGCTTCAGTATGTGAAAAAATGCGCAGTAGGAACAACATCCTAAAAGCTCTAGCTGGTAGCACCTGGGGCAAAGATAAAGAAACCATGCTAGCTACTTATAAAGCGGTGGGTCGAGCGGCCGCTGATTATGCAGCCCCAGTTTGGACACATAGTCTATGTGACACAAACTGGTCCAAAGTTCAGGTCTGCCAAAATGCCGCTCTACGCATCGCGACAGGTTGCCTTCTGATGTCTGCCCAGGATCACTTACATCAGGAGACAAAATTGATGCCAATACGTGACCACAATCTCCTACTCTCAAAACAGTATCTTGTTGGTTGCTACCGTGAGGATCATTCCAATAATCATCTCATGGACCGAATTCCTCCACCACGACATGTCAGGCGTGGTCTACGAGACCTTGAGAGAGAGGTTCAGGGATACAAACGGGACCCTTACGATGAAGTTACATACCGAGCCGCCATTGCAGCGATCCACACTGAAGAAGTGAATCGGTCTATCGCGAGTTTAGGTGCGAATAGAGTCCTCTCAGAGCGCCCACCACCAATTTCGCCTGAGGAGATTAGGCTCCCGAGAGCCACCAGAGTAACACTAGCTCAACTTCGGTCGGGCTTTTGTTCACGCCTTAATTCGTACCTTTCTCGCATAAACCCGGACATCCAAAACATCTGTCCAAACTGCAATGGCACTCCTCATGATGTGGGCCATTTGTTTCAATGCCCCGCTGCGCCCACTGATCTTACCCCTATATCACTGTGGGAAAACCCTATCGCAGCAGCTATGTTTTTGTCCTTAGACCTCACGGACACAAACATTGACGAACCATAAATCGTACCCACATAGATGCACAGAGGTTACACACCTTTCTGCACCGCTACAAGAAGAAGAAGAACCGCTGTGCATGTCTGTGGCTGTGCCCTAAATTTAATTGTCACTGCCACCTATTGCCAAAAACGTAGAATAATGCCCTCGGAGTGAGGTTAGTGGATGCACGATGGAATCGCTGAGGCACACCACCGCAGCTCGGACAAATGATCTAGATGTTCGAGTCTATTCGAGACGGATAGGATTTGAGACGCGAGGACCAGCCTGAGTCATTGTCGCTTTTGTATCTCTCGGGAGTCCAGTCTCTTCAGGCGATGTGGGCAGTTGGCGAGCTCTGAGAGGACTCTATTCCTAGCTAATCTACATATTGACCGATTCACAAGGGTTGTGTGAATATCTGCGATGGCCTACCACGCAGCTACCGAAACTATCGGGAGGTGCCCGTTTGTATCTCTGGACTTCTCTCGAGATTTTTCAGTCCACTCCCGACATGTCGTGGAGAGGGAGTATCGCGTTTGTCCTCACCTACACTACTCACCTTCATCATCTCCACCTCCTTTCTTCTTCACAATCGTATCCACCAGCACAGCATCATTTCCCCAAACATTGCGATCTTTCGTATGCGCTTCCATAAACTCGGCAAACTGTGGATCATCCTTATGCTTCTCCACAATTTCGGCCAAACGTTCCTTTCGCTTATTCTTCTTTTCCTTTTCTGGTTTCACGTCCTCCTTCTTTTCATCCTCGATTCCATGTTTCTTCTTGTACGCAGTACTCTCCTCGGAATACTTGCTCCACGCCTTGGGCTTCTCTTGCGATCCCAACGCAGCACACACTTCAACCTTAATACGACTAGTCTGCACAAAAGTATTATTCAAATGTTGAAGAGCGGCCTGCGCCTCTTCATCCGTTTGATAGCCAACGAATGCAAACTGGCGGAACACTCCATCCTTGGTGTACTTGAGTTGAATGTCGGTGATGGTTCCTTTGGTGCCAAAGATTGTTCGAAGTTTATCTTCGGTTATCTGAAACGATGGGCTTAAGTAGGTGTTTGGAAATTGTTTGAATGGGATTCTCACCTTTTTGGGAAGACCTTTTACTATTAATCGGGACATTGTTTGCATCAACTGCAGCCATGCACGTGGGGATATTCACCAATTGACAAGATTTCAAGATTCCGAAGCAACATCCATATGATTTCTGTCAGCACCGAATTGATGATTGTCAAAAAGTTTCGTTAAAACTGAATCTAAACGAAACTTCCCCGCTATCTGCAACTTTATGTTGACAGTTCGTTGTAAACAAACTTCTTGCACGTGGTGTTTTCTCTAGTGAACTTCTCGCAATTTTGTGAAACTCCCGTGCCTTAAAATGTACAACAAACGGCAGAAATTGGCTGCCGAGATGGAGGCGAAAAAGGAAGCTCCACATACCGTGCAGGCACGATTCGTTTCCGATACAGGCGAGGAGGCTGGCGTGCCAATGGATCTTCCTGCTGGAGTGACGTCCGAACAGTTGGGTCTCATCTTGAATGCACTTTTGGAGAACGAGGAGAAGGTTCCCTACTTGTTCTTCACCGACGACAAAGAAATCAGAAATTCCCTTGAGAAGACGATTGACTTGCGAAAAGTCGACACAGAAAATGTCCTGGATATCGTCTATCAGCCACAGGCTGTTTTCAAAGTTCGTCCGGTTACGCGATGTACAAGTTCTATGCCCGGTCATGCTGAGGCAGTGGTTTCACTTGCATTCAGTCCGGACAGTTTGCATTTGGCCAGTGGTTCGGGTGATACGACCGTTCGATTGTGGGATTTGAACACGGAGACGCCACATTATACGTGCACAGGACACAAACAGTGGGTGTTGTGTGTCGTCTGGTCACCGGATAGTAAGAAATTGGCTAGTGCCTGCAAGGCGGGCATTATTGTAATTTGGGATCCGGAAACTGGGCAACAAAAAGGAAAATCGTTGACGGGACATAAGAAATGGATCAACTGTTTGGCATGGGAGCCGTATCATCAGAATCCGGAGTGTAGGCGGATGGCGAGTGCTGGAAGCGATGGAGATGTAAGGATTTGGGATACAATACTGGGACAGTGTCAATTGGTGCTGACAAGTAAGTGGATGCATTTAGGAGATTGTACAGGAAGATGAAATTTGTTGTTCCCTTAGGTCATACAGCTGGCGTCAGTTCGGTACGGTGGGGAGGATCAGGACTTATCTACACCGGTTCGAAAGATCGCACAATTAAAGTATGGCGAGCAAAAGACGGAGCATTGTGTCGCACTATGACTGGTCATGCTCATTGGGTCAACTCGCTGGCGTTGAACACAGATTATGTGCTTCGCACCGGACCATTCCATCCAGTAATGGATCGCGACAAGAAATATGCTAAAATTGAAGGTAAGTACAGTTATGCGTTTCGCAGAGACAATCTGATTGGTTTTATCCTTTTCACAGAAACTGAAATGAAACAAATGGCCCTACAGCGCTACAACAAAGTCTGTCCGGATGGAATCGAATCATTGGTGTCGTGCTCTGACGATTTCACCCTATACCTATGGAGATCGGATCAGACCAAGTGCATTGCACGTCTGACGGGTCATCAGAATGTCGTGAACGACGTTAAATATTCTCCGGACGTGAAGACAATTGCTTCGGCGTCGTTTGACAAATCAGTTCGATTGTGGCGAGCCAGTGATGGACAGTTTATTTGTGCACTTCGGGGACATGTTCAGGCTGTCTATACAGTGGCTTGGTCGGCAGATTCACGATTGTTAGTCAGCGGTAGCAAGGATTCAACGCTGAAAGGTAATTGAAGCGCGAGTCCTATGTATAGTTTTACAAAATTCAAAATGAACAAATTTCTCTTTGCCAGTTTGGAGTTTGCAGACAAGGAAATTGGCTCAAGAACTACCTGGTCATGCTGACGAAGTATTTGGCGTAGATTGGGCACCAGATGGATCCAGAGTGGCATCGGCTGGAAAGGATAAAGTTATTAAATTGTAATTAATTCAAAATTTCCTTTAGATTAGACTTTTTAAAAGCTCCGTTGTTCTTTTCTCTTTGCAGGTGGCAGTACTAAGCCTATTCGGTGTTACTTTTACTAAAATATTTTTTTTTATGTATATAAAAAACAATACAAAAATATAACTATTATATAAAAAAATGGCGCGAAAATTCAACATTAAACCTGGGCCGCAGATTTGTTGGTGACATTCAATTTCCAAGATCTTAACTGCTTTTTTTTGTAGAGGTGTTGAGATCAACAGCACGCTCTGCAGAGGTGTTTATTCTTATAAATGGGTACTCGTTTAAAATCTGAGTGAGATTATAGTCTGTTACATGGGTCTGGAATTCGAAAACCATCATCATACACTAAATCTGACTAGAGTGCATTTCGAAGCAATGCCCCTGTGTTTCGAAGATCATCGCGCTAACCACTACACGATAAACGATACTAGACATAGTGAGAACTGAGATCCAACTATACGAAGCGGGTATTCAATTTATCCGTCTCTCAGGTCAGAGTGCAAAATAGATTTACTGACGCACTGTACTCAAACAGGGCGATTGACTGGCACCGGCGTTCTTCAACCTTGTTTTGGAGTACGTAATTCAAGCCATGAAAATGGACAGCAGCGGAGCACAGTTAATAGCGTACGACGATGATATCAATATCATGTTTCGAAGATTGCAGCCTCCTGCATAATCTCACTTCCGCCGCAAAGGAAGTTGGACTTATATATCAACGAAAACGAAACAAAGGCCATGATGACGCCCATAAATTTAAGCGTCACAACGAGGGACCTCAATATCTCAACGTCACACACCTGGGTTGTAATTTATCAAAGGACGCCGACAATCGACAATATTAAGCGACTGATACCAAGGACACGTGTACAAAGCGATCATCTGACCCGTGCTATGCTATCTCCGCGAAACGTGGAGCCTCATCCAAGCCTCTGAAATTTTGCTAGACACATTCGAACGGAAGGTCCTTCGGTGAATTTTCGGGACCACTCGTGAGCGAGATCAATGGCGCATCCGGTATAACCCCCAGTTGTATCAATTGAGCGATGAGCTAGAAGTATTGAAAATTGTGAAGCATCAACGATTGAAATGGGCGGGGCATGAAGATACAAAAAATGGACGTTCGCATGCCGATTAAGGCGATGATAGAGCGGCGTGGACGACCGACGGCTCACTAGTAGTACTCAGTAGAGGATATGGTTGATTGACCGCGACGATTCAGACAGCCAAGGCCAGACATCGAGCTATCTTGCCCCATTGATGAGGATTGTCAGTTTATGTTTGGAAAAGAGGTGCGCAAATGAAAGTATTCTCATTAGTTAAGTGCTCCGATAGCTTGAACGATAGACCCTCGACGCTTGTATCGTTAACTTAAAAATTGTCATGACAATACGACCGCGAATGTGGTTTCCAGTATCCGAAGCCCACCGCATTCGAACGTTCTACACAGTATTCAGTAGTGGTGCAATTATCACATTCATCCGTTATCATGTTCCGGTTATTGCCATATTAAAAGACGTGCGCCTGCGAACCCCGGGTTGAAGACAAAATGAATGGATGCGTTGCACTTGATGGACCCAATGCCAGAGAAAAGCCTATGAAAACGTGGATGAGTCAAATGGAAAAGCAACGGACCGAGACCTTTATGGGATAGGTGGAAGGAATCATCTGTAATTGACATTGCCTTCTAGGGCATTCGGTGGTAGAGATGACACTCTATCTCTGAGTAGTCGAAGCGTGGGTTCGAATTCCACTGTAACCATGGATGTTTGTATTGTCTTTATAAAAAATACTCCTACGGCAGCTGGTTCTTCAAAGTTAAATCGTCCCGGAGCTCGGCCATGAGCTACCAAAACCCCCCTTGGATTCAAGGATAAAAATCTCTTGAATCGCTACTAAACAACACGTAATGGACACGTCGAGACAGAGCTGACCGTCAAGGTCAGTGTTGGGAAAAGCGCTCGCGGTGTTTTTTTTTTCTTTTCATAAGACAACACTGAACACGCAAAATAAGATTGGGAAAGAAATCTATGAAGTGGTGTCAGCTGGCTCCGTCTTCGTCATTTATTTTCATGCTCCAGGGTCAACATAACGGTATGCAATGCCTCGACCTCGGTGCCTGCCTAACACTCAATGTGCCCGAAATGCCATTTCAACATTTGTCAGTCAGTCAGACCTCCACGAAGAACCTTCGTCAGTCCGGGCCGCAAACCCACGGTGAATCCCAATCCAATCAAATGGATTAGAATCCATCATCGATGTCGGTGATGATGTGGCCACCCTTGCCCAATGTTCTTTTTAGGTAATCTTTGGTTAAATTGCTGCAACTGTACATCAAGATGCTATTACGTTTCCCTTCTCCCAGAGGTGATGTTTCGTTTAGAACGGGCGATAATTTTTCGTCAAGGGCGGCCGTGTGCAAATAACCAATAAATTTGCCAGCCGGGAAAATTTAGGGTGGGTTAAATGTCGATTGATGCAACGCATTGGTCTCCGCTCTCGGCGATGACCCGATCCAAGATAGAGCCAACAGTATAGAAATAGACTGAGACATATTACCGCCAGAACGGATTAGGTGCCTACACCGAAGCCCCAACGACGCGACTCCATGGAGCGGTATAAATAACTAGGCATGCCTTCACCAAATAATGGTCTGGATCGATGTTAGCTCCTCGATAGGATCTATTTGCTTTATGGTATGCCGGTCTGGAAACCTCGAGGTCTGCCTGTGAATGCGACGATGCGGAAAGCCAGTAGAACTAATAACCAACAGGTCGCGATGTCTATTAGTCGTTATTGTTGCACTTTTTTTGGAGGCAACTGTAACCCCCAGTAATCCCAATTTCCGTCTTTTGCGTTGTAGCATAAGGTGACCAGACTCCCGAAGACCAAATGCTGTACACATACTTGCGGGATTCGGTTCTCATCTCAGGTTCCAGGCCCGAGGTCAATGTCACAAAAATGTTGGCTATTCTCTAATGCACGACAGAAAAGGGTCTGTGCGCAGCGAAGGGCGAACTACAGGATCTAAGTAATTATACGGACGAGTCATAGGTCGAAATTTCACGAATTGTTATCCAGTCTAACCGATCGCTTTGCTCGCCCCTCGCCTTATCATTCTTCGCACCAACACTGCGTCGCAAACGTGCTGGCGAAATTTGAAAAGCGTGACAGAAATGGCAAGGTCTGGAGGAAGTGAAAGGCGAGGCACAGGATTTAAGTAAATCTAAGGACGAGGCAGAGAACTAAATCCTATTCCGCAACAGCACTACGTCCCAAAATTGCTGGCGAATACTGAATAGCGCGACAAACAGAGCGAGGTCTGTGCGGAGTGAAAGGTGAAGTACAGGACCTGAGTGTACGTATGCTACGAATTGCCTTCCATTGCCTCACCGTTTGCTGCGCTCGCCTAATCCTATTTCCTAGCAGCGCGACGTATCAAAAATGTTGGCAAATTCTGAAAAGCGCGACAGACAGCTAGGTCTAAGTGGACTGAAGTGTGAACTATAGGATCTGAGTAATCCTATGGACGAGCCAAAGGTCTAAATCTTACGAATTGCCTTCCATTGGCTCGCCGCTCGCTGCGCTTGCACTTTGCCTTATCCTTTTTCGCAGCAGCACTGCGTCGCAAAAATGTTGGCGAATTCTCCAATGCACAACAGACCGAATTAAAGTACCCCTAAGGACTAGCCAGAGGTCTTAATCCTATCTAAACCTGGTTGCAATATTTCTGGAGGAAAGTATGCATTTATCCATGGTTACATTAGTGATGCCATGCCGGTCTCCTGGGCTCTTAACGCACCATAAGATGGTATAGGGTACATTGTTTTTGTTACGACGATTTATGTAACACCTCAAAGGAGCCACTGGCGGTATGGCAAAGTATATACATATATAAATGATCAGGGTCGTTCCCTGATTGGAATAAGCCATGTCCGCCTGTCTGTCTGTCCGTCCGTGCGTCTGTCAGTTCGCACGATAACTCCCGAAATAATGGAGCGTTTTGAAATTTTGGTCAGATGATTGCTATGATAAAAGCTTGGATGGTATTGAAAATGGGCCAAATCGGACCAAGGGTTCCCCTACCTCCCATACAAATGACCCCTCCGTGATAGTGTAATTCGGCCATATTTTTTTTTTCTTATCGCGGGTAAATCTGACTTGAAAAAAACGATAGCGGATAACATCCCGGTTAAGACCAGAAAGCTGACATTTTACAGTTTTTGCGCATCTTTGACTCACCTTCGTTGGCTTATTTTTTTAGATTTGGTGGATTTTATCACAAAAGATGATTATTTCTTTGCAAAATCTTTTCTCGTGATTAGAAAAACTCTCACATTTGGTTTGAAAAAACATATTTCCCCTATGCGTCCGCCATCTACATTTGATTCATCTAAGCTCTATCCCGTGTAGGGTAGTTGCACGCGTGAACTTTACCTGGGTAAGTGTCATTTTTTTATATGAAGTTCTACCCAAACCTGCACGGGATAAACACAATAAAACGTGCCTAGAATATCGCTAGGGACCTGAAATTTTCATCAATGCCTAATTGTGACATATGCTTGAAGTTAATGGAGAAGGTCTGATTACCCCTACCCCTACAAAGCAATATTCCGCCAAATCTTTTGATAGAATATCCCGAAAAAACTTGAAATTTATAGCAAATGATAGCTGCTGGATGCCGTTATAAAAAAATTTAATATTTTCGGTTTTACGCGCATTTTAGGTCTGTACATGGGTATAGGATACGGTATACACTCATCGTGCTTTCGCACGATTAGAACTCGGTCTCGTTTTCCATTGTTTTGTCATAAATGAATGAATTAAAATCGCATCTTTTGACGCCTCTAACTGCCAAGCATTGGCAGCTAGAGCCTTGAAACATTCACCAAATATGGGCAGTGCGGTGTCCTGCAACTGGACCCTGCAATTTGGGAGGAAATATAAGCGCCAAGTAGCTCTACAAATATCAAAATTTCAGAGAGATCGGGAAAAGTTCCCGAGTTATTGAAAATGGACGATTTTCAAACATATAAGTTCGATTAGCTCGCTAAATATCGACCGCACAGGGTACAGGGATCAGACTTTACACCTTAGAAGCAGACATGACTAATCATAGAAGCTTATTATGTAGTGAATTAGGTTTCATTGTGTGGCATGGGGAATGCTGTACATTTCCCCTGTACGACAGGTCAAAACGCTGTACTGTAAAGCAAAATGCTGTACGTCTGGTCAGCTTATTTTAGCAGCAGACAGGTTGACGTCGTTTTAAGGAAGCAAGAGAAAGAGAGCTTTCTAGGAAGCCATTTTGTTTGCTGAAGTGCAATTATCATGGTCGGCTTGTATTTCCTCGACATGACTCGGGAAGGCCCGTAAGGTTCCTGGCCTCTATTCAGGGATAGATACATTTCAGGATCTGATATGATTTCGTTTTATTTGTCTAATTTTATTCTTTTATTTCAGGTTTCTTAACTTGAGTATGAGTTGTAGGCTATCGCTAACCGTTATAGCGATTAATCGCTGAAGAAGGACCATTATGTGAATCCCTTGGATATGCATCTTGCAATAAGGTACAGCCTTGGACTGGACTGTATGGTACTTGTTTACAATACTTCTCCAATTTAATAAAGAGACGCATGGCACATGGCACGTACACGAATCTCGCTGAAATAATCTTTCAGTCAGTGGGGTTAGAATAAGCTGGCCAGACGTACAGCATTTTGCTGTACAGTACAGCATTTTGACCTGTCATACAGCATTAGTAAATGTACAGCATTCCTAATGCCACACCAAAACACTTAAATCGGTACATAATAAGCTCCTAGGTTAGTCCTGTGGTCAGTCTTGTCTGTTAAAGGTGTTTTTAGCAAGATAATCGCACTTTCAAGTGGCAAACGTTTATTTTCGATAATTTAGGAACTCTTTGATGGATCATCGATCTTTCTGAAATTTAACACACTTGTAGATCTACCTTGCGCTTACATTTACTTACATTCACATTACTTCCTCCATAATTTAGGGTCCTCCCTATCCGCGTTCGACAAAATCAGCTGCCCAAATCACATTTTGTCTTGTCTAATCGAAAACTCTCAATAAAATTTGTAAAATAAATTTGAAATTTGGTGAAAAAGGCTCTAGCTCACACTTGGCGCTCACCGCTTACATTTCCTCCAAATTTCAAGGTCCTTCCTATCCACGTTCGGGAGTCCGATCGAATCTTTCGATTGATTCCATTGAACTTCCGAACGCGGATATGTGCATAATTTGGAAATTTTTGAGCAGAAAATTTTGAAATTTGACAGCCATGTATAGAGGACCGCACTGCCCATAATAGGTAGAAATTACCAGCATCTAGAGCTGTCACTACTTTTTCACAAAACGATGGAAAAATCACTGCACCTCTTTGGGAAAAAGAAAAAGCAAACTAAAGGACTCTGCAAGGATTTCCCCAATATGACCATCAAATCCAAATAATGGCCAAATGGCGCTAAATCCTCAGAGGATCGCCATCCACTTAAGAATTCTCTAGCCAATGAGGTATCAGTTTATCTGTTGTAATAAACGAAACGAAACTTTTAAATATGTAGATAGGTACAATGAGGGATAATTTTCGTACTTCAAATGTACTTCATGATTTTTGTCTCAGGATCACGGATAGTCAGAGACAGGGGAAAGAGCCATCATCCGTAGAATGCTGCTGAGACTGCAGTTTAGAACACTGAAATTCTAAAGTTGAAAAATCACTGAGTATTGACTGTCTAGTCTAGAAAGTGGAAATTGTATCAGAATTGGAACAAATTGGATTATCAATTGTCTTTTCTTAAAATATGGTTTTAAAATGTCTAACATCTTTTCTCACAAAATGGAACCGACAATTCAAACTGAAAGAAACCCTAATTTCTGTCGTAGATTTCAATTAAATACCTACCCCTAACCCTAAAAAAATCCGGACACATTGCGTTAAAAAAAAAATTGGAACGAGATCCTGGCTACGCTACTCCCACGCTTACTTGTTATAGCTTTGCGTCTTAAAACATACATTTTGCACTTCACATGCTGATGATAATATGATTGGGGGTTTGTCTGAAACCCGATTTCCGCAATGTGTACAGCATTTGGACCTTCGGGAGTCTGGTCACCTTAGGTTAGAATGCGTTGAAATTGGAATCTTGAGGATCCAAAGATCCTCTCCTGGGTAGATACAGTATTATGATGAATATTGGCTGAACCTTTGCAGAATTCAGGGATGAAGATTCACTCTTGCGTACATGGGTTTAAACAGCTTGTGGGATGATCCAGACCTGACTGGCCTCCATAATGCCAGAAGAACCGTTTGTGTTTTCCAGATTATAAAAAAAAATATACTTTGGGGTCTTTTCTAGTACAATACCTAACGGGGTAACCTGAGACATCGTCGCAGATGTTAATACAGCACTTAGCCGCAGAATGCAATCATTAAAATTAATAGGCCACAGCACGGACCGCAGATCATGGATGTAAAGATTTCCACATTCTTTGCCGCAGATATTTAAAAATCCTGTCCAAATTTTGTTTCTCATAGTCGCTTGTTGTTTCATTTTCCTTTATTCCAGCTTCGAGTTCGAAATTCTAATGTCATTTCTCCAGGGAAATTTCCATTTTCCCCTCCGAACGAAAACTGCAATTTTGAACAGTCGCGTACAAAATCACCCCAAAGTCATCTGTTCGCGGTTTTTCGAAACAAAAACATTTGAATTGTTGACAGTTGCTGCTTGTTAATCGGCGCCTAAACGGAAGAATCCGCGAAATTCTGCTAAATTCTAATCTTGCTAATAGTGTAATTAATAGAAAACCAATCTGTGTTGAATATTTCTAAAATGGAGGACGAACGTGCTGAATATGAAATTCAACATTTTGGCTTTTCGGTTGAACAAATGAAATTGGAACGTAAGTGGAGCAACTCTGACTGCTTCCAAATTGATTTCTTGATAATATTAATTTTCAGATCGCTTAATGGTTGAAAAGCAAGTTGAAAGCCTGACTGAGACGCTAGCCGAATCGATTATTAAAAAGTCCAACATTTCCATGAAAACGGCCGATGTGATACGCAGCAAATCGAAAGCAGTCAACGAGAAAATCATGTCGACAATTGGCGATGAATTGAACAAATTCGATAGATTGTTGCAGAATCATTTCTCGATTCCGGATAATATCCTGTTGGCTGAGGATTTGAGACATGAGAAACCCTATACGCAACTGGATGAGGAGTATTGTGCGAATCGTGTTGCTGTTATGGAGACTACGTTTAAGCAAGTGAGTAGAATTGGGTTTGGTTGCAGGTTGTGCAGCGGTTTCGACCGATTCTGGCTCAGGTGGCTCTAGTTCTGCGCTAGACTATGGGACGCTGCAACACAAGGTTTTGCTGCTTCGTAATTTAGTAAAAACTCTTGGGATAATTTTTTTTTGCAAAGGACGTTTTCCAAAAACCCATCCCTACATTTCCGCAATGGGTTACAACACGGAACAGTTGCGTATGTTCCGCAAACATGTTTGCCATTCTGATCCCCTAGCTGCCAATTTGCGGTTTAGGAATAATCTACGCTCCTATCCTTTGTGTGCCTTTGTGAAATATGTTAACGAAAAGAACATATTTGCGGAACATACGCAACTGTTGCGCTTTGGAACCCCACCCATTGTAAAGGCATCTACACACTTGAGCCGCACAAAATTGATCAAAATTTTCTGTTCATTTCATTAATTTGTAATTTCTTTCGTTTTATTTGCGCAGAACAAATACTTACTCGCCGCCTTAGAGGAAGAACTTGACAAATACAGACTAATAAGTCCCTCGCTAAAAATCGAAAGTGATGTGATTGATAAAGTTGATGAATGTTTAAAGACCAATTTCAACTTACAAGATATAAGGACAGTTATTCAAAATTCCGATGAAGTCCTCGCTAAGACAAAAAAGAACTTCCACGAATCATAACCGTTAGTTAACCGATGGAATATTGTTTTGAACTCGATAGATTTAAGGTGTGTTGAGATTTTTGTATTATATGTCTGTTTTTTTTGGAAATGTTTTTTTATTATTTTTTGTTTGTAATTGTTAAATTGTTTTTAAAATTTTTAATAATTTTCACGAAACAAAACATGGTTGTTGGGCGGTGGATATATCAAGTTCAAGAACCTGTTTGAAACATCCACAACCATCGCAATATGGACAAACAGGACGAAAATATATTGTTCTGATTCCGTAACTAGCACGTATAGTCCGAAACGACAGCCGTGTCGAATCGGAGACTAGCAACTGGCTAATCCCGTTCAAAAAGGATTCGAGGCCAGGGTATATTTCGAATTTTTTTTAAGAAAATTGAACACACTGCCTTGCTGAGCCCTACCATGTCTCTCCCAATAGTGCATGATGCGCTGCATATGAACAGGCATCTGATGAGAGATACGGAGCGCCATGCACTATTGGTCGAAACCGGCTCGCAATGCACACTGTTTGCCGCATTTATTGTGTATGTTCAGACCACTCAGCTAGTGTCCTCTGCTGAGTATGCGGTAGTCCACGATGTGGACCACCTGTTTCCGATGCCCCGCTGCACTCACTAACCTCACTCCGAGGGCGTTATGGGACAACCCTATTGCAACTGCTACGTTCTTGTCGCTTGAGACAATAGGCGAGAACGACGATGAAACTTAGAGCACATCCACAAACATGCACAGCGACTCAGACTGTTTGAGATAAAATGAAAAGGGGCGAATACTCGACGGACCAATGTTCAAAAATAAAAATGACGAAATCAAAACTCGCAAAAAGTTTAAAAAGTATATTACGAGAAAAAGGGGTACAAAAAATTCTTTATATGTGTTCAAAATTCAACAAAGTTAACTGTAGTGAAAGACAAAATCGAAAACTATAGAATCAGCGGCTTTCAGAACGATAGTAAAGTAAGTTCCCGGATGGGGTCAACAATTCAAGTGCATTGCAACGGCCGGCGGTTGGGCCACGAAAAGGAGAGGAAAAATCCGAACACACACCCTTCTGCACCGCTATAACAACAACACTTAGCGACGACCATGAGAGGTGTTGTTGTTGTAGCGGTGCAG
The DNA here is from genome assembly GCA_949715475.1 of Microchrysa polita. Taxonomy (NCBI): domain Eukaryota; kingdom Metazoa; phylum Arthropoda; class Insecta; order Diptera; family Stratiomyidae; genus Microchrysa; species Microchrysa polita. The sequence goes on along the minus strand of OX454417.1, from coordinate 15,566,376 downwards.
AAGGGTGTGAGTCGCTGTGCATGTCTGTGGGTGTGCTCTAAGTTTCGTCGTCGTTCTCGCTTATTGTCTCAAGCGACAAGAACGTAGCAGCTGCAATAGGGTTGTCCCATAATGCCCTCGGAGTGAGGTTAGTGGGTGCAGCGGGGCGTTGAAACAGGTGGTCCACATAGTGAGGCGCACCACCACAGCTCGGACAAATGCTCTGGATGTCCGGGTTATTCGAGATAGGTACGAGTTGAGGCGTGAACAAAAACCCGACCTAAGTTGGGCTAGTATCACTTTTGTGGCTCTCGGGAGCCTAGTCTCCTCAGGCGATATGGGTGGTAGGGGCACTGAGAGTACTCTATTCGGACCTAAACTCTCTATTGATTGATTCACAACGGTTGTGTGAATATCTGCGATGGCCGCATGGTATGCTGTGTTGTCGAATATATCCGGAGGTACCCGTTTGTATCTCTCGACGTCTCTCTCGAGATCTCTGATTCCACTAATGACATGTCGTGGAGGGGGAGTGTTGTCCATGAGATGATGGTTTGGGTGATCCTCTCGATAGCAACCGACCAGATATTGTAAAGACAAGAGGTCATTATGATCGCGCACTGATAACATACTGGTTTCTTGATTTTTTTTTTTTTATATAATACCAAAGTTATAGGGGACAACCCTTTGGTGCAATAGCACAACTTTAGCTAAGGAAGGAATTTAAGGTAGGGGAATATGGGAGTTTTGGGTGATACGCAGGTGTTTGTGAATATTTTGTTTGAATTTCAAGGGTTCATAGGTATTAGGAAAAACAGATGCAGGCAAAGAGTTCCACATACGTATTGTTCGTGTTAAAAACGACTCATAAAATTTTACAGTGCGGCAGGTTGAGACCACAAGAGTATGAGGATGCGCGCGACTAGTTTGCCGAGTATTGCGAATAGGTTGAGCAAGTTCAGGTATCAGACTATGAATCTCGTTAGAGCAACGGTTATAATAATAACGATAAAGGAGTGACAGGGAGCCAACATTTCGTCTATGTTCGAGAGAATCAATATTAGCCGTTATTGAGCTGTCACCTATGAGTTCAAAGGCTCTACGTTGAACTTTGTCCAACATAGACAATGCAGTGCGACCTGCCCCAGCCCAAACATGGGAGTTATATTCCAGTCTAGGCCTTATATGGCTCTTGTAAATATGAGATAAGTCAAGAGGTGAAAAATATTTAACGCATCGATTCAGAAATCCTAGATACTGCATGGCATTTTTGGCAATTGCGAAGATATGGTCGGTCCATTTCAGTTTACTTGATATGCTGATACCCAGAATATCAAGTGAAGGCGAATCGGGGACTGATACACCATCAATCAATATAGAATGGGATGTTGGTGGAATGTCCAATTTATTAGAAATTAGACAGCATTGCGTTTTTACAGCATTAAAAACTACTCTATTACGATTACCCCAATTGATGATCTTAGAAATGTCATCATTTAAAGATAAAAACATTTGGTTCCTACTGATGGAAGTAGCATTTCCACGAGACGCCAAAGCCGACTCAAAAGAGTACGTGAAGTCAAGCGTGCTGTCATCAGCAAAACTGTGAATTGGGTTGTTGGTAATCTGTAAAAGATCGTTGATAAACAAAAGAAATAACGTAGGTGACAGAACTGTTCCCTGTGGGACCCCCGCATTGATCTTATGCCAAGAAGATTTAACACCATCTAGAATAACGACAATTGAGCGGTCGAAAAGAAAACTCTCAATCCACTTAATTAAGTTACTGTCAATACCAAATGCGTTAAGTTTTGAGAAAAGGGCTGAGTGCCATACTCTATCGAAAGCCTTTGAAATATCTAACGCCACAATTTTGGCTTCACCAAAGTTATGAAGACAGCGATTCCACCTTTCGGTTAGATATGTCATCAGATCTCCGGTGGAACGTGCAGCGCGAAATCCATATTGTTTGTCATCTAGGATATTATAATAATCGAGGTAGTTAATAAGTTGGACATTAACCAGTGTTTCGAAAACTTTTGATAAAATAGATGTTAATGCAATTGGCCTATAGTTATGAGGGTCGCACGGATCACCTTTCTTGATGATAGGTTGAACATGCGCCAACTTCCAAGCAGATGGATAGATGCCCGAAGAATAAGATAAATGGAATAATTTCCGCAAGGGCTTCGCAAGAGAAGACGCGCAGTTCTTAAGAACAGTAGTGTCAAGCCCGACCAATGCTTTAAACACTTCTCTAGTACGGAAATGTAATGGACGCTGTCGACAGGTGTAACAAGGGATAGTGGGAGGACTTTGCTGAGTTCCTGGTAAACTGGAATTATTAGCAAACAATTCAGCAAAAATATTTGCCTTTTCAAACGAGTTGTTATAGGTTATATTACCATGAATTAAAGGTGGAATCGATGTTGACGAAAAATTACTTTTCACCTCTTTAACTAGAGACCAAAAACCTTTACCTCCCTTCTTTTGGATAAATACTTTTTGTCTGATATCGCGATCGAACATATATTTAGATTTATTGATGACAGACTTACAGTTATTACGGGCTGATTGGTAAATGCGATATGATTCTAGAGTACGGTTGAGCTTGTATGTTTTGAAAGCTTTCTCCTTATGTTGTGTAGCTCTCCTACACTCACTATTAAACCAGGATGTGTTCTTAGGTTTAGGACTTTTAAAACTATGAGGTATAAAGGAGAACATACCGTACCAAAGGATGTTGGTGATGGTATCCGAAATAAAATCCACATTCTTGGAGCGAAAACAATAAGACCAGTCCAAGTTACGTATAAAATCATTAAACAAGCTCCAGTCAGCCTTACCATAATGCCACAATAATCTTTTAGGTGACGGCACGTCGCTAGAAATCAGAGAGCCGGTAGGAAAGTTCAAAGATATTACGAGGTGATCTGAGCTACCCAGAGGAGCCGAGAGAGAGAGACCGAGTATTTATTCGGGTGAGAAGTGATAAAGAGATCGAGGAGGTTTGCATTTTGGCCAAAAATATCTGGTATACGAGATGGAGAGTCGACTAATTGGTGAAGGTTGAAAGACTCACAAAAAAGTTCCAAATCTCTACCAATAGAATCAGTTCTGGAAGAGTACCTAAGCCACTGAACATTGTGCACGTTGAAATCGCATGCGAGAGCAATTTCAGATGTAGGATGAGTAGCTAATAATTCATTTATATTAGACGACAGGTCAACAAGCACTCGCTCAGTTGCCAGGTCCGATATATTTGGGCTTCGGTACACAAAGCATACGAAAATGATGTGCCTATTCACATTGAGTCGAAACCACGCGTAGTTAAATTCGGGATTAGATGATGAAAAATGTTGAGGAAGTAATGAAAAGGATACATCATTTCTAATATACAAAGCTATTCCTCTTTGCAGGGAAAAGTAAGGTAAGAACCGATATCCATCGACATGAAAACATACGGGATCAAAATCTGAACCGACCTTCGTTTCACTTAATGCAAAAACAGATGGTTTACAGGACATAAGATGGCAGTATACCGAAAATTGGTTCGAGTTGATGCCCCGGATATTGCAAAAAGAAAAAGTAAATTTATCCATTTTTCATGAACCGAAGAAAGCTGTACGCGAAAAAAGAAAATCAGATTGAAGGCGCATGGAAAAAAAAATCCCTGCCGACAGTAGTGTTATGCCTACTATGCCGGATAAGAGTTATTACACGCTTCTATAGACTTTCAGCGATCTTTGATAATTTGTCTGTATGCCATAAAGACTAGGGGTGCCAAATATAATGATTGGAACGTGCTCACCAAGAATCAATAGACGTAGATAAATTTCCATCCGTTATGACAAACACAATCACTATCAGTGTGCGACAAGGTGACATTCAAGTAATGCAACGGTAAAGTTGTAACTACTTGCACTATACTGACACGCGTTAGAACTGATTCGGGATTAAATTATTCAACATAAATTGATAAATTGGTGATTGATTATGTAGAATTCCGGTTATTATTAAATAACTACGATAACTTTCACATCCAATAGGGCACAGCGAAACAAAATAATTCAAAGACAACGCGATAGCAAAAGTGATGCTAGACGAGATTGTGACCGTACGCGTCGACAGCTATGATATCACTCATAGATGAAGATGATCCTGGGACGACATGAGATGGCAACCTGTAGCGATACGTAGAGCAGCGTTCTGGCATGCCTGGATCTTATTCCAGTTTGTGTCACAAACGGTTTGTGACCACACCGGTGCTGCATAGCTAGGTATTGCCCTACCTATCGCTTTGTAGGTGACCAGCATAGTTTCTTTGTCCTTGCCCCAGGAACTCCCGGCTAGTGACTTTAGGACGTTGTTTCTACTGTGCATTCTGTCGACTACGTTCTCGACGTGATCTTTAGACTTCATCATGGTGTCCAGATAGACACCTAGGATCTTGGGGTTGGTAACAGTAGGAACAACGTCTTCAGCGTGTTTACCAGTACGGATCCCAAGCACCTCCGAAAATTCCTGCGTCCAGGTGGTGAGAAGAGTTGCAGTACATTTAGACGGCGAAATGGCTAGGTTACGGATATTGAAGAACTCCACCAGTTTCTCAATATAGTCATTCAGACGAGCACACATGCCGTTTAAATCATTCCCCAATGTGAGTACGGTGCAATCGTCTACATAGGAAATTAGTTCGATACCTTCCGGTGGTGTTGGAAGGCTCGACAGGTAGATGTTGAACAATGTAGGAGAGAGTACGCTACCCTGTGGAACTCCCTGCTTAATTTTCCTATGCTTTGAACAGCTGCCCCGAAACTCTCTGAAGTATTGCCTCCCAGCTAGGTAGTTGGCAATCCACCTAACCTCTTCTGCAGGAATATGCATATTTAGGAGATCGGCCAACAACGCAGAGTGAATGACCATGTCGAAGGCTTTCGACAGGTCAAGGGCCACTAGGACGGTTCTGTCACAGGGCTGTTTCTGGTTGAGGCCATTTTGGATGTGATGGGTGATCATATCCAGGTGCTATGCATCTTCCTGAAGCCATGCTGGTGAGAAGCTAGCTCAGCATGCGATACAAGGGTGTGGTGGATGATTGCTTCGAGCGTCTTTGCAATGGGTGATAAAATTGTGATTGGACGGTAGGATTTGGCGAATTTCGCGCTTTTACCGGGTTTGAGAAGGGGGATGATTGGTCCCTTTTTCCAGAATTCAGAACGACAAGCGTGGATATCGACAAATTGAAAGCTATTGTTAGGTATTCGATGGCCGGAAGGTCTAGGTGTTTCAGTATGACCATTGAAATGCCATCTGGTCCAATGGCCTTTGATTTTTTCGCATTCTTGATTGCTGCTGAAACTGGGTCCGCTGAAAAGCTAGGGATGATGTCAACCGTTCGGTTGCGAATCTTTCTTTTTATCTTGCAGTTGAGCATCTTGGTCTTGGGGTGTTCAATGAATTGCTTATTGAACAAGCTCGCGCAGAGTTTTGGATTTGCGGTGGTTTTCTTACCGAATCTGATGGCTACACTGCCCTTGTCTTTGGTTGGGTGAGGCAGGGCGCGGACCGTAGCCCATAGTTTGCTGACACCTTGTGAGAGGTCGCAGCTATCCAGATGCTCGTTCCATTTATCTTTTTTATAGTCGATTTATTTCGGAGTTTAGCTCCTGAATTCTGGGGTCTGCCGGATTTGCGCGTCTTAAATCGTCCCGTTCGTCAGCTAACCTTGCGGCAGCAGTTGGAAAATATGGCCGAACTCTGGGGATACACCCTGCCGGAATGTAGCGAGCTGCCGCTTTGACAATGACGTTCCCTATATTCTTTTCGCCTTCCCTAGCGTTCGTTGGAGTATGTATTGCGGCGAAATTCGTCGAAGTGAACGCAGTGAAACCCTCCCAATTTGCCTTTTTGTGGTTGATAACGTACGCCGTTCTGACGTCGTCAGTTCGGCTGTTTTATCAATATTTATTAATATGGGGAGGTGATCGGATTGAAGAGATCACACGAAGATATCTTCCTGTATGTACACGTTACTTACAGCACACACTCAAAAGTAAAATGTTTTTAGTAGACTTTAATGTTATATGGAGTTCCATCTCTATTCCAATTACTTACTTTATGTCCACACTACCGTTTTTCAGGCAGAAATGGACGCAATAGAAACCTGCGCTGATCTCTATTAAATCACTTACTAATTACACCGCCACGTCAAGACTTGTTCAATGCTGCCTGAAGGCGTTGAACAAACTAGGCGAAAACAACAGCCTAACACTTTTCTGGGTTCCAGGTCATATGGGCATCGCAACAGGCTGATGAGCTAGCACGCACAGCTGCATCATCCCCTTTCTGCGGACCTGAACTCTTCTGCAGCATCTCTTCATGTTTAGTAAAGAGAGCATTCAGAGACCAGGAACGACTCAAGGCATCTGGGATAAACTACCTGGGCTCAGACAATCAAAAAGGTTTATAGCCTGGTATTCCCACAGAAGAACGGCTGAGCTGCTGCAGTTAAGCAGAGCTAAAGTACGTATCATCTGTGGCATTCTCACAGGTCACTCCTGTCTGAGATCACATTTACGCACAATACGGATTGTGCAAGATGAGAGCTGTCGATTCTGTGAAGAAGATGACGAAACCTCTTTCCACGTCTTATGCGAGTGCGATACACTGGCCCAGCGTCGCTGCTCACAAATCGGAGTGGCCTTTCCAAATACGGACGACATAGCTTCGACATCTATTAGCGACCTCAACTCGTTTCTTATCACGATCAACCTTGATCGTCAGGCATATTCCTGCCCATCTGCGACTAGGGCGATAGCACAATAGGCCCACTGGCTTCAGTGCTGCGAAACCCTTCGGGTTCACGCCCCTCTACAATCTACAATCTAGCTCTTATCAGGCATCTGATTGTCACGGCCACCAATTACCAGCCAGCATGGGATACGTTATGCGAACATTACAAAAACAACCGTGCTATAGCACAACAGATCATGCAACCATTCTGGGACATCCGAAAGAGCACAGCCTACGACCATCAAGGCCTAAAGAAAATTCTCGATGTAACCAAGCAGCTACAGACAAGCATCAACACTATGGGACTAAACGTGTTTGACCTTGTTGCAGTCTACATTCTTAACCAAAAACTAGACGAGGAGAGCAAGAAGGAGTGGCATAAGACCCTGAGCAGCATGGACGTTCCATCCCTCGAAATATTTTTAGAAATCGTAAAACAACGATTCACGATCACGCTCTCTGGCTCACTTGGTTGAGTCGCACTCTACGATGCTAATAATCTAGAGTAGTCCGGAGATCGAATCTCCAAACGTTGACTAGAAATAGCCTATAAACGGCTGAATAAACACAAGGGGTTACGCGGTACAAAGAAGAAAACAACGATTCCAGATGTTCGAGGCATTGAAGATTGCAACCACCATCAAGCCAAGTAAGTCAACTGTGTCATCGCACTCTGCGCAAGTAGTCAGCCAATTATCTTGTGCAATATGCGAAACTACAGGTCATCGATTGTTCCAGTGCGTCAAATTCAAGAATCTAGAAGTCCAAGCCAGACGCGAAGTCATCAATGTCCATCCAAGCGACATTACAACAAGTTCGAAAAGCGACACAACACGCTGTTGCATCAGGAACGTGTACCGTAACCACTACGTTAACACTAGAAGTCAAACCCATCATGTTATACTGGGAACAGCAGTCATGTAGGTTTAAATCAAAATGGGGAACTCATATGCCATTGAGAGCACTTTTTGATTCTGGCTCGCAGAAATCGTTCATTTGTGAGTCTGCTGTTCAACTGTTGGGCATCCGACGAACCGCCAAATTGTGCGTCGTGTCAATCTCAGCAGTAATTACCGATGCGAATGGTCAGACCGAAACTATTAACGTCAACCCATATCTCTTGCGGACCATAACTTCGCCGCTAACCATCATGCCCGATCAATACCACCTTACCAGCAAACAATCATGGTTGCCAGCTTGCTGATCCTCAATACGACACTCCTGGCAAAATCGATATATTACGGAGCTGATGTTTATGGTCAGTTCCAACTAGACGGTTTCAAACGTGGACACCCTAATGCCCAGCTCACCCAGCTAGGGTGGATTATCTTTGGGCCATCTCATCTATCAAGTGAGACGTCTTGTCTTCAAAGTTACGTAATTTATGAGGACTTAAAAGATTTGGACAACTTGATAAGACAATTTTGGGAGATAGAAGAGCCAACACAAAGAAGAAACAAAGAAGAGGATAACACAAGTGCGGAACAGCATTATCAACTTAAAACCACTAGGAAGCCAGACGGTATATATGCGGTTAGCCGGTAGGCTCTATACTCCAAGAGTAATGCCAACCCGATAGCACAATTTTCTGGATCTAGCGGGGCTGTCTTTGCTCAATTTCGACAACTCAAAGAAGAATTTAAAAAGGAACCACGACTCTATGAACAATACGCTAAATTAATGCAGTAGTACATAGCCTTGGGACATGTGTACCGCGTCATATTGCCCGAAAGTCATTGCACAAGTTATTATTGAAAGGCCCAGCTATTCAGGGTAACCTTTTTCACATCCTGATGAAATGGAGACACCATCGATATGTCATGGCAGCGGATATTGAAAAGATGTACCGACAGATAGAGAATCCATGGATTCTCCGTGTGTGTGCCACCTTAGATATGGCGACTATGCGGAAATTGTGAGACAGAGCAGACAACATACATACATTCGAATCCATTTGCAATAAAACTTTTTCGAATTGAAAAAAAAAAAACGGATAGTCAGTCATCAGCAGATTTGCTTCTCTCTGTAGCTCAATGTGAGCTGCACAAATTGTTTGCTGTTACTGCTGATTAGGAATCCTCCAAAGGATTCTTTTGTTTCGTGTGGCAAAGCATTCGTAGGACGTTTGGGTCAAGGTAGAAGACCATTTATCAGTGACGCTAATTGACGCTTATCTCACCACGCATGAGAGTTAGGGAACATATAAGCTCTCTGTTGACGACTCAGCCAAAAATCAATTCAAAGCTGAATATACCGTTCACTACAAGAGGCGTGACAAGCGTACTTAGATCGACGCTTTAGCGAAGGAGGCAAATGATGCGGCTTACCGTGGTGATAGTGGTACCCTTTTCAAGCTTATTAAGCCACAAATTGCCAAAACTTTCACGTCAGACCATTCTGTGAAAGATAAAGAAAGGTTTCTGCTTGTTATCGAAGAGCTGCAGATACTACAGCTTTTGACCTGCAAGTGCATCTTCATCGGCAGAGGAAGACGTTCTTCAAGTAGCCGATTTGAATTTCACACCACCATCTGAGACGGAATTAAAGCGAGTTATCGAATTTTTGGACGCCGGTAGGACCCCAGGGTGTAAAATGCTCAATGCTCGCTGCAGCAGGTAAAGCACACACAGAATCACTGGATTGGATTCCGAATGCAACAGCAACATGACGTCACTCATTTGAAATGCATTGCTGCTTTCGCCGCTGTTTTGCTGTATCATGTCTATTTCAAGCAGAAGATTCATTAAAGTGATGGCCCATACTTTTCTCATTATTTATCGGGCGGAGTTATTAACAAAATTTCAAGCAGTTTGGCAAAAAATGCAACCCAATGTAGTCCATCTACAAAACCTAAAAAACACCCGTCGGTACCTTTCGGTACTAAGTTCAAAGGAGAAAATACAAAAATGCGTCCACTTGTTTTTCCCTTTTTGAGCGAAATTTTCTCGAGAGTTCGCCAGATTCTGAACACTTTGCCAGGGGAGGCACCCGCATTGGAAAAGACTGGGAGCCATCATGGACGTATTTTATTATTCTGAGGGAGCCGCCATATGCTGTTGTAAACTCTTTAACTTTTTACAACTTCTCCTTTAGATTTCTCATTTTAGCAATTTGTTTCTGATATGCCGGAATATTCATTAATTCTTGAAGCAATGGAATGAACATACCCCTGCCAAAAGCCGCACACACACAGTGAATCCAAATCCAGTTTTTGTAATTTTCGTTCTATCAATGGTTTTGAATGAATTTTTGAATGCGGATTCTCCGTGCGTGTGTAACCACTGCATTCCCGCCACATTCAAAAATATTTTCCGGAAAATTTCCCTCATCAACGACGGGGAAACACAAAAGTAGAAGAAAAATTTACCAAGGAAAACTCAACGAAACCGTCCGGCCATGTTGGCGAAAAAAAAAATTTTCCCCGTCGTGTGTGTGTGCAATTGGCGAAAAATTTCTATTGTGGGGGATTTTTACTACACGGCTACACGTGCTCGTTCGTCTCCGGTTAAAATTCATGGTAAGAACGTCCGTAACCGTCTGTAACGATCTTTGTTGGTGACCGTTTTCACCTCAGGTAAGTGTTGCGTGGTGAATTTAAGAAATTCAGTTTGTTCCGGTGCGTTTTTCCGCACGATTTCAATCCGATGATGTGTTAATGGACTTGACGTTGACATTCCTCCTCACAGATTATATAGAAATTCCCAATTTGGTATAAATCATGAATGCCGAAAAATTGAAACGTTTGCAACAGCAAGTACGGATTGGTGGCAAGGGAACGCCCCGTCGTAAGAAGAAGGTTGTTCATCAGACCGCGGCAACGGATGATAAGAAATTGCAAAGTTCCTTGAAGAAATTGAATGTGAGCACTATTCCCGGAATTGAGGAGGTTAACATCATAAAAGACGACTTGTCCGTCATCCATTTCAACAATCCAAAGGCGCAAGCATCGCTCGGTGCCAACACGTTTGCGATTACCGGACATGGCGAGAACAAGAAGGTGAGTAGTTAGTTGGTAGTTATTCGTTGTTGCGCAATTAGCTGTAAAACACACTCAATGCAATTTAGGTGGTTGAAATGTTGCCCGATATTTTGCCGCAACTCGGTCAAGAGACTGTTGTGCAATTGCGACGATATGCGAATAATATGTCGGCCGGCACGGCCGGGACGTTGGGCGGAATTGTCGAGGACGATGATGTTCCGGCGCTGGTGGGAAATTTCGATGATGCATCGAAGAATGAAGTTTCTGTTGTGAATAAGGCGAATGAGGAGAAGAAGGATGATACACCGGCCTCTGCTGAGATTGAAGCCGTGGCGAATGGAGTTAAGGTAGCCGAAACGGCAACTGAACAAGCTCCGCCACCGACGGCTACCGAAAAGAAGGAGGAGCCTAAGAAACAAGAGGCCAACAAAGATAATAATAAGACAAAGGTTCAAGGTCAAGGACAGCAAAAGCACAAGCAGCAAGCTCAACAACAGGCAAAGGGAAAGGAAGAAAAATCGAAGCCAGAGGAGAAGAAGCCAGCTGAGTCAGCGGTCAAGAAAGCAGAGGCACCCAAGCCAGTCGATGCACAAAAACCCAAAGAAGCTCCAAAGGGGCAGCCAGCAAAGCAAGGAGAGGCACCGAAAGTTGCGGCCGAGCCTGCAAAGCCAGCCGATGCTCCCAAGCCGGTTGAGGCTCCGAAGACGCCACCAGCCGCAGCGAAGCCGGCTGACACTCCAAAGGGTGGTAAGGGTGGAAAATCGCAAAGTCCAAAACCAGGAGCTCAAAAGAATGCCGATGATAAGAAGTCGAAACCAGCGGAAGGTTCTAAGCCAGCTGAGGCTGCAAAGCCTGCTGAAGCACCCAAAGCTGCTAAGCCCGTTGAGGCACCTAAAGAGAAATCGGCAGAAGCTCCAAAGCCAGCTGAAGCGGCTAAACCAGTCGAAACTCCGAAACCAGCTGACTCGCCGAAGCCTACAGCACCCGCAAAGCCAGCTGAAGCACCGAAGCAACCTGAGGCTCCAAAGCCAGCTGAGGCGCCAAAGCCAGCTGAAGCTCCAAAGCCAGCTGAAGCTCCAAAGCCAGCCGAAGCTCCGAAACCAGCTGAAGCCCCAAAACCAGCTGAGGCTCCAAAACCAACTGAGGCTCCAAAACCAGCTGAGGCTCCAAAACCAGCTGAGGCTCCAAAACCAGCTGAAGCTCCAAAACCAGCTGAGGCTCCAAAACCAGCTGAAGCTTCAAAACCAGTTGCAGCTCCAAAACCAGCTGAGGCTCCAAAACCAGTTGCAGCTCCAAAACCAGCTGAAGCTCCAAAACCAGTTGAAGCCCCTAAACCAGCTGAAGCACCTAAACCAGCTGAAGCACCCAAGCCAGCTGAAGCACCTAAACCAGCTGAAGCCCCTAAACCAGCTGAAGCACCTAAACCCGCTGAAGCCCCTAAACCAGCTGAAGCCCCTAAACCCGCTGAAGCTCCTAAACCAGCCGAATCACCCAAGCCAGCAGTCGCCGCCGAGGCTCCTAAAAAGCCCGCTGAGGCACCCAAACCTGCCGAGTCACCGAAACCTGCTGTCACCGCAAAACAACCAGAAGCTCCAAAACAAAGTGCCCCTGCCAAACAACCACCACCTCCCAAACCAGCAGCCGCACAAAAGCAGGCCACACCACAAAAACAAGCTAGTGAACCCGCCAAGCCGGCCGACAGTCCGAAACCTGTAGAATCTCCAAAAGCATCCGCCCCCGCCGCTCAACCGGCCGATGCCGCTAAACCGGCTCTTCCACCCAAGCCATCGGCTCCTCCAAAATCTGCATCACCGCCTGCACAAAAACCCGATCAGAAAAAGGGTGGCGCCAACAATGCCGCTAAGAAGCCGGACCAATCGCCAGCCAACCAAAAGGCACCGGCTGATAAGTCTAAATCTAAGACACCACCACCGCCACAACAAAAGACTGACAAACAATCTCAGGCAAAGGTGGTGGAGACTAAGCCCAGCGATAAAGTAGAACCCAGTCCTCCGGCAACACCGGCTGCTGCACCCAAGGTCGAACAGCCACAACCTGCTCAAAAGCTAGAACAACCCAAGCAACAGCAGCAACAACAGAGAAAATCGAAGTCGCCACAACCACCGCCGAAACAGCAACAACAACAAACAACGCCGTCTCCAGCTCAACCAGCGCCGTCGGCTCAACAACAAACTCAACCAGCAGCCAAGCCAGCCGAGGCGAAATCGACCGAACAGAAAACTCCCCCGCCCACTGGACCGAAGCCACAGCCAAAACAGCAGCAGCAACAACAACAGCCCAAACAGCAGCAACAAAAGAAGGAGGGCGGAGCTCAACAAAACAAGCAACAACAACAGCAGGCGAAACCGAAGCCGAAGAAGGAAGGTGGAGATCAGAATAAGAAATAATTTGCTTTTTTTTATTTTAACGAACGCCTAGTTTTTTGCGCTTGCTCTGATTGCTCTCTCATATATTTTTTGGAAACTCTTGTGTGTGATTTTTTATAGCCTTTAGAATTTTTTTGAAACATGTATTATTGCTTTTCTATAAATATTAATCATTCTACTAACGATACTCCTGCCGAAGGTTTGGTTTCAACTGGAGATGCGGAAAAGCCATACTCTTTCTTATTTCTATTATCAAAAATTCAGAATCTTCAGTTGACCAAATCTTCCTCAAAATATATTTACCTAGTTTGCTTAGTGTAACAAAGTCGGCCCCTTTTGCTCTACCTTCCTTCTCTTATCGACTTGCACGAAGTGTAGCTTCTTTTTAGTTGAGTGCCGAACTACTTTCTACTACTCAATGAATGAGTTCCTGATTTTTGTCCTCTTCAAAAAGAAGTAAAACTATCTAAACGAATCCATAAGATGGATTCATCATAATTATATTTTTGACTGATTTTAATTGAATTTATATACATAAAACGAAGAAAAAAAACTGAAAAAGAAAACCTCTAGTCCCTTGAATTGACTGTGATTTGAAAAAGAAAAACAAAAAGAATGTTTATGACTCCCTCACATTGTAAGGCCTTAAAAAGGGGTGTGTTTGTGGTTTAAATTTTTTTGGTGCGAATTTCACACAGTCCCCGCGTCCCAACAGCACACTGAAACAGTTTATACGAATAATGAACTAACACATACATACATATATGCATTTTTGGTCTTTCTATAGTCATTAGAAAAATGTGTTTTCTGGATTTTTACTGTTTTTTTGTTTTCATTTGACATGCATTTATGATTTTGTTTTACTTTTTATGTTGATGCAACGACGAGAACGTAACATGTTATGTATGTACGTTGCACTGGAAAGTGACTATATCTTTGGAGAGAAGACTAGAAAGTAGGGTGAAATCAAAAACGAAAAAAATGAATTTGTATTTGTGAGTTGTTTTTTTGAGACGAAAATAAAAAAAATATGTTTTGGATATTAATGTGAATATTCAAGTGTTTCTTTTGTCAATGTCATAAAACAGTGTTTTTAGGGAAATTATGTGCACCTACTCTGGCTGGTGTAGTGGTTAGTGCGCGCCCCTTCGGTGCACAGGGTCATGGGTTTTTCTTCTTCTTCTTCTTTTAGCGGTGCAGAAAGGTGTGGAACCGCTGTGCATCTATGTGGACTCGAGTTATGGTTCGTCGATGTTTTCGTCCGTGATGTCAAGGGACAAAAACATGGCTGCTACGATAGGGTTTTCCCACAGTGAGATAGGGTGTGGGCGCAGCTGGGCATTGAAACAAATGACCCACATCGTGAGGAACGCCAACGCAGTTTGGACAAATGTTCTTGATGTCCGGGTTTATGCAAGAAAGGTACGAATTGAGGCGCCAACAAAAGCCCGACCAAAGTTGGGCCAATGTCACTCTGGTGGCTCTCGGGATCCTAATCTCTTCAGGCGAGATAGGTGGTGGACGCACTGAGAGGACTCTATTCGCACCTAAATTCGCAATAGACCGACTCACTTCTGCAGTGTGAATCTCTGCGATGGCAGCTCGATATGCATCTTCATCGTAAGGGTCCCGCTCGTATCCCTGGACCTCTCTCTCTAGGTCTCGTAAACCACGCCTGACGTGTGGTGGAGGAATTCGTTCCATGAGACTATGGTTGGGATGATCCTCACGGTAGCAACCAACAAGATACTGTTTGGAGAGGAGGAGATTGTGGTCACGTATTGGCATCAATTTTGTCTCTTGATGTAAGTGATCCTGGGCAGACATCAAGAGGCAACCTGTGGCCGTGCGTAGAGCAGCATTTTGGCAGACATGAATTTTGGACCAGTTTGTATCACATAGACTATGTGACCGACCCACCGCTTTGTAAGTGATTAGCATGGTTTCTTTATCTTTGCCCCAGGTGCTACCAGCTAGTGCTTTATGGATTTTGTTCCTACTGCGCATCTTTTCGCAAACGGATGCCGCGTGGTGAGCTGACGTCATCATGCTCTCTAAGTGGAGCCCGAGAATTTTAGGATTAGCTACAGTTGGAACTGGATTGTAGTCAATACGTACATCAACCTCCCACCTACAATCCCCCGACCAGGTGGTAAGAAATGTCGCAGACGATTTAGACGCAGAGATGGTGAGGTTTCGGCTTTGCAAGAAAGCCTGTAATCGCCCAAATAGCGATTAATCAGGAGGCGCATTTCATCATTATCCTCCCCTGTGGCGAGCACGGTGCAATCGTCTGTGTAGGAAATCACCTCGATTCCTTCCGGTGGTGTAGGGAGGCCGGACATGTAGATGTTAAACAGAGTGGGTGAGAGTACCCCACCCTGTGGAACTCCTAATTTGATTTTCCTCAGCTTAGAAAGTTTGCCTCGAAACTGTGAAGGAATGCCGACCAGCCGATAGTTGGCAATCCAACGGATCTCTTGTGCAGGAATATGCATATGACCTTATCAAATGCACTTGATAGGTCAATTGCCACAAGAATAGATCTGTGACAAGGACGTCGCTGGTTTAGCCCGTCACGGATGCGTGTAGTGATCGCATCGAGGGCAGTGGTGATACTATGCATTTTCCTGAAGCCATGCTGGTGGGGTTCTAGCTTAGCATGCTTGACAAGAGTGGGGTGAATAAGGGCCTCCAGCGTCTTTGCGACAGGAGACAGTATTGTTATAGGTCGGTAGGATTCGCCAAGACCAGCGCTCTTCCCTGGCTTGAGCCCTGTTAGGACAATCCGTCCTGTTTTCCAGATTTCAGGGATGGCAAGCGTAGAGATCGACAAGTTAAAGGCAGCCGTGAGATACTCCATGGCTGGAAGGTCGAGATGTTTTAACATGGCCATCGAAATGCTATCGGGTCCGAGGGCCTTTGAGTTTTTAGCATTCTCAATGACTTTTTTAACCTGGTCCGCAGTATACAATGGTATAGTGTCAACATTTCTACTGCGAATCCGTCTTCCAATTTTACGCTTTAAGCCATCGGACCTGGGATGTTCAATAAATTGTTTATTGAACAGGCTTGCGCACTGAAGGGGATCGCTGGTGCTCTTATGGCCAAATTTGATGGTATTATTGCCCTTTCCTTTCCTACGATTGGATAGGGCGCGGACAGTAGACCATAGTTTACTGGCACCTTCATTGAGGTTGCAGTCATTGAGGTGCTCGTTCCATTTCGCTTTTCGATAGTCTTTTACTTGTCGATCGATTTCGGAGTTAAGCTCCTGAATTCTAGGATCACCTGGGTGAGTGGGTCTGATGTTATCTCGTTCATCGGCTAATCTGGCGGTACTAGTAGGGGAATTAGGTCGAACTTTCGGGATACGTCCTGCAGGCATATAACGTGCCGCTGCTTTGGCAATGACGTTCCTAATATTTCGTTCGGCCTTATGAACGCTAGTTGGTGTAGGTAGCTCGATGAACTTCGCCGACGAGTATGCTTTGAAACCCTCCCAATCGGCTTTCTTGTGATTGACAAACGTTCGCTTCTCAAACTTAGTCAGGTTTGATGGTTTGTCAATTCTTATAATGATTGAGAGGTGATCGGACGAGAGAGCAGTATGCGTCTCCCATCAAGTAGCACTGATTAGGCTGGCACTTACAATAGTTAAGTCAGGAGAGTTACTGCAAGTGCCTGTGACTCGAGTCGGCGAGTCTTCATTGAGTGGACAGAAATCTGAGGCGTCTAGAGACTCGGCGATAGTTATACCCCCGGCATCGTTGTTGAGGTCAGAATGCCACAGCTCATGGTGCGCGTTAAAGTCACCAAGAATGATCCTGTGCTCTCCATATAGGAGAGGACCAATATCGAAACGATAGCCAGAAGGGCAACTAGAGTGTTGTGGAACATACACATTAAACATTTCGATATTAGTGCTCCCTGGTGAAACTGAGATGGCTTGCATTTCCGCCGTACCGTCGACATCTACATCTAATACACAGTAATGTACGGACTTGTGTATTAGGAAGGCAAGTCCACCTCCAGGGTGAGAATGATTCCTGGCGGCTGGTCTATCTTTGCGCAGTATAACGTAATCGCCATGAACGCTAAGAGACGAGTTCGAATGGAGCAACGTCTCCTGAATGGCGGAAATCAGAATTCTGTTTGCACTCATGAAGTGAGTGATCTCGGCAATTTTTTGGTGAATGCCGTTGCAGTTAAACTGCAATAAGGACAGTGGAGTGAAAACTGCTGGTCTAGCATTCCGGATCATATTGTTTGGGGGTGCTGGGGGCTGAGGAGGAAGTGGTGGGCTAGGAGCAGCCCGTGGTCGCCCTGAGTTTATACATCCCGGTGCAACATATGATCTGGAGTGCTGACCAACCCTTCTCAAGCCAGAACACCTGAGATGTACCCACTCCAAACAGCAACTACACTCCACTGACCTGGCATTCGAACCAATTCGTTGGCCGCAAACACTACAAAACCAAACCTCTGGGCCTGGATTTGTTTCAATGCCGGCGCGAATTAATACAATTGAGAGGAGGCGCGCCGAGATGTAATGCTCCCAATATGACGAAAAACACATAACTCGAATCCACACATATACACAGACAAACACAACCTTCCTGCATCCAACCTTCAAGGCTCTTGCCAGGGAGGCAAATGGTTTGGCCACTTTTGGCCGTTTCCACGTAGAAAACAGGTGCGGTCCGCCCCGTAGAGGCAGTTGCCGTAGGACCATTTGTCGATATGCTCTTTTGATTTTTGCGGTTGTCGTTATCGTTTGATATTCGAGTGAAATTCCTGAATTCAGTGGTCGGCCGGATTATCGTCGTCGTCGTCGTAGATTGTCTTGTTCGTCTGGTTCGACTGGCAGCAGCGGTTGGGAAGTTTGGTCGAGTATACGAGTACGTTATGCCGGAATAAAACCCAATGTTATTCCATTCGATTATATTCTATTCGGCCATCCGTACTTCTGTTGTTGTCGTTTTAGCGGCACAAACGGAGAAACATTTCAAATAGTCGCACATAGGTCATTCAAAGATGGTGGGCACCCCGTCCTCGAGGTCGAGATTTAAAAAGAAGGCTGCTTCAATTGGCTGCAGCCATAACGCAAGAGGTGTTAATTGCTTGGGAGCAGCCGGACAATCGAAAATGTGGTCCACATGATTCCGACTGCTTTCGCAGGCCGGGCATGTGTTGGCGATTTCACTATCTATGCCTGATAGATTGGAGTTTAATCGCGGGCACCATTCGAATCGGAGTTGAGCCAAGGTAGTTCGGGTGGCTCTTGGTAGTAGTTTTTCATCATGAGACATGGTTTGGTTTGGTGCCCAATTCGCGATTTTTCGCGAGAGTACAAGCAGCCTTGAGAACTTCTTGTGTGTGGATGTTTGCAATAGCCGCCCTGTAGTCGGAGTTATCGAACTTTTTTATATTGCTGGACTTCACGCTCTTTGTCCCTGATTTAGCGTCTAATTCGATTAGCGGAATAGGTGTTTTGTCCATAAGTCGGCTGTTCAGGTGATTAGTTCGATAACATCCGACTAAATATTGCTTGGTAAGAATCTCATTATGACTCCTCAGCTCAAAGTCATCATCTTTGACTTATGATGTAGGTGGTCCTGTGGAGACATCTATACACAGCCAATGACTGTGCGTAGTGCTGCATTTTGACAGGTCTGTATTTGCCTCCAATTAGTGTTGCAGAGACCATTTGTCTACGTCGGTGCTGCATAATTGATTAAGGGGCGACCGATGGCTTTGTACGTAGCCAATAGCGTTTCTCTATCTGTACCCCATGCACTACCGGCAAGAGCTTTAAGAATTTTGTTTCTGCTCCTAAGTTTGGCACAGATGTTTTCAGCATAGGTGTTGAATTTGCCGGTGTTGCCAAGGATATTGGGAGATCGTGTAGTTGGTATGATGTGGGTGTCGATATGGATCGGTAGTTGTGTCCTGGTTGAAGCTGGTGAACAATGTGGCGGAGGACTTGGGTGCTGATAGCTTCAGATTTTTGTTCACGAAGAAGGTATGGACAAGCACATTTCAGGAATGTCGTTGTCAGTTGCCATGATGGTACAGTCGTCGGCATAGGAAATGATTTAAAGTCCCATTAGTTGTGTGAGAAGTCCTGACATATAGAAGTTGAAAAGGGTGGGAGATAGAACTCCACGCCTTGTTTAATTTTTCTGAGCTTAGACCTCCCGTTTCTAAACTTGGTGCAGCACTGACGACCGGCAAGGCGGAGTGATTTTGCGGAGATCATTCAGCAGTAGCGTATGGTTAACTGTGTCAAACGCTTTTGATAGACCGAAACCTACAAGCTGGCATGGTTTCGTCTGGTTTAGTCCATCAAAAATGTTGGATGTGATAACATCAAAAGCGGAGGTATGCTGTGCATCTTTCGAAAACCATGTTGAAAGCTGGATGTGCTCTAGGTGTTTCGGCAATACTAGCGCCTCATGTTTTTTTGGCCACAGGAGACAGAAGCGTTATAGGACGGTATGACTCTCCAAGCATGTGGTATTTACCTGTTTTGGGTATGGGGGTAATGCGGCCAAAAAGTTTGATCATGCTTGGTGGCTTGGCATTTTTCATAAAATTTGCCTGTTTCGGTTGGACAATTGCTTATATAACTAAAACTACTAAGTTGCCTTAACCCCTTGTGGGGCATAGCGCGTCTACTACACCTACTCGCCATCGCGTACGGTTTCTGGCCATGTAACGTATTTGACCCCAGTTCTTTCTCAAAGACGCACATTCCTTATCCACAGATCTGCGCCACGTGATTTTAGGGCGTCCCCTTTGTCGTCCACGTTGTGATAAGGGGTTCCATCGCATAGCGAGACCAGCAATGCAGTTATCACCCTTCCGCAACGTATGGCCAATCCACTGCCACTTTCGTCTGCGAATCAATTCATCGATAGGTATTTGACCCGTACGCCGAAGAAGATCTTCATTCGAAATTCTTTCGGGCCAAAAAATTCTTAAGATTCGACGAAGACAGGTGTTAACGAAAGTTTGCAGCTTCTTGGTAACTGCAACGGAAACTTTCCAAGTGCTGCTGCCGTATAGGAGCACTGAAAGTATCAGGGAGCAAAACAGCCCCAGTTTGGTTTTAACACTGAGATAACTGCTTTGCCAGAGTTTGGACAACATGCCGAAGGAAGACTTGGCACGGTTAATGCGGCGAACGACATCTTGATCTGTGCCACCATCAATAGCAACAGTGCTACCTAAATAGACAAATTCGTCTACCTGTTCAACAAGTTGTCCATTGATACTTATGGGGAGAGTGGGATTCTCAGTCAGGCTAAGGATTTTGGTCTTGCTGGTATTAATCTTTAGCCCGACAACATTTGCCTTTCTCTCGAGAGAATCGAGAGAGAGAGCCATTTCACTCAGATCCATGATCTTATGCGAGAGTAGACAAATGTCATCAGCATAGTCCAAATGTTGTAAGTGGGATTTCAGAGTCCACTGGATGCCACGGTTACGTTCTTCTGGCAAAGCTACATGGAGCACATCACCAATCACCAAAAGAAACAGGATGGGTGATAAGATGCAACCCTGCCTGACACCGCTATGAACTTCGAAACCCTCAGACACCTTACCTTTATGGAGTACGCGACATTTTGCATCGACGTATTTTGCCCTAATTATAGCCACTATTTTCTCTGGAACACCCCTCTTGCGCAAGGCCGCCCAGATACATTCTCGGTTCACACTGTCGAAAGCCTTCTCAAAATCAACAAAGAGCATGTGCAACGGAGATCTATATTCGACGCATTGCTCAATTACAATCCGCAAGGTGTTGATGTGGTCCACGCAAGAAAACCCAGATCGAAACCCAGCCTGCTCTTCATCAATTTTGCTTTCTAAGTGGAGCTTGATTCTCTCCAAGATTATCCTAGCTATTATTTTGGCAACAGCAGGAAGCACACAAATACCCCTCCAATTATTGCATTCTGTAAGACTGCCCTTTTTTGGAAGTTTGACAATCAAACCATCCTTCCATTCAGTGGGAAAAGATTCTATATCCCACGCTCTACCAATAAGAGGGTGCAACAACTCCGCTGTTAAGCCCGGTGTTGCTTGGTAAAGTTCGGCTGGAATTCCATCGAGCCCGGCAGCCTTGCCACGTTTTAGTGCAATAATTGCGTCCACAATTTCTTGTTTCGTTGGGGGAGTTGATCGTATACCTACGTTCTGACGGGAAGCTAAATTATCAATATGAGGGGGGACTTCGCCATCAGTCACTCGATTTAAAACTACAGCGAAGTGCTCTTTCCATCGCCTCAACTGATCGTCGGTATGGATAAGTAGCCTTCCATCACAATCTTTCACCGGGTGTTGATAGGAGCTACGGCCACCTTTACACTCCTTGATGACATTGTAAACGGTATTTAAATCATTATTCCGTGCAGCTTCCTCTGCCGTAGCAAGAAGAGAGTTGGTATACACTCTTTTGTCACGGCGTACACTACGTCGGACTTCCCGAGCTTTCGAACGGTACAGGAGCTCAATGTTGTTACGATTCTCGTCTGTTGCCGACGCTAGACTCACCCTAAGCTCTTTCCGTTCGACAATCCGCTGCCATGTTGCGTCCGACATCCAAGGCTTTGGCCGGGAGGCCGGATTTGGCCCAAGAACGGTCTCAGCGCTCTCCAGGTACGCATTTTTTATTACATCCCAATGAGCATTTAAGTCATCAACTGGGTGACTAATAATTACAGATGTTTTCTGCGCAAGGTGATCGTTAAACTGTTGAGCTACAGCTGGATGTTTTAATTTAGCGGTGTCGAACTTACGATGCCGGGACGAAGAATCACGCCGAGATTGCACGGAAGCAATCCGCAAACGAACATTTGCAACCATCAGATGGTGGTCTCTTCCCATACCTGCGTCAGCACCTCTCTTATTACGGACATCCAGAAGGCAACTTCTAAATCTGCTAGAAATGGCAAAATGGTCGATTTGATTCTCTGTTCGGTATCGATCAACAGACGTCCAGGTGATATTATGGCAATTCTTATGCTCGAACATAGTTCCACCAATGACGAGGCGGTGGTAGCTACAGAACTCTACAAACCTCTCACCGTTATCGTTCCGGTTACCCAGACCGTGTCTCCCCATCACGTGTCTCAGTCCATCGTTATCGGCACCAACCTTAGCATTTAAATCTCCCATCACCACTACCATGTCGCCCTTAGGTGTTTTACACTGGATGGTGTTCAATTGTTCGTAAAAAGAGTCCTTCGCTTCGGCGCTTTTAGGTTCAGTTGGAGCGTAACATTGAATTATTGTAATGTTTCTCATTTTAGTACGGAACCTGGCGGTCATAATTCTATCAGAAACTGGTTCCCAACTAATCAGACTGCTATGAGCTGCTCTGGTTAATAAGAGCCCAACGCCTGATTCCCGAGAACTGCCAGAAGCTTTTCCGGAATACAATAATACCGTGCTACGAGTAGGAGAAAAATATTCCCCACTATTCAACCATCTAATTTCGCTCAGACCCAAGATGTTGAGTTTGTATCGTCTAAACTCACTCTCTATTTGAAGAAATCGTGCGTTTTGTGGGCCCTCTGAACCATTGTCCAAGAGAGTACACACGTTCCAGAATCCAATCTTTGTCATTGTGCGAAAGCCGTAAGTCGTAACCGGTAAGTCAGTCCTAGTCCGAGGCCTAGTAGACGTTTCGTTAGCATAAATAATTTTCAGATGCGCAAGTTGCTGGCATACACATCCTATCCTTTAAGTCGCCTTATACGACAAGCCAGGAACACTGAGGTTTATTCTGCCCCCACACCACAGGGGTTTTACTCGGATAATGCGGGAAAGTAACGCCCCGTAGAGGACATAGGAATTGGCTTGAGCCGTTCAACCTATGAGCCCCCTCCTGCATAGCTAAGGGTCCGCAGTTATGCCACAACTGAAAAAGATATAGGAGTCGGCCAGGGCCTTTTAACCTATATCTCTTCCCTTACGGGCATATATAACTAAAAGCTTAAAATTAATTTTGTGAGTCGTCCTTTGCAGTTTGCTGTTTGACGATTCCGATTTTTGTTGCGTACTATTATTAAACATAAAATGAGCTTTAAACAATAAAAGAATCTAATCATAACTTTTTGTTAAATATGCAATTCAAACAAATTATTTCTATTAAAAGAGAACAAAAAAATTGTGCAATAAACTTTTATTTCAACTTAAATTGTTTTTTTTTGTGCTTCTTTTATATTTAAATCCATACCTTTAAAATCCAATTTGCGTTATTAATTAAGAGAACAAATAACAATCCTTGTTCACCGTTTATTATTCTTTGATTGGTTTTGTATTTTGTTAATTTCTTTTTGTTCAGTGGATTTTATTTGTGTGTTGCGAATAAACATTGCTATTCTAACGGCATAACTCTTAATAACCCTACAACGAACATTGTATGTATCACTCTATAAAATGTGTATAATTTTGTAACAATTATTCGAAAGGGTTTAATAAAATATTCTCTCTATACCCGCCATTATCTATGTACATATACGTTTTTCGCTCACAAAATCTCTTTACAGGAAAAAGGTGGTCATCTTGTTTTTGTGTATAATTTCGTGTCATCATTCGGGGAGTTATAGCGTAGTCACTTATGTAGCCTTTATCTGGATTAAAATAGTGCATAGTAATGAACAAAAGCAATTAGAAAACAAAAACTCATTCAAGTAAAGTATCTATGAATCAAGTATTACCTACAATAATATAATTATTGTCTAAGATTTTGTTAAAGTAGAACTAGAACTGTAATCTATATAAAAACTTAATATGCATCCATAAGTGTTATAATACGAAAACGTGACCTGATTATGTTAACCGAAAAAACACTGTTAATTCTAATAGTTCTTCCATGTATAGGTATAACTAAGCTCAGTCTTAAGTGTCAGTGAATTGAAGAACTATTCACGTTAAATGTATCCTTGTGTTTCAACATGTTTAGATTCAATGTGTATGTTCCTGATCATATTTCCGTCTGTCATTTGACTCTACTCATCTCTACTATCTACTTTCCTTTTACTTGAAAAGGCTGCTGCATATTTTGTTCTACCATTTTCTTTATTTATAGGCTGTATCCATGGTTGCTAATTGGCGGCTCGCCAAAAAACTCTTATACCAGTTTGTACAGTACCAGTTTGTACAGTCAAGTGATACTACCACACAAATGGACTATCGAAAAGTGAAGCTCTCTCGGTTCTTCTTCTCTTTCTATCCGTACATATACACTCCCTGCCTGAAATTTGAAGGCATCATAAGAAGAAGACCAAAAAATACAAGAAATTGAACATATATAATAAACTTATTTTAAACCGTTATTTATTTGGTAATGAAAGATATTTTTTACCGTGTTGCATGACTATAGCCGCACCTAAGGAGAATACGGAAAGAATAAGGCCTCCCCTATTCGGAATAAGTGCAAACAGTCTATTAGGCATAATATAATGCCCACCAAGTTCGCTCTCAGCTGATCTGTATTTTCGCCCGCTCATCGATTACAGATTCCTTAGTGCGGCCACAAACGGAATCCAGCGAAACTCCATACAAAAAAAAAATGACACTTGCCCAGCTGTCATTTTTTTTATAAAGAGTTTCATTGGATTCCGGATTCCGTGTTTTGCCGCCCTTAAGATGTAAAACTCCTTCGTACTGTCGATTTTCTCCAAAGCTTCTGCATCGGATTTCGATCGGGAGAACACGAGGGCCATTTTCTTAAATTAATATTTTTTTATGAAATCCAATTTTTCGTGATGTGTGCTCGTTGCTCGATCCCGGTTCTCAAAACAAAAAAAAACAGAGAAGTTCAAGGATGCATGACTTTGATGTCATTCGGGTGCTTGGGGAAGCACCCCTTGAAGGGAAATGATCCCAACATAATAAAGGAACCGCCTCCAAAATTTATTTTAGGGAAATATCGGGGTTCCTTCTGCAAGCTCCTCCAATATAGTACAGTATTTAAAGACACAAAACGGCCGTTTACTTAAAAAAAATACGTAATGGCTGAAATTTGCTGGAGATTTTAGGGGATATGTCTTTTATCTAAACCTGAGTTTTCGTATTCGTGGGGGTGGGGGAAGTTGGAGTATATTGCAGTGGCGTGCGGTCCTGAGAAGCGATGGAAGCAGTGCTTCCCTATCTTTCATTTGCTTATATACCTACATAAAAACACGAAGTACAATTTAATAAGAAATTCAACAAAAATCATATTTTTCAGCAAAAATTAAAAACTTCTAGGGTTAATTTTATAATATGTCAACGTAAACGAAAAAAAATATTCTAGGGTTAACGAATTTAACGTAAACATCAACCAAGTACTCGTCAACATGTGCCGCTTCACGAAGAAGCGCAAAACTTGGTCGTTTCTGGTATCCATAGAAAAATGTTCGGCTGCTGAATTTTCGTTTTTCGTCGTGACAGTTTTGGCATGCAAGTTTGGATTGCCGGGAAGCGCAACGAACTTGCGCATAAAATGCTTTGCTTCAAATTGCTGTATCATGTTGCTCGTAGGTAGAGTGAGCGAGTTTCAAGTTTTGCAAAGCAAAATACACTCTGCTCTTCTTGATCTCTTCTTCGATCCATTTAGCAACATTGTTGCTGCAAATATTTTCAAGAAAGAAAACGTAAGCGTCATTTTCGATATGGATTGTTGTGTGTTCGTTGTGAGAAGTTCGTGATACAGGAAAGTTTTATTGATTTTCGAGAGTACCGGTGAGTTACTAACATATTGTGCGTTTCTGAATTTTGTTTTGGTTCGGGATTGTTCAAATTTTCGCGTGTCACTTATAGTGTTGTGCAGAGAACTAGACGACGACATAAATGTATTCTGTATTTCTTTACATGCAGATATACAGGGTGTCCGGAAACTGCCGCATAAACGCAGATTGTGATTCCCCAAATGATTTCCAGCAAAAAGTTGTACGAAACACCCCCAAATCTTAAGCCATTTGCTGCCACAGGCATTTGAAGATTTTTGAAAAAATCATTTTCTTGTACGACTTAAACCTCAATATCTCCAAAACAAGACTAGTTCAAGTTGCGAAATAATATGATTATTACAGCCAACAAGTTTACCAAAATAATACAACTAACCATAATAAAATCTCATAAGAGGTTTGGTTTTTACAGAGCTTCGAAATAAAATGTATATATATTTTCCCATCTCAATTTTCTCCAACTTCTGCCAAGGTGAGGTGCTTGTACGATTCTTTTAAAAATTGGCGCATAGTCTTATGATCACATCTTTTTATTCTAGAACAATTATTTCTAACAGTTTTAATGCCTTAAGTGCCGAAAACTAGGGTTAATTTTAGCTTGATTTCAATTCAATTCAAACTGCCTTTAATGCGTTAAAACTGGAGCTAGAGTAAAATGATGTAAGAAAGATATGATCGTTCGACTATGCGCCAATTTTTAAAAGAATCGTATAAGCACCTCACCCTCGCAGAAGTTGAAGATAATTGAGATGGAAAACTAGATTATTTTTCGGTCAAATCACAAAAATTTGACTTGGAAGCTCAGTAACAACCAAACCGCTTGTCCGATTTTAGTGCGGTTAGTTTTATCTTTTGTGGTCTGGCTGGTCTAGCGGTTAGTGCGCGCACCTTCGGTGCACAGGGTCATGAGTTCGAATCTCACCGTGTTCCATGGTGTTTTTCGAACTCACGAGCTTGTGACGGACTATGATCTCACTCAGATGTTAAACGAGTACCCATTTATGGGGATAAATAACACTGCTGAGCGTGATGCTGATCTCATTACCTCAATAAAAAGCAGATAAGATCTTGGAAATAGGATGTCACTAACGCATCCTGCGGCCTTAATTCAATGTTGGATTGTCGCGCCTGTTATTTATTTTTTATTTAGTTTTATCTTTTAAGTAAATTTGTTGACCATAATGCGTATATGCGGCACCGGACACCCTGAATAAAGCGCTTCCCATACATAAATGTTCACCGCACGCCACTGGTATATTGCCTACTTATAGGCAAATTTTGCATTTTTCGTTAATATCATTCTTACTGTTGACCCTACAGTAAAGTGATGTATAGGAGTTTTGTTTCTAATCAAATTATCTATCCTACGGTACCTTTACTAATTTCATCGGTCAAATAGTTCCGTTATAGTGACCAGTTAAAAGTCAAAATAGTACCAATAATGGGAATATTTTGCTTAATTAAAGCATATGACTGAAATTCGGTGGAGTCGTTAAGGGATGCGTTATAAATCTATATCTGAAGTTACGTATATATCAGGGGGGTAGTTATAGTAAATTGCCTACTTATAGGCTAAATTTATTTTTTGCTTGAGAAGAGTTATTTCGTGTGCCTGTAAAACTGGTTGTGGAAAAGCATGGGGGTGTCGGAAAGACCTTTCTACTCTTACCGAAAACGACGACTTCCTCCATAACGATGGGCTTTTTTCATCGAACCCAGAAGGATACGAAGCTGGTCACAATTGTAGCGCAAGCAATAATGATTCCGGAAGAGAGAAAAAAAATCAATCTAAGAAACCAAAGTTGAGGTGGTCATATATTTCTGTTGTTGCATCAATAAAACTCCAGTGACTATGTGATGAAATTAATTTTTTTAACGATCCCTGCGACTGCGCTAATCGGGTTAGTTTGATTTTGGTCTCGTTTAAGAGATAATAATTCAATCAGCAAGAACACACATTTATACAACTTGATATAGCGAAGTTTTTAGCAATCACTGAATGCGCATTTAAATAGGAAATTTACCCCAACTTCCTCCATCCCCACTAATACGATAACTCAGTTTTAGACAAAAGATTCGTCTCTTAACATCTACATCAAATTTGAGCCATCACGTTTTTTTAAAGAAAATATCCATTTATTGTACTGCTTTGATCCTTGACCGGTAACTACAACGGGTTTACTTGACCTATGATATTGATTAAGGTACCGGTGAATGGATTATTTGATTGGAAAGAAAACCCTTACCATTTTACTTTAGGGTCAACAATAAGAATGATATTAACCAAAAACGCAAATTTAACCTATAAGTAGGCAATGTACTATAACAATCGCCTCCCATAAATACGAAAACTCAGATATAGCTTTCGGACGTATCCCTTAAAATCTCCACCAAATTTCAGTCGTTACATGTTTTACTTAAGCAAAATATTCTCATTAGTGCTATTTTGCCCTTTAATTTAACCGGTCTTTATAACGGAGCTATTTGGCCTACGATATTCACTTAGGTACCGTTGAATAGGCAATTCGATTAGAAACAAAACTTCTATACATCACATTACTGTAGGAATACCAGTAAGAATGCTATTAAGGAAAAACGCAAAATTCGCCCATAAGTAGGCAAATAACTATAACTTCCCCCACTCCCGAAAATACGAAAACTCCGATTTAGACTTAGGTGACGTTGCTTAACATCTCCAAAAAATTTCAGCCATTACGCGTTTCACATAAGCAAAATATTCTCATTATTAGTGCCAGTTTGCCCTTTACCCGGTCACTATAACGGAACTATTTGGCCTACGATATTGATTTAGGTACGGTTGAATAGACAATTCGATTAGAAACAAAACTTCCACACATCACTTTACTGTAGGAACAACAGTAAGAATGGTATTAAGGAAAAAAGCAAAATTCCCCTATAAGTAGGCAAATTACAATAACTTCCCCCACTCCCACAAATACGAAAACTCAGATTTAGACTAAGGGCACGTTGTCTAACATCTCCACCAAACTTCAGCCATTACGTATTTTTTTTAAGTAAAATATACCCGATTACTGTACTAATAGCAAACAAATTCATCTGGACCATCAAGATTCATTTTTTTTTTCATTTGAAAAAATTACCTAAAAAAGAAAGAAAACCAGCGAAGGTTAGGTTAGGTAAAGGGGTCGCTAAGTAATCAAACACTTAGCACACTTAGACCAAAAATAGGTCCATTGTGATACCACCGACTGAAACGTCCGTACAGTTGACGCCTAAGCCGAGAACCAGCCCGTGCTGGCAATATATTTGTTGACCAATAGTGGGCTCACATCACGCAGGTCATCTGTATCATAAAAATACATTGAGCCAAGAAAACGTCTACGTTTCTCGGCCAGGGCCGGGCAATGACAGAGAAAATGATGTACACTTTCTTCCTCTTCTTCGTCATCGCAACTGCGACAGAAGTCGTTATGGGGAATTTTGAGCCTCCTGGCGTGCTCCCCGATAGGCCAGTGTCCCGTTATGGTCCCGACAACCTTGCCGATATGTTTCCTGTCTATTGACAGAAGAATAATAGACCTGGCTGCGTCAAGTCGTGGCCAAATCAATCTTGTTGTAGTACATGTAGTACCGCTAAACCATCTTGCATTAGCTCTGTGCATCGCGGTTTTTTGTATTGCCAGTTTACAAGAAGCGATTAGGGCTTTCAACTTGTTTCGGTCGGCGTCTAAGGCTATAGAAGTCGCATTACGAGCGAGACGGTCCGCATTAAAGTTCCCTTCAAATCCACTGTGACTGGGTATCCAGCAGAAAACGATGTTGAAAAATTGACCCATCACTCTTAGAGCTGAGCGGCAACTATCAACAGTTTTGGATGTAGTCAGGACAGATTCGAGTGATCGGATTGCCGCCTGACTGTCAGTGTATATGATAACATCCCTCATCGTGACTATATGATTTTCCAACCAGGTTAGGACTTCCATAATTGCAGAAATTTCCGCTTGAAGGACACTACAGTGGCCAGGTAGACAGTGTGTCAAGTTAATGTCCAGTCCGTCTGAGTGGACTCCAATACCGACTCTTTCATACGTCTTAGAACCATCAGTGTAAAAAATCAACGACCCCGTAGCCAGGGGTGTATTGTTATTCCAGTGATCCCTCGACGGAATTAGACAAACATAGTTTATGTCAAAAGCATACTTGGGACTAGTGTAGTCAGTCTCAGACGGGAGGTTAAAATTTTGTAGAATCGTTGAGTGACCGTTCTCCAGGGATTGCCACTGACTTGTTTCACGTAAGCGTAGTGCCGTGTTAGCAGCCATTTGTTGGCCGAATAGATCTAGCGGTAGCAGATTGAGCACAGCGTCAAGGCCAGCGGAAGGAGTAGTTCGAAGTGCTCCAGTTATGACAATAGAAGCCATTCTTTGTACTTTCGTCAGCAAGTTATAATAAGTTGTTTTACTGAGTGCCGACCACCATACGCATACACCGTACAGTAGAATGGGTCGTACGATAGCAATGTAGATCCAATGCAATGTTTTTGGTTGCAGGCCCCAACTTTTTCCTATTGCTTTCCTGCACGAATAGAGTGCTATAGTTGCTTTATTTACCCTCTCTTGAATGTTAGGTTTCCAGCTAAGGTTCCTATCGAACAACAGTCCAAGGAATTTAGCCTTTTCAGCAAAAGTAAGTTGCCTATCCAGCGAAAATGGAAGAAGAAATTCTGGTAAAAGTAAAATAAGCTCCTTCCAATTTTTCTAGCAAAATACATACATTCGGGCTTTTAGAGAAATGCAACGCTCCTTTAAATAAGTTCAATGATTTGTATTTACAGTCGAACTTCCCTAAACGGACACTTCTAATAACCGGACATTTCTCATAAACGGCCACAACGTTTTTCCACATATTTCACTAGGAAAATGACTTCTGAAAGCCGGACACTCTCATAACCGGACACGGACAGTACTTTCATACCCGTTCTGAACAAGCGAGTCTCTAATAAACGGAGAATTCCAAAGAAAAAAAAAACAAATTCTTACATTACAGAATTGTATTTCGGGCAAAGAGTTTTGCGATTACTGGAAAATGGGCCACTCGCGCATTAAGCACGCAAAACCCAATGTAGGGGAAAAGTAAACTGATAACGACTGCAGTTCCTTTTTATCTCTCGGTTCGTGTTCGCCCTTTTCCTAGAAATTATCGCGTAAATTCAATTTATGTTGCGGAGTTTAATCGTGCAATTTTCTATTCTTTTTAAACAAGTGTCAAACAATTTTGCGAATTGAAGAAAAATGGCAAGTCACATCAGAATTCAGGTACAAAAAAATGGTGTGCTCGTTCTCGAAAAAAATGCGTTAGAAAAACATGTGGAAACGACGAAAACGTTTATAAAAGATATTTTGAAAAAGTGTAAAGAGCACAGGAATGAAATGACTAAAAATTATGCGCGAACCCGTCGAGACTAGAAATTTGTATCCCAGTTTTTAAATGGATTCGCTGATCGTATTTTAAATCTGTTTTATAAAATGTTATACCTTCGTGAACTATTCTCATAAGCGGACACTTCCAATAAGCGGACACTCTTTCCCCAATGGTGTCCGCTTATGGGAAGTTCGACTGTATATTGCATTTGATAAAGACGAACAGAAAAAAATAAACCGGAAAAGAAGTACGGCTATATTTATGACATGGTCGAAAACTTCTTGTGGTTTAACCAATTTGAATGTAAAAGTCGGCAAACATTATTCAATCGATTGGAAAATCAAAGCTCATTTCTGTGGAGAAAGCTCATTTTTTAGGTTCCATTACCGAATTCGCTAGAGAAAATGAGCTTTGATCGTTCAATCGATTGAATAATATATGCCGACTCTTAGATTCAGCAGGTTAAAAGTTAACTCTTTACTCTTTTAAATATGTTATTAGTAGAGGTACGGAAATTTCGTTTTTACGAAATAGATGCGAATTTCGGCGAAAATCGCCGATTTATTCCAATAAATGCGAAATGTTATAATTTGTACTTTTTCGACAGAAATGTCTATTTTTGTACGATAAAGTGAATTTTTGAAGAAAATTGTTCATCTCAGATTGATTTTTCAGAAGTTCTCCGTTAATGAAAAGAGAGAAATTGGTAAATGTAGAGAGTTCGCTGAATCACGAGAACAATGGCTGGCCGAACACAGGGACGTAGCCAGGGGAGGGGTCCATGGGGTCCGGACCCCTCCCGAAATGTTTGGAAAAATAATCGAAATTTCCGTAATGAAAAAATGAAATTTGAAACAAAGCACCTCATTTTAATTCAGCTATTGTTATCAGTATGTGTTTCTAGACATCAATACCCAGTCACTTAAATGGCAATCGATTTTTCGTTTCAACACGTAATGGCTTAAATCAATACTAAGTGATCCACTGATCAGTTTATTTATCGATTTATTAGTTATGTTAGTGGAGTTGCTAGAAGATACTCCGAAAAGACTACTAATACTTTGTGTATAAAATGAATACTCATCCAGAAAGGAGTTCACTTTGTATTTATTGGAAATATTTGCAAATATTCCTTAGTGATAAAAATGTTCCACTTACAAGGATACTGAGTGTTGCTACGGAATCATTGCGGCACGCACTTCAGCCACACACTGCCTGGTTTCTGAGCGTTGCAATATAACCGTTGCACCTAGCCTTCAGTGCTCCTGCATAGAAATATAGTCATGTAAAAATTGCATTGACATGGCATCAACTCCTCAAGGAGTTAGGGCAAAACAAGAGATAGGAGCCAGCCTCAGCCGCGTCACAGTCCGAATTTAGTAAGAGCTATGAAATATTGGCGGTGGCATATTTGGTGTTTGACACACTGATTTTCGAATGACGGAAATGCATCATTATTACACAAATTCCAAACTATAACATTGACACACATATCTTCGAATGACGCAAATACGTTATTATGACGAAAATTTACCATCATTAGCACGAATTCCAAATTACACATTTGGACCTTCATTTTCTCAATAATGACAGGGGACGCCATCTGTTACAAAAATGAAGAACAAGAATTTTTGCAAAAATATTAAATTTGTTATCAATCTTTACACGTTTCTATTCAAATTCTTCAAGAAGTGTGCCTTTAAATTATTGAACAGAATATTCATCAAAATATCGCTGTTGTTAGGGACATTTTCATCATTTACACAAACGTCAAAAGTAAATGACGAATTCTAATGACGAAAACATATGTGTCACCTCAATTTCGAACTTTCATCATTATGACGGATTATCGTCATTTTGATTTGGATATGTGTGAAGCTTGTTATGCATTTGGACCATCATTTGATTAATAATGACATCTGTTGTAAAATTGAAGAACATGAATTTTTCCAAAAATTTTTATCAATCTATACACATATCTATTCAAATTCTTTAAGAAAAGTGTGTCTTCAAATAATAATTGAACAGAATATTCATCAAAATTCCGCTATTGTACGGGACATTTTCACCATTCACGCACACACGTCAAAACTAAATGACGATTTCCAATGATGAAAACATATGTGTTACCCCGAATTCGACCTTTCATAATCTGATGGATTATCGTCATAATGATTTTGCTATCTCTCTAGGCCCTTATGGTCCAATCGACGAGCTGAGCCCTTGGAGGAGTCACGTGTGTGGGTCGAATTCAAGCTAAACATAGTAATAAAAAAAAAAAACAAATAATGCAGGGCAACTCATCGAAAGTTTAAGAGTGAAAACCGTTTCCAACTAAATTTATAAAAAAAAATATTAACTGAAAATGTACCCAGACAATATTTGAATGAGGGAGGACCCCAAGTACCCCTCCCCTGGCTACGTCCCTGGGTGGAGTCGTCGGTAGAGTGAAAAGTACCCATTTACAGAAATCGCTCCAGAGTTGGTTGGTATTCAGTTGGCCGTGAATGCACTTATTGCAAAACTGGCCGTCCAACATACCCCCAATTCTTAACACTTTAGCTGCCACAGGCATTAGACGATTTTTGAAAAAAATGGAATGGTTTGGTTTTTACAGAACTTCAAAGTCAAATTTTTGTGATTTGAACCAAAAACAATATATTTTGTCATCTCAATTTTCTCCAACTTCTGCCAGGGTGAGGTGCTCGTACGATTCTTTTACAGGCCTTATACATCTGCAACTTGGTTGCCAACCTAGGTTGCAGGTACCTTACTACACACTTGTAAAATTCCGGCAACCACGCCATTCACGTTCTTGCAACCTGGTACTGCAACCTGCAACATGCCTACAAATCACTTATTTTCCGTTTTTTTTTTTTTGCGTGTTGCCAACTTAGGTTGGCAACCAAATTGCAGGTGTATAAGGGCTGTTACGATCATACCTTTCTTACATCATTTTATTGTAGCTCCATTATTTCTAACAGTTTTCATGATTTATGTGCAGAAAACTAGGGTTAATTTGTTGGTTGTAATAATCATCTTATTTTGCTGTTGTATCTAGTCTTTGAAGTTTAAGTTGTGCAATCAAATGATTTTTTCAAAAACATTCAAATGACTGTATCAGCTAAAGGGCTAAGAATTGGGGGTATGTTCAGTACAACTTTTTTGCTGGAAATCACCGGAGGAATCACAATCCGGTGCGTTTATGCGGCAGTTTTCGGACACCCGGATATAAAAAAGTCGGAGTGGATTAGTAAATTAGGTCGGTCTTTCTGTAGGTAAGTATTGTCCATACCTTTCTCAACCTTTTCTAATGCCAGATTTGTTTTTTTTTTATACTTGTCATATGCAAAAAAATTAGTTAAACAAAGAAAATGCGGCTTGTCGTCACGATGTGAACCTTTTTATATGTAATTAACAATTTACGTTTTGCTAAGAAATCTTTTGTGAATTAGTTTTCAGGAAGAAATTTTAGAAATAGTATGAACGCAATTTAAAGTATATTATAGGAAAGTATAAACCGCTTTTCAGTCACACACCCAAAATATATTAACGTGCCCGTTAAAAGGTGTGTTTTGCTATGAAAGAAAAACATCCACACAGCTTAAATTCTTAATATATCGCACTAACGATTTAACTGTTTAAAAATCATAATGCAATAGCGACATAATCGTTTATTCGACAACGTTGTTCGTTGCACTAGAATGTCATTATTTAGAAGAGTCATCAATAACGTACTTTTATCTTCAAACTACAACGGCTTAATTGCGCCAGCTTATTAACATTCAAATGCTTTAGATTTTAATCACCTAAACTACAAATTCAAATTCTGCCATGTACATACAATCTTTCGCTTCTTCTACGTCTCGTTACCATAAACTTGACACACAACACATAGTCGACTCTTTCGAAAATTCACCATTATTACACCATTTCAGTAGAACTCATTATAGAAATGCCCAAAGAGAAGACTCTGGAAGAAAAGCTGCGATTTTTGCAATCTCAAGTTCGCATCGGTGGCCGCGGAAGTGTACGTCGTAAGAAGAAGATTGTCCATCAAACCATCACAACGGATGATAAGAAATTGCAAGGTGCCTTGAAAAAGTTGAATGTCAGTACGATACCGGAATGTGACGAGGTCAATATGTTTAAGGACGATTTGAGTGTAATACACTTTAAGCGTCCCAGGGTTCAAGCGTCGACAAATGCCAGTTTGTTTGCCATCAGTGGTCACGGAGATACAAAAATGGTATGTTTAAATAAATAAATAAAAGTTGAACACTATTTGTCATGACAAGGTTTTTTTTTAAATTGACCGTTTTTTTTCGTTGCCCTTCTTTATTTTCAAAATTACTTTTAATTACCCCGTAGTTGTCCTATGGAGATTCTAGTGCTATTTAATTTAACTAATTTAATTTAGTTGTACCCGTATGTATCATATTTTCCTTTTTTTTTCGAAAAAAAAATTCTGATCTGAAATACCAGCTTTTTGTTAGAAACTCTTATTTAAATCAAACACTGTATTTCATATTTTCATATTTTTCTTTTTATTAAGATATCTTTCTTTCTTAAGCTCAGCTCAAGAACTAAACTATAGCCCTTTCATAAACTTATAACCATGCAGGAAAATATCTAAGTACCGATGATATAGTATGCATCTTAAACTATGCAATATAGTTTACGACTCGATCAATACGTTGCATTGTATCTTAATACATACAATCATACAAAGAACGATTTAATTTTTGTTTAGAATCTTAAGTGGCTGTGGATGCAATTTTTTTACTATCATAAATATCGTAAATATCCAACACTTTTTCCCGTCTTGTTCATGACATTAATTATTATTATTTCTAATAGTTTTATGAACAAAACGAAACTGTTATCTTCTATGAAGTCCTCTGTTATACTTTCATTTTAGGTGGCAGATATGCTTCCCGGACTGCTACCCCAACTGAGCGACGAAACTAGGGTTCAATTACGCCGAGTAGCGAATCTAGCTAACGGTAACGCAATGGACAATAATCTTGCAGAAGACGATGACAATATACCGATGCTGGTGGACAATTTCGAGGAAGCATCTAAAACTGGAATAAATCAAGAAACTGCCTATGCTACTATTATCAACGACAAATCGACTGAACTTCTTCTTGATGATCACGACCATCTGGAAAACAGAACTAATGAAACTATTGACACAAAGGGTAAAGGGTCAAATGGTAATAAAAAGAAACAATCACCAGAGAAAAAGAAACAAAATATTATCAGAAAGGAGACCGCTGTATAATATTAACTAAGGACACAGAATCAAGCATTTACAAAATATTATATCGACATTTTTTGTTTTGTATTTTTTTCCTAGTTCTATAAATGCAACGACACTTTTCTTTATTCTTCGTTGCCGATGCCAGTGGCTTTGACCCGTAGCCCATTTGCCCATACGTCTTCTGAATAGCTCCCCTATCTTACTAAACTGTATAGAAAAATTATCTGTTTTACATTTTCTTTAAAATATCGAAAATAGGTTTTTGAGGATACAATTTTGTGTTTAAAAGATCCTTATTTGAAGAAAAAAATGTTATACATATGTTCAAATAAAAATAAACGTTTGCTATATTGATGGATGTTTGCTTGCATGCTATTTAGGACCCATTCTGCGGAGCTATTATCGCAGTTTAAGAAAACATGCGATTTGTAAATAGTTAAATGTTTATACAGGGTGTCCCATTCATGGTGGAGAATATTTTAGTGGTAGGTAGTGTGGCTCATTTGGGGAGAATTAATGTACAACGGGACTCCGTTATTTTTAACCGTTACAATGTAATAGCATTTTTTGTCAAAATGCCCGACTTGCTGATCTAAATCAACATTTGCCACACCACCAAACATTTCATCCGAGATATGACTTATCTTTCTGAAACAACATAAAATTTCCAATAAAACGACACCTCGTCCGTTACGAAGTTGCTCGTATCTTTGGGGCCTTAGAAAAAGCATAGTAACCCATGCCATGCGTTAGTCCAGAATGGCTATGTGATCACACAACCCATATGTGTTTGACTCCAAAATTTATTACACTACACTCCACGAAATAATTCAAACGTCAAAATATTGTCGATGCAATTATTAACCCTTCTGTCGTCGCCTACGAGCTATTATGCCTAAGATGTAGCTAAATTTTCTGTGAAATCAATCTTAATTTTTGAAGAGGTTTAATTTTGGATCTTGAAACAGTTTATATACTATGTCTTACGATGATGCGCCGTTTCGTTTCTTTAGACATAGTTTACATTTCGCCGAACGTTTGATCGCATTTGTGGCCGTAGGTTCCTTTGAAATATATATGGAAAGGGGTGGAAAATATTGTTGAACGATACTTTTCATCAAGATATAGTACCAATGGTCTGTCTGGATCTATACGCCAACAGAAGGGTTAAATATCACGTTGGCATTTTAAGAGAGTAATAAATATAACGCGTATTTTATATTCTCAATTGTCAACAAAAAATGGACGTTTGAATAAAATTTTCACGCATACTATGAACTGCAATAGTGTGAAAACGGTGCCATTTTTATTTTCTGATGGCCACTCTGGACTAACGCATGGCATGGGTTACTATGCATTTTCTAAGTTTGGGGCTTAGAGGAAGCATAGCGAGCATTGCATGCTTTAGTCCAGAGTGGCTATGTGATCACACAACCCGTTTGACTCCAAATGTATTACACAACACTCCACGAATTATTTCAAATGTCAATATATTGTCGATGCAATTATTAACCCTTCTGTCGCCGCCTACGAGCTATTATGCCTGAGGTATTCAGCTAAACCTCAGGCATTCTGTAAAATTAATTTTAGTTTTTGAAGAGGTCTAATTTTAGTTGTAGACACAGGGGGCCTACCATGTGATTCGAAACGAAAACGAAAGTCCCGGCACTTTTGTATTCGATTCGAAAGCAATTTGGTATCATGTAACTCGTTCGTTTCGAGTAATTGGTATTGCCTCATGAATTAGTCAAAATTCCCTTCATGTACAAGACCAGCGGTTCCCAATCTTTTTCAGCTCCTGCCCCCCTTGCGAGATCTGCTGATCGTGGCGCCCCCGGACAAAATATTGGCCAAAATCGAAAATAGATGCAAAAATTGCCATGGGCAAGGAATGCTTTTAATTTTGGACATAAATTCGGAATCCATTGTCGCAATTTAAATTGTTTGAACATTTTTTTTTGTTAGTACACCCCATATTTTGGAACAACTGGAGTTTTTAGGAAGTATTATTTAAATTTCATGATTTCTGCATCCTAAATTTCGTCGTAAGTTCCGTATTCGATCATCGACCGTATTTTTTGTATCAAAAATCATTCAAAGCTGGCTGATGCGGTTCATATCAGCCATATCAAGTAATTTTTTTCCTCTACCTAAAATATTCTCAGCGGTGTTCATCAAATGGATTTAATAGCAGAGAATTAATCGACGAAAATAATTTTTTTGCCATTTTGCAAGTTTGCAAGGAAACCATAATTAATTTATGGCAAGCAAATCATCATTTATTAATGGCATCAATATTAGAGTTGTGCTCGCGCCCCCCCTTCCTTGATCGTCACGCCTCCCTAGGGGGGCGTGCCCCCTAGTTTGGGAATCACTGTACTAGACTGAATCTGACAGTTGTCAGAATGGAGGTTCACGACATGGGAGAGCTATATATCTCCTCCGCCTATATGGCCCATGGAAGGCCAGCACCACCGGAAGAGCTGGAGCTGCTGGTATCTTCCACAACTTGCAGAAAGTCAACCCTACAGATAGGATGCTACACTAACGAACGACACACATTGTGGGGTAGTACTGAAATAAATGAAAGAGGTGAGTCGCTTGTTGATTTTATCCTAAATACTAACCTTACAGTGTGCAATACGGGAGACCATCCAACCTTGGTTTTTTCGAGTTCGGATAATTACGCGGGATGGGAAAGGTCCTAGATCTAACGCTCCTGTCAGACAACGATAAATTTAAGGTAGAACAATAACTGGATACTCTTTAACATTAATGTCTCCAGGGAGATGCCGCAACCTTACAGAAATCCTAAGGCGACAGACTGGAAGAAGTTCCAGCAGATTTTTAGATCAAAACTCTCAACTGCGACAAACCCCTCGATCAGCTCCGTGGAGGAGCTGGTTAAAAGTCATTGGAAAAATCTTTGGAAGTAGCGTTCAAGGGTTCTTGTCCAATGAAAAGGAGTAAAAAAGATCTCCCTCCATGGTGGAACATGACCTTTCTAAGTTACGGAATCTAACTCGGGATATATTCAACATTTGCAACAAACATAAGTTCTGGCAGCCATACAAGGACTACCTGAAAATTTACAAAAAAGCTATTAGAACCGCAAAGGTCCAAGCTTGGGACAATCTGCGACAATCACTGAACAACGTCAATGGTACAGCTATAATCAGTAAGATTTTGTCCAAAGCAAGGTCGTGTCTGTCCTTAATAAAAAGAGAGTATGGCATTTGGGCGGAATCAACTGGCGAATCTCTTGAGCTCCCGATGAATACGCATTTCCCTGGGTGCAGGAGCGGCAGAGTGACTTTGTTTTTTCCATGATTACCTGGGCAATTAACAGCTTCTCCCCTTATAAATCGTCAGGACCAGATGGCATACTACCGATTATGCTTTAGAAAACGCAGGTAGTTCCACGGCTGCTGATAACTTTCAGAAGCCTTCTGTAACTCAACCACGTACCCCAGTCGTGGACACGGGTTCGAGTCGTTTTTATTCCAAAGGTATGCAAACGAGGGCATGCGACTGCGAAGGAATTCAGGCCAATTAGTTTATCCTCCTTCGTACTCAAAACTTTAGAGCGCTTAATAGATTTATACATCCGACAAAGTCTTGAGAACTCAGGACTTTCGAAATCCCAGCACGCATACGTGAAGGGAAAGTCTACAAAATCGGCTCTCCACGAAGTGGTCCGTATCATCAAAGACAGCCTTGAGTACAAACAATACATGTTATCCGCTTTCTTAGACATAGAGAGTGCATTCAATAATATTCGCATTGAATCTATTCATGAGGCCCTCTCAGACTTGGGAGTTGAGCTACGGCTTGGGTCGTGGATAGTAACACTACTAACGACCAGAGTAATCCATGGTGACTTAGGAAGCAGTCACCTGACTAAATTCGTGTGCAGAGGAACACCTCAGGGTGGTGTCATCTCTCCATTACTGTGGCTAATAGTTATTAACAAAATCCTAGCCAGACTTGACAGGGAGATGATTAAGATGGTCACATATGCGGATGATGTAGCGGTTATAGTATCAGGAATGTGTCTTTCCGTGATTAGTCAGATCATGGAAAGAGCCCTTCGTTTGGTCAGTAATTGGGCCACAAGCTGTGGCCTGGGCGTAAACCCAGGGAAGACAAAACTGATGGTGTATACTACAAAAACAAAAATACCGCCTTTCTCACTCTGAAAACTAAATGGACATAAACTGCAACTATCGCCCAGTTATTCTGAACTCAAAGCTCAACTGGAAGTTGAACATAGAGGAGCGCGTTAAAAAAGCCTGTATTGCTTTTTACGCCTGCAAAACCGTATTTAGCCAAAAATTGGGTCTTAAGCCAAACATGGTACTCTGGGTGTACACGGCGGTGGTACGACCCATCCTAACATATGGGTCACTCGTCTGGTGGCCAGCGGTCAGTAAAGGCTACAATCTAACAAAACTCGGTAGAGTGCAGAGATTGGCTTGCGCTAGCATCACAGGGGGCATGCGAACATGCCCGAGGGATGCGCTGAATGTCATCTGGCATCTTCTACCCATCGATCTGTTTATCAACCAACTGGCAGCATGTAGTGCAGTCAGATTCAAAGCGTTAAGCTGCTGGAGTGCTAGGCCATACGGCCACACGAATATTCTAAACCAGCTACCTCAAGACGTACGCAACGCTGTAACGGATCTCAAAGTGCCCAAACGAAGCTTTGGGAAGAACTATGATGTCAGATTCCCAACTAGAGGTGAATGGAAAGAGAGTGAGGTGGTCAAGGATTTTGACATCACACTCTTCACCGATGGGTCTAAAATGGATTGTGGCGTGGGTGCTGGAATCTTCTGCAGATCACTAAGTATCTCTGAAAATTGCCGTCTTCCTTATCATGTCAGCATTTTTCAAGCAGAAATGCTTGCAATCATGAAGGCCTGTCATGCTCTCAGGGACATACAAAACAACCACAATATCGCCATCTGCTCAGATAGTCAGCCTGCTATCATGGCTTTACAATCGGTGAAGACGACCTCCAAAGTTGTTGAAATATGTGAGGACGCATTAGCCAGCCTTAGTACACGACAAAGAATCACCCTACTCTGGGTACCTGGACACAGGAACATAGAGGGTAACGAGATGGCTGACGAACTAGCCAAAATGAGTGCCACTCTTGACAGCTTTCATGCGGAGCGTGTTTGCGTCCCGATGGCAGCTGTTAAGAGTAAGATCTTCACCAACAATATAAGGGCTGCTAATTCCAACGCGAAATCTGAGGACTTGCGTTATATCAAGGAAGATGCGGCCCTCCTACGTCCTACGACTGAAAAAGAACGTCTGAAATTCTGACTAAACCGCGTAGAGATATCGCCAAGCTTACTGCTGTTATCACGGGGCACTGGCCAATGGGACTCCACGCTGCCAGGCTGGGCATCCCCTACAACGCACATTGCCGCAGCTGCGGTAATGTGATTCACTTTCTGTGTGAATGCCCGGGTCTTGCCAGAACCCGGTATAGGTCGCTCGGTAGGGCTTTTCTGGGAGGCTTGGAGGATGCAGCTAATGTGAAATTAGCTCTCCTGTACTTCCTAAATAACACTGGCTGGTTCAAGGCACCTCCCCACTCCTAAATTCATTACCTAACCTTCATCATATACACTAGTTAAACTCACGGAGTTTGTGGTTTCAAAACGGCGCTTTATGCGCTAATTGGGCTTTTGGCTAGCCTCTGCCTAAGCCGCCACTATTATCAACCAACCAACTAGACTGAATCGACTAACGTAGTAGACCATGTCACATGATTCAAAGTCAAATTTAATATTTTTGTGTTTTAGATTATATTTTAGTGTTTCGGTGTGAAAAACAAGTTAAATTAAAATATAAAATATAGAATTTTTGTAGTAATCGGATAAAAAAGGGAAATAGTGACGGAGAAAAGACGTTAAATTGTTCGAGTTGCGATTGGTACTCGAACACACGCTCGAATTTAGTGTATCGGGTCAGACGGGAGACAACGCGCCCCCCCCCCCCCCCCCCCCGCATTGTCACGCCGAAAATTGAATAATTTCATTAAAGCAATTTTTATGTAGATGCGATATTTTTATTTGTGGAATTTTGTTTTATGTAATTTCAAACCAAAAATATAAAATTATGTATGTGTGTGTTAACGAAAGCCTCCTCCCCTGGCTACGTCCCTGGATTTATGAATGATCATGAAACCAAGTTTCTCACTCATTGATTTATGAACCGTTTGAAATGATATATGCGTAGAAACTGATTGCATTTTATTGATGAATGTGTAGATTTAATCCTTTCCACTACAAACAACATTATTATTGGTAAAGCCAACAAGGTATACAGTGAAGAATTGTTAAGGTACGTGTTCGT
Organism: Microchrysa polita; assembly: GCA_949715475.1. Lineage (NCBI taxonomy): Eukaryota > Metazoa > Arthropoda > Insecta > Diptera > Stratiomyidae > Microchrysa > Microchrysa polita. Next base: position 15,523,446 of record OX454417.1, on the reverse strand, counting down.
AGAGACAATTCATGTGATGATAGCTCAGCGATCGTAATTCTACATCCTATTTCGAGCCAAAATTGCATATTTTTTGAATGGTGCTACTTTCCTAGTATCGACTTTCGACTATGAACTAAAGGAACATGTCTGTATAGAAAAGATACGCATATAGCGCTCAAAACCAGTGGTTTAACCATAAAGTAAGTAATTGGAATAGAGATGCTACTCCATGTAACATTAAAATCTACTGAAAAACATTTTACCTTCGAGTGTGTGCTGTAAGTAACGTGTACATACAGGAAGATATTTTCGTGTATGTACACGTTACTTACAGCACACACTCAAAGGTAAAATGTTTTTCAGTAGATTTTAATGTTATATGGAGTTCCATCTCTATTCCAATTACTTACTTTATGGTTTAACTTCGATTGCTGAGTGATCATCACATGAGTCGTCTCTACGAACACAAACCTTTAAGCATTTCTATAGAAGCAACTAAACACGACAAATGTACGTTTTTGCGAGCAATGCTGACTATATGATATCTCAGGTTGGCCGAGTGGTTAGCGCGTAGGACGGGCAGTACGATAGTGATTGTTTGATGCTAGATACGGATTTTTTTCTTTTTTTTTTTGGAAACGCTAGAAAATGATGATATAAGACACATGATGTATGCCTTTTTCGAAGTATAATTTAGTGCTACAATAAGGTTCTATTGGATTAAAAAACGGCGCGAAATGCCAAGATTGGACTATTATTCAGCGTTTATACCCCGTAAAGTGCTCCTATTACTGTTGGGAGAGAATATTCTATGAAGTATTATAGGGCTAAAATTGTTAGTTGAGCAAACCGCACTTTTGTGTTTCGGTTTATTTAAACTTACTATCAATGACTGTGTTGCAATTCTTTGCTACTTACATATGTATTTACAACTGGATTAGAAATTCAATTTGAAACCGTGCACTTAAGATAATAATTTATTTCGAGTATTTTGGACTTTTTTTTTGTCCAGTCTCGATTGATTCGATGTCGTCATCATTCATGTACCTACTTGTTTGAACAAATCAAAGCTGTCTACATATTTATAAAAAATACTCCTGTAATCGATTTAAGCATTATATTACTTTATTGTGCACTTTTCCGCAGCAGATACAATAATAACGAGTAAATTTAATATTTTTAATTTATACACATATATTTACGTCTGTTACGAAAAGTGTGCTGCAAACAGCATAACAACATTTTTTTTGTGAGCTATTCAATATTTTGTTTCACAACTTCCTTCGATGTACCTATATGTATTTAGTTAATTCATAATAATGTATTGCAATCGGTGAAATTGTTCATTCATAAATTGATAGAAAATAAGCCACTTGACTGTATCAAAATGTAATTGTCAATATGTTTTTCTTTTACATTTTTCATTGTTTACATTTTTCTTTTTAAATTTCACAGTAAATTCATATCCTGAGTTTGTTCATAGTACATACAGTAGAAACTTTTTATAGGCAAATCGTCTTAATTGATGCATACAATGTGCGTATAATGAGCAGTTGGTAGGTTAATTGCTATATGGCTTATTACTCGACTACAATTATTATTTTGTAAATATATGAACGCGTATAGCCATTCTATTCAATTTTCAATGCTATGTAGTATGTGTCAGTTAAAATGCAATTGAGCTGTTTTTTCATGTTTGGGGGTAATGATTCAAAACAATGCTAAATTAATGGCGAAATTTTCCAGTATAGCGCAATTCAACATGCTTAATCATTCATTTGTGACTAAATGCTTGTATGTGTCTCTTTTTATAATTATGATTGTTTAGTTTTAATATTTTAATGAGATAAATAACGGTAAAAGTATTTTTAAATAAGAAAACAACCGAAAAAAATAGGTTAGGTACAGGGGCCGCCAGCGCACTTAGACCAGAATTTGTCCATTGTGATACCACCGAGAGAATCATGCCTGTCCTAACTGCTTTTGCTAGGAACCAGCCCGTGCTAACAATATATCACATGTCGAAGATCATCGGTATCGTAAAAATACCTTGAGCTCAGAAAACGCCTCAGTTTCTCAGCCAGGGCCGGACAGTCACAGAGTAAGTGATGAACACTCTCTCCCTCTTCTTGTTCATGACAACTTCTGCAAAAGTTGACGTGAGAAGTTCGGAGTCTTCTAGCCAGCTCCCCAATAGGACAGAGCGCCGTTATTGCGAATATATGCGAAAGTGCGCCACCACATTGCGAATATGCTTCTGTCCAAGGACAGTAGCATCGCAGAACTAAAAAAAACTTGAACGTACAAATATTCTGGTCAAAACTGAATAGACCTAGCGGCATGTAGTGCGGTCAGGCTAAAAAAGTCGGGTCGCTGGACTGCCAAGCCATTTGTCCACTCTGATATTCTGAACCAACTGCCACAAAATACGATCAAAGCTTTAACGGACTACAACACTAAGTTTCGAGAATAACTTCGATGTCAAATTTCCGACCAGGTGCGAATGAATGAAGAGTGAGTTAACAGGGGAATACGATCTCTCCCTTTTCTTTTCACAGATATCGATCCGAAATGGACTGTGGTGTGAGTGCAGGAGTCTTCTGTGGCATATTCAATATCTCTAAATCTTACCGTCTCCCTGGTCATGGCAGAAATTTTCAGACTGAATTGTTTGCAATCATGAAAGCATTTCACGCACTCGGGATGACAACATATCCTGTTTAGATAGTCAGACTGTTATCATGGCAATGATATCCGTAGGGATATCTTCCAAGCTTGTGAAAACCTGTAGAGAAACACTGAACAACCTTGGGGGAAGGCACACAGTCACCCTACTTTGGGTGCCGGGACACAGGAACATATACAGGGAAATGAGGTTGCAGATGAGTTGGCCAAACTGGGGGCAACTCTGGACAGCTCTTATGCGGAGCGCGTGAATATTCCGATGGCAGCTTTTAGAAGAAAAATCTCCTCATTATCTCGCGAGTGCTAATCGTAATTGGCGGAACAGTAGAACTTGTGTAAAATCAAGGAAATAATGGCCATCCTATGACTGGAAAAGAACGTCGGAAATTCTGACAAGACCGCCTAAAGATATTGCTAGACTTACAGCAGTTATTACTGGACATTTTCTGATAGAGGACCATGCAGCCAGGCTGCGTATTCCCCACAACTCACACTGTCACAGTTGCGATAATGCAAATGAAAGGGAAACTCTATTTCACTTTCCAGATCCCGCTACCAAACGTCTAGATTGATAATAACTGCATAACTGATTGATTAATTGAAATGCTGTCCTTTCTATCACAATCTGATATCCCAATTGATAGCAGAATTTCACAACTGCCTTGTCCGTTCTTGAGCTACCACATGCTTTGCTTTCTTCAAGAATATAATATAATCTTTGTAGAGTCGATTCTGTTCAGCGCCACTGCTCGGACATTTAAGTATTTCTTTACCCTTCTTAACTTGATCGGGGTTGTAGCGACTCTTGGCTATGCTTTTAAGCATCGGTCGTTCCAGTACATAGAACCAGTCCCTGTAGGAACGGATCAATTCACGTCCAAGTTCAATGGACTAATTCCACCTAAGCCATGTAAACGCATCATCTTAGTGGCTCTAGATCTGTCAAAGGCGTTAGATGCGGTCTCCGCTTTTGGCAGGCCTTCGTAATAGACCTATTCCGTCGTGGGTATTGAAATAAGTCAAAAATTACCATTCAGGTCGCCATACCTGCACAGAGCTTAGAGACAGGAGATCTAAAGTACGGAAAATCAAACATGGCGTACCACAAAGAGGAGTGCCTATCCTGCCTTGGTTTAAGCTCTACACGCCAGGACTTACCGCTGTGCTCTCACCATGGTTATCTAAAAGATCTTAAAAGCTTTTTTGTTATGGTAGCAGCGCCTAAATCCACAGCCACCAGTTTCACCACGGTCAACCAAAAGTACAGCAATAGAGGTTCCTACCGTCCGTTACCCAAAAATTCTCACAATGGGCAACCATGGAATGGGTTGTTGTCGTTCCGGTACGTCGGTCGCTGTTGGAACGAACATCTAACTCCCAACTACAAGGCGGCATTAACTGACATACACGCAAATGAAGCTCGCAAGTCTATCAGCAAATCGCATACTAGGAACTGAACCACCAGCCATTTCTCCTGACGAGTTACAACGTCCAATAGCCACACGAACTACCTTGGCTCAATTACGTTCCGGATGCACCAACGCAACTTACACCCCTTGCGCTATGGGAAAAACCCAAGCAGCACTGTTCCCTTTTGAAATTCAAACTGAATTTTCAGTCTAATGTTAACATTCTTCCTTGCCTACTTACAGCCGAGAAATTCCAAATTTTTCGTTCAAGGTTTTCATATTGTGTCATTTGATTTGGGGTTGGCTTTGGATTCTCTGTTGCGCCTCTTTCTTTTCAAACTAATTCTGACCGAATCAATTGGTGCTGGATAGATAGCCGCAGATCCACCTAAGATCTTGCAGTCGTTCATTGGCGCCACCATGAGTGAGGCTAAGGTGGCTTAAGTCGATCCCCGGCCCCGGAGTGAGGAAAGGTAAAATTGCAGAGGAGCAATGAATTTCGTTGCAGATTTTATAAAAATATGAATCGTGTTGGTGGAACGAATAACCGCAGCCAGTTTCGTTTATCTGTTCTGTTTGTTTTCTTGTGTTGTACCGGGCATTCACAAATTCCGGTTTAATTGTGGTGGGTCATTTGTTTCACTACCCCTCTCCACTTTTCTTGCCCTTACTGGTAAAACGTTGAGAGGCGGTGGTGGTGTCACTCTTTCTGCATCGACAAAATAGAATAAGATTAAAATGGGCAAACGAAAGTCTAAGCCGAAATCAATCCCGCCTAACGGTTATTTACGGAGCGACTATCACAGAATTGCTTGTGGCGTATAGTGAGTACTCCCGTTACACACAATTTGGCTTTTATGAGGTCCACCAAGTCCGTGTGAATCAAAACCACGACAAAGAGTAATTCAATTACATAGTGTCGTTACTGGATAATAGCACCATCGCCCAACTTGCTGTAGCCCAGTAATATTGATGGTCTAAGCCCCCTCCAGGACACTATCCTGGTTGCGCCATAAATAAGATAAATCGATCTGTGCGAACCAGGTATGTTGAAAGACATAACCGTGTGATATGCACATGCCTTGTTTTTTGCCGAGGTGGATATTTTGAGGATTTGGGTCTATGCGAATTATGCTGACTATATTTGGTCGGGTGGGGGCGGTATTTCCTTATAAACTAACCCGAACTCCAAGGTGTAACACCATACGACGAGAGATACATGACCGAGAGGGTGCTTGGTCGCTAGTGTGCTTACCATAGTCGACGTGCAGTTTTAATCTAGAGTTTCGGCGGCATACCAAGGGAATTTGTCGGTGACCTTTTTTTTCCAGGAAACTCTAAGAGCTTCTTTTTCTTTTAGCGGTACAGAAAGGTGTGGAAACCTCTGTGCATCTATGTGGGTAGGATTTATGGTTCGTCAATGTTTGTGTCCATGAGGTCTAAGGACAAAAACATAGCTGCTGCGATAGGGTTTTCCCACAGCGATTTAGGGGTAAGATCAGTGGGCGCAGCGGGGCATCATGAGGAGTACCATCGCAGTTTGGACAGATATTTTGGATGTCCGGGTTTATGTGAGGTACGAATTGAGGCGTGAACAAAAGCCCGACCGAAGTTGAGCTAGTGTTACTCTAGTGGCTCTCGGGAGCCTAATCTCCTCAGGCGAAATTGGTGGTGGGCGCTCTGAGAGGACTCTATTCACACCTATAGACCGCAATAGACCGACTCACTTCTTCAGTGTGTATCGCTGCGATGGCGGCTCGGTATGTAACTTCATCGTAAGGGTCCCGTTTGTATCCCTGAACCTCTCTCTCAATTTTTGGAATTTGGTCCATGAGATGATTATTGGGATGATCCTCACGATAGCAACCAACAAGATACTGTTTTGAGAGTAGGAGATTGTGGTCACGTATTGGCATCTATTTTGTCTCCTGATGTAAGTGATCCTGGGCAGACATCAGAAGGCAACCTGTCGCGATGCGTAGAGCGGCATTTTGGCAGACCTGAACTTTGGACCAGTTTGTGTCACATAGACTATGTGTCCAAACTGGGGCTGCATAATCAGCGGCCGCTCGACCCACCGCTTTATAAGTAGCTAGCATGGTTTCTTTATCTTTGCCCCAGCTGCTAACATCTAGAGCTTTTAGCATGTTATTCCGACTGCGCATTTTTTCACAAACTGAAGCTGCATGATTCGCAGACGTCATCATGTTCTCTAGGTGAAGCCCGAGAATTTTGGGGTTTTGTACAATAGGAACAGAGTTGTTGCCAATACGTATATCCATCTCCCATCTGATGTCCTCCCACCAAGTGGTTAGAAAAGTCGCAGAGGATTTGGACGCAGAGATGGTGAGGTTTCGGCTTTGGAAAAATGCCTGTAATCGTCCTAGATAGCGATTAATTTGGAGGCGCATTTCATCCTTATCGTTCCCTGTGGCGAGTACGGTGCAATCGTCAGCTAGGAAATCACCTCGATTCCTTCAGGTGGTGTGGGAAGGCCGGACATGTAGATGTTAAACAAAGTAGGGGAGAGTACCCCTCCCTGTGGAACACCTAATTTGATTTTCCTAAGCTTAAACTCTAAGAGCTCCTATGGATACTTGTGAAGATATAATAAACTTCCGGATGTTGCACCTAGCATACCTTCCCCCGTGACTACAATGTTACCTTTACAACACTCTTCAGGGAAGACTTAAGAGCCAGTCCTGATCGATAATACTATTACACTTCCTCCCTCAACGGTTCAGATTCAGGTTCAGGCACAGCCACTCTCTCGAACAGTGGGAGACAGTCTCCGACTATTTCACCGTATGACTACACCAGTCATGACGACACCGGGCATTCGGTGGCTCATTGGTAGAGATGACACTCTATCTCTGAGTTGCCGGAACAACAACAACGCCGGCACAGTTACTTACTGTGCTGGCTCGGATCTATAAGGGAGTGACTTTGACATTATGAGGGTGTCCTCTATCTGTGTGGCTGTTGGTCACATGGACTTACACAAAGATTCGTGGGATGCGATTTTCATCTGCGCAAAATCGATGATATAGAATGGCCAGTGCCACCAAAGAACAGGCTGTAGTCTGCTATTGCGGTCGAGTCTCCAAAGCCCCAACGTAAAAAAACAAAACTACCTGCCGACAGAGTACTGGATAGTTCACAACCCGGAAAGTTCCGGACACTCGGTCCACCTCGTTTTCGCAATCGATGACGCATCATTTATGAAGCTGAAACGTTTGAATGTAAGTATCGACTACGAGTTCACGCAGGTGATGGGGCAATAGCCTTCGAGCAAAACCACACCTCAAAATCCGGGTCCAACAATGACCTGACACAAGACACAGTGCATGACCATCACAGTGACAGCGAATCACTTTCATCTTAGAGGGAACATGGGAGAGCTCAGTGCTCGTTGACTAGGGCTTCACATCGCAGCAAAAACCTTATTCAATACCGAGGCGTACGGTCTCGGCAACAGCTTTTTAAACCACTTCCATAGCATTAAATGATATTGTACAGCTAAGGTCTTTTGGCATAACTTCAAAACGCAAAAAAGAGTATCGGCGATTCTGTGCAGGACTTTCGCCATTAAAAAAAGCCTCGATAGCACAGATACAAGCGTCATATGGGTGGTCAAGAGCCGTATCTGTGGTCTAAATATTAATCATGGTATGGTAAATTTACAACATGTCATTGGACCGCCCTCAGGCGACGCACGTTGTTGACAATGGCGTCAATGTTTTGCCTCTAGACGACTTTATTTCCAGAGATCTAGCAGCCGCTCTGATCCACCGCACGTAATGACAGTCAGGAAGTAAATTCCCACCAGGGTGGTGGGTTAGTACGGACGTTAACATGTGAATTAACCGTGTTCGTCCTCAACAAAGGTTGCAAACCCACCTTTATCACCACGGCACGGGAGGGGGTTCTTTACCTTTCCAGTAAACCGATCTCGGCGATTATCTCTCACTCTTTTTTGAATTATCAGGCGAGATCAACTAAATGGGAAGTTGAACTCAATAGAAAACAATCCGAGGTCAGGAAAAATTCAATACAGGCAAATGCTGTAGTCAGTTTGCGTCGTCCAGGCGCACTCTAACGGAATATAACACACTGATAAGGCTATATAAAAGAATGTGAACAATTCAATCATTGCCTCAACCCGCTCGTCTTCGTGGTCCCTAGCAGATCCTCTTCCAACTTCTCGTGAACACGCACTTCCCTGGATCGGTCTTATCAGACAATAATTGTCTGGTGGACATACCAGGTTATACAGGAAAACCTGCTAGACGCTTAGTGAGTCTCTCTGGGGTTATCTTCGACAATGACAAAGGAAAGTGGGCTATCCAATCCTTTGATCCATTTATGGTCACGGGGAGGGTGAATTTGAGCCCTAACACACTACGACGCCATAGCCAGAGTCTTCGATATGTGTTGTCTACTATAAGGTGGATCGACACCATGCTAAAAGGCAGGGAGATTCACTGCTCGCTAGGGAGTAAAAGCCTCAATGCCGCCAAGGGTTGACCTCAAGGCATGGTGCGTTCACTCAGCCGTTTATAGGCTACTTCGAGTCATCGTTACATTCCATACATATACAGAAGTGTGTATAATGTTGCAAGCACTATATATTTCCTGGACCACGCCGAGATTCGATCTCCGGACCTCTAGATTACTAGCATCGTAGAGTGCGACTCAACCAAGTGCCACAGACCGTGACAAGTCGGTCCCCGGGGTAAATTAATTACTCTCCTTACTTGGAGCGTAGGGTTTCTTCGCCATAGGCTACGCTGACATCATATCGTATGCAGTTTTAGCCGTCATTCCAGATAAGACTCCTTTTCAGTTTGTCGCAAACCCACTTGATGAACAAATGGGCATCTATTACGTTCCACACCTGTTCGTAGATAACCAATTTTATGCTAATCAAGCGATCGCTTATATTTGTGACAAGCAAAGATAACGTCCGAATAATACCAACTCCGTTTTATTCGTGTGTTGTTCCACGATAGTACAATTTCTTTTTTAATTTCTTAAAATTAACTGTAGTCTGGTTGGTGCAGTGGTTAGTACTCTCACTTTCGGTGCACATGGTTCTGGGTTCAAGAAATTCCGTTTTTGGTGTTTTTCGGACTCTGATGTCACTCAGATGTTAAAGGTGTACCTATTTATGAGGGTAAATAACTCTGCTGAACCTACTGTTGAGCTCAACCCCTCTATAAAAAAAGCAGTTAAGATCTTGGAAATTGGATGTCACAAACACATTTGCAGCCTTGGTCCAATATTAGACTGTCGTCCCCGTTATTTTTTTTTAATTAGCTAGTCCAGATAATCGGAGGTCTACTGTATAGTTCTTTTGTCTAATTTTACTTTCATGTGCTAAATTGATATACTTATAATGTAGCATTGTTCCCGCTGTGGCAATATGAAATGCAGCCAGTACTCGCTTTCTTATCACGAAAAGAGTCATAAAAGTCGGAAAAATACAAAAATAACAGATATGAAATATCAACATACGCTTTTCGGATGAATTACCAATAAGGCATGCACTTCAAGCAATAAAAACTTAAAAAAAAAAACATTCAAGAAAAAACAAGAAAAAAAATGATTGATAAGAATTTTTATCAGCACGCACATGTAATTGCTACAAATTTCTTAAACTTTAGAATACCTTCACGCACTTCTTGCTGCCAACCACTACTCAATGCCTAACAGTGTAAAAATAAAATATGCAAAGCCTGTCCACCCTTAAGTCTAGATAAATCCGCCAAGCACTGCCTGCTTAGTGACTCTTCTCGTCCGGATTCAATTTCAACAGAGTGTAGTTGAGGAATGATGCAAAACCGAGCCATGCAATGTACGGAATGAATATGTAACCAGCGACGTCGTTGACGCGATAGAAGAGCACTCCACAAGCCGAGGCAGTCGCTGTGAGTGCCAAGATATCAATGAGACCCTAGAAATAGAAATGAAATCACAGCCACACGAATTATTATCAAGATCAAGAAATTTGCATTCAATTTTGCATAGAAAAGAAATCTCAACACTGTGATCTCACCCCCTTGATGTTGTGCTGACCGAAGAAGATGGGACTCCAGGCCCAGTTCAGCGCCAGCTGAGCACCATAAACAACTAATGGAAGTTTCGCGTCACCGGCAAAACCGCCTCCGTCGCGCCACACCAAATACGAGGCGTAGCCCATGCTCGAGTACAAGGTCGTCCAAACGGGGGCAAACACCCAGTTTGGCGGTCGGAACGAGGGAACTTTCAACTTGCTGTACCAACCGTCCAGATTGGCTTTCGTCACCCGGCGACCGTTAAGGATTCCTCCTAAATTTGGCAGGAGCATGGCTCCAATCACTTTTACGTAATTCGATTCCATTATTGATGACTGATGCTCGTGTCGAGTCACTGTGAATAGCAGATGACGAGCGTACTGGATTCGCGAGGCGACTAACACAATGAACACTAGAGACTAGACTAGCCTATAGTCACACAGTTCTATACGAATGGAATGCACTCCACGGAGCACGGAGAACGCGAAATCGCGAAGATACTATCATTGAGTAAACATGGAGTGCGAGTACTCGCGACACCACCAAATGCTCGAGTCCACTTTGTACGGTCGAAGACGGGGGAAAGTTTATTGACTTCGCGGCTGACCGTTTGTCAAGGATACGGGCACAAGGACATTTTCCAGCTGATTACAGTCAAGGAATATTCCAACTGCAAGATATGGTTGCAGCGTAGGATAAAGCAAGCAGTAAAGATACTCACCTTGATAGAGTACAGTAAAGTCCGTCCGAATGGGACAAGCGTGGATAGATACACACATATGGCCAAAGGCTGATTTCAGATTGGCTGAATTCAAATTGTAAGACAAAACCGGACGGGTAAACTTGCAAGACAAGAACCATCGTTCTTACAATCTGAATTGCACAATGCTTGTCTGCTGGCCACTACAAAAGCTCTCGCCGGGTGTTTGTTTGTGCTAATAAACGGACGGCGAGAGCTTTTGTAGTGGCCAGCAGACAAGCATTGTGCAATTCAGATTGTAAGAACGATGGTTCTTGTCTTGCAAGTTTACCCGTCCGGTTTTGTCTTACAATGTGAATTCTCCCATTGTAAGACGAAACCGGACGGGTAAACTTGCAAGACAAGAGAGCTTTTGTAGTGGCCAGCAGACAAGCATTGTGCATTTCACATTGTAAGAACGAGTCTTACGAAAGAAAAAAATCGTGACACGATTGTTTTTCTTTCGTAAGAAACGTACGATCGATAAGACGATTGCATCTACCGATAGTTCAGGCGTTCTGCGACGACAATTAGCGCGTGTTTTACTTGCATTTTAATCTTGTCGACTCGTCATTTCATTGTACACTAACTTTGGAGCGTGCATGGCAACATTTATACATACTTGCTGTGTGATTATTGTTCGCCGGTCCGTGTTTTGATCGGATAGTGTGAAATAATCATACGATGGTTCTTGTCTTGCAAGTTTACCCGTCCGGTTACTTCTTACAATGTGAATTCACCCAAAAAATAAGTATAAATTGTAAGTAATAATTGTTTCAATAACCGCTTGGATAAAGGGTGTTAGAGGGCCCATAAACTCAGCGCTTAATTGGACAATCAAAGCTCACTTCTGTGGAGAAAGCACATTTTCTGTGGATAAAGCTCACTTCCTCTTGCGAATTTGGTAGTGGAACCTAAAAAATGTGCTTTCTCCACAGAAGTGAGCTTTGATTGTCCAATTAATCGCTGAGTCTATGAGGGCCCTTTAAAGGCGATGAAATTCGTTTGATAATATTTTGTTACCTAATTGGAGAGGAATTAAATAATATAAACATTAACAATTTAAAATAAATGGCAGGTCTCAATTTTCTTAAGGGCGCCACAAACCTGACGATTTCTCGGCCGATCGATTGGGCAATGGAATGCCCACAATCGATCTGCCGCCCGTACATCACATACACTAGGCCAGCTGAAATAGACAGTCTCACGGTCCACAAGACACAACACAAATTATGACATTTTTGGCGATGGAAGATGGACATCCATTGCTACTTTGATGGAGATTGGAGAATGACCGCCACAACCACAGCATGAAGAACATAGAAATATTATGAAGAACGACCACAAGCTTATGTCAAAAATTCAGCAACTGAGAACACATGATTGTCATGACAGCTTGTACGGAAAATTGCATTGGCAATACGTTCCACATGTCAAATAAAAAAATTGAATCCGATGGTCCCATACACCCTCCCTCCGATAAAAAAATCTGACCGTTCGATCGGAGGGTCTATGGCGACCATTAAAAAAGTATGGGACGACTAAAGGTCCACCTAGATTAGTCGCCAAATGGCGACTGTCAATTTCAGATTGCCCGATAAATTGCATAAAGGGCGTCACAAACCTGACGATTTCTCGGCCGATCGATCGAAAAAAATTGAATCCGATGGTCCCAGACACCTTCAGATTTATCTCGCAATCAAAATATCTAGCCGATCGATCGGAGGGTCTTTGTTGAATTATGGTTGAATTAGATATCCCGCGTCAGCATCAGCATCCCAAGCAACAATTCGTTTGCTTTAAAGAAGCACTCCATACTGTAGCAATCAAATAGTACCACGAAATTCATTCAATGGTCTCTCTAAGTTAACTCACACACATGCATTATATTCTTCTATAGCACAGTCGGTGTCATTTTTATAGTGTGACATTCGTATGGTCATCCAATAAATTGTTCAACGTAGTTTTATAGAAGGATGGACTTTGTGGTTTACTGAATTGACACTTTTAAAGTGCTCTGGAATACCACGTTTCTTGAATTGAATTCATTGAAATATTGCTTGAAACCAACATTTCCTCACTCCTTGTTAGCTTATGAATCAATTAAGATAATCTCAGCGCAGAAAATGTATGTATTTTATTGATGAATGTGTGGATTTATTCAACTTCAATTGACTGACATATAAAGAAGGAGGTGCAATGGAGAAGAGTCGATAAAGAAGTGTTGAGCACTTGTAGTGTTTACGAGCAATGCTAACTATATGTGAGGTTGGCCGAGTGGTTAGGGCGTCGGACTGGCGTACGACAGTCGCTGGTTCGACGCTGGCTGGGGGAATTTTTTTTTCTTTTTTTCACGAGAAAATGACAGAAAATGATGACATAACACATTGATGTATGTCTTTTTCAAAGCTTAGTTCAGTGCTACAATAAGGTGCAATTATATAAAAAAACGGCGCCAAACGCCATTATTGGACTATTATTCAGAATTTATACCCTGTAAAGTGCCGCTATTATCGTTAGAAAAAAATATTATATGAAATATTATAGGGATGAAATTGTTACTTGGGATCGGCAGAGGCATCGGCATCAGCAGAAAAATTTCAATTTAGAACACACGCATTTGCCTTTGATGACCCACAATGATAGCAGCGGCAGAAGCAGAAAAATGCTTCTGCCGATGCTTCTGCCGCTGCTGTCAATGTGGGTCATCAAAGGCAAATGCGTGTGTTCTAAATTGAAATTTTTCTGCTGATGCCGATGCCTCTGCCGATGCTGATGCTGACGCATCCAATCTATTTCAACTATCTGTGGCGCGTCTAAGAACGATCGGAATGTATGTACAGTGAACGCTCTCTTTGCGGACAGCTCCGATGCGCGGACATCTCTAATAAACGGACAAATTATTTGGAACATTATGTCTTTCAGTGATTTGTGTGTAACTTTCATTCTAATAAGCGGACACTCCAAAGAACGGACACGGACAGTAGTTTGTGGAGCATTTCGTCGACACATCTCCAATAAACGGACGCGACGCTCTCATATCCGGACAAATTTGTTTCATACGGACGTTGATATTCTCAGAATGTCCGTTAATGGGAGCTCCGCTTTCGCTTCTGGGAGATCTTCCCAAGAAATTGTTCTACTGGCAGACGTTTTCGATTGAAAAAAGGCTAAACCCTTGCATTTTCTGCTAAATTGTAAGTTTAGGTTTGGTTTCATAAGGGTGCATGTTTTGAAAATCATTCAAGATGGCACCAAACAAAAGAAAGTTACCGATTGCGACCAACATATTAAGTCATTTATAAATACCGGCAGTAATTTGCAAACGGATAATAGCAGTGTTGAATTGGAATTGGGCGAAGAATGTGATAATAGTGAAGAAGTTGCTTGAGAAGATGAAGAGCTTCGGATGCTCATGGAATAATTTGTTTTGAAGCGGCTTTACGCCAAATACGGAACATAAAAAATTTCAAGTAACGAATACATTGCATTTGACCATTTGAAAAATTTGAAGACCCATTTCCAAAACTGTCTAATAAAGCAAAAAAGGGCAAAATTGCGCCAAACTACTGTCCTCGATTTTTACATGATTAACTTTTCAAAATTTACGAATACATATATGTATACAAAAATGTTAACATGTTAGCAACTAAATTAATAAAAATACAAATGAATTAAATTAGATTTTTTTTTTATCCGGCAATATTTTTTTCAATCTATCCAATAACCGGCCATCTCTCTTAAGCGGACAAAAATACGGGGACCGTGACTGTTCGCTTATGAGAGCTTTCACTGTACATACATATATAGATATTTCCGAATATGCCCCAATGCATGGTGTACCATGGTACGTTGCAAACAATATCTTGGTGATTTTTTTGGTCAAAATCTGAAAAGAATCTCAAGAACACATTCCAAATTACCCACCAGTATTTTTCCTTTTCAAAATAACGGTAAATTACGCCAATTTTTTTAGCTCTAAAGCTCTAATAGTTCTTAAAATTCCTCAAATAATAACGATCGTCCACTTTGACGACGCACAGACTATTCAAGGAAAGCTTTGGCAAGCCAAAATGGAATTTACATATGTGAAAGCGTGGAATGTTTAAATATCTACCAAAAACTTAACTGATTACGGCTAAGATTCCTAGCGTAATGGAAATTCAATGAAACCAATCGCAGAACTTCCACAAATCATTCGTTCCAATTTCAATGCAGTTCCAATCCCAGTTCATTCAACTTTGCGTTTAACCATAGTTGACTAGGAAACTATGACACAAACAAAAATAAATTCAACAGGTATCCTAAACAACGATCAGCTGTATGTATATCCCTTTTGATTTTGTTTATACCGGTGGGGATGGATTTCCACGCAGATTTTCGCTAAATGTTTCTGCGCAACACCGATATCGGTTTCCATAGAAACACTGTTGTTTTGGCCTGATAAATGCCGAAAACCACAATTTTCATTATCCTTGTGAATTTCAGTCAGTTATCATCATTAAATCAAAATGACGCTCTATTTTGATACAAAAGTGCAATTTTTGGATTTAGATGCCGTCAGTACGATTGGAAAGTGGCATCCGAATCAGCCAATATTTGCTGTGGCATCTTTTAGTCAGGATCGTGGTGGATCTGTGACAATTTTTGATGATACGGTAAGGAAAATCCTGTGAAATCTTCCTTGGTAGTTGATTTTAGAAAAAAAAACAAAAATGGATTTTCTAATTTTCTAGGGAGAACCAGTACGGGATGTTACATTTCCTGTACATTCTGTGTCGCAGGCTACTGCTCTATGTTGGCATCCGGAAAAGCGACTTTTAGTATCCGGCTGGGAGAATGGCGAAATCTATGCATGGTACGAGGGAGCCAGAGAATTTACACCGGTACACGGGCCGCACAAGGCTCCGATTATATTGTTGGAGTTTAGCGAAAAAGGGGGACGAATGGTGACGGCTGATTCGGTAAGTTTTTGATAAGGATGAAAAAATGTGATTTGCAGAGTACAGTAATAGCAAAAATTATTGTTTTAAAATCGATGATAATACAGGTTTGATAAAGTTTCCAAATTTTTGTTCAGAAGTGTGTTGTAAGCGCCAAAGAAGCGACTACTAGCACAGCAGGTTCTGGCGCATCAGCCATCTTGATAAACAGGCCGAACTGCAAAAACCCAATTTCCACCGGAGTCCACAATTTCGTCCGTGGCCTGGCCAGTTTATCTGTTGTTGTTGCTATTGCTATTGTTGTAATACGTGTTACTTGAGTTCATCGCCACAGACAGATTCATTTCAATCAGCTGATAATCTGGCTTGTGTATCAATGGATGGCCACGATAGGCCACGAATTTTTCATGCATACGTGGAGGGCCAGGTCCACCGCCATCTTTTTGGAACACACCAAAAATCTTCACGGATGGCAGAGCAACAAGTGCAACCATTTTGCTGATATGGCGACGGCTAATCAGTGTTGTGCAAAGAAAACAAAAATACGTAGCAGTTACAATCAAATACATAGTGTATGTAATGGTGCTAATTCAGATCCGCGCGGTATGATTATCGTGTCACAAGTCACTGATTTATGGGGGAAATTCACCATGACGGCACTATCTCGTAAACATGACACGGTTTATTAGGAGATTTTTTTACGTTTAAGTGGCCACATTGTGGCCTTGATATCTAGACGGCCGGGGTTGAAGGGACCTTAGGAATTCACTATAGCGACCGATCATGGTTCGCTGAAATGACTGATTAGCTAATCTGTTTTGTTTGTTCTTGTCGTTGTAGTAGAAACTCACTCACTGCAGAAAGGCGTGAGCCCATGAGATATAAGTGGTAACTAAGCTTGATGGATGTTAAGGCTCCCGGGCTCTCGGGACCTTTGGCTTTTGTTTTGAATATACCTTTAATGATTCTGTGAACGTGAACACTTTCGATCCAAGAAGTATCCCTACCTGAAAGTAGCGAACGGGTTTGTGTACAAACGAACGAAGATGAATTGCAAAACTCTGGGTTTTAGAAGCGCTGAATTTGAATTTTCTTATAAAATTATCAATGAAAATCATGCAAGAGGTAAAGTGTTATGAAAGACTCTTGCGACATGTGTAAATCCACCAAATCTCCAAACAAGAAGCTTTTCACTATAGCTGACCATTCCTTATCCCTAAAGGGCCCAATAGACTCAGCGATTTATTGGCCGATCAAAGCTTATTTCTGTATAGAAAGCACATTTTCTGTGGAAAAAGCTCATTTTCTCTTGCGAATTTGGTAGTGGAACCTAAAAAATGTGCTTTCTCCACAGAAATGAGCTTTGATCGGCCGATAAATCGCTGAGTCTATGGGGCCCTTAGTCAGCAACTTACGTAGTTGTCGCCCAATTTATACCACAGTGAGGTTTAGGTCCCAGAAATTCAACACACTTTTTGGGAACTAATCCTTACTGTGGTATAAGTTGGCCGACACGAAGTGCCTGGTTAGGGAATGGTCAGACAAAGAAAGACTACAGCAAGGGAATACTCTTGGTTACTCAGGGACACCATTAGCCCTATTCGACTCACTGGATCATTTCCAGGTTTATTGGAAATCCCATACAAAATGATAATCCTGGACGTTGATCCATAGGGTATGACTTGGATCATCTGCCAAACTAATCCCCCAGATGTCTCCGCGAACAATTTCCCTGAAATCCCGTATGTCATTTTGTTATTTAGTGTTTTTGGTTTGTAAACTTTATTCAGAGTTAACCATTTTAATATTTCTTTCCTTTTAATTGTATCTCGAACGGTGCATGATTACAAATGCAATTTGTAATTCAGAATATCGCATTGGGGACAGATGACACGATAGTCAGCTGTTACCGATTTGGGAAATTTTGATCCGATTTCATTCGACTTAGACAGGATCAATGTCCGTTTCACTCAAATACCATTATTGAGTAAGTAAATACATTGAATTTCAAATACAACGGAATGCGCATATACTAAGAAAATGGCATCAAAAAGTGCCTCTAACATGGTGTGTAAACTTTTTGAATATGTAAACAAGTTTTTCAAATGTTACTAGTTACTAGTAGGCGAGGTGTTTAAAGTCACTCTTCGAACTAAAACAGCATCCACACGGGCAGCCAAATGCCAGCCGGAAAATGATGCAAACAAAATGAATTTTGAAAGTTTTCATACATTAAATCATTATCAAAAGTGTGTGCTGTAAGTAATGTGTACATACAGGAAGATATCTTCATGTATATACACGTTACAGCACACACTCAAAGGTAAAATGTTTTTCGGTAGATTTTAATGTTCTATGGAGTTCCATCTCTATTCCAATTACTTACTTTGTGATCAAACTATCTGGTTTGTCTGGTTTTGACCCCACATTTGACTGACTCAGTGACCTGGTAGGATTGGACTGTCAGTTTCAGAGCACTCCACCCCAGAGTACCATCATATTTTACACGGATGGCTCAAAGACCGATACAGGTTCTGGCGCTGGAATTAGCGGCCCAGGTATTAGTCTTTCTATTCCAATAGGATTTCGACCGACCGTGTTTCAGGCAGAAGTACACGCAATTGAGGTGTGCGCAAGAAAATGGAAAAAGGCTACACAAACAAGAAAATAGCAATATTTACTGACAGCCAAGCGGCAATGAAAGCGCTGACGAGCTTTACTGTCACATCGAAGCTCGTGTGGGTTTGTCATGAAATCCTCCAACAGGTAGGCTCCCTTAACAGTCTTACCCTTTTCTGGGTACCTGCGCATTCGAGTGTCGAAGGCCGACGAGCTTGCAAGGATATCTTCCGCCACCCTCTTCTTTGGGCCAGAACCCAATTGTGGGATACCACTATGTACATACATTCAAAAATGTAACCATAGTGAGTGGGGAAAAAGCCAAAGCCACCTTATACTGCGGGAAACTCTTCCAGGGCTTCGACAGTGAAAACTTTTCGTTGCCAACTACTCACCTAAACGTACCCTTAGTCTAATGAACATGAGCAGAAATGTATTTATCGAAAGAAGTCGGTTAGATGAGTTCATCTAACCCATAGCTTGGGCAATGGCACAATAGATCAACGGTCGCAGTCCCCCAGGGCTACCTAACAGCAGCAGCCCATACTAAATTTAATCTAATCTAATGCCACATATCTATTCGATAGTTCCATTTTCTACCTTATTTTACGCCGGTTCCTTTATTTTAGGAATGCAAATTTATTTCCCAGATATTCGGGATGTTACCTAGTGCAAAGCTCTCTCTCTGAATATATGCATTCAGAAATTGAATTACGACAATTTTCGAATAGGTTAATTAGGCGTAAGAAACGTAAGCATCTTGACGAGCAGTTGATGCAAATAAACCAAAGACTAGCTAGTAGGAACAGTAGACAAGCGTACAAGCTAATTCATTCAATTAAAAGTGGATATCAACCCAGGACCAGCCTCTGTAAGGATAAGGATGGCAATATCATTAGCGACACCGATAGCGTTGATAAACGCTGGGCCTCACATTTTGAAGAGCTCCTCAATGTTCAACCGAACAACCCCACACAAGAAGCTCCGGAGCTGATGGCTGAAACAGGTTCTCCCGTTCAACCCCCAACAGTAGAAGAAGTTGATCTCGCCATGCAAGCACTAAAACATAATAAAGCCCCGGGCGCTGACGAGATTCCAGCTGAATTGCTGAAGCATGGTGGGGAGAGCCTTGTTAAGGCTATACACACACTTATCGTTAAAGTATGGAACGACGAAATAATCCCGGAAGATTGGCGTAAAAGTATCATTTGCCCAATCCACGAAAAAGGGGATAAGTTGAAATGTGAGAACTACAGAGGCATCTCATTAGTTTGTACGACTTATAAGATTTCATCTAAGATTCTGGAAAATAGAATTAATCCGTATGCAGAAGAAATCATTGGCATGTACCAAGGCGGCTTTAGACCTGGTCGTTCGTCTCCAGAAGTGCTGGGAATACAACATCGACGTATACCAAATATTTGTTGACTTCAAGCAGGCATACGACAGTATCGATCGAAGCGTACTGTACAACATTTTGCTGCATTTTGGAATACCGGCTAAGCTAGTGCGACTCATAAGGATGACGATGACTAATACCGTCTCGCAGGTCAGAGTTCAGAACAGACTCACTGACCTATTTGAAACTCGCACTGGACTCAAGCAAGGCGACGGGCTGGCGCCGACGCTCTTCAACCTGGCTCTGGAGTATGTGATTCGAGCCATGCATTTGGACAGCAGCGGAGCGCTACTCATTAAATCGACTCAACTAGTAGCCTACGCCGACGACATCAACATCATGTCTCGAAAACTGGATGATGCAGAAAGCCTTCTGCATAATCTCAATAACGCCGCCAAAGAAGTTAGGCTACATATCAACGAATCTAAAGCCAAGGTCATGATGCAATCAAAAACTAGAACGCCAGTAAATTCAAGCATCACAGTGGGGGACCTCAATATAGAATATGTAGACAACTTCACTTACCTGGGTTGCAATTTGTCAAAGGACGCCAACGAAACAGATGAGATAAAGCGACGGATACAACTAGCTAATAAGTGTTACTTTGCGGTCCTCCAAATTATGAATTCGAAGCTGGTGCACAGTGCACAGTATAAAACCATCATCCGACCTGTGCTATGCTATGGCTGCGAGGCATGGACCCTAACCCAAACCTCTGAACACCTGTTGGACACATTCGAGCGAAAGGTTCTCCGAAGAATCTTCGGGGCCGTTCGTGAACGAGGTGAATGGCGCATCCGCAACCTTGAGTTGTATTAGCTGTATGATGAGCTACAGGTGTCGAAGATCGTGAAATTGCAGCGATTGCAATGGGCGGGACATGTACAAAGGATGAACGACGATCGCATGCCCAAAAAGGTGATGAACGCGCAACGAGTGGATTACGTGGACGACCGAGAGCCCGATGGGAGCATTCTGTATGTGAGGACGCCCACCAGATGCTAGGCTTTCGGAACTGGAGGACAAGGTCGCGTGACCGCGACAATTGGAGGTTTTCAATCCAGGCGGCCAAGGCCCGACGTCGGGCTATCGTGCCATAAAGAAGAAGAAGAGAAATTCAATTAACTCCTCCTGTTTCTTTTGAAGAACAGCTGGGAAAATTTCATCGGTTCTGGCAGCTCCAATAAGTTCATGACTTATTTTGTGGAGAAAGCTCATTTTTTTAGGTTCCACTACCGAATTCGCTAGAGAAAATGTGCTTTCTCCACAAAAATGAGCTTTGATTATTCAAACGATTGGATAGTGTATGCCGACTCTTACGTTAGAGACCTTTCTTTTACGGTTGCCTCAACTGGAGGCAGTCAGTAGATCTTCCTCTTCTGAGGTGTTGAGTATGTTAGTCAAGGGTTTAGAGACTGACTGCACATTTTCTTTAGAAGTGGGTTCTCTTTAGTCGTTGCTATATTGGTTTTTGAATATACCCTTTGTGTATTGCCTTTTCGAAGACACTGGTGAGGGCTCGTCCATAGAACTTTCCCGTTTAGATTGAGGTTTCGGTGTGAGTTTTTTTGCTTAGGCAAGGGAAACCTTGCTTGGATTTTCGCTTCCTTGATTTTGCTTCGTCATGACCTGAGCTTAACTCCTCTGGGACACCACTTCGTTGGGTGGCTTTGTCATTGCCGTCCCTTGATTTTCTTAGAGGAACAAGCGTCGGATTACGTAGTTTCTCATTTTTATCCTAATAAACTTAACCGGATCCATGAATTTTATTGTTGCTGCGGCGTGGCGGTCCGTTCTTTTAATAATTTTAGGCTTTATTTTGGATTCCATAGAATAGCTATAAGGAAAGTGTGGTCCATCAGAGCAGTTGCGGCCTCTTGCAAAGATCAAGCAACCAAATGATTTATCAGGTCCATTTTATTGGGTCAGATCATGATAGAACAGAACAACTTCCATACAAATTTGACAGATGTTGTTCTATAGAAACTAACAATTGTGAAATTTGCATGGCAGTTGTGTTGTTCTATCTTTTACCTTCTTAGAGTTGCCACAGACTGTCCAATCGATTGTAAAATAAAGCTCCTTTTTTAGGTTTCACTACCAACTTTGCTAGAGAAAATGAGCTTTCTCCACAGAAAATGAGCTTTATTGTACAATCGATTGTACTACAGTCTATGGCGATCCTTAGTGGTATTTACAAGTCTCTACTGGAAACAGCTCTCATTAAATATGCCCTAATCGGCGCTATAAGGGAATGTACAAGTATATGGGCAGCATAGCAAAATTTGATTCGCGTCCCCGTTACTTCCAGGTTTCTAAAGTTCGGTCTTTAGAAGATCCTTTGACCTTTGACTGTACGCTGTTGTAGTCATGGCGCTCATCAAGCTGACGAGCGTCTGCGCCTGAGTTTCCTAGGTGTTGTGAACATATGAGAAATTTCTCTAAAGCTTCTGAGAATGTTTAAAGTAATCGCGATTGATTTTTCTACCAAGAGATTTAGATACGTGTACTGTAGTCATATTGGCTCTTCCTATCGGTTTTGCTTCAAGCATGATGCATTTGTAGCGGAGCGTGAGCTCGAGAGATTCTGTGGAAGTTTCGGCACCATAGGAGCGTTAATTTGTGATGGAGCCTTTTGTGGATTATAGTTTTCTGCATTTGACCTGTATTTCAAACTGGCGGTGGATCTCTCTGAACCATCAGAGCGACTGAGAGAGGCAAGTGGGTATATTACCTACGATCAGTGTTACCAACTCATTTTTCGATGAGTAAGTAGTTTTTTTTTTGGAAAAGTAAGTAGAAAGGTATAAAAGTAAGTAGATTGAAAAAAAAAACGCATTAATGCAATCTACTAAAACAATTATTGCGGTGCAACGTTTCATTTACATCTTCTGCCGATCAACATTTTTATCAAAGAACTAGCGGCATGTAGTGCGATCAGGCTTAAAGAGTCGGGTCGCTGGATTGCCAAGCCACTCTGATACTCTCAAACAACTGCCACAAGATATGATCGAAGCTACAACGGACTATGCCGTGACTATACTAAGTATCGGGTCGGGGATAACTT
This sequence comes from Microchrysa polita, assembly GCA_949715475.1. NCBI lineage: Eukaryota > Metazoa > Arthropoda > Insecta > Diptera > Stratiomyidae > Microchrysa > Microchrysa polita. The sequence continues at coordinate 15,500,547 of OX454417.1, read as the reverse complement.
CGACGTCAGATTTCTCACCACGAGCCAATGGATGGGGAGTGAGCTATTAGGGGAATACGATCCAAATGGACTGGGGTGTGGGGGCAGGAATTTTCTGTGACTGTGATACACTCAATATCTCTGAATCTTACCGTCTCCCTGATCCTGCCAGCATTTTCCAGGCTGAATTGTTTGCAATCATGAAAGCATGTCTCGGACTCGGAGACAACAAAAACATAGCCATCAGATAGTAAGGCTGCTATCATGGCACTGAAATCCGTAGGAATATCCTCCAAGTTTGTAAAAACCTGTAGAATAGCACTGAACAACATTGGAGGAAGGCACACAGTCACCCTACTTTGGGTGCAGGGCCACAGGAACATACTGAACAAAATGAGTTTGCAGATGAGTTGGCCAAACTGGGGGCAACTCTGGACAGCTCTCATGCGAAGCGCGTGGACATTTCGATGGCAGCTGTCAGAAGAAAAATCTCCTCTCATTATCTCGCAAGTGATAATCGTTATTGGCGGAACCTTAGAACCTTATAATATCAAGGAAGCTATGGCCATCCTATGACCGGAAAAGAACGTCTGAGATTCTGACAAGACCGCGTAAAGATATTGCTAGACTTACAGTGGTAATTACTGGCAGGGCCGGATTTCCCTTATGTGCAACTTGGGCAGTTGCCCGGGGCGGCAAATTTTCAAGGGCGGTATATTTCTGAAACTTTCATTCTTTCATTGAATTAATGTTCTGTGAAATATACACATTTCGATATTTGAGGAGGCAATTTAAATAAATTAAAATTAGAAAAAAAAAATAATGAAAACTCAGCAAAAGTCGTTTCTTTGGTCAGTGACGGACTTACATATCTGACGTCAGTAGGCGACTTTTGCCGCTCTACCAACTTGACCCCTTATTTTTTACAATCCAACGATAAATCGATTGATCCTTGACTCCCAATTTGTTTTTCAATATGGCTGGCTAACGAATTAGGCGAACACTTCTAAAATGGGAATAAAGTCTGATCAGTAAACAATTTTTTTTATCTGTGCACGGGGCGTTAAAAATGCCGCCGCCGTAGGCTTCATTCCGCCAGTTCACCACTATAGCTTTGGAAATCGCACGTGGGAGAAGTAACATACACTCGAAACCAAGAAAACCGGACACTTTTACTTTTTTTACTTCTACCCTATTATAACCAATGAACGGATATGTTCCTGGATCCACTTTCTTTCTCCTTGGATAGCATACACTTACCCTCCCCCCTCCCCTGCCTCCTCCCGGAAACTGCAATTTCGGGCTGGTTTCATTAAGTATTGAAAACGACAATTTCGTGGGGCTGCAGCTAGAGAACGGTTGTGACTACGAGAAAAACGACTTAATACCCATTGTTCGGGAGTCAAGACCTTTCGATTGACTTAAATGTCACTAAACGTTAGGAAAACGCATACCGTACTAAAACACTTTAGTGGGCTATAACAGGAGAACGGGGGTCACTCCGAGGAAAAACAGTTCAGATCCGCTCCTAGGGCGTTGAAACCTTCCGCAATAATAAAATAATAAATATCGAATAAAAAGTGCCCGTTTTTGGCACCAAGTGTATGTATTTAGCTTTATATTGCCAGGTCTAAGGAATCGAGTTATGTATGTCCCATCATGTGGTAGCTTTAGGGGTTGCTTATGAATCCAATGCGTAAATTCAACAAAATATTTATTTTCAAATATTCTTTTGAGCTCTAAGGAGTAGGTATTCGCTCCTCCATGAGCAAAAAGGTCGGAAACCAACGTTGTTATATTTTTCTCGTCTTTTCTAGACGTTCAAGTGGGTTAGATAGATTTTCGCGTACACGATAATGAATAACACTCGCTTTACTGTAACACTATTTATTACAACACACACACGGATATATACACGATTTACAATTTCACTAATTACTGACTAGTTATTGATCCGACATAAATCACGAGTAAAACTATACTGACTCGTAGACACTAGTCGACGCCCTTATATACTCGTTTCCACTGTTCCGGAAACTTCGGTAACGCACTTTCTGGAAACTTCCAGAAAGTCGATGTATTTCTTGCTAGTGACACTAGCGCCATCTAGTCCCAAGTACCGAAATACAATTTGGGTTGACGCATAGGCTAGGCGCGTTACAGTATGTTTAAAAAATTTACACCTCACATGAATGCGATTGATCTACTTTCAGCTTAAACTAGTGACGGAGGGCGGCAACTCGACTACTGCCCAGGGGCGCTACAGAGGGTAAATCCGGCTCTGATTACTGGACAGGCTGCGTATTCCCCACGCGTCCGAGGCAAAAATAGGGGAGCTGCTTCACTTCCTAAATCTCTCTAAATGGCTCTAGAGAGCACCTAGGTGCGTCTCCATAATCAAAATGATATCTCCTGTAAACTCCATCCTTTAAGTAGGTTAACGGAGTTCTGTGAACTCAAAACGGCGCTTTTCGTGCTAATTAGGCTCTTGGCATGTCACACCTTTAGCCACTGCTTTTACCAACTAACCAGACCATGAAAGTGGTACGTTGGTGGGAAGCCAGACTGCTACATAATACAACCATACCATCTACACGGGAAGATAAGGCGACACAGGGATGTGGGTAGAAAAGGACTTACCTCTTTTCGCTGACTCCTTCGCGTATCAGTTGAATGACCTTATTTGCATAATATTGAATAATATCTACCAAATTCACAGTTTTCTAGTTAATTAATTATCTCCGCAATAACATCCCTAACGTTACACTTCTAAACTCAATTATCCTTTCATTCTATAGCTTGGCATGCTTACAGGATGGCGTTGCGACGGACAATATCAATTCCTAACAATGTTTTCTCAGGATTTGCGCGATACACTCATGCATATCACATTTCGGCGAACGGTAGCAAGTGCAGTCACCCGACAACTATCCAACTTGGCCAAGGCAGCAGTGGCAGGCGATGAAAATGCTTTGGATGCACTAACAAACTGGCGTCCTCGAACGGCCGCCCGAAACCTTTCGCATGCCGGCGTTAACGATAATCATTGCTTTTATGTTGCAACACAATCGGGTGTTATGTACTATATGAATCAGGGCGGAACATGTACGGAGGTCCTGAAAAACAATTCCGTGCCTGTTACGCAAATTTTGTGGCATCCAAAAAGGTAACTACTCTTCGGTAAGCTGAAAATTGTGTGGTTTTGCTATAGAGGGAAATATTGTGTCCGTCGTCTATTATGATTGCGGACGCGACTTTTGTAATTTGCAGAGAAGCAATTGTAGCACTAATGGAGGATATGACCGTAGGACATTATTTGGTTGAATCGACCGGCACTCTTACCGAAATGGATCGTGTGAAATTGAGTGGAAGAGTGCCGGGATATAATGGGGCAATATCGTGGGCGGCAACGTCATTGGCAATTATAACGGGTGAGTTTATTTGGTCTTAATTGTTTTGTTCTTAGTAAAGTGATAAATTGGAAGACTGCGAGTTTTTGTAGGATTTTATCACAAAAATTTATTTATTTTTAACAAAATTTCAGAATTTATATTTATCATTGGAGAGTGTTAGCAAATCGTACAAACTATCGTCTACGTCTTTGGAATTTCTAAAACCAAAATTTATAAATTTAAATATTCAAAAAATCAAAATTTGGAATATTTAAAACATCGAACCTTGAAAGTTTGAAAATTTGTAAAAAGAAAAATTCAAAAGAAACAAACTGAGACTGAATATACTCGAACTCAAACTGAGAACTTTATATAGTGCTAGAGTAATTTTCCGAATAGCACAAAACACTTGATGGACCCAAGGCCAGAGGCAGACCGAAGAACACCTGGATGTGTCAAATGAAAAAGCAACAACAACGCATTGGTCTCGGCGATGACACGATCCAAGATGGAGTTGCCTGTAGAAATATGCTGAGATATAACCGGCAAAACGGGCGATGTGCCTACACCGCAGGCCCAGCAACGCGAAGCCATGGAGCGGTATAAAGAACGAGGCAAGGAAGAAGAAGAAGAAGCACAAAACATCTTAGCAACACCATCTCTGATGCTGAGTTGCTTGCTCAGTTCCCTCACTTTCCGTCTGTAAAAAATACTTTCGTGGGAAAAAGTCTCCTTCAATTTTAAACCGATTTATATTATAACAACTTAATAATGAGACTTTTTTTAGAGATGGCAACACCGATAAACTAATGGTAGTCCATCTTAGACATACATACCATTTGAAGTTTCTATTCATAAGCTGGCAATGGGTGAGGTTATAAAACACAACGTTCGCGTAACGTGTCGCGTTTTCCGAAACGTTTCCTATTGTGTTCTGTAAACGCATAGATCCGGATCAGTTGTTACCATCGCCATCTCTCGGAAAGTGACAAATGTGACAATTGACACATCACAGCTGATACGTTTTGCTCGAAAATTAAAATTTCCAGTTTTAAACGAGATGCAGATACATTTTATTTTGATTATTAATAGTTTAATAAATAAATGAAGGCGGAAATGCACGATTCGACGGCAGATTGTAAATTTCTGTCAATCAATCAAGCTATGCATCGCAAGGGGGCGCTTAGGGGATCTGTTTGTAGGGAGAAGTTTCTGATCCGTAACGGCCGGTTGATTTGAAACGTTGCGCGAACGTTGTATTTTATAACCTCACCCAATGTCAGTATAAACATTTCGTGTTGATTGTTGACAACGCATTTACCGGACCATGGAAAGTTTCGAAAATTCACAAAAAAAAAACAACATTTGCGAGAAGTTTTACTTGGGCATTATTTTGCTAAGAAGACTGCAGCTCAGAGTCATCAATTGCCCGTGGAAGTTTACGGTGACGATGCTTTTTCGCGTGCACAGTGTTTTTGGTGGTTTCATCGGTTCAAAAATGATAATTTCGACATTACCGACGAAGAGCGACCTGGCCAGCCAAAAAAGTTTGAAGACGAAGAATTGACGAAATTACTCGAAGAAGATTTGTGCCAAACGCAAAAAGAGTTCGCAATTTCGTTGGAAGTGACTCAGCAAGCTATATCGAAGCGGTTAAAATCATTGGGAATGATCCAAAAGCAAGGCCACTGGGTTCCGTACGAGTTGAAGCCAAGAGATGTTGATAGGCGCTTTTGCATGTGCGAACAACTGCTTCAAAGGCAACGACGGAAGGGTTTTTTGCCTCGTATTGTGACCGGCGATGAAAAGTGGGTACATCATGATAACCCAAAGCGAAAGAAATCATGGGGACCGCCCGCGCACCAATCAACATCGACCGCGAAGCCAAATATTCATGGTTCCAAGCTTATGCTCTGCATTTGGTGGGACCAGCTCGGTGTTGTGTATTATGAGCTGCTAAAACCAATGAAACCATTGACGGGCAGCGCTATCGACTGCAATTGATGCATTTGAGTCGAGCATTGCGTCAAAAACGGCCACAATATGCTGAAAGGCACGACAAAATAATTCTTCAGCATGACAATGCTCGCCCTCATGTTGCGCGAGTCGTGAAAACGTACCTGGAAACAATCAAATGGGAAGTGCTACCCCACCCGCCGTATAGCCCCGACATTGCTCAATCTGATTACTATTTGTTCGCTTCGATGACTCATGCGTTGGCTGATCAGCACTTCACTTCATATGAGGATACTAAGAACTGGCTCGATTCATGGATAGCCTCGAAAACCCAAGATTTTTTCCGCGACGGAATTCGTAGACCTCCTGAAAGATGGGAGAAAGTTATCGCTGCTGATGGCCAATATTTTGATTAATTTAGTTAATGAATAAATCTATGAATAAATGCCCACAATTCCAAAAAAGTCTCATTATTAAGCTGTAGGCCAATCAAACGAGACCGAGGCTAATTTCGGGGTCGGCCGATATTTGGATACCCTTCGCTCCCCTCGGGCGTACCTATGACTTCTGTTCAGTCCTCCCCGCTTCCATGCTTTTCCTTCAATTTTCACATAAGTGCCGTTGCGAAGATTTATTGGGGGAAGCGGGGGACATGGTTTTCTTAGAAGAACCAAAAAGGTGGGAGGCTTTCGGCAGCCCTATGAACGCATGGCATTTCCATCAATTTTTACGTATGTTTGCTGCATCAATTAAAACACAATTCTTTGAGATTTGGTTGAAATTGGTGGACAAATAAAAAAGTTTTTCTTCGAAGAACCTAATTTGGGGGTTGGGTTTATAAGCCAGCCCCATGACTCCATGGTCCGATTTAATTCGTTTTTGCATATGTTTTGTAACATCAATAAAAATACCATTCCATGAGGTTTGGTTGAAATTTGTGTCCAAATAAAAAAGTATTTTTTAGAAGAACCTAATTTCGGGGGCTAAGTTTGCATGGCAGCCCCACGACCCCATAGTCCGATTTCATTTATTTTCACGTTTGTTATGTGGCATCAATAGAAATATAATTTTCTGAGGTTTGATTGAAATTGTTGTGCAAATAAAAACGTTTTACTTAGAAAAATTTCATTTGGGGGGCTAGGTTTGTATGGTAGCCCCATGACCACATGGTCCGACTCCATCTATTCATACATATGTTTTGTGTCATCAATAGAAACACATTTGTGTGAAGTTTGGTTGAAATTGGTGTATAAATAAAAAAAATTACTTAGAAGAACTTAATTTGGGGAGCTAGGTTTGTATAACAGCCCCATGACCTCATGGTCCGATTTGGTCCATTTTTATATATGTTTTGTGGTATCACTAGAAACACATTTGTGCGAAATTTGATTGAAATCGATAAGAAAATAAAAAAAATTTTCTCAGAAGAACCTAATTTGGGGGACTAGGTTTGTATGGCAGCCCCACGACCCCATTGTGGGATTTTATCAATTTTTACATGTGTTATGTGTTAGCAATGAAAACACGTTTGTGTGAAATTTGATTAAAATTGGTGCATGAATAAAAAAAGTTTTTATAAGAAGAACCTAATTTTGGGGCTAGGTTTGTACGGCAGCCCCACGACCCCCTTGTCGGATTTTAGCAATACAAACATACAAACTGCCTGCAACAAAAAGAAGCATGTGTGCAAATTTCAGCTCCATATCTTTTAAACTGGCCGAGCAAAACGCGTCGCAACAGACGGACAGACGGACATCGTTCAATCAACTCAGCTCGTCACGCTGATCATTAGGGACCGGATTATATCCAACTTAAAAAGGCTGAAATAAGCATGCAAATATGCATAATAAACCTTTGAAATATGCAACTAAAATGACAAAATATGCAATATAAAATGAAAGAAAAGACTTATTATTCAGTCTTTATTAGCACTCTAGAGCACGGAAAACACATTTTAGTTGGTTCCAGCCAGATTGGTTGTTTTTATAGTAATTAACGATTATATATTGTTCAAACCCAAGCAACAATTCGTTAGCATTAAAGAAGCACTTCACACTGTAGCAATCATATAGTACCACGAAATCAATTTATCGTGTGACGTCGCTTAAATAAATATTTTGATCCGATAAAACATCCTTAAAGCATTTTCCGGAAAGCTTCTATCATCATTATGGAATAAATTTAAAGATGGTGGTATAAGGTCTCTAAACGGTAACCTAAAAAGATACTTCTTTAAATACTCCACTCCAACATATGGTTTATTGGATGATGCAGCACACACATGCAATATAGTCTCTCTAAGTTAACTCACACATGCATATATTCTTCTATAGCACAGTCGGTTTCATTTTTATAGTGTGACATCCAATAAATTTTTCACCGTAGTTTTATAGAAGGATGGACTTTCTGATTTTTTCATTTCTATAGAATCAACTAACCATTTGTAGTGTTTACGAGCAATACTGACTATATGTGAGGTTGGCTGAGTGGTAGCCTGTAGGACGGGCAATCAACAGACACGGGTTCGATGCTAGCTGGGGAAATTTTTTTTTTATTTTTTTTTTGCAAATTCGTTTAATGACAGAAAATGATGATATAAAGCAAATAACGTACGCCTTTTTTGAAGCATAATTTAGTGCTACAATAAGGTACTATTGGATTAAAAAATGGCGCCAAATGCCATTATTGGACTATTATTCAGTGGTTATGCATTGTAAAACGCCCCTATTATTGTTAGAAGAGAGTATTTTACGAAGTATTATAGGAATGAAATTGTTATTTGGGAAATGCTCCGTAGTAAAACAAAAGACAAAATGTCTCCTGTCATCTAATTGTCTTATAATTTGGGAAGGAACGTTCAACATCAGCCGATGTCACTGGACAATATTTAATTTTAGGCGCCATATTAGCAGATTTTTTGCCAGATAAAGTTTTTCCGGTACCGTTTATATAATTGTCAATATCACATATTTCTTCGTTTCCAGGGTTGTTATCAAGGATTTTGTGAAACCTTTCCTTGAGTTTTTCTGTGAATATAGCGGGTAGCTCAGCGTTCAATCTTTGCACACTTTTCATTAGTTGGATGGAGTCCTAGGAGATGCTACATTCTCAAGGTTGGCATAGAATTGAGTACTCGCAGTTGATGGTAATGCTTTCTTTTTCTCTATTTTCAAATGTGCAAATCGAGAATTATACTAGAAAATATGCATCATCAATGCATTATCAATAAAATATGCAAAAACCCAGTAAAATGGGCAATATATGCAAATGCATATGCATATAATCCGGTCTCTACTGATCATATACATATATACATATTTTACATATATGGTCGGAGATGCTTCTTTCAATACGTTTCATGACAAAGTTAAAATACCCTTTTCGCTTAATAAGCGAAGGGTATACAAATTTCGGAGGGGGTTTGGATCACCTCTGTCGTATACTAAACAGTAATCGTATACTAAACAATATACGACAATTTTGAATTTCCCAAGTAGGAATAGGTGTCTTTGACGTACGTAATGCCGGCTCCACCCTGTCCGGGGTTTGCCAAATCGTGCGGCACAACAAATCGAAATTGTGGACAACGCACTCTCAGAAAAAACGGAGACGATAATTCAACAAACAAAAACGTTTCTTGAATTCCCCTATCGCCTTTGTTTCTGTCAGGCGTATATGTTGTCTACAAACTCCGGACAGTGTGATTGCGACATTAAACAATCGAAAATGGCGGATCGTGTCGTGATTGTCAGTTCAAAAATTGATGGGGCTCCAAAACGGAACAGTTGCGTATGTTCCGCAAACATGTTTGCCATTCTGATCCCCTAACTTAAGGTGACGAGACTTCCGAAGACCCAATGCTGTACATACTTGCGAAATTCGACTCTCAAACAAATTATCAGCAATACTATCCCTCCCCTCTACCCTTCACGCCGATTTGGAGAAAGAATAATACCTCACAATGATTCTCCTTTTCATAAGTGATATCTTTGTGAAGAGAACTCAGTGGTGTAGATAGGGGGGTTCAAGGAGATTGATCTCCGTGATTTTTCGTATACTAAATTATATAAATTTAGTTAATTGGGTATATTTTGTAACAATATTTCGAAATGCCATCCACAGGGGGATTTCAGAATTAACCCTTTGATAGTATTTAATTGTTTCTGCATTGGCTAGAATTTTGATAATTCCTAGCGTATATGAGTTTGGGATGGTGGTGGTGTGATTTACTGAAAAAAAATGCATTTTAGCGGGAATCTGTATTGTGGAATATCCAGTGATACAATCAGCTTCTAATTGAGCGACATTGCAGCACATGCACAGCTTATTTGATTGAACAATGCTTTATCTCACTACCCGATTTTTCTCGAATAAAATCACAATCATGACTACTGATTTAAAAGCTTAGAAAACACAAATGAGTGATTTTGGCCGCTGTAACTTCCGAACGCTGATAGAATCTCGGATGCAATATTCGTCAAATATCTCTCAAAGTGTGCATAATTTCAGAAATTTCGGTCGAGTCCGAGTTAAGGAAAATTAGTCCATAATCGCTTGAAATTTTTATCAAATAAGAACAGTACGGTGCCCTATCAGTTATCTAAATTTCAATGTTTTTCGCTTACGAATCTCCGAGTTATGGACAATTTTCAACTTACGAACGAGGATAGGTAGGACCCAGGCCCGTGCGCAGGAATCATCCAAGGGGGGGTTTAACTTATATATTCAAATTTTTCATTAAAAGGTATATTTAAAGTTTTAAATATACAGGCTATAATAAGGTGACCAGACTCCCAAAAGCCCAATGCTGTACACAAACTAGCGGAATTCGGTTGTCAAGCAAATCCAGAGTCATATATCCAGGTTCCAGGTCCGAGGTCTACGTCGCAAACTTGTTGGCTGTTTTTCTAATGCACGACACACAGAGTCTGAGCGCGCAGAGTATTCTGACCTACAGGTTATACGGACGAGTCATAGGTTTAAATTTCACGAAATGGCGTCCATTGGTTTACCGATCGGCGCGCTTGCACCTCGCCTTATCATTCTTAGCACCATCACTGCGTCGCAAATTTAGGTGAATTCTGAAAAGCGCAAAAGGCATGACGAGGTCTGGATGAAGCGAAGGGCAAGGCACAGAAGTTAGGTAAACTTAAGGACGAGCCAGAGGTCTAAATTTCACGAATTGTCATCCATTGGCTTACCGCTCGCTGGACTTACCTTGTTCCGCAACAGCACTACGTCGCGAATACTAAATAGCGAGACAGATAAAGCGAGGTCTGAGCGTAGTAAAGGGCGAGGTGCAGGGTCTGAGTAAATGTATGGGCGAGCCAGAGATCTAAATCCAACAAATTGCTTTCCATTAGCTCACTGCTCGCTGCGCTCATCTTATCCTATTTCGCAAACAGCACTGCTTCGCAAAAATATTGGCGAATTCTCTAAACGTACGTACGTAGAGACGACTCATGTGATGATCGCTCAGCGATCGCAGTTAAACCATCGGTTCTGACCACTATACGCGCATATTTTCTATGCAGACATGTTATGGTCGACACGTGGAAAGTAACACCATTACAAAAATATGCAAATATGGCTCGGAATTGGATGCAAAACTACGATCGCTGAGCGATCATCCCAAGAGTCTGACAGTGGGAGATCTGAGCGGAGCGAGGGGTGAGTCAACGAATTATAGTAAACCAAATACCAAAGGACGAGCCTGAGGTATAAATCTTATCTAAACCTGGTGGCAATATTTCACGAGGAGAATAAGGATTTCTTCATAGTTACGATAGGGATGCCATGTCGTTCCCCTAGGCTTTTACCTACCTTGATTTACCCTAACTCCTAGTGGAATCTCTATATCACAGAGTAGTGACCGAATAATCATGGCAACAGAGCACGGCTTGTAACGCCGTTTTAAATGGATTTTAATGAAATTTGGGAAAAAAAACTACCTAAAACCCATGCTGAGTCATTTCATTAGTATGCATTTTCCTATAGAGGTTGATAAAGGAATCGGAATAGAGTACAATGGCTGATTTTTTCATCTTAAAATCTCATCTTTTGACGGATGTAACCTCTAAACCTTGGCAGCTTAGAGCCTTGAAATGTCGTAATCAACAACAAATCCCCTGCAACTTCAACTTCAAACAAACTTTATTTCAGGTATAATAATAATTTGATTAACAAATTCATACATTTAGATGCCGGCCTTAATGGCCTTAATTCTAAGGTATTGTGTTTTGAATGCTTCAACAATGAGATGAGTTGAGAAATCTGTAATACATGGTTAAGGAAAAAAAATATATCTAAAACCTTACGTGTATAAAAAAAAATATATATAATAAAAAAAAGGTATAAACTACATACATATGTCAATGTACCTTAATTTAAGTCCAGACTTAGATACTAGTTCGTCATTATAACTTAATTATTTACTAAGGCTCTAATGGCAGAATTATTGTTAGTTGAGCAACTTGCCATAAATTTACTAGTACGCTTCACTACAATCTTATTCAAATTCAAAACTTTGGTTTCTCTATGTAATTTGTTGGTTGAGTAAAAGAAAGGTTTGTTGGTAATTTGTTTGAACAGTTTGTTTTGGGTTATTTGCAGTTTGCTTTTTCTGGTTTTTGAATATAAACCCCATACAGGAGACCCATAAGCGGCAACAGGCTGGATTACCATTTTATCCATTTAAATCCCCTGCAATGCCCTACAATAGTTTACCCACTACAATCTACACATGCCGCGCGGTTACATTTATCTTTGAATTACAATACGTTCGGTATAGGGAAAATACCGCTTTTCGGATTGCATACCAACACTTATGAGTTTCTACCACGAATGTGCTTGAACTGTCCGGAACTGGATGGTGTCTAGCGGCGAGAGAAAATTCTTTTGGCAAGGTATAAATTAACAACGCCAGTTTACATTTTTATGAAGTTAAATTTTTGGCTTATGAGAACAATAGTATTTAATAAGAAATTCTGGCAACATTTGCCCAAAACCCCCCCCTGCGCACGGGCCTGTGATCACCAACTAGGTCTACAAGCAGTGGCGTAACGTTTCTTCACACTTGACAACGAAATCTGGTTTTATTATAAAACCTCGAGTCCTGTTGGCGCTATCGTCCTAATTTTGTTACACAATTTGACAGTACAGTGGAGTTCTTGTAAATTTATATTCTGCCCATTTGATACGTTTTTCTCGCAACAAGAACTGAAATCTAACTTGTAAAAATCTTTGTCAAAGAGTTGTGTTCGTAAAAAAAGTGAACAATTGCACTTACAGGTCGATAACGTCGACAGAATGGTTGAATGAGCCGATTGAGCCGATTGAAGAATCGAGGGCCTCTACTGTAAACGTGACATTAACTTTAAAAAATCTGTATTGCATACTTTTAGGTGGAGTCCACCACACTTTACCATGATTTCATTTAGATTTAGTTTGAGATTTTGGTTGAAATCGCATTCATTTCATTAAAAATGTATGGGAAAGCCGCTTTACTTGATGGATTCTAACCGGGTGAATTTTTGTCTGCTGATTGTATTTTAACTTTAGTACCAGAACAGTTTGTTAATGAGCGAAGCTATTCCTTTTGGTAATAGGTGAATCCAATTCTTCTGTTCATGTTTCCGAAATGACCTTCGTTTTTATTTATTGTAAAAAATCATTTAAAATTTTCAACACTGTTTTTGTAACAATATTTAGAGGGTGGAGAACCGGAGCGGTCCCAGGGCACCACACCACAGATGACAAATAAAATAGCCATACATTTTCCAGAATTATAAGCTTTAAGTCCTTGTAAAAAATAAAGAAGTTCAATCAGTTCAGCTCCATCAGGAAGTTTGCATTTTCAATGTCCCACTTTAGTTAGAATAGGATTACTAATTCGCGCTAAAAATACGAGAAATTCCGTGTTTTTTAAACCACTCTCAGTCTTTAGTAGAAATTGACAACTTAAAAATTAATAAAATAAAAAAGGTGCCGTAATTGGATTACATTTTTCTGGTATTATTTTGAAATCTGGTTTATCTTTTGCGGAATGAGAGAGTCCAATTAGACAATCAATTAACAATCGGATCAGGGCCTCGCAAAAGCTAAGGCCATCTCTGGTAAAAGAAATGCAGCTCTTCAGCGCGACAGTAAAATGTTCCTCGAAGTTCTCGCTTCAAATTGCTTCGTAGCAAGAAAACGTTTCGCTGTAGAGCACTAGCATCCGACTCAAATTAAGCTTCAATATTATCTTGCTAAATATCGATTGTACAGGCTAAAGTATAGTCCAACTTTACACCTTAAAGACAGACAAGACTGATCACAGATCTCATCGAGGACCTTATTATGCAGTGAATTAGGCTTCATTGTGTGGCATGGAGAATGCTGTACATTTTGCTGTACATTTCCCAATGCTGTACGCCAGGTCAAAATGCTGGTCAGCTTACCCAAACTGCCATTTTGCCGATCAGAAATCATCTCCAGTTCTTTCCGTTAACATATTTCACAAAGACAGACAAAGCAAAAGAACCGGAGATTATTCCTGATCCGCCAAATGGCAGTTAAGGTATAAGAATGGCAAGCATGTTTGTGGAACATACGCAACTGTTTGGTTTTGGAAGCCCACCCATTGTCGTATACTGTTTTCTGTAGGGCACGAATAATTTATCTGCCGAATTTCAAAGACGTAGATGATAGTCTGTGCGTCTTGATAAAACTCTCTATTAGTTAATTGTGAGATATCTATCGATTTGAATTAAAAATTTCGTGGTTGAAAATAATATCATGTTGTTTAATAGCTGTTTTAACAAAAGCTACCAAACAAACTATAAATATTCCGAAACTCGGAAAATGTTCAAACGAAACAGTTTTCCCTTTAAAATCATATTTGCATTTTCGCTTAATTTATGAAAATTCATTACGTAAACTATTTTTCAGGTGATTTTAGCGTTCGCATATGGGATATCGATACCAGTGATAATTATTTGTTGCGAATGGATCTACCGACAACAGGTGAGTGTCTATGTGTCTGTAATTTTAGACTACATGGATTTTTTAGGCTCATATAAATATGCAACGTTGAAATTTTATCCGTGCTATTAATTGCACAAAATTATAAACGTTTAGTATACGACAGGTGAAAATTTCATAAGCAATGTTTGCGGTATTTCAAAATGCAATTAGCAGATTTTAATTTCATTTCAAAATAAATTTGTCAGATAGTGCGATAAATGTATCATGTTTCGGTAATTTTGTGTGACAGGCAATAATTGTTTTTGTATCAATATGTACATAATGGAAATGGGTATTATTAATCATTTCTGACATATTAATGTGAGACTTAATTTTATGTAGGAGTGGAATAAGTGGGTAATGCCCTCTCGATGCGACTCGTTGAGATCATTTGATTCAATTGTTTTTGCATTTGAATGCTTTTGCCATTTTCAGTGCTTTCCCAAAAGTTACTTCAAAGGCTATTGTTGCAAATAATTACGGGAGCCTTTAGTGGACGTTTTTATAGAAAAACTCTGTATCGCGGCAAACGTTCAAAGTATTAGGAAAATATAAATTGGTGTTCCACAAGGCGGCGTTCTGACTCCCACCATTATTGACACTTATAGCCGGTATTTCAGAAACTCCGGATGAACAGCTATAGCACTAGTCTTTTGTTTAAATCTGTGTTCCAATATTGCAGCCAAAACAGTACCTGCAGCTATATAAAAATATTTGTACATAATGCTTTATTAAATCCTGGAGCATTATTGATAAGTACTATCTATGGAGGTGGAAACATTATAGGCAATTTCCCATAAAGGCATGTTACGGACCCGGAAGAGGGCATCCAGACCTACATTTTGCTGAAACTTCCAGGGTCCTAGCTATCCCCGTTTCGGAGATACAACCATCTAAAGATAAGGTAATATTTGTCGATTTTTTCCCCTCTAAAACGCCTTTAAAGGCCTGAA
Organism: Microchrysa polita; assembly: GCA_949715475.1. Lineage (NCBI taxonomy): Eukaryota > Metazoa > Arthropoda > Insecta > Diptera > Stratiomyidae > Microchrysa > Microchrysa polita. The sequence continues at coordinate 15,485,261 of OX454417.1, read as the reverse complement.
AATCGAATTTTTCTGTTTCATATGAAAATTTTCGACTTTGGGGGTTCCAAAAGTCGATGAAGAGGTCATCTAGACCAACATTTTGCTGAAACTTCCAGGGTCCTAGCTATCACCGTTTCGGAGATACAGCCATCTAAAGATAAGCTCATATTTGTCGATTTTTACCCCTCTAAAACGCCTTTAAAGGCCTGAAAATCGCATTTTTCTGTTTCATATGAAAATTTTCGACTTTGGGGGTTCCAAAAGTCGATGAAGAGGGCATCCAGACCTACATTTTGCTGAAACTTCCAGGGTCCTAGCTATCACCGTTTCGGAGATACAGCCATCTAAAGCCATAAGCTCATATTTGTCGATTTTTACCCCTCTAAAACGCCTTTAAAGGCCTGAAAATCGCATTTTTCTGTTTCATATGAAAATTTTCGACTTTGGGGGTTCCAAAAGTCGATGAAGAGGGCATCCAGACCTAAATTTTGCTGAAACTTCCAGGGTCCTAGCTATCACCGTTTCGGAGATACAGCCATCTAAAAATAAGCTCATATTTGTCGATTTTTACCCCTCTAAAACGCCTTTAAAGGCCTGAAAATCGCATTTTTCTGTTTCATATGAAAATTTTCGACTTTGGGGGTTCCAAAAGTCGATGAAGAGGGCATCCAGACCTACATTTTGCTGAAACTTTCAGGGTCCTAGCTATCACCGTTTCGGAGATACAGCCATCTAAAGATAAGGGAATATTTATCGATTTTTAACCCTCTAAAACGCCTTTAAAGGCCTGAAAATCGCATTTTTCTGTTTCATATGAAAATTTTCGACTTTGGAGGTTCCAAAAGTCGATGAAGAGGGCATCCAGACCTACATTTTGCTGAAACTTCCAGGGTCCTAGCTATCACCGTTTCGGAGATACAGCCATCTAAAGATAAGCTCATATTTGTCGATTTTTAACCCTCTAAAACGCCTTTAAAGGCCTGAAAATCGCATTTTTCTGTTTCATATGAAAATTTTCGACTTTGGGGGTTCCAAAAGTCGATGAAGAGGGCATCCAGACCTACATTTTGCTGAAACTTTCAGGGTCCTAGCTATCACCGTTTCGGAGATACAGCCATCTAAAGATAAGCTCATATTTGTCGATTTTTAACCCTCTAAAACGCCTTTAAAGGCCTGAAAATCGCATTTTTCTGTTTCATATGAAAATTTTCGACTTTGGGGGTTCGAAAAGTCGATGAAGAGGGCATCCAGACCTACATTTTGCTCAAACTTCCAGGGTCCTAGCTATCACCGTTTCGGAGATACAGCCATCTAAAGATAAGCTCATATTTGTCGATTTTAACCCTCTAAAACGCCTTTAAAGGCCTGAAAATCGAATTTTTCTGTTTCATATGAAAATTTTCGACTTTGGGGGTTCGAAAAGTCGATGAAGAGGGCATCCAGACCTACATTTTGCTGAAACTTCCAGGGTCCTAGCTATCACCGTTTCGGAGATACAGCCATCTAAAGATAAGCTCATATTTGTCGATTTTTAACCCTCTAAAACGCCTTTAAAGGCCTAAAAATCGCATTTTTCTGTTTCATATGAAAATTTTCGACTTTGGGGGTTCCAAAAGTCGATGAAGAGGGCATCCAGACCTACATTTTGCTGAAACTTTCAGGGTCCTAGCTATCACCGTTTCGGAGATACAGCCATCTAAAGATAAGCACATATTTGTCGATTTTTAACCCTCTAAAACGCCTTTAAAGGCCTGAAAATCGCATTTTTCTGTTTCATATGAAAATTTTCGACTTTGGAGGTTCCAAAAGTCGATGAAGAGGGCATCCAGACCTACATTTTGCTGAAACTTCCAGGGTCCTAGCTATCACCGTTTCGGAGATACAGCCATCTAAAGATAAGCTCATATTTGTCGATTTTTAACCCTCTAAAACGCCTTTAAAGGCCTGAAAATCGCATTTTTCTGTTTCATATGAAAATGTTCGACTTTGGGGGTTCCAAAAGTCGATGAAGAGGGCATCCAGACCTACATTTTGCTGAAACTTCCAGGGTCCTAGCTATCACTGTTTCGGAGATACAGCCATCTAAATATAAGGGAATATTTATCGATTTTTAACCCTCTAAAACGCCTTTAAAGGCCTGAAAATCGCATTTTTCTGTTTCATATGAAAATTTTCGACTTTGGGGGTTCCAAAAGTCGATGAAGAGGGCATCCAGACCTACATTTTGCTGAAACTTCCAGGGTCCTAGCTATCACCGTTTCGGAGATACAGCCATCTAAAGATAAGCTCATATTTGTCGATTTTTAACCCTCTAAAACGCCTTTAAAGGCCTGAAAATCGCATTTTTCTGTTTCATATGAAAATTTTCGACTTTGGGGGTTCCAAAAGTCGATGAAGAGGGCATCCAGACCTACATTTTGCTGAAACTTCCAGGGTCCTAGCTATCACCGTTTCGGAGATACAGCCATCTAAAGATAAGCTCATATTTGTCGATTTTTAACCCTCTAAAACGCCTTTAAAGGCCTGAAAATCGCATTTTTCTGTTTCATATGAAAATTTTCGACTTTGGGGGTTCCAAAAGTCGATGAAGAGGGCATCCAGACCTACATTTTGCTGAAACTTCCAGGGTCCTAGCTATCACTGTTTCGGAGATACAGCCATCTAAAGATAAGCTCATATTTGTCGATTTTTAACCCTCTAAAACGCCTTTAAAGGCCTGAAAATCGCATTTTTCTGTTTCATATGAAAATGTTCGACTTTGGGGGTTCCAAAAGTCGATGAAGAGGGCATCCAGACCTACATTTTGCTGAAACTTCCAGGGTCCTAGCTATCACCGTTTCGGAGATACAGCCATCTAAAGATAAGCTCATATTTGTCGATTTTTAACCCTCTAAAACGCCTTTAAAGGCCTGAAAATCGCATTTTTCTGTTTCATATGAAAATTTTCGACTTTGGGGGTTCCAAAAGTCGATGAAGAGGGCATCCAGACCTACATTTTGCTGAAACTTCCAGGGTCCTAGCTATCACCGTTTCGGAGATACAGCCATCTAAAGATAAGCTCATATTTGTCGATTTTTAACCCTCTAAAACGCCTTTAAAGGCCTGAAAATCGCATTTTTCTGTTTCATATGAAAATTTTCGACTTTGGGGGTTCCAAAAGTCGATGAAGAGGGCATCCAGACCTACATTTTGCTGAAACTTTCAGGGTCCTAGCTATCACCGTTTCGGAGATACAGCCATCTAAAGATAAGGGAATATTTATCGATTTTTAACCCTCTAAAACGCCTTTAAAGGCCTGAAAATCGCATTTTTCTGTTTCATATGAAAATTTTCGACTTTGGAGGTTCCAAAAGTCGATGAAGAGGGCATCCAGACCTACATTTTGCTGAAACTTCCAGGGTCCTAGCTATCACCGTTTCGGAGATACAGCCATCTAAAGATAAGCTCATATTTGTCGATTTTTAACCCTCTAAAACGCCTTTAAAGGCCTGAAAATCGCATTTTTCTGTTTCATATGAAAATGTTCGACTTTGGGGGTTCCAAAAGTCGATGAAGAGGGCATCCAGACCTACATTTTGCTGAAACTTCCAGGGTCCTAGCTATCACTGTTTCGGAGATACAGCCATCTAAATATAAGGGAATATTTATCGATTTTTAACCCTCTAAAACGCCTTTAAAGGCCTGAAAATCGCATTTTTCTGTTTCATATGAAAATTTTCGACTTTGGGGGTTCCAAAAGTCGATGAAGAGGGCATCCAGACCTACATTTTGCTGAAACTTCCAGGGTCCTAGCTATCACCGTTTCGGAGATACAGCCATCTAAAGATAAGCTCATATTTGTCGATTTTTAACCCTCTAAAACGCCTTTAAAGGCCTGAAAATCGCATTTTTCTGTTTCATATGAAAATTTTCGACTTTGGGGGTTCCAAAAGTCGATGAAGAGGGCATCCAGACCTACATTTTGCTGAAACTTCCAATGTCCTAGCTATCACCGTTTCGGAGATACAGCCATCTAAAGATAAGCTCATATTTGTCGATTTTTAACCCTCTAAAACGCCTTTAAAGGCCTGAAAATCGCATTTTTCTGTTTCATATGAAAATTTTCGACTTTGGGGGTTCCAAAAGTCGATGAAGAGGGCATCCAGACCTACATTTTGCTGAAACTTCCAGGGTCCTAGCTATCACTGTTTCGGAGATACAGCCATCTAAAGATAAGCTCATATTTGTCGATTTTTAACCCTCTAAAACGCCTTTAAAGGCCTGAAAATCGCATTTTTCTGTTTCATATGAAAATGTTCGACTTTGGGGGTTCCAAAAGTCGATGAAGAGGGCATCCAGACCTACATTTTGCTGAAACTTCCAGGGTCCTAGCTATCACCGTTTCGGAGATACAGCCATCTAAAGATAAGCTCATATTTGTCGATTTTTAACCCTCTAAAACGCCTTTAAAGGCCTGAAAATCGCATTTTTCTGTTTCATATGAAAATTTTCGACTTTGGGGGTTCCAAAAGTCGATGAAGAGGGCATCCAGACCTACATTTTGCTGAAACTTCCAGGGTCCTAGCTATCACCGTTTCGGAGATACAGCCATCTAAATATAAGGGAATATTTATCGATTTTTAACCCTCTAAAACGCCTTTAAAGGCCTGAAAATCGCATTTTTCTGTTTCATATGAAAATTTTCGACTTTGGGGGTTCGAAAAGTCGATGAAGAGGGCATCCAGACCTACATTTTGCTGAAACTTCCAGGGTCCTAGCTATCACCGTTTCGGAGATACAGCCATCTAAATATAAGGGAATATTTATCGATTTTTAACCCTCTAAAACGCCTTTAAAGGCCTGAAAATCGCATTTTTCTGTTTCATATGAAAATTTTCGACTTTGGGGGTTCCAAAAGTCGATGAAGAGGGCATCCAGACCTACATTTTGCTGAAACTTCCAGGGTCCTAGCTATCACCGTTTCGGAGATACAGCCATCTAAATATAAGGGAATATTTATCGATTTTTAACCCTCTAAAACGCCTTTAAAGGCCTGAAAATCGCATTTTTCTGTTTCATATGAAAATTTTCGACTTTGGGGGTTCGAAAAGTCGATGAAGAGGGCATCCAGACCTACATTTTGCTGAAACTTCCAGGGTCCTAGCTATCACCGTTTCGGAGATACAGCCATCTAAATATAAGGGAATATTTATCGATTTTTAACCCTCTAAAACGCCTTTAAAGGCCTGAAAATCGCATTTTTCTGTTTCATATGAAAATTTTCGACTTTGGGGGTTCCAAAAGTCGATGAAGAGGGCATCCAGACCTACATTTTGCTGAAACTTCCAGGGTCCTAGCTATCACCGTTTCGGAGATACAGCCATCTAAAGATAAGCTCATATTTGTCGATTTTTAACCCTCTAAAACGCCTTTAAAGGCCTGAAAATCGCATTTTTCTGTTTCATATGAAAATTTTCGACTTTGGGGGTTCCAAAAGTCGATGAAGAGGGCATCCAGACCTACATTTTGCTGAAACTTCCAGGGTCCTAGCTATCACCGTTTCGGAGATACAGCCATCTAAAGATAAGCTCATATTTGTCGATTTTTAACCCTCTAAAACGCCTTTAAAGGCCTGAAAATCGCATTTTGCTGTTTCATATGAAAATTTTCGACTTTGGGGGTTCCAAAAGTCGATGAAGAGGGCATCCAGACCTACATTTTGCTGAAACTTCCAGGGTCCTAGCTATCACTGTTTCGGAGATACAGCCATCTAAACTTCCATATTTATCGATTTTTAACCCTCTAAAACGCCTTTAAAGGCCTGAAAATCGCATTTTTCTGTTTCATATGAAAATTTTCGACTTTGGGGGTTCCAAAAGTCGATGAAGAGGGCATCCAGACCTACATTTTGCTGAAACTTCCAGGGTCCTAGCTATCACCGTTTCGGAGATACAGCCATCTAAATATAAGGGAATATTTATCGATTTTTAACCCTCTAAAACGCCTTTAAAGGCCTGAAAATCGCATTTTTCTGTTTCATATGAAAATTTTCGATTTTGGGGGTTCCAAAAGTCGATGAAGAGGGCATCCAGACCTACATTTTGCTGAAACTTCCAGGGTCCTAGCTATCACCGTTTCGGAGATACAGCCATCTAAATATAAGGGAATATTTATCGATTTTTAACCCTCTAAAACGCCTTTAAAGGCCTGAAAATCGCATTTTTCTGTTTCATATGAAAATTTTCGACTTTGGGGGTTCGAAAAGTCGATGAAGAGGGCATCCAGACCTACATTTTGCTGAAACTTCCAGGGTCCTAGCTATCACTGTTTCGGAGATACAGCCATCTAAACTTCCATATTTATCGATTTTTAACCCTCTAAAACGCCTTTAAAGGCCTGAAAATCGCATTTTTCTGTTTCATATGAAAATTTTCGACTTTGGGGGTTCCAAAAGTCGATGAAGAGGGCATCCAGACCTACATTTTGCTGAAACTTCCAGGGTCCTAGCTATCACCGTTTCGGAGATACAGCCATCTAAAGATAAGCTCATATTTGTCGATTTTTAACCCTCTAAAACGCCTTTAAAGGCCTGAAAATCGCATTTTTCTGTTTCATATGAAAATTTTCGACTTTGGGGGTTCCAAAAGTCGATGAAGAGGGCATCCAGACCTACATTTTGCTGAAACTTCCAGGGTCCTAGCTATCACTGTTTCGGAGATACAGCCATCTAAAGATAAGCTCATATTTGTCGATTTTTAACCCTCTAAAACGCCTTTAAAGGCCTGAAAATCGCATTTTTGTGTTTCATATGAAAATGTTCGACTTTGGGGGTTCCAAAAGTCGATGAAGAGGGCATCCAGACCTACATTTTGCTGAAACTTCCAGGGTCCTAGCTATCACCGTTTCGGAGATACAGCCATCTAAAGATAAGCTCATATTTGTCGATTTTTAACCCTCTAAAACGCCTTTAAAGGCCTGAAAATCGCATTTTTCTGTTTCATATGAAAATTTTCGACTTTGGGGGTTCCAAAAGTCGATGAAGAGGGCATCCAGACCTACATTTTGCTGAAACTTCCAGGGTCCTAGCTATCACCGTTTCGGAGATACAGCCATCTAAATATAAGGGAATATTTATCGATTTTTAACCCTCTAAAACGCCTTTAAAGGCCTGAAAATCGCATTTTTCTGTTTCATATGAAAATTTTCGACTTTGGGGGTTCGAAAAGTCGATGAAGAGGGCATCCAGACCTACATTTTGCTGAAACTTCCAGGGTCCTAGCTATCACCGTTTCGGAGATACAGCCATCTAAATATAAGGGAATATTTATCGATTTTTAACCCTCTAAAACGCCTTTAAAGGCCTGAAAATCGCATTTTTCTGTTTCATATGAAAATTTTCGACTTTGGGGGTTCCAAAAGTCGATGAAGAGGGCATCCAGACCTACATTTTGCTGAAACTTCCAGGGTCCTAGCTATCACCGTTTCGGAGATACAGCCATCTAAATATAAGGGAATATTTATCGATTTTTAACCCTCTAAAACGCCTTTAAAGGCCTGAAAATCGCATTTTTCTGTTTCATATGAAAATTTTCGACTTTGGGGGTTCGAAAAGTCGATGAAGAGGGCATCCAGACCTACATTTTGCTGAAACTTCCAGGGTCCTAGCTATCACCGTTTCGGAGATACAGCCATCTAAATATAAGGGAATATTTATCGATTTTTAACCCTCTAAAACGCCTTTAAAGGCCTGAAAATCGCATTTTTCTGTTTCATATGAAAATTTTCGACTTTGGGGGTTCCAAAAGTCGATGAAGAGGGCATCCAGACCTACATTTTGCTGAAACTTCCAGGGTCCTAGCTATCACCGTTTCGGAGATACAGCCATCTAAAGATAAGCTCATATTTGTCGATTTTTAACCCTCTAAAACGCCTTTAAAGGCCTGAAAATCGCATTTTTCTGTTTCATATGAAAATTTTCGACTTTGGGGGTTCCAAAAGTCGATGAAGAGGGCATCCAGACCTACATTTTGCTGAAACTTCCAGGGTCCTAGCTATCACCGTTTCGGAGATACAGCCATCTAAAGATAAGCTCATATTTGTCGATTTTTAACCCTCTAAAACGCCTTTAAAGGCCTGAAAATCGCATTTTGCTGTTTCATATGAAAATTTTCGACTTTGGGGGTTCCAAAAGTCGATGAAGAGGGCATCCAGACCTACATTTTGCTGAAACTTCCAGGGTCCTAGCTATCACTGTTTCGGAGATACAGCCATCTAAACTTCCATATTTATCGATTTTTAACCCTCTAAAACGCCTTTAAAGGCCTGAAAATCGCATTTTTCTGTTTCATATGAAAATTTTCGACTTTGGGGGTTCCAAAAGTCGATGAAGAGGGCATCCAGACCTACATTTTGCTGAAACTTCCAGGGTCCTAGCTATCACCGTTTCGGAGATACAGCCATCTAAATATAAGGGAATATTTATCGATTTTTAACCCTCTAAAACGCCTTTAAAGGCCTGAAAATCGCATTTTTCTGTTTCATATGAAAATTTTCGACTTTGGGGGTTCGAAAAGTCGATGAAGAGGGCATCCAGACCTACATTTTGCTGAAACTTCCAGGGTCCTAGCTATCACCGTTTCGGAGATACAGCCATCTAAATATAAGGGAATATTTATCGATTTTTAACCCTCTAAAACGCCTTTAAAGGCCTGAAAATCGCATTTTTCTGTTTCATATGAAAATTTTCGACTTTGGGGGTTCCAAAAGTCGATGAAGAGGGCATCCAGACCTACATTTTGCTGAAACTTCCAGGGTCCTAGCTATCACCGTTTCGGAGATACAGCCATCTAAAGATAAGCTCATATTTGTCGATTTTTAACCCTCTAAAACGCCTTTAAAGGCCTGAAAATCGCATTTTGCTGTTTCATATGAAAATTTTCGACTTTGGGGGTTCCAAAAGTCGATGAAGAGGGCATCCAGACCTACATTTTGCTGAAACTTCCAGGGTCCTAGCTATCACTGTTTCGGAGATACAGCCATCTAAACTTCCATATTTATCGATTTTTAACCCTCTAAAACGCCTTTAAAGGCCTGAAAATCGCATTTTTCTGTTTCATATGAAAATTTTCGACTTTGGGGGTTCCAAAAGTCGATGAAGAGGGCATCCAGACCTACATTTTGCTGAAACTTCCAGGGTCCTAGCTATCACCGTTTCGGAGATACAGCCATCTAAAGATAAGCTCATATTTGTCGATTTTTAACCCTCTAAAACGCCTTTAAAGGCCTGAAAATCGCATTTTGCTGTTTCATATGAAAATTTTCGACTTTGGGGGTTCCAAAAGTCGATGAAGAGGGCATCCAGACCTACATTTTGCTGAAACTTCCAGGGTCCTAGCTATCACTGTTTCGGAGATACAGCCATCTAAACTTCCATATTTATCGATTTTTAACCCTCTAAAACGCCTTTAAAGGCCTGAAAATCGCATTTTTCTGTTTCATATGAAAATTTTCGACTTTGGGGGTTCCAAAAGTCGATGAAGAGGGCATCCAGACCTACATTTTGCTGAAACTTCCAGGGTCCTAGCTATCACCGTTTCGGAGATACAGCCATCTAAATATAAGGGAATATTTATCGATTTTTAACCCTCTAAAACGCCTTTAAAGGCCTGAAAATCGCATTTTTCTGTTTCATATGAAAATTTTCGACTTTGGGGGTTCGAAAAGTCGATGAAGAGGGCATCCAGACCTACATTTTGCTGAAACTTCCAGGGTCCTAGCTATCACCGTTTCGGAGATACAGCCATCTAAATATAAGGGAATATTTATCGATTTTTAACCCTCTAAAACGCCTTTAAAGGCCTGAAAATCGCATTTTTCTGTTTCATATGAAAATTTTCGACTTTGGGGGTTCCAAAAGTCGATGAAGAGGGCATCCAGACCTACATTTTGCTGAAACTTCCAGGGTCCTAGCTATCACCGTTTCGGAGATACAGCCATCTAAAGATAAGCTCATATTTGTCGATTTTTAACCCTCTAAAACGCCTTTAAAGGCCTGAAAATCGCATTTTTCTGTTTCATATGAAAATTTTCGACTTTGGGGGTTCCAAAAGTCGATGAAGAGGGCATCCAGACCTACATTTTGCTGAAACTTCCAGGGTCCTAGCTATCACCGTTTCGGAGATACAGCCATCTAAAGATAAGCTCATATTTGTCGATTTTTAACCCTCTAAAACGCCTTTAAAGGCCTGAAAATCGCATTTTTCTGTTTCATATGAAAATTTTCGACTTTGGGGGTTCCAAAAGTCGATGAAGAGGGCATCCAGACCTACATTTTGCTGAAACTTCCAGGGTCCTAGCTATCACCGTTTCGGAGATACAGCCATCTAAAGATAAGCTCATATTTGTCGATTTTTAACCCTCTAAAACGCCTTTAAAGGCCTGAAAATCGCATTTTGCTGTTTCATATGAAAATTTTCGACTTTGGGGGTTCCAAAAGTCGATGAAGAGGGCATCCAGACCTACATTTTGCTGAAACTTCCAGGGTCCTAGCTATCACTGTTTCGGAGATACAGCCATCTAAACTTCCATATTTATCGATTTTTAACCCTCTAAAACGCCTTTAAAGGCCTGAAAATCGCATTTTTCTGTTTCATATGAAAATTTTCGACTTTGGGGGTTCCAAAAGTCGATGAAGAGGGCATCCAGACCTACATTTTGCTGAAACTTCCAGGGTCCTAGCTATCACCGTTTCGGAGATACAGCCATCTAAAGATAAGCTCATATTTGTCGATTTTTAACCCTCTAAAACGCCTTTAAAGGCCTGAAAATCGCATTTTTCTGTTTCATATGAAAATTTTCGACTTTGGGGGTTCCAAAAGTCGATGAAGAGGGCATCCAGACCTACATTTTGCTGAAACTTCCAGGGTCCTAGCTATCACCGTTTCGGAGATACAGCCATCTAAAGATAAGCTCATATTTGTCGATTTTTAACCCTCTAAAACGCCTTTAAAGGCCTGAAAATCGCATTTTGCTGTTTCATATGAAAATTTTCGACTTTGGGGGTTCCAAAAGTCGATGAAGAGGGCATCCAGACCTACATTTTGCTGAAACTTCCAGGGTCCTAGCTATCACTGTTTCGGAGATACAGCCATCTAAACTTCCATATTTATCGATTTTTAACCCTCTAAAACGCCTTTAAAGGCCTGAAAATCGCATTTTTCTGTTTCATATGAAAATTTTCGACTTTGGGGGTTCCAAAAGTCGATGAAGAGGGCATCCAGACCTACATTTTGCTGAAACTTCCAGGGTCCTAGCTATCACCGTTTCGGAGATACAGCCATCTAAATATAAGGGAATATTTATCGATTTTTAACCCTCTAAAACGCCTTTAAAGGCCTGAAAATCGCATTTTTCTGTTTCATATGAAAATTTTCGACTTTGGGGGTTCGAAAAGTCGATGAAGAGGGCATCCAGACCTACATTTTGCTGAAACTTCCAGGGTCCTAGCTATCACTGTTTCGGAGATACAGCCATCTAAACTTCCATATTTATCGATTTTTAACCCTCTAAAACGCCTTTAAAGGCCTGAAAATCGCATTTTTCTGTTTCATATGAAAATTTTCGACTTTGGGGGTTCCAAAAGTCGATGAAGAGGGCATCCAGACCTACATTTTGCTGAAACTTCCAGGGTCCTAGCTATCACCGTTTCGGAGATACAGCCATCTAAATATAAGGGAATATTTATCGATTTTTAACCCTCTAAAACGCCTTTAAAGGCCTGAAAATCGCATTTTTCTGTTTCATATGAAAATTTTCGACTTGGGGGTTCCAAAAGTCGATGAAGAGGGCATCCAGACCTACATTTTGCTGAAACTTCCAGGGTCCTAGCTATCACCGTTTCGGAGATACAGCCATCTAAAGATAAGCTCATATTTGTCGATTTTTAACCCTCTAAAACGCCTTTAAAGGCCTGAAAATCGCATTTTTCTGTTTCATATGAAAATTTTCGACTTTGGGGGTTCGAAAAGTCGATGAAGAGGGCATCCAGACCTACATTTTGCTGAAACTTCCAGGGTCCTAGCTATCACTGTTTCGGAGATACAGCCATCTAAACTTCCATATTTATCGATTTTTAACCCTCTAAAACGCCTTTAAAGGCCTGAAAATCGCATTTTGCTGTTTCATATGAAAATTTTCGACTTTGGGGGTTCCAAAAGTCGATGAAGAGGGCATCCAGACCTACATTTTGCTGAAACTTCCAGGGTCCTAGCTATCACTGTTTCGGAGATACAGCCATCTAAACTTCCATATTTATCGATTTTTAACCCTCTAAAACGCCTTTAAAGGCCTGAAAATCGCATTTTTCTGTTTCATATGAAAATTTTCGACTTTGGGGGTTCCAAAAGTCGATGAAGAGGGCATCCAGACCTACATTTTGCTGAAACTTCCAGGGTCCTAGCTATCACTGTTTCGGAGATACAGCCATCTAAAGATAAGCTCATATTTGTCGATTTTTAACCCTCTAAAACGCCTTTAAAGGCCTGAAAATCGCATTTTTCTGTTTCATATGAAAATGTTCGACTTTGGGGGTTCCAAAAGTCGATGAAGAGGGCATCCAGACCTACATTTTGCTGAAACTTCCAGGGTCCTAGCTATCACCGTTTCGGAGATACAGCCATCTAAAGATAAGCTCATATTTGTCGATTTTTAACCCTCTAAAACGCCTTTAAAGGCCTGAAAATCGCATTTTTCTGTTTCATATGAAAATTTTCGACTTTGGGGGTTCCAAAAGTCGATGAAGAGGGCATCCAGACCTACATTTTGCTGAAACTTCCAGGGTCCTAGCTATCACCGTTTCGGAGATACAGCCATCTAAAGATAAGCTCATATTTGTCGATTTTTAACCCTCTAAAACGCCTTTAAAGGCCTGAAAATCGCATTTTTCTGTTTCATATGAAAATTTTCGACTTTGGGGTTTCCAAAAGTCGATGAAGAGGGCATCCAGACCTACATTTTGCTGAAACTTCCAGGGTCCTAGCTATCACCGTTTCGGAGATACAGCCATCTAAAGATAAGCTCATATTTGTCGATTTTTAACCCTCTAAAACGCCTTTAAAGGCCTGAAAATCGCATTTTGCTGTTTCATATGAAAATTTTCGACTTTGGGGGTTCCAAAAGTCGATGAAGAGGGCATCCAGACCTACATTTTGCTGAAACTTCCAGGGTCCTAGCTATCACTGTTTCGATACAGCCATCTAAACTTCCATATTTATCGATTTTTAACCCTCTAAACGCCTTTAAAGGCCTGAAAATCCGCATTTTTCTGTTTCATATGAAAATTTTCGACTTTGGGGGTTCCAAAAGTCGATGAAGAGGGCATCCAGACCTACATTTTGCTGAAACTTCCAGGGTCCTAGCTATCACCCGTTTCGGAGATACAGCCATCTAAATATAAGGGAATATTTATCGATTTTTAACCCTCTAAAACGCCTTTAAAGGCCTGAAAATCGCATTTTTCTGTTTCATATGAAAATTTTCGACTTTGGGGGTTCCAAAAGTCGATGAAGAGGGCATCCAGACCTACATTTTTGCTGAAACTTCCAGGGTCCTAGCTATCACCGTTTCGGAGATACAGCCATCTAAATATAAGGGAATATTTATCGATTTTTAACCCTCTAAAACGCCTTTAAAGGCCTGAAAATCACATTTTTCTGTTTCATATGAAAATTTTCGACTTTGGGGGTTCGAAAAGTCGATGAAGAGGGCATCCAGACCTACATTTTGCTGAAACTTCCAGGGTCCTAGCTATCACCGTTTCGGAGATACAGCCATCTAAATATAAGGGAATATTTATCGATTTTTAACCCTCTAAAACGCCTTTAAAGGCCTGAAAATCGCATTTTTCTGTTTCATATGAAAATTTTCGACTTTGGGGGTTCGAAAAGTCGATGAAGAGGGCATCCAACCTACATTATGCTGAAACTTCCAGGGTCCTAGCTATCACCGTTTCGGAGATACAGCCATCTAAATATAAGGGAATATTTATCGATTTTTAACCCTCTAAAACGCCTTTAAAGGCCTGAAAATCGCATTTTTCTGTTTCATATGAAAATTTTCGACTTTGGGGGTTCCAAAAGTCGATGAAGAGGGCATCCAGACCTACATTTTGCTGAAACTTCCAGGGTCCTAGCTATCACCGTTTCGGAGATACAGCCATCTAAATATAAGGGAATATTTATCGATTTTTAACCCTCTAAAACGCCTTTAAAGGCCTGAAAATCGCATTTTTCTGTTTCATATGAAAATTTTCGACTTTGGGGGTTCGAAAAGTCGATGAAGAGGGCATCCAACCTACATTATGCTGAAACTTCCAGGGTCCTAGCTATCACCGTTTCGGAGATACAGCCATCTAAATATAAGGGAATATTTATCGATTTTTAACCCTCTAAAACGCCTTTAAAGGCCTGAAAATCGCATTTTTCTGTTTCATATGAAAATTTTCGACTTTGGGGGTTCGAAAAGTCGATGAAGAGGGCATCCAACCTACATTATGCTGAAACTTCCAGGGTCCTAGCTATCACCGTTTCGGAGATACAGCCATCTAAATATAAGGGAATATTTATCGATTTTTAACCCTCTAAAACGCCTTTAAAGGCCTGAAAATCGCATTTTTCTGTTTCATATGAAAATTTTCGACTTTGGGGGTTCCAAAAGTCGATGAAGAGGGCATCCAGACCTACATTTTGCTGAAACTTCCAGGGTCCTAGCTATCACCGTTTCGGAGATACAGCCATCTAAATATAAGGGAATATTTATCGATTTTTAACCCTCTAAAACGCCTTTAAAGGCCTGAAAATCGCATTTTTCTGTTTCATATGAAAATTTTCGACTTTGGGGGTTCGAAAAGTCGATGAAGAGGGCATCCAACCTACATTATGCTGAAACTTCCAGGGTCCTAGCTATCACCGTTTCGGAGATACAGCCATCTAAATATAAGGGAATATTTATCGATTTTTAACCCTCTAAAACGCCTTTAAAGGCCTGAAAATCGCATTTTTCTGTTTCATATGAAAATTTTCGACTTTGGGGGTTCGAAAAGTCGATGAAGAGGGCATCCAACCTACATTATGCTGAAACTTCCAGGGTCCTAGCTATCACCGTTTCGGAGATACAGCCATCTAAATATAAGGGAATATTTATCGATTTTTAACCCTCTAAAACGCCTTTAAAGGCCTGAAAATCGCATTTTTCTGTTTCATATGAAAATTTTCGACTTTGGGGGTTCCAAAAGTCGATGAAGAGGGCATCCAACCTACATTATGCTGAAACTTCCAGGGTCCTAGCTATCACCGTTTCGGAGATACAGCCATCTAAATATAAGGGAATATTTATCGATTTTTAACCCTCTAAAACGCCTTTAAAGGCCTGAAAATCGCATTTTTCTGTTTCATATGAAAATTTTCGACTTTGGGGGTTCCAAAAGTCGATGAAGAGGGCATCCAGACCTACATTTTGCTGAAACTTCCAGGGTCCTAGCTATCACCGTTTCGGAGATACAGCCATCTAAATATAAGGGAATATTTATCGATTTTTAACCCTCTAAAACGCCTTTAAAGGCCTGAAAATCGCATTTTTCTGTTTCATATGAAAATTTTCGACTTTGGGGGTTCGAAAAGTCGATGAAGAGGGCATCCAACCTACATTATGCTGAAACTTCCAGGGTCCTAGCTATCACCGTTTCGGAGATACAGCCATCTAAATATAAGGGAATATTTATCGATTTTTAACCCTCTAAAACGCCTTTAAAGGCCTGAAAATCGCATTTTTCTGTTTCATATGAAAATTTTCGACTTTGGGGGTTCCAAAAGTCGATGAAGAGGGCATCCAACCTACATTATGCTGAAACTTCCAGGGTCCTAGCTATCACCGTTTCGGAGATACAGCCATCTAAATATAAGGGAATATTTATCGATTTTTAACCCTCTAAAACGCCTTTAAAGGCCTGAAAATCGCATTTTTCTGTTTCATATGAAAATTTTCGACTTTGGGGGTTCCAAAAGTCGATGAAGAGGGCATCCAGACCTACATTTTGCTGAAACTTCCAGGGTCCTAGCTATCACCGTTTCGGAGATACAGCCATCTAAATATAAGGGAATATTTATCGATTTTTAACCCTCTAAAACGCCTTTAAAGGCCTGAAAATCGCATTTTTCTGTTTCATATGAAAATTTTCGACTTTGGGGGTTCGAAAAGTCGATGAAGAGGGCATCCAACCTACATTATGCTGAAACTTCCAGGGTCCTAGCTATCACCGTTTCGGAGATACAGCCATCTAAATATAAGGGAATATTTATCGATTTTTAACCCTCTAAAACGCCTTTAAAGGCCTGAAAATCGCATTTTTCTGTTTCATATGAAAATTTTCGACTTTGGGGGTTCGAAAAGTCGATGAAGAGGGCATCCAACCTACATTATGCTGAAACTTCCAGGGTCCTAGCTATCACCGTTTCGGAGATACAGCCATCTAAATATAAGGGAATATTTATCGATTTTTAACCCTCTAAAACGCCTTTAAAGGCCTGAAAATCGCATTTTTCTGTTTCATATGAAAATTTTCGACTTTGGGGGTTCCAAAAGTCGATGAAGAGGGCATCCAGACCTACATTTTGCTGAAACTTCCAGGGTCCTAGCTATCACCGTTTCGGAGATACAGCCATCTAAATATAAGGGAATATTTATCGATTTTTAACCCTCTAAAACGCCTTTAAAGGCCTGAAAATCGCATTTTTCTGTTTCATATGAAAATTTTCGACTTTGGGGGTTCGAAAAGTCGATGAAGAGGGCATCCAACCTACATTATGCTGAAACTTCCAGGGTCCTAGCTATCACCGTTTCGGAGATACAGCCATCTAAATATAAGGGAATATTTATCGATTTTTAACCCTCTAAAACGCCTTTAAAGGCCTGAAAATCGCATTTTTCTGTTTCATATGAAAATTTTCGACTTTGGGGGTTCCAAAAGTCGATGAAGAGGGCATCCAGACCTACATTTTGCTGAAACTTCCAGGGTCCTAGCTATCACCGTTTCGGAGATACAGCCATCTAAATATAAGGGAATATTTATCGATTTTTAACCCTCTAAAACGCCTTTAAAGGCCTGAAAATCGCATTTTTCTGTTTCATATGAAAATTTTCGACTTTGGGGGTTCGAAAAGTCGATGAAGAGGGCATCCAACCTACATTATGCTGAAACTTCCAGGGTCCTAGCTATCACCGTTTCGGAGATACAGCCATCTAAATATAAGGGAATATTTATCGATTTTTAACCCTCTAAAACGCCTTTAAAGGCCTGAAAATCGCATTTTTCTGTTTCATATGAAAATTTTCGACTTTGGGGGTTCGAAAAGTCGATGAAGAGGGCATCCAACCTACATTATGCTGAAACTTCCAGGGTCCTAGCTATCACCGTTTCGGAGATACAGCCATCTAAATATAAGGGAATATTTATCGATTTTTAACCCTCTAAAACGCCTTTAAAGGCCTGAAAATCGCATTTTTCTGTTTCATATGAAAATTTTCGACTTTGGGGGTTCCAAAAGTCGATGAAGAGGGCATCCAGACCTACATTTTGCTGAAACTTCCAGGGTCCTAGCTATCACCGTTTCGGAGATACAGCCATCTAAAGATAAGCTCATATTTGTCGATTTTTAACCCTCTAAAACGCCTTTAAAGGCCTGAAAATCGCATTTTTCTGTTTCATATGAAAATTTTCGACTTTGGGGTTTCCAAAAGTCGATGAAGAGGGCATCCAGACCTACATTTTGCTGAAACTTCCAGGGTCCTAGCTATCACCGTTTCGGAGATACAGCCATCTAAAGATAAGCTCATATTTGTCGATTTTTAACCCTCTAAAACGCCTTTAAAGGCCTGAAAATCGCATTTTGCTGTTTCATATGAAAATTTTCGACTTTGGGGGTTCCAAAAGTCGATGAAGAGGGCATCCAGACCTACATTTTGCTGAAACTTCCAGGGTCCTAGCTATCACTGTTTCGGAGATACAGCCATCTAAACTTCCATATTTATCGATTTTTAACCCTCTAAAACGCCTTTAAAGGCCTGAAAATCGCATTTTTCTGTTTCATATGAAAATTTTCGACTTTGGGGGTTCCAAAAGTCGATGAAGAGGGCATCCAGACCTACATTTTGCTGAAACTTCCAGGGTCCTAGCTATCACCGTTTCGGAGATACAGCCATCTAAATATAAGGGAATATTTATCGATTTTTAACCCTCTAAAACGCCTTTAAAGGCCTGAAAATCGCATTTTTCTGTTTCATATGAAAATTTTCGACTTTGGGGGTTCCAAAAGTCGATGAAGAGGGCATCCAGACCTACATTTTGCTGAAACTTCCAGGGTCCTAGCTATCACCGTTTCGGAGATACAGCCATCTAAATATAAGGGAATATTTATCGATTTTTAACCCTCTAAAACGCCTTTAAAGGCCTGAAAATCGCATTTTTCTGTTTCATATGAAAATTTTCGACTTTGGGGGTTCGAAAAGTCGATGAAGAGGGCATCCAGACCTACATTTTGCTGAAACTTCCAGGGTCCTAGCTATCACCGTTTCGGAGATACAGCCATCTAAATATAAGGGAATATTTATCGATTTTTAACCCTCTAAAACGCCTTTAAAGGCCTGAAAATCGCATTTTTCTGTTTCATATGAAAATTTTCGACTTTGGGGGTTCCAAAAGTCGATGAAGAGGGCATCCAGACCTACATTTTGCTGAAACTTCCAGGGTCCTAGCTATCACCGTTTCGGAGATACAGCCATCTAAAGATAAGCTCATATTTGTCGATTTTTAACCCTCTAAAACGCCTTTAAAGGCCTGAAAATCGCATTTTTCTGTTTCATATGAAAATTTTCGACTTTGGGGGTTCCAAAAGTCGATGAAGAGGGCATCCAGACCTACATTTTGCTGAAACTTCCAGGGTCCTAGCTATCACCGTTTCGGAGATACAGCCATCTAAAGATAAGCTCATATTTGTCGATTTTTAACCCTCTAAAACGCCTTTAAAGGCCTGAAAATCGCATTTTTCTGTTTCATATGAAAATTTCGACTTTGGGGGTTCCAAAAGTCGATGAAGAGGGCATCCAGACCTACATTTTGCTGAAACTTCCAGGGTCCTAGCTATCACCGTTTCGGAGATACAGCCATCTAAAGATAAGCTCATATTTGTCGATTTTAAACCCTCTAAAACGCCTTTAAAGGCCTGAAAATCGCATTTTGCTGTTTCATATGAAAATTTTCGACTTTGGGGGTTCCAAAAGTCGATGAAGAGGGCATCCAGACCTACATTTTGCTGAAACTTCCAGGGTCCTAGCTATCACTGTTTCGGAGATACAGCCATCTAAACTTCCATATTTATCGATTTTAACCCTCTAAAACGCCTTTAAAGGCCTGAAAATCGCATTTTTCTGTTTCATATGAAAATTTTCGACTTTGGGGTTCCAAAAGTCGATGAAGAGGGCATCCAGACCTACATTTTGCTGAAACTTCCAGGGTCCTAGCTATCACCGTTTCGGAGATACAGCCATCTAAAGATAAGCTCATATTTGTCGATTTTTAACCCTCTAAAACGCCTTTAAAGGCCTGAAAATCGCATTTTTCTGTTTCATATGAAAATTTTCGACTTTGGGGGTTCCAAAAGTCGATGAAGAGGGCATCCAGACCTACATTTTGCTGAAACTTCCAGGGTCCTAGCTATCACCGTTTCGGAGATACAGCCATCTAAAGATAAGCTCATATTTGTCGATTTTTAACCCTCTAAAACGCCTTTAAAGGCCTGAAAATCGCATTTTGCTGTTTCATATGAAAATTTTCGACTTTGGGGGTTCCAAAAGTCGATGAAGAGGGCATCCAGACCTACATTTTGCTGAAACTTCCAGGGTCCTAGCTATCACTGTTTCGGAGATACAGCCATCTAAACTTCCATATTTATCGATTTTTAACCCTCTAAAACGCCTTTAAAGGCCTGAAAATCGCATTTTTCTGTTTCATATGAAAATTTTCGACTTTGGGGGTTCCAAAAGTCGATGAAGAGGGCATCCAGACCTACATTTTGCTGAAACTTCCAGGGTCCTAGCTATCACCGTTTCGGAGATACAGCCATCTAAATATAAGGGAATATTTATCGATTTTTAACCCTCTAAAAACGCCTTTAAAGGCCTGAAAATCGCATTTTTCTGTTTCATATGAAAATTTTCGACTTTGGGGGTTCGAAAAGTCGATGAAGAGGGCATCCAGACCTACATTTTGCTGAAACTTCCAGGGTCCTAGCTATCACTGTTTCGGAGATACAGCCATCTAAACTTCCATATTTATCGATTTTTAACCCTCTAAAACGCCTTTAAAGGCCTGAAAATCGCATTTTTCTGTTTCATATGAAAATTTTCGACTTTGGGGGTTCCAAAAGTCGATGAAGAGGGCATCCAGACCTACATTTTGCTGAAACTTCCAGGGTCCTAGCTATCACCGTTTCGGAGATACAGCCATCTAAATATAAGGGAATATTTATCGATTTTTAACCCTCTAAAACGCCTTTAAAGGCCTGAAAATCGCATTTTTCTGTTTCATATGAAAATTTTCGACTTTGGGGGTTCCAAAAGTCGATGAAGAGGGCATCCAGACCTACATTTTGCTGAAACTTCCAGGGTCCTAGCTATCACCGTTTCGGAGATACAGCCATCTAAAGATAAGCTCATATTTGTCGATTTTTAACCCTCTAAAACGCCTTTAAAGGCCTGAAAATCGCATTTTTCTGTTTCATATGAAAATTTTCGACTTTGGGGGTTCGAAAAGTCGATGAAGAGGGCATCCAGACCTACATTTTGCTGAAACTTCCAGGGTCCTAGCTATCACTGTTTCGGAGATACAGCCATCTAAACTTCCATATTTATCGATTTTAACCCTCTAAAACGCCTTTAAAGGCCTGAAAATCGCATTTTTCTGTTTCATATGAAAATTTTCGACTTTGGGGGTTCCAAAAGTCGATGAAGAGGGCATCCAGACCTACATTTTGCTGAAACTTCCAGGTCCTAGCTATCACTGTTTCGGAGATACAGCCATCTAAACTTCCATATTTATCGATTTTTAACCCTCTAAAACGCCTTTAAAGGCCTGAAAATCGCATTTTTCTGTTTCATATGAAAATTTTCGACTTTGGGGGTTCCAAAAGTCGATGAAGAGGGCATCCAGACCTACATTTTGCTGAAACTTCCAGGGTCCTAGCTATCACCGTTTCGGAGATACAGCCATCTAAATATAAGGGAATATTTATCGATTTTTAACCCTCTAAAACGCCTTTAAAGGCCTGAAAATCGCATTTTTCTGTTTCATATGAAAATTTTCGACTTTGGGGGTTCGAAAAGTCGATGAAGAGGGCATCCAGACCTACATTTTGCTGAAACTTCCAGGGTCCTAGCTATCACCGTTTCGGAGATACAGCCATCTAAATATAAGGGAATATTTATCGATTTTTAACCCTCTAAAACGCCTTTAAAGGCCTGAAAATCGCATTTTTCTGTTTCATATGAAAATTTTCGACTTTGGGGGTTCCAAAGTCGATGAAGAGGGCATCCAGACCTACATTTTGCTGAAACTTCCAGGGTCCTAGCTATCACCGTTTCGGAGATACAGCCATCTAAAGATAAGCTCATATTTGTCGATTTTTAACCCTCTAAAACGCCTTTAAAAGGCCTGAAAATCGCATTTTTCTGTTTCATATGAAAATTTTCGACTTTGGGGTTTCCAAAAGTCGATGAAGAGGGCATCCAGACCTACATTTTGCTGAAACTTCCAGGGTCCTAGCTATCACCGTTTCGGAGATACAGCCATCTAAAGATAAGCTCATATTTGTCGATTTTTAACCCTCTAAAACGCCTTTAAAGGCCTGAAAATCGCATTTTGCTGTTTCATATGAAAATTTTCGACTTTGGGGGTTCCAAAAGTCGATGAAGAGGGCATCCAGACCTACATTTTGCTGAAACTTCCAGGGTCCTAGCTATCACTGTTTCGGAGATACAGCCATCTAAACTTCCATATTTATCGATTTTTAACCCTCTAAAACGCCTTTAAAGGCCTGAAAATCGCATTTTTCTGTTTCATATGAAAATTTTCGACTTTGGGGGTTCCAAAAGTCGATGAAGAGGGCATCCAGACCTACATTTTGCTGAAACTTCCAGGG